>OZ007584.1:3362855-3962855 GCA_963931925.1 Onchidella celtica | reverse complement strand
TGGGGATGTTACGACTGCACGAGAGGCAGCTAACTCACACTCGGACACAACCACACAAGAAAAGTACTAAATAACTAGAGCGTATATATGTCAGGCCGGTCAGGCCATAGTTTACATAAATATTAATAACAAAACAAAAGACAATAGAGGTATATATTCAAACCAAAAAAACTCTAATTAATAACTTAACCAATGATATTCATGTAACTATGGAGGTACTGCAATCAATAGCAAATAGGTATATTATACGAAACTGGATATCAATTTAAAGTGACAGTTGAGTCGCCACTGGCCAGTCGCCAGGCAAACTCTCCATAAATCATATGGGCTTAAATGTTAGGAGAGCCCAGTACGTTCAAAGCCTACAGAAGCACTCTTCGGCTTGTAGGTAATTTAAGCAGTTGCCAAAAGACTATATTTTATGCACAATCACTATTCAATTCATCAACAATGTGCTATATTATTCCAATCATACTATGGCAATAGATCTATCATACAGGACACTCGTGGTCGAGTGCCAGCTGGGGTTTCCTTAGTCTTCCTATGAGGCTGTAGTTCTCTCTCTATCTCCGATCTCTATTATACTTGAATAAATAAGATATATTACCATTGCTCACGCCTACTGGGAGGCGCGAACATCAAAATAGCGCAGCGTGGGCTTTCAAAGGTCAGCCCACTCAGACCTTTCTTTCTAGAGCTCAGTCAGTCCGTTAGCCAGGACTTCTTAGTCTTCAGACCACACAGTTCAGGTACTGGCCAACCGGAGATACTTCACGAAACGATGCTTCTCTCGTCTGTATTCACTAAATCTGAACGTTACACGATGTTATATACTATCTAACTACCCAGCGTGCTAGTCCGCTGGCCCAATTAGTTCAGCTATCTCATAGGTCGAAACCTCCCACCATTTTAATTGTAGTAATACGTCTGCACTATTCTACCAGCCAGTTAACGTGCAAAAACTTGTCTAGTCATACTTAACAATGTCAACTGTCCCCACCTTGTTTCACCCCTACTCCATTACTTATTAATCACGAACATTAAAACCCACAAGCGTGAATCTAACAGTTTAACTTTACATTTATTTACTCACCAACTATAATTTGGCGAGGACCGTTCAAGGCCACCAGCCAATTTCTCATGGCCCTGGTAAACAACAACAACTCACTCTCTGCGTGAGTTTTAACAATATCCGAATCATGACAGGCGCCAATAGATGAAGTTGAGAAGGAGAAAGAGAAGGAGAGAGAGAGGGAGAGAAAGAGAATGCAGGAGCTGCAAGAGATGCTGGAAGGGGAGGAGGGTCCAGTGAAAGTGACCAAGTGGTACATGGGGGAGTATGGCAATACTGATGGTCAGTTGTGGCGTTGTTGTTGTTGTTGATGGTGGTGGTGCCGTCGTTGTTGTTAATGATGGTGGTGGTGCCGTCGTTGTTGTTGATGGTAGTGGTGTCATTGTAGTTGATGATGATGGTGATGGTGTCGTTGTTGTTGTTGTTAATGATGGTGGTGGTGTCGTTGTTGTTGTTGATGGTGGTGGTGGGTGTCGTTGTTGTTGTTGATGGTGGTGTCGTTGTTTGTGTTGATTATGATGATGATGATGTAGGGGGGGGGGGGGTTAGCCTGGAGTTGTACGGGAGGGAGAAGAATGAAAAACTTAAGGTTTAGTATCAGGAGGGGGGGGGTGATTGGGGAGGGGTGCACATGTAACAGAAAATAAATAAATGTAGAACTAATGGAGGTATCGATAATCTGTTGAACTCCCTCAGTTTCTACATTCTATTATTGTGTTTTTTTGACCAGTCAGAGAAGATCGTGTAGAATTTACAGTTATAGTCTGCCCACACATTTGGATCTCGCTGCCAAAACTATTGCGAGAAGCGTCTACCGTGTCAATATTCAAAACTGGTCTAAAAACCCACCTTTTAAAAACGTACTTTTCAGTTGTGAAGTCTCATTCCTAATAGATATATTTTCGCCATTTTATTTTATTTTTGCTGTTGTATTGTTTAATTTGTACCTTCTTGTATGTTATGTGTGTGTATGTGTTGACAATGTATGTCAAGCATAAGAGTGTATGCAATAGATTGTGTTTGAGATAGATAGAGATAGGGAGAGAAGGAGAGAGAGAGAGAGAGAGGGTGAGTTGAAGATGGAGAGAACAAGACTTTCTGTAAAACGCCTAGAGTAAATTGTTTGGATTGGGCACTACATAAAATGATCTTCATTATTATTATTATTACTTGATAAACGAGTACATTTTTTAACCATAAATTGATAAAACATTTCTTTTTCCTTTGTTTTGTTAAATTAATGGTAGAAATTACACTCATGTCTACCATTGAAAAGATGGAAACTTTAATTGCGTCCATCTTGTGCGGAAACGGCCATTTTGATGACGCCATCCCAGAGAAGTTGTTTTTGATTGGTTGATAACGCATGTCGTGTAAAGTTTGCTGGTGTGTTGGTATGATAAACTGTGTCAAGGGCGAATCTTTAGGTGTAGGGAACACTAAACTTGGTCTAGAGGCAAGGTGCTCGCCTCTCATGCTGAAAGGTACCGGGTTCGATTCCCGGTCGGTGCAGGTATGTCGGTATTTTTGAGGGGGAAAATGTACGTGTCCCCGATCCTATGGTAGGTAGGATCGAGCACCTAGTCTTCTCGGATAAGGACACAAAACTCGGATGGCCCGTGGGCACGTTGGAGTTGAAAGTCGAGAAGAGCAGGCCGAACAAGGCCGCTGCCCTGGCAAATTTCTAAAAAACTAACCCCTACCACAAAAATACAGAAATAGGTACAAGAGAAATTTAAAAAAAAAAAAAAGTGAGATGTAAATGGCAAGGGCAGAGAATCTCCTACAATAAAGATCTAAAAAAGAGCTTAATGCGTGATTTGATGTCATGTTTCTTTGATCATGTGCAGACGACGAGACAGACCGGCTGCACTTTGTCTACATGCATGGCGGGAAATGGTTTGTGGAACCGGATATGGTCATCAAGCAGGTCAAGGTCGATGTGTTGACCTTTCAACTGGAGCTGGCGGTAGAGAGGTGAGGAAGAGGGTAGCGAGGGCTGGCAAAATTCTGTCACTGAGATCTGCGTTAGTTTGAATTTGTTTATTTGTTGGTTTATTGTTGTTTTTTATTTTTTTTTATTTTTTTTATTTAAGTGAGAGGCTGAACACTTGATGCTTTCCCATAATGTAGAGCTAATTGTTTGTTTATCTTTGGCACTCTGGGCCCTGGCCGGATTGGGGCGGGGGTGGGGGGCATTCATACGGTAAATACGCTTGATTTTGGCAATTATTTGTTTACACCACCCCTCCCTACCCCCAAATGTAACTTATACATAATACACTGGGCCTCACCCCCCCCCCCCACCCTTCTTTCCTTGTGAGAGCCATACCGATCTAACCATTAAAATGACGAATGTCCCCGGTGAAACCTTGATTCTGGGAAACTTTTTGAACTGAACTTTTGCATTGGCAATTTGACTGTTTTATTTGAGACCTGAGTTTCACCAGACAGTATTGTATTGTATAGAGAGAAATCACGTCAGCCAAATCGTGAAACTAGGTCGCGGCGGAAACAAGAATTTAAAAAACAAAAACAAATAACCATTTAGAGCCGTTTGTAAGCTTTCCCCTGAAACACAGAGTACAGAGACGGTTCAATTCGCTAAATTCCGTCCGTCGACTTGCGCGCGTATCATCCATGTCAACAATGCAACAATTTGCACCACACCCCTCCGTAACTGAACGAAAAAGACTAGTACCACAGAGATCTGTGAGTAGTGCATACCGCGTTTATACCCTGGCAAGTTGTGGACATAATAGTGCAAGAAGGAATGATCCGTCTCGGTATTCTGTGTCTCGGCTTTTACTTCCCGTGGAAAGGCACAAACGGGTATTTGTTTACCGCCGAGACTAGACCTACTTTCCGCACCATGCTAACAGTGGTTTCACGGAGTCTCCCGTAACTCGCAGTGCAAATCAACCGACAGTGAAACTTCTCTATACATAACATACTCTCTGGTTTTATGCAATCTAAGAATTCAAGTGATGGAACTGAATGAAAAAAGTAAAAATAAAACCAAATCTTTCGATTCATTACCATAAGTGAAAATATCTGGCACCCTGCCGAGACTGCTTCCCCTCCCACCATGTATGATTTCTCATGCTGGGGAGCAAAGTCCCTTACCCTCACCCCTTCTCGAGCGCACGAACTGTATGGATGGTCCGAGGGTGCGGAATGAGGAGGAGTTGTCTTAGAGGAGATGACGGAATCTGATGGGATTAACTGAAGAAACTAACAAAAAGTATCATGGTGAGAGTTTGAAATTGATTCTTTCGTTCGGCATCCAAGTTTCTATAACAACTTGCATAGGCTTGAAACAGCTCAGACTTTCAGAGGCTTACTACAGTAAGAAAACCCGTTAACTTTGATGTGGATTCTAAGACATAAAAGATGGCTAAATCTTTTCATTGCATATCACCTGAAGCAGATTATCAAAAGTTTGTAAGATTTGACAGACGGTCCAGCTTTATGAGTACCTTTTGATATAATTGATATTTTGTCCCTGGCTGCAGGGTGCTGGGATGCAGTGTTAACCAATCACTCCCATCTCTCTCTCTTTTTGTGTCTCTCTCTCTTTCCTATCAGGTTTATGGTGGTCAGAACACGCACTAGTGTGGACGAGTCAGGTGTCATGCCCTTGGTTATCTCCCTGAATGACTTCCTGGCCAAGCGATTCGTGGAGACAGTGGTCAGGCAGAAGTAAGTCTTGTGGGGGGAGGGGGGAGGCGGGGGTTTTGAGTTTGAGTTTGGGTTACATGGGGCGTCGGCACGATAACGGCCACCGTGAGCCCTTCACGGTCTATTTTGGTACACTTTCATTATTTATATTTCGTATTCAGAACTGTCAAGTTTAACATAGAATTAAATACTTTCATATAATTTTGTCAAATTGGTCAAATTCTAAAAACTTGTTCTGTATAGATCTGGAAAAAAGTTGTGTAAATGGATATAAAAGTTTTTAAATCAAGTCGTAGATCTTAGCCTCTCCCAGAAACGACAGGATCCATTGTGGGTCCAAGTCAGAAAATAATTCTGTCTTGGATCTACAGGCGGGAAGAGACTGAGAGACACGGATAGACAGCTGAACACGCGACATACGGGCAAACGCAGGAGGTGAATAGACGACAACATGGGAAGTCAGACAGACTAGTACACGACATAGACCAAATTCAACACATGTACAACAAGGTTTGAGAAAGATGCTGATCTTATCCACAGCATCCGCTCCGCTATTTTTACGGACAATGGAAAACACTTTTTGCCTCTGTGAAGGTTGAACGGTTTAGAACTGAACTTTGATCCCAACGTAAGATTAAGAATCATGGCGTCCTGTAGTGGAGGCTTACTGGATACCTTTGAGAAAAAGGGGAAAATACGATAGAATCAAACATAACAAAGCATAGTGGACATTGATACATACGATAAAGGACAGATGGCCGGCTAACAACCGACCGAGCTGCTAAACATCACATATCCTAGCATTGTTCGTTCTTTAGTGCCAAACGCAGTGCCTACACATTTTGATCAGTTCAAAGTAAATGGAAATTTTCCGAACTATGGAGCTGCAAATGCCTTTTCTGTTTGTGACCTTGATCCGCAAACGTCTTCTTCTCTCACTCAGTTCCCCAGCCACCTTCCCCTCGCGTGTACAAATCCCTGCTACAGAGAAAAGAGCTTCTGCTGTTGTCCGACGTTGGATATCAACACCCAAAACTAGCAGAAATAGTGGGCATTTTTTAAATAGCATTTGCCAATACAGTGGCGAGCGGAAATAACAAAACGGGCGTATGACATCATGTTCGTTCAATCTCTACTTGTCCACAGCATCAATTCCACTCCGCTCCTCACAGCATCAATTCCACTCCGCTCCTCACAGCATCAATTCCACTCCGCTCCTCACAGCATCAATTCCACTCCACTCCTCACAGCATCAATTCCACTCCGCTCCTCACAGCATCAATTCCACTCCGCTCCTCACAGCGTCAATTCCACTCCGCTCCTCACAGCGTCAATTCCACTCCGCTCCTCACAGCATCAATTCCACTCCGCTCCTCACAGCATCAATTCCACTCCGCTCCTCACAGCATCAATTCCACTCCGCTTCTCACAGCATCAATTCCACTCCGCTCCTCACAGCATCAATTCCACTCCGCTCCTCACAGCATCAATTCCACTCCGCTTCTCACAGCATCAATTCCACTCCGCTCCTCACAGCATCAATTCCACTCCGCTTCTCACAGCATCAATTCCACTCCGCTCCTCACAGCGTCAATTCCACTCCGCTTCTCACAGCGTCAATTCCACTCCGCTTCTCACAGCATCAATTCCACTCCGCTCCTCACAGCATCAATTCCACTCCGCTCCTCACAGCATCAATTCCACTCCGCTTCTCACAGCATCAATTCCACTCCGCTCCTCACAGCATCAATTCCACTCCGCTCCTCACAGCATCAATTCCACTCCGCTTCTCACAGCATCAATTCCACTCCGCTCCTCACAGCATCAATTCCACTCCGCTCCTCACAGCATCAATTCCACTCCGCTTCTCACAGCATCAATTCCACTCCGCTTCTCACAGCATCAATTCCACTCCGCTTCTCACAGCTATAGAGGGAACGAGAGTTTTTCGTACATTATTTTTCTCAACAAAAAAAAAAATAGCGGAGCGGATGCTGTGGACAAGAGCACTAAAATTAAGAAAACAATCAAAGCGAAATTTGTACAGACCAACAACAACTAAGGTCACCATGCTATCTTTCTGATCTCTCACTCACGCATCTATTTCTGTCACTCCTCCCAGAACCGACAACCCATTCGAGGTTGCCCTGCAGGTCACTCCAGTGTCACGACGAGAGGCTGTGGTCAAGCAGTTAGCCCAGAACGGGTTCGAATCTGGACCAGCACCCAGTCACGTTATCTGTTTACGTGAAGGTTGGTCTGTGTGTTGGCTGGGCATTGTAGACGTCATGGAAAGACAGAGTGAGACAGAGAGAGGGGGAGAGAGAAAGAGAAAGAGAGGAACGAGAAAGAAAGAGACAGAAGAGAGAGAGAGAGAGAGAGAGAGAGATAAAGAGAGGGGAGGGAGGGAGAGAGAGAAAGAAAGAGAAGAGAGACAGACAGACCGATAAAAGAGAGACAAAGACAGAGAGGGAGAGAAATACAGAGAGTAGGAGAAGGCAGAGAAAGAGAGACAGTTTGAGTTTAGGTTTTACCATACTACACGTCGGCACGACAACGGCTACTTTGCGCCTATCACGGTCTATTTGGGTACACGTTCTTTATGTTTCGTATTCAGAACTTCATCAATTTCAATTCCACCAGTGGAGTTAAAACAGTTCCGTATACATTTTATTACATTTGTAAAACTCGCAAAAGTTGTTTTGTAGGGGGTTGGGGGGGGGGGGGTTGTGTTTGTCAATCCTAGCTATGTTTACTTTGTCTGTCATCAGGGGACATAATCGAGGTTAGCTTCAGTGGTAACATTGAGTGTTTGGACGACGTGCCCAGTCAACTGATCTACAAGTCCAACATTCCTACAATGGTAAGTCTGTCTGTCTGTTTGTCTGATTGTCTTTGTTCTTCTTCCGGTTTACTTGTTTATGTCTGCCTGTATGTTTGTGTGTGTGTGTGTGTGTGCGATGGACTGTGTCGCGATGTGGGTTAGATGGGGAGAATTCGACTGACACTCTTTCGAGGTCCGCTCCCACAATCGACGAACACAAAAAAATACTTGCATTCTAAATACTAAATAAATCAATTGCTTTGATTTTTAGCAGAACTGTAGGGCAGTTTAATTACAGGAATTAATGTAACAAATATAATTATAAATATAAATATCAATTCAAAGGCAACTGAATCTAACTAATGAAACTACAGCTTTCTATAAAGACTAACTTATTCACTCTAACTACTTGCAGGTCATATGAGTTATATGCCAAATAGAATCCGCGCACGTGGCGACGGATATAACAGTTTAAATTCTATTAATTCAATGAGACATGTTATGATATGGACATTTCCTCTAGACACGCCATGGAGAATGCTTGTACAACCATGCGTTGTCTGGCGGTAGCTCTGAAACTGTCTTCAAAAGTAAGTAGAACGGTTCACTTTCATCATTACAAATTAGTATGGACTCTCACCATGAGGCCCTCACTAGGAGTGAGAGCGCTGGATGTAAACGCTGTGGGTTCATATCAAACCAAGTAGCTTAGGCTCTGGAGCTTTAAATCAGGCTCCTCACAATATGGACTGCTCAACTGCGTCTTAAATGTCTCTCATCTGGCTGAGGACTATCGCCGTCCACCTCGTAAATGGATTGTCTACATGTGGCATCTATCTAAGCTCTGCACGGGTTTAAATACTAAAGCTATGTCTCGACCTTCCGTCCAGATTCGTACATTTGATTGGTGCAACCACCTCTAGCTCAGCTGCCGAACCGAGTTATTTTAAGTAACAGCCCTACGCAACGACCTTGGGTCGACATCAAAGGTCGAATCACTCAAGACAATAAAATGTAATTTTATAGCAATAAATTCTTAACATGTTCAAAACCCCGAGCTTTTACTCTGGATCACGGATTTTCTGTACGTTAACAGGCGTCTCAATAACATTTAATTCCTACTCACTCCTTCCCTCTCTACTAAACCTAGTTCAAAACACGAGATATAAAAAGTGCTCAGTCATGCACACCTACGCTGTCCGTCTATCCTTCCCCACACCTTCTGTCTATCTATTAGGAAAAAAACTGTTCAAAACAAATTGTTTACGAGACCAAGTTATGCTGGCTCGCACAATAATTACGTTTGTAAAAATTACTCACTGCTCTCTCACAAAAATTTACTCAGTGGAAACATTTATGAATCAAATCTGTTCTTGACACATCCCCCACCCCAGTGAAAACTTAGGGTTTGAACGACATAACTGTCTACTAACGTTGCTATGTAATAGTACTTTGGAAAGGGCTATATAGTAAAAAATATATCGTTACTGAAAGTCAAAAAAAAAAATAAAAAAATTCTAAGAACGTGCATTATCGATGGACAATAGCATATCGACGGTGAAACTCGCAAACCATGTAACTCTAAATTCCATTGTTTTGAGAAAATGGCAAAAAACTATTTTGCTGTTCAAATGCAGTCTGAGAACCACTCAAGTAAACACATGACTAAAACAAAGGTTTCTATTGGTGTTTTATCACAGAATATTGATGTAGATGGTGCACAATTGTCATGTGGTGCCATTTAGCAAGAAATCAGAGTTGACCTACTTTTGGACTTACACGGTTTGCGAGTTTCACCATCGATATGTATGTTTATATGCGACGTTCTGTGATAATATATAATTATTGTAGCACTTAAGAAGTAACGTGATAAACTTCTCTCACACAGACATACTGTAAAGACTGAAATATTGAGCAACTAGCTCATCGCTTCACTGAGCGTAATTAATACATTCATAGCACATGAACGAACAATAGTTAATTAAAGTACTGGTATCCTGGCAGCAGTAGGTCTGGTCGCTCGGTTTGCCATTTTCTCATCTCATTGACCCGCAGACAAAGGCGTCAATGTTGTCTGAAACTCAGGTCATGGTCAGGATGGACGCTAGTGGAAAAAGGAATCACATGGAAATTTTGAGAAAGAATGTCCATAATTGGTAGGACAATATAATGTGAAACCATCCACGGTCTCCGAAAAAGGTGAAAAATGCTCAACCTCAATGTTCAACAGACTATTTTAGAACACTAAATCAAACGGGACAATACATCAGCTTGTAAATTATCCTCCCCAGGTATAGCCCGAATAGTAAATTTGTATTCCTGGAGCGCAAGGCTCCATCTGGTTAGTCGAGCATTCTTGGCTCTGTTCGACTTAAGAAATAGTAATGGTCGATGATCCGTTTCAATTATAAATTCGGACATTAATAAGTATCGAGAAAATGCATTTACCGCGTAAACAATTGCGAGGCACTCCCGTTCGACAATCGCATAGCGCGTCTCTTGATCAAGTAATTTCCGGCTTGCATATAAGCACGGTCGCAAGAAACCGTCACGCTGTTGGAGTAACACGGCGCCTATTCCTTTATCTGATGCATCCGTTCGGACGACGAATGTCTGGCGTATATCGGGTAAAACAAGCAGGGGGAAAGTAGAAAATAAATTCTGAATAGTCTGAAGGGCATCAGCGCACTGAGGCGTCCAGACGACTCTATTTGGAAGATTCTTCCTCGTTAGATCAGATAACGGGGCTGAGAGAGAGGAAAAGTTTGGTATAAATTTCCTGTAATAATTCAAAAGTCCCAACAAGCTACGGACTTGCTTTTTAGTTTTAGGGGGTTGCAGTTTCAAAATACTGGATATCTTGCGATCGTCTGGAGTCTGAACCCCGTGGGTTATGGTATGACCCAAAAAGTTTATATGGTGATATCCCAGGAACACTTTACTGGGTCTCGCGGTAAGGCCAGCTCGGCGAAGAGCGGCAAAAACTTCACGAAGGGCCATTAAGTGGCCAGCCCAATCAGCCTGAAAAATACATATATCATCGAAATATGATAGAACGCAGCGCAATTCATTTAGTAAGATGTTCATCATGCGTGCGAACGTGGCTGGTGCAGTAACCAGTCCAAAAGGCATATATTTCCATTGCATTAAACCCAAAGGGGTTTGAAAAGCTGTATATTGTTTACTTCCTTCTTCGAGAGGAATCTGCCAATATCCTTTGGATAAGTCTATTTTAGAGAAGATACTTGCATTGGATAACCGCGCGAATAAGTCCTCCTGATTGGGAATGGGTTCCGCATCATAGATGGTTATAGCATTGAGCTTTCTATAGTCAATACAAAAACGCACGGTATCGTCTTTCTTCTTGACCAAGACAATCGGCGAGCAATACTGACTTGTTGATCGCTCTATCACGCCTAGTCGTAGCATGGCACGTACTTCTGTAATTATCGTTTCGTGAGCGTGCAGCGGGCGCGGGTACGGTTTAACAAACACCGGTACGTCTGTCTGAAGTCGTATTACATGTTGGACTAAAGACGTACAACCCGGCAAATCAGTGAACACCGTGGCAAATTCTTGGAGCAGGTGTGTAAGATCCTGTTTCTGCGACGGCGCAAGCTCATCATTGATATTAACATCGTTTATACTCTCGGTGGCCTGTAATATGGGCAACGATTTGTCGATACTCAAAGGGTCCTCGTCGTCGACAGTAACTAAAGCCGCGTTGGCCCTTGGGACGACATGAACGGAGTTGTTACGACGATCATCGCTAGGCAGGTACTTTTTCAGCATATTAATATGAAATATTTTCCTCTGCCCGCGAATATCTATCAAATAATTCACTCTGGAGAATCTCTTAAGGACTCTGTATGGTCCCTTCCAAGTTAGAAGGAGTTTGTTTTGCGTTTGCGGCAAAAGAACAAGTGTCAGATCTCCGACTGACAAGGCGCGCATTTGGGCGCCCTGATCGCGATAAAATTTTGAAGAACTCGCTCTAGCGCATGCAAATTGCAGAGCGGTTTTGCATGCATTAATAATTCGTTGTCGGAAATCGACAACATATTGATACGCGCATCGCGTATCATAATCGTCGGTTTCAGAACAGGCGAACAATTGACTAAGTATGACCATCGGGCCACGTGGTTTACGTCCGTATAATAACTCAAATGGGGAGAAACCCGTGGACGCGTTCGGGAGTTCCCTATAGGCGAAGAGAATAGCGGGGAGCTGACGGTCCCAGTCTCCAGGTTTGTCGGCGGATACGCGTGCTAGCATAGACTTCATGCTCGCATTCCACCGCTCGCAACAACCATTTGACTGCTGATGATAGGGGGACGTTAATTTCTGTTTAATTCCCGCTAATTCTAGTACCTTTTTGTATAGATCAGAGGTGAATTGTGGTCCTCTGTCTGAAAGAATCTCGGTCGGAAATCCGACTCGCGAGAAAATAGTAACAAGTGCCTCAGCGACATGGTCAGCTGTAATGTCTCTTAAAGGAATAGCCTCAGGCCAGCGCGTCGCGTAGTCGATTACCGAAAGGATGAATCGATGGCCTCTGTCTGATTTACTAAGAGGACCTACTATGTCAACTGCGACACGCTCGAATGGTGTTGAGACTGGAGGCATCTCCTGAAGGGGTGCGCGTGATGATTTACCTTTAGGTGTACGTTTTTGACATACATCGCAGCGCGCCACAAAACGGTTCACGTCCGCGTATACACCAGGCCAGAAAAAATGAGCCAATATCCGTGATTTGGTTCTGGCTGAACCTTGATGGCCTGCAAATGATGTATCATGCGCGAGACGCAGAATGTCGCGATGAAACGACTTAGGCACCACGAGCTGTTCAATGGTCTCACGTTTACTTCGGAAATTTCTGTATAATAATTCATTTTTAATGAGAAACGGAGAGACATTTCCGTTCTGAGGCTGAACTTTCGCAAACAGCGGTTTTAGTGATGGATCGCTTTGTTGTTCCTTATAGAAAACTGTAGGCGTGACATTAAAATCAAACGCAGGGGTTTGTAAAGTACCATCCGGTGGACGTCTTGACTGTTGTCGTGTGGTGACACACGCAACGTTTTCGTTCCAAACTTTTAATTGGCCGTCAGGTGTATCATTGACCTGTGGTAAATTACCAATAATTAGATCGGCAACCGGATTTGGTAACACGCATGCCGTTACGACACCTGTAATGAATGGCGTGTCGATGTATACCTCCGCGAGACGGAATCGCTCGACGGAGCCCCCGAAAGTAATGCAAGTTGCCTGTTGTTCAATCAGCTGGGTCGGTCTGACCAGTGATTCCCTAACACCGATAGTGGTGCTACCTGAATCGCGTAACACAGACGCGGGTATGGCGTTAACATGACCCTCATATAAGGTCAATGACCCGTGTTGATGGAGGGCCGACATAACCGGAACGGTGCCCGTCATGGGCGATGTGAGTTCAACGCTACGGCTACTCTGTGCAGCCGGAACAATGACGGTGCAAGCATTTGCAGCTTCAAACTTAACCCTACAATATTTTGACGTATGACCTGGTTTATTGCACCGATAACACCTAGTGCTGTCATATAAATTACGTCTGGGTTGCATTGGAGGTGCATTATATGGGTTATTATAATATGTCCAAGGAGGTGGACATGGTGGGCTCTGATAATGGTAGCCCTCGTTAACGTCACGACGGGGTGGACCTGAATAATTAAGAAAATGTCCCCGAGTGGGAGGTCCAGCACGGCGTGGAAAACCGCGAGCTTTATTGGGCGGCGGTTCGGAATATGCACGCGGAGGCGGCCTCTGGCGATGAACTGGTCGAGAATTTCTTGTACCCATTGGCGCAGTTCCACCGACTCCGGCATAAAACGGTTCGCTAGTTTTGGGTTTAGACAGCGAACGATTAGGATGTGCGGACGCGTACTGTTCTACTAAGGACGTGATTTCCGCTAACGTCTTAGGTGCCCACTCCTTAATGTGGGAGACTAGTTCTGCATGGCACGCGTTAAATATTTGGTCCTTCAGAACGAGCTCATAAAGCCCTTTAAAATTACCGTCAGCGACACCGGCCAGCTGAATCCAGCGGTCTAAGTAGTGCTTTAGGCGGTCGACGTACGTTGAAAAATTTTCGGACGGGTCTGGCCTACAACTCCGGAATCTTTGGTGAAAACCGTCCTCGGTGTGTTGAAAACGCTTTAAAAGAGCCTTTTTAAGGATGTCGTAATTTTTGGAATCCTCGATGTTGAGGCCATGGAATACCTCAAGTGCACGTCCCGTTAATAAATTCGCAAGGCACGAAGTCCATTCAGTTCTTTCCCATCCGGCGGCTACCGCGTGGAGCTCAAAACGATGAATATAAGAATCGATCTGGTCGACCCTATCATTATAGGTTGGAAGCTTTGGTTTTGCTTTAACATTATTCGTTGGAACACTTGGAGCCGCGGTCGGTTGGTTTCCTTGCAGCTCTAATTTCTTTAGGGCAATTTCGTGCTCTCGATGAGCCGCTTTCTTGGCTCTTTCTCTGTCTTCTTTCTCTTTTTCTCGTTCGCGTTCCGCGGCCTTCTCGGCTCTTTCTTCTTTTTCTTGTTCTCGTTTGCGTTCCGCGGCCTTCTCGGCTCTTTCTGCTGCACGCTCTTCTCTAGCTAGGTCTTCTTTTAGTCTACTCTCGCACCAAGAAGCCAGCTGGTCCTCGGGTATGCCTAACAGCTTCGCTGAATTTATATAGGAAGTGTAATAGGCCATTATGATTAGTTACAGTCACAATAGGTATCTACAGGAGATCTATTAATGTTAATGGACAGGTATCCGGATAAATTCACGCAATAAACCGTCTGACAGTGTACTATGTTATCACTGTAGTATTTACGTTAATCCGATACGCGATAAAAAATTATTTACTTATTTAACTCCGCGATTATTAATCCCTGAGGCAATTTGCACTCGTCGGGTCGACGTCACTAGTAGACGACAAAATACAAACAACGTTCCTTCTTCAATGAAATCGCAGTGTCCTTACTGTTATCACTGCCGATGTAATATATAATTACATGTGAATCAACGAATATTAGATCGTTGATTAATATCTTTAGCTATTTTTCTATAGCTCTAGTATAATTGCAATTGCAAGGTAATTTTATTACCTGAAGTTCTCTTTAAAGAACAATAACTTCAGTAATTATATACTGGATATTCAAGGCAGGTGCACAACTGCACTTGAATGGGGAATCAATATTCCCAATATATAAATATATACTCCGGCGTATCAGCCTTATACGTCACATTAACCAGATAAACTCAATCAATGCATCAATGTGGACACATGACTCACACAGGCATTATATTAAACAAAGGAATGTACCAACAACATAATGATAAAGGTCTAATGAAAAAAAAATATACCAAACACGACGCTAGACAAACAAGAAAAGACGAACGATAACAGACCCTACAAGTTCTGAATATAATTACAGATAGGTGAGAAGAGAACAAGAGAGACGTCTTCCCAAAAGAGAAGAGGAAGATGTGAACGCCACAATCTAAACAAATATACAGGTCCCTAACAAAGATTATTCTCACGAATGCGAATCCTCACTGTTTTAATCACCACTGGTTGTTGCGAGACCGCAGACGTTGTCGTCGAAACGGCAAAATCGGCGACCAAGCCACCACTTTGGCACAGAGGACACGCACACGTAAGAACCCTCGCCGACCTCCCGCAGTTCTAACAAAGAAGAAAAGTATAAAAAGCCTGTAAAACACGAGGAGGAACACTCAACTCCCCAGACGCAGACAAAATTTTAGGATGGAATCACTTAACTTTCAAGGAACTGGGTGGTAATTCCTTTAGCCCTTGCGTACACCACAGTCAGTCTTTTTTTGTCTTTCACCGTTCCAAGTTCTGTTCTGTAGTCTCCCTGGCCTCGGTCATCGGGTCAATGGGAGACCAGCGACATATGTGGAAGTAAAAATAACAAAGCAGTATACAAAACTAAATAATAAATAATTTTAAACTAGCTCAACGTGCGACACCCCGTGAGCGACGGATCATGAAAAGGACAAAAATGTAATGCAAACAAAGAGAAAAGGTGAGGTCCCTGGTTCGAACCCGGGTGTCCCCTCCAGTGTCGCGATGTGGGTTAGATGGGGAGAATTCGACTGACACTCTTTCGAGGTCCGCTCCCACAATCGACGAACACAAAAAAATACTTGCATTCTAAATACTAAATAAATCAATTGCTTTGATTTTTAGCAGAACTGTAGGGCAGTTTAATTACAGGAATTAATGTAACAAATATAATTATAAATATAAATATCAATTCAAAGGCAACTGAATCTAACTAATGAAACTACAGCTTTCTATAAAGACTAACTTATTCACTCTAACTACTTGCAGGTCATATGAGTTATATGCCAAATAGAATCCGCGCACGTGGCGACGGATATAACAGTTTAAATTCTATTAATTCAATGAGACATGTTATGACATGGACATTTCCTCTAGACACGCCATGGAGAATGCTTGTACAACCATGCGTTGTCTGGCGGTAGCTCTGAAACTGTCTTCAAAAGTAAGTAGAACGGTTCACTTTCATCATTACAAATTAGTATGGACTCTCACCATGAGGCCCTCACTAGGAGTGAGAGCGCTGGATGTAAACGCTGTGGGTTCATATCAAACCAAGTAGCTTAGGCTCTGGAGCTTTAAATCAGGCTCCTCACAATATGGACTGCTCAACTGCGTCTTAAATGTCTCTCATCTGGCTGAGGACTATCGCCGTCCACCTCGTAAATGGATTGTCTACATGTGGCATCTATCTAAGCTCTGCACGGGTTTAAATACTAAAGCTATGTCTCGACCTTCCGTCCAGATTCATACATTTGATTGGTGCAACCACCTCTAGCTCAGCTGCCGAACCGAGTTATTTTAAGTAACAGCCCTACGCAACGACCTTGGGTCGACATCAAAGGTCGAATCACTCAAGGCAATAAAATGTAATTTTATAGCAATAAATTCTTAACATGTTCAAAACCCCGAGCTTTTACTCTGGATCACGGATTTTCTGTACGTTAACAGGCGTCTCAATAACATTTAATTCCTACTCACCCCTTCCCTCTCTACTAAACCTAGTTCAAAACACGAGATATAAAAAGTGCTCAGTCATGCACACCTACGCTGTCCGTCTATCCTTCCCCACACCTTCTGTCTATCTATTAGGAAAAAAACTGTTCAAAACAAATTGTTTACGAGACCAAGTTATGCTGGCTCGCACAATAATTACGTTTGTAAAAATTACTCATTGCTCTCTCACAAAAATTTACTCAGTGGAAACATTTATGAATCAAATCTGTTCTTGACAGACTGACTGGCTGTCTGTCTGTCTGTCTGCATGTCTTTTTGGTGGAGTGTCTGTATTTTTGTAGACCTTTGTGTCTGTGTGACTGTCTGACTGTCTGTCTGACTGAGTGACTGACTGACTGACTGTTGTTTTGCCTGTCTCTCTGACTGTCTGTCTGTCTGTCTAACTGAATGACTAACTGACTGACTGACTGTCGTTTTGCCTGTCTCTCTGACTGTCTGTCTGTCTGTCTGACTGAATGACTAACTGACTGACTGACTGTCGTTTTGCCTGTCTCTCTGATTGTCTGTCTGTCTGTCTGACTGAATGACTAACTAACTGACTGACCGTCGTTTTGCCTGTCTCTCTGACTGTCTGTCTGTCTGTCTGACTGAATGACTAACTGACTGACTGACTGTCGTTTTGCCTGTCTCTCTGACTGTCTGTCTGTCTGTCTGGCAGACTCTATATCTGTATGACTGTTTGTCTGCCTGTCTGCCTTTCTGCTTGACTGACTGACACTGCCTATCTGTCTGTCCACCGTTTGCTGTGAAGAGAGCACAGAGGAGATCTATATCATTTAGCTTATTCCAATTTGAACTGTATTTTAAACATCTGGTCTCTTTTGTTTGTTTGCTCACCTACGAAACAATGTGTTGATGGACAAGGTCAGGTGGTTGAGGGGGGGGGGGGGGGGAAGAGTTAAATTTTCAGATTCCACCTTAAGGCTTTGAGCATACATGCGTCTTTATGGCGTCGTAGTCGCGTCCCATTTTATTATTTTTTTGTTTGTTAATTTTTGTAACCTAGGCGTAAGAATGGGGAAGCGCACATTTGCGAAATAATTATGGTACATTGCAGTGTCCATAGGAACATGAAAGTAAAATGTGACTGCAACACAAAAGTAAGTCGCAAGTGCACGCCTAGCCTACGTCTGTAAGTCAACTGATTCATCCATGTTTACTCACCCTCACTCCATTCCTCCACCACGCCCCTCCCCTCCCCCCCCCCTCCCTCCTCCCAGACATATTTTACAGTAAAAGAAGAGAACAGATTCAGGCAGAAAGAGCAGGATGTTTACAGTGGTCTGATCCTGTTGACCCGTCGCTACCCGGTCACCCTGTCGAAGGCCAGGAAGCTTCAAAGCCAAGGTCAGCACGCGGGTCAAGGTCACGAGGAGGGGGACCAGCAACCACAACAGCCGCAGATCGAGTGGAAGACAGAGAGACTGTGTGCCTTACAGCTGAATATTCCCAAAGTGAGACCAACTGGACATCGTGCTGATGTTCATTTGATTCCTCTTCATCCTCCTCCTCTTCGACTTCATTACGTATTATATATTTGGTATTTGTATTTGTAAAACTCTTTAATCCCATTTGGGAAATTTGCCTTTGTGCCATTGTAGCCCAGTTATAACTGGAGCAGACACGTCGTCGCCACAGTGCAGCGCCGATCGGCGGGTTTGTTGTTTTTTTTTAAGGGGGGGGGGGGATGATGAGGGAGGAAGGGAGGGAATGGTAGGGATGAATTTATTTAATTTTGCCCGGGCAGCGGCCTGTTTGGCCTGCTCTTTTCGATTTCCAACTGCCAAGGTATCTTTAACGTGCGCAACGTGCACACGGGCCCTCCGACCTTTTTCGTCCTTATCCGAGAAGACTAAGTACTCGATCCTACCCACAATAGGATCAGGGACACGAAAATATGAGAAAAATCCCTAACTTCCAACATGCCTGCACCGGCCGGGTTTTGAACCCGGGACCCTTGGCATGAGAGGCCAGCAGCTTGCCTCTAGACCACCTTTGTGTGCCAATAACCGATGAATCAGTTCTCCTGCTGACCAGACACGTTTGTGCCAAGCACCGATGTATCAGTACACAAGAATGCCAGGCTATTTTGTTTCAGGAAGAAAGAAAGTCGACTTTCTATTTATAGATGTTGCTGTAGTTAGTCTTCATTCATCTCCCCCAACTATTTTCTTCCTCTGTTGGTGAAAGTGGAAAAATTCACGGCACACAAAGAGTTGATTATTTCTTCCCTACATATTTTCCCAAAATTGTTTCCGTTTTCATTTTGTATAAATTATAACGTCACGGTTATTCCTCAGTTTGCTGAAATCATTTATGTGTGTGTGTGTGTGTGTGTGTGTGAGTGTGTGTGTGTGGGTGTGGGTGTGAGTGTGTGTGTGTGTGGGTGTGAGTGTGTGTGTGGGTGTGTGGGTGTGAGTGGATGGGTGGGTGGGTGTGGGTGTGGTTGTGTGTGTGTGTGGGTGGGTGTGGGTGTGAGTGTGTGTGTGTGGGTGTGGGTGGGTGTGGGTGTGTGGGTGGGTGTGTGTGTGTGTGTGTGGGTGGGTGGGTGTGTGTGTGCGCGCTTTGAGATGAAATGCTTACCTTAATCAGACAGACACGTTGCACCGTTTAACAGTCACATGGTTTTGTTTTGTTGTCTTATGAGTTTTTAAACGAAAACCAACATCCACGTAAATCACCGTTTCAGACCGCTGTTAGGGAAGCGTAGTCTTATGACAAAGTCAAGTAGAGAAAATACTGAGCTGTGTTCACTGTTCAGCTATAGATCTAGCGTTCTGTGTAGAATACTATGCTCCCCTAACAACAGCTACCACTATTATTTCGAATTAAACAATTTTTTCTTTGATTTTCAAAAACACACCAAAACATGACTTTAGGCGGTTGTGGAATGACCGTGACGATAAGTTATATCTTATCATGAAAAAATATTAGTTCATCCAGTTTCCAATAAAAGTGGAGTTACATCTTTATTCCATTGGAAGGTCCTGTACACGCCAATTAGTATATCCCAGTTTTGAACAAAAGTGGAGTTACATCTTTATTCCATTGGAAGGTTCTGTACACGCCAATTAGTATATCTCAGTTTTGAACAAAAGTGGAGTTACATCTTTATTCCCCTGGAAGGTCCAGTACACGCAATCAGTCTATCTCAGATTTGAAAAAAATGTGGACATTGCCCTTTTTTTTTTTTATTCATGGGCACAATTTTTCTTTGACTGATCAGTGATTGCCTTCTCTTGCCCATCTCCATCCATCACTCTCCTATCTCCCAGTATCACATCGAGCCCAACACAGAACCCAAGAAAGCGCCAGTGGTCATCCCGCAGAGAGCTGGACCAGTGGACAGTGACCTACTTATGAACGTGGCGGAGTCCCTGGGGGAAGAGTGGAAGAAAGTAGCACATTACCTGGGCGTGCACCGGGCCAGAGTTCAGGTGAGTTCAACTGTTAATCGCGATCTTGCTCTTTGTTTCGAGGGATATTTACCATATTGTTGTATGCGACTTTTAGCCGATCTTGAGGTTTTGTCATGAAAGTGGTTCTCTCACTGCTAACTTTGTTATGTGTAAGTGTCATTTTAGTCGGTCAGAAACGTCTCGAGATATGTGTTTGTATCGTAATGTTTGATTCGTTATACCCCTTTTGCTGACCAAACTTCAATCCTCATTATCTGAAAAGGGCAAAAACGCACATACAACAGTTTAGCAGTTTGTTCTATGTCCGTCTTCTGAAAAACTGGAGATCTTTTAGTATTTGTATTTGTATACTACTCTAGTTAATCCCATTTGGGAAATTTGCCTTAGTGTCGTTGCACCCAGTTACAACTGGAGCCGGCACGTCGTCGCCACAGTGCAGCGCCGGTCTTCAGTTTTTGTTGTAGTTTTTTTTTTTGGTTGGGTGGGTATGGGGGAAGGGGGGGGGGGTGGTAGGGGTGAATTTTATTTGATTTTGCCCGGGCAGCAGCCTGTTCGGCCTGCTCTTTCCGATTTCCAACTGCCAAGGTACCTTTAACTTGCGCAACGCGCACATGGGCCCTCAAATTTTTTTTGTCCTTATCCGAGAAGACTAGGTACTCGATCCTACCTCCCAATAGGATCAGGGACACGAAATTATGAGAATAATCCCTAACTTCCAACATGCCTGCACCGGCCGGGTTTTGAACCCGGTACCCTTGGCATGAGAGGCGAGCACCTTGCCTCTAGACCACCTTGTCCTCTAATGTAGAAGAGGTATAACAAATGCACACTTTGACACTTGTTGAAAATGCCTTGTGGCACTGATCAAGGTGTTTCACTGTTCCGATTTATTCCAACTCCTTTTCATAACGGCTGTTGTAAAAGGATCGCAGTCTAATAACGTAGCCCAATAGAGGAAATACGGAGTTGTGTTCACTACTGATCTACAGCTGACAGTGTCAAATTCATAATACTAAAGTGCCTACAGACGTTCCACATCGAATTTCTCAGTTGTGCGAAAATTAGAATTGGAACAAACAAAATGTCAGTTGCGTCGAGCTGGCAAGGTCAGAGTTGGTTCAAATCTTCAAGGTGCTGGCAAAGAATGGAACAGTTGTTAGAGCACTTAGTCCATTTGCGAGAAGTTTCAGGGTTCTAGTCCCAGTGGCTGCGGGATCCAACCTTTGGCGGGCTGGAGATCTTTGTGTCTCGAGCGCCTAAGCCTAAGGCCCATGGCAGTCTGTTCTTGATTCTTGTTTTTTTTTTTTCCAGCCTGTGTCTATTTGTCTTCCTAGTTGGTAGTTCCTTTTCTTCCTCGTTGCTAGCAGACGCTGTGAAAAAAAGTAACGAGTGGTATTGGTTTCTCATCCCTTGGATGTTGTTGTTTTTTTTTCAGAGGCTTTGGCTCGTAGAAATGTTCAAGTGAGATTAATTTATCAAACAAATAAATAATTACATCAGTCGATAGATAAACAAAGACAGAGTGAAAGAAAAAAAGTGATTTGAAATATTGTTACTATATTATATAAAGCCAATATGTGATTTATCTCTGATCATACCAAAGTACTATAGAGATCGGAAGACAAACTTCAGTTATAACAGAGTATGTACTTATTATAGGGAGGTCTCATTATTGGTGGGTTTGCACTGCGAGACACGGGAAGCTCTGCGAAACCACTGTTAGCATGGAGCTTAAAGTATGTCGCTGCGGTAAACAATACCAGTTTGTGCATTTCCACCGGGCGTGAGAACTTACAAACGGCTCTAAATAGTTTCAATCAGCCCAAAACTACCGAACAAACCACAATAAACATATGTGCACACTATCTTTGGTGAAGACGGTCTCTTTCAATTCTTCTTACCGCAGCGACCAAGTTTCTCGATTTGGAGGAAGTGAGATCTCTCTCTACAGAATGTGCAGACTTCGTGCATATCCGAAGAAAACACTATGCCTGCGGTTCCATGAAAGAACTATTCTCTGATGTGGACCCGCAGCGCATGTTGTCATTTCTGAAAGAGATCAAACTCTACAAGTTGAGTTAACAGACTTTTATCATATTTACAAAATTCAGACATAATTATTTTCCAGCACGGGCCTTTTCCTGTTCGATTTTCAATACGGGCCTTTTCCCGTTAGATCCATAACTTCACTTCTATCTGATCTTATCTATAGGCAACTGAGGGCTGAAAACTAGCTCAAAGAGAAATAATGAAAAAACCGTGAGAGGCGCAGAGTGGCCGTTATCGTGCCGACGCGCCGTTAAACTCAAACTCATACTCAAACTTTATACATACTTACTCTCTGGTTATAAGGCAGTCCTGGTTTCCTTTTGATGGAATGGTAATGGTGGGACGTGGTGGAATTACATAGCCAGAGAGAGAAAAAACTGAATTATGTTCGTTGTTCAGCAATGGCTTATAGTGTCTGAGACTACGCGTCCCTGACAACAGCCTTCCTGATGACCCAGATTAACATTGTCACGGTTTTGTCATTGCAGGCCATCAAGAGAAACGTGACGGTGGGTGAGAGATCTGAACGCGAGGCCAAGTATGACATGCTGGTCACATGGTTGAAGGGAGCAGCCAAGGCCCTGGACAAGGTCAGAGTCCCGAGATAGCCGGGTTATCTTGGATGTATCTTGACTGACATTGTATTAGATCTTAGATATTCAAACTGTGCATATATTTGTTATTGTGAGACACCATGTATTTGTAAAACCAAAAACACTAGTAAGGTAAAAAATACATTTCAAGTTACACCATCTCTTTTCCCTCTCTCCCGTCAAAATAATTACCTTCTTCGCACTTAAGCGCTTTCGTGATAGTACCAGCTACTGAAGAAATATTGGACTGCTCGATTGACTTGATTCAGTGGACACAATGGAAAATGACTATCATTCTTCTCTTCAGGGCTGGGTTACTACTTTGTAAGCCCCTGGGCTACAGATACCGTGACGCCCCCAGTAATAATGAATGCAAGCGAGAAGTTTTGTGACTAATGGTTTTATTATAGTCTGTTCTTATAAATACTTACGCACCCCTAGCGTTTTGCGCAGAGGGCGCGTACGTATACGTATGTCTATCCATAACCCCGTGCTTATCCTCAATCCCTAATCTTATGAATCCCTAACCCTGCCACCTTCCCTTCCAACCAAAA
This sequence comes from Onchidella celtica, assembly GCA_963931925.1. Lineage (NCBI taxonomy): Eukaryota > Metazoa > Mollusca > Gastropoda > Systellommatophora > Onchidiidae > Onchidella > Onchidella celtica. The sequence goes on along the minus strand of OZ007584.1, from coordinate 3,939,527 downwards.
AACAGGAGGAAAGAAAAATGAAAACCTAAAAGAATAATTATTTAAGGCTGTTGTTTTGAACATGTTTGGGGGGAACTCTCCAGCACTGGGATCACAAAATTCTTTAAAATACGTAGCTTTAGCGGAAAAAAAAACTGGGAGACATACGCACTTGTAACAATATTCTTCATTAAAATACATGTATAAACCTACCAACATTTTCATTAAAAAATAGCACTATATGTGGATTAATGATCAATGATCAACCTGTGTAACCAAATTTTCAACTCGTGGATAAATAAAGTTTCATCTTTTTTCTTGATTGGTTCACTGCTCCCCTCCCCCCCCCCCTTTCCCCTCTTCAGGTGTCTGCTCTGTCGTCAGCCCTAGCACACAGTGACCGGTACGATCTGGCTGAGATGGTTGAAGAAAAGGGACGGCAGTTGGAGGAAATGAGGCGTGGCCACACGACAGCTGTCCATTGATCCTTTGACAGGCTCCGCCCACAGACCATCCTACAATATGCTGAAATGTAACACTGCAACACGGTCGGCCACCGTTTGGAAGATACTGTCGTGTTTAATTTATTATCAACATTTTGTCTTTAATCTCTTAAGGAAAAAAAAATATGAAAACATTTTTGTACCCTTGTACTGTTGGTCATCTCTTTACTGACGATTTTTTTTTTGGGGGGGGGGGGGGGGGGTTGTTTGACCTACCTTTCTTTTTTTATTTTTCCCCTCCTTCTGTCTATGGCTATCATTCTCATCAAGTTCAATATCATGAGTTGGGTTTCTCCTTTACACTTATTCTTTATCAACTCCTTTTTTTTCTTCAGCTCATAAATGTCATTCTTTTTTGTATATTTTTTTCAACGGGAGGGGGCGAGGGGGAGGGTATATTGAATTTGCTTCACTCGCGATGTGGCCTGTCAGATAAATCTCTAGGGTCGAGGTTAAAGAGGCATCTGGTTGGCGCCAATTTTCCCTTTGATTTTTAGTAGCTTAGTCGTTGTACCACCAGGGCCGGATTAAGACCTTTAGTGACCCTAAGCACTTATTAGATTTTCGTGCCCCCATGTATATACCACGTACATGTATGTAATTCAAAATATAAACAAAAATGAACCATGAAAGATCAAAAAGAGAGTCTTAGACCCTAGCAAATACTTTCGTTTATTGTGGGTGCCCCTTTTTGTTCAGCTGCACCATGTTCAGATTTGAACCATAATAATAATAGTCCATGGTGAAAATTTTCTATGATGCCCCCCACCCCCCCACCCCGATGCCCTAAGCACGTGCTTATTTTGCTTAATTGTCCCAGCCCTGCACTGTACGGTACCTATCTTACGCTGAGCACTACTATTTTTTTCTGTATCAAAAGTTCTTGTGCACTGAATGATGGTGGAAATGTGTAAACTTGAATTGTTTTCAAGATAAATTTGGCACAGCCAATCTCCCATGGCTAATAAAACTGTACTGGTGTGTTTTAATGTTGTTAAACAAGTATGACTGCATTCTGGGAAGTAATAACTAGTTTCAGTTATTGTAATTACTATGAGGGGTTAAGAACTAGAACGGGTTTACGTGCCATTCCTACTAATTCTACCCCCCTCAATTATTTGTAATATTATTTTAGGTTACCAACTTTTTGTGCACAAAATAATTTTCTGTGTGTGTGGTTGCGAAACGTTTGGCACATGCACACAATTTTCGGGGGCGCTGATTGCTATAGATTAAAAAGGATGACCAGGCAGTCATATTGCCGTGTGAACTATATCCATGGATTTGTCATCCAAGTTACTCATTTATAGTTATACAATGCCAGTTTTTACTATTCATACCTGTTGCTCTACAGTCTCCATCTATGTAAACAATATATACTAACGCCGTGTTGAACTCCAAATAACGTGCCTTACTAAGTTTGTTCAAAGTTTGTCAGAGAACAAACTGTTGCATTTTGATGGAGACAAGTTGTCCTTATATCCTCTGGGCATTTGCCATATCTTTGTATGAGCATTTTTGCCTTTTCGAGAAAATGAGAGTTGAAGTTTGTACGGCAAACAGGCCAAGACGAATAAAACATTACGTGACAAACACATAGATCTATCTCCAAAAGTTTTTAATCGATTGGATTGACGTTTATACATAATGAAATTAAGAGTGAGAGAACCACTTTGGTGACAAAACCTCAAAATCGGCGAATGTCACATACGACAATATGGCAAATACCCCACGATATATGAATAAGCTTGTATTGAGGGATACCATTGTAAACACCAAGCTATTGAAGTGAAATTGCATAAATGCAATTCTTGTATTATATTATGAACATGTGTCACAGGCCATATTTATACGTATATTTTATAACTGTATTACATTATGACAGTATTTCATTAATCCTGTAACAGCCTACAATCATTGTTTTTTACATTTAGATACATAACTTTAGAAAATATTTACTGGGCGCCAAAACTAGCAGTTACTGGTGTCTCGTTGTGACACTAGTGTAGCATTGCTAAGGGTTGCCGGGAGGCTGAGAAGATCCGCAACTTACAAACTGAAACCTATGGCTTTATGGCCAGGCACGTACACGGGACCTGCTGCCGTGTTGTAGTCCTGCCTTAGTTCCATGTCCCTGGTGACTCTGCACCGTGCCCGTGTCCGCATAATGTGCTCATCTCCAGTCATTCCCATAGAGCAGGGGTTCTCAACCCGGGGGGGGGGGCAGACCATAATTATTTCAGGGGTGCGAAAACTTGGATTTGGAAATTTTAAAAGTACAGTGCAATGTCATCTTCAACCAGATAATATTACTTTTATTGGGGGCGCGAGAATACTACTATATCAGAAGTTATACAGGGGTGCGGGTTATAGAAAAGTTTTGGAATCCCTGGGAATATCTATTTTTTAAATGTGACGTAACTGCGAGGCGATTCCACCACGACGGAAGTCACATGTCTGCGCCTATTACTGAAGAACAGAACAAGACTGACCATCATGAAGTCAGTGGCGGACCTACATTTTTGGACCCCTGGAGCTTCAATTGTTATGTGGAAGGGGGGGAGGGGGCTTTGCAACCAACGACAATAGTGCAACATCCAAAATTCACTCATTAAAAATGTTTCTTTTCTTCAGGATCCCTCTCCTACTCCCCCCCCCCCCCCCCGGATTAGGGCCCTGAGGTTTCATTAGTTTCACAGCAGATCCGCCACTGCAAGTGTTTGTTGATTAGAAGGAAGGAAGAAAGAGAACCAGTGAGAAATAATGATATAATATTAATAACTAATAAACTGATAAGGAGATATTATGGGTAACTGCAGATACAGGAGTGTAGTACTGAAATACGTTTTAGCTTGTTATGAGGAGGGATTGAAGATTATTACATAAGTCAAACAGTATCACAAACATGTACCATATCATTTAACCTTTTCCGTCCACGAGAACAAGTTATCAGAACTTGTAGACTGTGTATAATTGTTATTATTATATAACCCATTATTGTATCAGATTTGCCTTTGGCTGACCAACATATAAGCTTTATTTACAAATTCCTCATTATGTTGTAGATTTTTTTTACTTTAATTTCTCATCTAAACATGCGGTATTCATACCATAAACCTGTGGCTATGTAACTTGACCAGTGAAATCATGTACATTTTTCTCTAGATCGATGCCTACCATCCCAACAGTTGTTTGTTGTTTTTTTTTTAAACAGCACACAGAGAAAAACGGTAGGGGTCGCTGTATGACTTGGAATAAAATACATGTATGGAGAAAGAAAAAAGGTTGTGCGTTACAAAGCCCTGAGTTAGAAACAACAAAGCAACGTTACAATACAAATCACACACTAATTGGAAAGGGTAAAAAAAAAAACCAAAAAAAACCAAGCCCTCGGTTTTGATAGAGACAGATTTTCGTCGAGCAAAATGGAAAGTAAAATTAGTACAACTGAAACTGAGTTTAAAGGCTTTTACATGTAGAGACAAGACAATAATAAAATTGACAGATACACAGGGCTGTCTTCACATCACTCTAGGCCCCTGGGCAAAGCAATAGTTATTTGCTTGAACTTTTCAAAAACCAATGTGACTTTGCCTGCATGGGGCTCCTTAAACCCTTAGAGCCTTTTGACAATTGCCAGTGGCCGACCTACATTTTGGGGACCCAGAAGTTTGAACGGTTATGGGGCCCATTTGCCACAAGCAACAAGAGTGCAACATCCAAAATTCATTAATTAAAAAAAAAAATTCTTCCCGACTCCTATGGGGCAAGGTGTCCTGAACTTTGAGCTTCATTAGCTTCTTAGTAGATCCGCCAATGGAAACTGCCCTGTGTGCCCATGCGTTAAGACAGCTCTGCTGATACACCTTTAACTTTTAATGCACCCGCAGTCACATCAAATTTTCACTGAAAAACAAGCGCTTTTTATCATGTCTCATCAACTTTATCGTTATATTTTCTGCCATGTTTCACATCAGTTATGACTGTCTCATATCATATGCATTGACTTTTTTTCTTCTTTTTTTTTTGTACAATAGTCAAAAATAAATACTGTTTATTTTAGTGGATTCGGCTCGTAATTTAATATGTATGTTTTTTGATTGTTGGATATTCTATTGTTGTGTGACAGGACTGTGTCTGCATTGTTATAGTTGCTGTTATTGTTGTCATCTCTCGAAATTACAGAGCCGGAGTCGAGAACCCTAGTTTTTGTTTGTTCTATCCCTCTATTTTCTGAAGGAAAAAAAAAAGGGGTTTCAGTATGCAGCAGAGGTGTAACATATGCACATTTTGACACTTCTGGCACTTATCAAGCTGTTTCGGAGTTGCGACTTATTCTAATTTCTTATCATAATACTAACGTCCCAAACCTTTAACGTGGAAGTTCTCAGTTGTGTGACATGTGGAGTTAGAACAAACAAGAACTAAGTCCGAGGAATGGCAGACCCAATGGCCAATCTAGTTAATCTGCCAAACAGCGACTTACTCCCCTCTTCCCACTTGTCAATCTTCGTACCAGTCTGCCGATCTGTCTGTCTGTTATTTTGTCTCTCACTCTCTGTGTCTATTTACCTTTATGACTCTTTGGTAAGTCAAATTCAGCCTATCTCCTTACTTACCTGCACTTTTATTTAATCTTACCAGACGAACAATAAAAAGACTTCGGGCCTCCGCACATTGGCGGACGTGTTGCTCTACTGAAGTACAAGTCAGGACTCGCAGATAAGTAGACGTACTGATTTAATATTGTTATACATGTATTTCATATTCTACATTTTTGTTATTGTTTGACTGTTTCAGCTGTTCAATTATTCCGTGTTTTTTGTTTTTTTTTCTGTTGTTGTCGTTTTGACTTGTTTCTTGTTGCTTTTTTGTTTCTTGACAAAAGTTATTCAACTGAGATATTGATTTTTTTTTTCTTCCCCATTTCTTTACTTTTTATGGTATCGTTTAGGTATTTTTTTTTTACTCGAGGCTTTGCTACATTCAACTTTTTCTTTGTGTCAATTCTTGTCTTTGCTTATTTTTCTTGACTTACCTGAGGGGAGAGAGCATGTGATAGGAGTGAGAATGTGATGGGAAGGGAGAGAGAGGGGGGGGGTGGTGGGGAGAGGGGTGTGGGAGAGAGAGGAATGAGTTTTTATTACTTGTAAAGCGCATTGAGCATTTATTGGAAATGCGCTATATAAATGTAATTTATTATTATTATTATTATTATTTTTAAAATTGTCATGCACGTCTAGTTTTCAGACATTCGGAGATTCCCGAAGATGTACAGACGGATGTGCTGTCAATAATTCTCATGTTCACTAATAAAATTATCAAAATTTGGGAACAACATTATCTAACAAATCAAGTGGAAAACGTATTTTCATTTCTGATCAACTATTCTTCATAGATCGCACACTATATAATAATGGAGAAATTCGAATTAGTGAAATGCCAAAAATAAACGAAGCACCCTATTTCACTTTTATAAAAAATTGTTTAAAGTATGAAATAAAAACAAAAGCAAGTGATATAGTTATTGATTAAATAGGACACATTCTTCTCGGATCAAATAAAGCTGCCGTAGCAAACTTCCCCAGTAAAGCAATGAACATTCCACAGGCATGAATTGAATGATCCAATCACATTGATAATTAAGGAAATTTCTGATGACTAATTGTGTGAAAACTTTTGGTTTTCATTTTAAGGGTTTTTTCCATGAAAATTCCTGTCATAATTTTTCAGGGAAAGATAAGGAGCTGTGTGTTTCAGTGTCTGAACTGGGAAGCCAATGTTTGCATCGCCAACCATCAATTCTGTCTGTCATGAAGAAACGAAAGCTATCTGAGATGATCATCAGCTCTGCGCATGCGTTTGACTGATTATCTGTGCACTAGTAGGTCGTCGCCCCCCGGTACTGCTTTATCCATCTCCACTTCTTGACAAAACGTGAAGAAAGGCCATAAAATAACGTAAAATGTGTATTGTATCATTCTTACAACCATCGTGGAGGTATCTCCCTTCTGAGAGTAGGTCTGAAAGTGTTAAAAGTTAACTCTAAAACTTTGTAAACTTTAACTACAAAACTTTTCCGTAGATACGCTGACGCGGAGATGGACAAAGTCCGAACTGGGTGACCAGGTTATAACGCCATGTTTTCTGTCTCGATAATTTCACTCAAGGATCTGCCACGTCTACCACAGGGTGTCATGTACGTATGTAGAGAAATCACTATAGAATCTATCGAGTCCCACTGAGAGACACGAGAGGCTCCGCGAAACTGTTGTTGGTATGGGGCGAAAATTAGGTCACGGCGGTAAACAAATTGTTGACAATTATCATAATAATATGTAAACAAGTTTGTCAGCCGGTGCCTGCAATTGAGGTTATGTAACTGGGTCGGTTGGGAAACGAAAGTAGGACAAGTCTGGCTTATTGTGTCTTGCATTTGTACAGTTAATACCGGCACAGTGTCGGCTGTTTCCACTTCAGACTCGTTTCTGAAAGGGAGTCGCCATGTTGAACAGAAAGCGAAAGTACTATCGTTCGCGCATTTCGGTAGGTGGCGCTGGTGGTTCGCGAGGACAGAATTTTTCTCGAGTGAACTAAATGTATCTTGTTAGTCTACTATCTTTGCATCCTCTACTGCTTTAAACCGCAAACATTCCCAAAATACACTGTATTGAGAAATATTAGGAAGTTTTGCTTATAATACAAATTGTCTTCAGTTAAATCCAGACTGTATCTTTTTGTCTGACTGTCTGTCTGTCTGTCCATCAGAGAGTTTGTCCCTGAGGTCTTGCCCAGAGACAGATCCTCACCTTCTTACGCAGTGCATGATGGGTAGCTGGTAACCATGGAGACGTCAGCGTCGGTTTTGAAGCCCGTCCACTTGCCCCCTCCCTTCCCCAGGACTCGAAAGTCGGATTCGTCTCTGGGAGTTGGTGACATTTTGAATACAGCAGACAGGGAGAAAGGTTCGTATCCGAGATAGGCCTACAGGATATCGAGACAATTCAATTCGCCAAATTCCGACCGTCGACTTGGGCGCGTATTCATCCATGTCAGCAATGCAACAATTCGTCCGGCACCCCTTCATAATTGAACGAAAGACTAGTACCACAAAGCTCTGTGAGTAGTACTCACCGTGTTTATAGGCGAGCAAGTTGTGGACATGTAGTGAAAGAAGGAATGAACCGTCACGGTATTCTGTGTCTCCATTCGTATCTTTGACCGCATGCCATGGGGACACGTCGTCACGGTCATTCTACGATTGCCTAAGTCGTGTTTTGGATTTTTCTTGTAAATAATATAAAAAAACTGTTTACTTTGAATAATTATAGTGGAAGCCGTTGTTAGGGGAGCGTAGTAGTTTACATAGAACGATGTACATGAACAGAACACAAGTCATTTTTTAATTTTTCTCTATTTGGCTTTGTCTTTAGTCTACGCTCCCCTAGCGAAATGGTGATGTGAGTGGATGTGGGTTTTCTTTTCCCTGGGCGTTGGTGACATCTTCACTACTGGTAAAACTGCTCACACTGTCAAAGAAGAATATAAGTCTATTGTAGGGCACAAAAGACGTTTATTCAATCACACACACACCTGCTCTCGACTGGGGGAAAAGACGCAGTGCTTGGGGCTTGACAGACCCGGCGTTTTATACCCTTCTTTCCCATCCCCCCACGGTCCTGGGGGTGGGTCAGTAGGGCCTATAACTGTCGCTCACAGTTCCGCACCGTGATTGCACTTTATACAAGAATATTAATACTGAGGGCCAAAATACCACATACCACACATACAACTCAATAAACTCAGTGACAGGCATACATGAACTGACATGATAAGGAACCTTGGTGAATATTATTGCACTCATCTAGTTAAAATGCCTTGTTCATGGGAATAGCGGAGGGCAAAGACGATCTTCTTGTATCTTTCTCTGCTTGTTTTCATGTGTATTATTCTGTTAGAAATTTGATGAAACATTGGATGGTGGCTGTCATTTAAGATGGATAGGAATTTCTTCACACAAGCGTTTGAGTATAGACGGTCAAAACTGAAAGATGCCACGTCTGTCATATTGCATAATTTCTTGATGACTGTCTTGTTAAGTTTATTCTTGTCGTGGTGTTAGCCTCACTTTGGCTGCCTACCACTCTCTTTCCTGGTGGATCCACTTTCCACTTGTTGGATTTTTTGCCAGAAAAATCTTATTTTCGTCTATTCTTGCACTGTCTTCCTCCTCCCTCTCTCTCCCCCCAACTGCCTCAGATTTTTTGTTGGTTTTTTTTTTTTTTGGTTGACCTACTTTGGACTTCTTGGATGATTTTCCAGAAAAATCTAGTTTTCCATCATTCTTGCACTGCCTTGATCTTGCCTCTGTCTTCCTCCAACTGCCTCAATTTCCTCTTCTTCTTTTTTTTATCTATTGTCAGTACATTGTTCGTCATTTAGTCCTTCTCTTATTCTCTATCAATCTCCCTATCATGCAATTTCCAGAACTTTCGCCAAGGAAAAAATGTAAGAGCCAAATGCCGATGACCCCCCAGCCTGTGCCCCATGACAGGAAACATCTCATGGCTGGGCGTCCCGCGACCTCGCTGGCCGAGACAAAATCTCCCCTCATTCCCTCACCCGACCGTAAAGCTCTCGTGCACAAACTACAGCTGGGCGGGGTGGGAAGGGCGGCTGCTCGTATGGACTCGCATCTACCAAACGGTGAGAAGCTTCGAGAGCAGAGTACATTCTTGAAATGTACACATGTATGTATTTTGAGTTTAAAGGCTCTATCATGGTTCTTGCACAATCATCGTAAAAACTAAACTTACAATATAAAAATGGGAATATCAATTAGTTACACTGGATGGAACACCAGGAGAGGAGGGGGGGGGGTTAAACTCATTACTGTTATTGGAAGGATTAGCACCAAATTCCATTTAAAGGTGTCTGGGCTAAAATACATGACTGTACATGTAAAATCAATTCAGCTACTCATCTTTTGCGGTTTATTTCCTCCCCCCCCCCCCCTCGTCCCACTAGACACCAGCGATGCCTATATTGTCCAATCACAGCCCACGATCGACTCAGCTCCGCCCACTCCAAGCCAACAACTCAGCGAGACAGCCAGTTACCTGACCTTGACCGGTCACAGCTCAGCCAATGAGGGAGACCTAGAAGAGACAGCTCTAGTGTCTGGTACGTCGTTGCCATCCTGTCGCCTTTTGAAATCTTCATTGACTTTAGACGTTTCTTCTTCTGCTGCTGTTTGACTTAATGTGACCTTTGGTATAACAACAAAAACAACAACAAAATTGGTTGATATTTCAACCGTCCTTACACAGCCATCCCTGCACCGAAGCTACCCAAACATCCTTTGGTCAGTGCCAGATTTTAGATTTGAAGCGGTGCCTTTCAAACATTTCATCGATTGACTGGTTACATTTTATGTGATTCATTATTCTGACGTTGGGCATTCACTTTTACATCCGTAAACATGCATACGTCTATCTGTCTATCATCATCACACTCGTTTTCTGCCTGGATAATTTTGCTGATGATATCAATTTCGCACCTATCCCCTCCTCCCCCCCCCTCCCCAATCACCACTGTCCTCTACAGCATCCGACAAGTTCCTGGCCATCATTACGTATGATCGGACAAACAGGCAAGGAAGCGGTGACATGTGGCCAATGAGCGAGTTGTCTGACGAGGTATTGACAGTCACAGAGAATCAGATACCAGCTTCAGACGCATGCGCCATGACACAAACCAATTGCAGCGCCGCTGGGAGGTTAAACATTGCCGACGCTGCCTGCTCACCCATCAGCATTCTGAATGCAGCGTCTCCTTTGTCCGTTAAACGTTCCCCCATCACCGCACAGAAAGACAAAACCTCGGCGCCCCCGACGCACACTCGTAGATCTTCACCTTGTCGATCCGGACCTGAAGATGTAAGAAGTGAATCATCCAAACATTGTTTTTTCAGGTCATCCAAAGTCATGGATGTGCACGCTAGTTCATCCCGCATCTCCACATTTTCTGGATCTTTGGCCTCACCGAACATGTGTAGAAATTCTTCTTGGAATGAACTTGTCCACGGCTGGCCAGGGACGTTCTCCACCCTGGGGCCTGTCAGCTGCCCCCATACTCACAGATCTCCCAACCCACTGCGTGTGACGCCTGATCGGATCATCCCGTCCCCCAACAAACTTTCTCCCCGTATTCACACCATTGTCAAGCCCTCCCCGGTAAGATCCAGCACGCCACCCCGCCAACCCGTCATCACACGAACGTCACCACCGAAATCCTCCCAGGTGTGTCGCTCCTTGCCTGGTGCCATCAGCTGTAGCTCCAGCAGGTCAAGGACATCCATCAGTCCACACCAGACACCCCCAATTCCACAATCCAAAACAGCACCCATGAAAACAGCACAACGCTCGTTACAAAACTGTCCTTTATCCACACGCGTGATTGACTATCAGAGCTGGTTTTTCGGCAAAGCCCCATACAATTCTTGGAAAACCAAGGTCAGCTGCATAAGAAACAATCCAGCCATGTCCCCAGTGAAGCCCAAACATAACGGAGGGAAAAGTAAAGCAAACACTGGCAGGGCTTTCCTTTGTCAGCAGAGTGGCATGCTGGTGGCCGGTGCGGAGTACATCTTCAAAGACATGAACAGAAAACAATGTAGGAAACTGGACAAGCTGCACATAGAAAATACTGTTCACCAAACATCTCCTGTTGTTCTGTCACCTGCCAGAGTTGGTAGACCCACCGGACTGAATCGGTCAGAATCTGTTCTGTTGGAGATCTACACGCCGGACGAGGGACGCCACTGTTTGCCTGGAGCTAAACCATGGTCTAAAGGAAGGTCAGAGAGTCCCGTCACGGCTGCCAAGCGTTACATCCAAGAATATCGACTGACCTCCAGTCCTGATGGTCACCAACAAGCCAATCAGTTTTATTACGAAGATCTCTTTGTGAACACTGTGAAGGTGAGTAAAGGTTCTCTGGTCGGGCCAGCCAACAACCCGAGCGCAGAGCGAGGGGTCTGTAAGGACAGTCCCGACGATTTCCGCACTCCTTTGGGCGTGTCCCCTGCTGTCGACAGCACAAAGTACAATAGTATGACCTGGTTTAAGCCAATTGGGAGGCAGATCAACAGTAGCTTTGAATCCCTGAATAACAGCGTGCGTATGTCAGCCTCCTGCAGTAGGGGCTGTAAAAAACCAAGAGGGAAAACTTGCCCTCGGCCCAGAGTTCCCATCCCACGAAACAGGTCATATCAAGCGAATAACAGTGAGCAGAAATTATACATTCGCAGGAGTACTAGCGACAATATCAGCCGGTCACTGGAACCTCAGACAAAGAACACAAAACCTGCCAGGAAAATAACGAGTGAGACTAAAGAAAAACCAACACAGTTCAACTTGAAGGTCAAGTCTGACAAGCCAGTGGATGAAGCACTTGGCAAAAAGAAAGAAAGAGAACCGGTACCTGTCGTACAACAAAATGGACCTTCACATCTCCCCACGGTAGTTAAAACCAGTGGTAGCTGTAATGCGCAGAACGCCAAGAAAGTTCCTGTACAGAATGTCTCTGCTCCGTGTACCCAGGGTAAACCCGTCAGGTCACAGAAGACCACAGTTCCTAAAAGAACTGAGCAAGATGGAAGTACTTTTACTGCTACTACTCCTTTGGTGTTAACTACAAATTTGCCCACTCAATCTGAACCTACAAGCAATAAAAGAGGCAAGGACTGGAACACCCTAGACCCGATTGCATCACCACAGTCAAAAATGCACAAGAAAACCATAAACAAAACGCTTCCTACAGCTGTCAACTCTCCTCCCATAAACACGAAAACCAAGGTGATGAAGAAAGAAAATTCTCTCATCAATAAAATTTCGAAGACAAACAGAAAAACTAATCAAGGTAAAAGAACACGCAGTCCCAAGAGATCACGTCTGACAAAACGAAATGAAGACATCCCACAACTCCAAAATGCCAACACTAAGACGGCTGCACAAGCCAGAAAATTTAAACGGGTAAAACCACAACACACACAAACTACGAATGCAAAATTACATTTAGTACCAAAGAAAATTCCCAGTGTCAAGAATTCGGAAACTCATCAGCAACGGGTGTTCACTTCAATAGTAGCTGGTTGTAGGAAAACTAACATCAAGGCACCAAGCACCAAACAGAAAGCCTCTGTGAGGAAGAAAACAAAACCCTGTCCAAAAACATCCAGGTTGGTCAAGAAGAAACCCATATGCTCCTTAGCACAACTCACAGTCAATCAAAACCAGTCCTTGACCAAATCCCTAGTCAGTCCCGCAGCTTCTACTGTGAGATCCCCGGCAAGGTCTCAACACAAACCAGAACCACACAGCCCTCGCCAGGACTCTCGGCCTGTGTCTCCTGCGGTGAATGGCCAGAAAACAAACACAAATCAGATCGTCGAGGACAGTCGTTCAGCTACACCCGAGCCTCCGCCAGCATTGCTGCATGACGAGCTCTCACTGTCATTCACGGAAAGCAAGAGCAGCGAATTCGTAAGTTTTTCTCGTTCTACTGTCACGACGCACAGACAGACGGTGTCGCCACTGACCCGGAAAGAGTTGCTGCAAGGACACCGACCTAACGCTAGCCGCCATTCTGTGGCTTCCTCGGGCAATGCCGTCCGCACGATTCTTCTGTCAGGGGAGATCACGGGCAGCCACGGGAATTCTAGAACTACCAACACAGTGAGTGCCCATTCCAGGAGTAGGCCAGTATCGGACTCCCCGCGCACGGTATCAGAATCGACCACGCGATCTTTGCCCCCAGTCGTCGCAGCCCCTGACAAAAGCCAGCATTTTGGCATGGAATACGCCCTCCTTTTCCTGGTGATTCTGCTGCAGTGTTTGATGTACTATTACTGCCCAGTAGCCTAGTGGTGCTAGGCTGACACTTAACGCTGATGTTTGATGTGCTAGTGGTTTAATCTGCCCAGCGAAGTGGCCACCCAAAGAGTACGTACCCTCAGGAGGGGGAGGGGGAGGTTGTTGGTAGCGTCCTATAACTGTACATTGAAAAAAAAGGGAAGGGGGGGGGGTGGGGACGTATAACGCTTTTCAATTACGGTAATGAGGTATAAAACTTACTTTTATTTAATTTTTTTAGCAAAATTAAAGTGTTGGGATTTTATAGAAAAAAACATCATGTTGCTGCTAACGGTCGTCAGTATCATATAAAAAGATTAAAAGATATTCGATGTTTTAATCCGAGCTAAGCAAGGAACCATCAACACAACATAAACAAACAACGGTGTATTTACACAGTCAAGTTAAAAATCGAATACGCTATGAAATTAAGAGTCCATGAAAAATTCCCACCGCCCCATTCTGGGGCCCCACGGCCCCACCAAACTATTGCCCGCCCCCACCTTGAGAACCACTGATGTAACCGGTGTCTCTGTCCAACACAGTCAATTAACATTTAATACATGTAGGTACAATGTACTATCTGGGGAGCCATGTGAGAACGCTTTTGCGAGTTATGCCTATTTATTATTTATAATGTACATGGAAATTCGGGTCAAATTTTCTGAAGACCTTTGAACGTTAGAATTCAGTTTTTCTTGGAAGTTTTACCGGGAACAAACCTTGAATTTATATAACTGCAGACTCGGACAATGTGTTCACTTTCTCTTTCCAGAAGATCGTCATGTATGCACTGTACAGTGTAGAGACCCACTTTCACATTTATTTATTTTTTCTAGTTTCTAGGAGACAATGGACACGTTCCTTTCAATTCAATGTCTTCTACACAAGTAAAATACATCTCTACATGTAAACAAGTCGCATTATTTCATGACCTCCATTTTCCTCACGATTCCGGTATGGAAGCTTGTGATGAGAAAACAAAAATAATGGAGGTCTGGCTTTAAATCAGCGGAGGAGGAGGAGAAGGCTTTGTTATGCAATGATAATTGTAGTTAATACTTTAAGCCTTGCTGAAAAAAATAATTTGTTCACCTTTACAATAAATGGCCTAAATCAGGGACCAAAAAAGCACAGACCTTTGTTTTAAATGGAATGTAAATTTAGAACATTCTTTATTGCACGCCTAAAAACAATAAAAGTTATTGTGTCACATCAAAAGTACTTTATCCAAATATAAAAGGGGTTGCTTACGATTTACCCAGCGTGTTTTTCTTATTGCGTGCTAAAGCAAATACGATGCACGGGTTCAACACGACCCGACTGCCGGGGACAAAAATTATCAGCAATACGCAAATGATGTGTGTGACGTGGACGAGTTCACTCAACGCGGGACGCCGGAAACGTCCTGCAGGTTTCATTGGCGCACTCGGGGCGAGGGCTGGTTAAATCCAAACTTGGGTTACCCCTTTCAGTACTGAAACAACATTGCTGTTAACTCTTTACTGCTCCATCAATTACAGGTTTTGTTCCTCCATTGTTAGCATTTAAATAAAGATCAATAACCTGATTAGGACTCATATTTGCCATTGAAAATAACTGAAATACGTGAACCTTAATATAAACTGGACTTTGGAAAATTTAGCTTTCACGACGTCAGTATTCAACGGGTTAAACTATGGGGATATAAATCATACGTAATATCCAGCAAAGACAATGTGCTTGGTTTTCTCGTCTTGGTCTGGGGGTTCTCTGTTTCTTTTCATTTGGGTCATTTTCAATTACTATACCGACATTCATTTTTTAATCTTACTGCAAAAGTTACTACATGTAGCTAAAATCTCGGAACAAAATATCCGTGGCTCAACATTATTCTATCAAATACACAGGCATTTTTTTATTAAACACCCATGATCAAATTAAATGTACATAATTATACAGCAGCTTCCACAGAGATAATCACAGAAAGTCTGTCTTCCCCCCACCCCCAACCAAATTTCCCGAACCCCATCAAGGAAAGACTTCATCAGTGGTGAGATTTTTCATACAAAACGATATTTTCATACATCATAAATTCTTGCCTGAATATGACCATGAATGAATTTTTTTTTACATCACTGAATATCAGAATAAATAATTGTGATTGTAAAAAAAAAAGAACTGAAATGTTTTGATTCGTACATTTGTATTTGTCTCGTTTTGTCCTCGGAATGTGAAGGACTCGGTGACTCAATATAGGGTTCTTCTACCACAAGAGCCCTTGTCTTGTCTTATAAATTATAAGCTGATCTCAGGGGAAAGATCCGGATGTAGCTAGGCATACATAAATCTTACAGCTGGGAATTGGGAAACACATTTCTTAGAGCTGAAAATGGAGATAAACCACTGGACATGCCTGAACTTAGAGCTGTCAATTTATCATATTTCATATGTTTATGATTGCATTTTGATACATGAATATACACAGGCTGTGGGAGGGGGTAGGAGTGGGGGTGTGACCATAATCTCTGTAAAGCTGAGGTCAGCACTGAGAAGGACAATTTTTGCCTATAATGTAAGGTTTGACCAAGAAAAGTTTGCATTGTGACAGTTATTCCTAAGGAGTATCCTCAGCCAAGTTCCTTAGCAATACATGACAGGTAAAATGATGAGAAATATGCAATTCCATATTGTGCCATTTCGAGGACCAGGTGATAACAGTTACTTGATAAGCGCACTCACACATTTGTCAGGAGACGCCAAAAAAAAACAACAACCTGAAAACCTTTCTGATTCTACTTCACCTGTCACCTGTCGGCTTCATCGTCATCGATGTTAGCTGCTACAGTGGATGTCACGACAAAATCTCCTCCACCCAATCCTGTCCCTAGCTTTCCTAGTTAGTTCACTTATTTCCAGCTGGCTGACTTTCTTGATGTTATCGTGATATGTAATGGGTGGTCTTCCTTGTTTTCTCTTTGTTTCTGTCTTTCCTTGAAGGATTGATATCATAAGTTATGATACTTTAAAAACGTCATTTCACCCTTAGTTTTCAGGATTTAACCCCCAGGTTATATTATAGCACAGCCTGCGGGCTGTCAATGAGTCTGTGTAGCGACCGACAAAATGAGGCACATTTCGACACAAATTGATTCGAGAAAATCGTTAAGAGGCATCATAAGATCAATTTTATCGTTTTTGCGTTTTCAGTATTTTTGAAAAGTGTAAAAACAGCTTACAAATAAACTGTGAGAGGATGAACGACTTTCTATTTTTAATGTGCTTTCATGGTAACTCTGGTGCGTGAGTGAGGGACGGCCACTCATAGTAGTTTATGGACACTTGGCCGAGTACCATTAATTGGATTATTTCCCTTGTAATACTAGCGCGGGACCCGTTATTCACATCACGGTGAAAAGCGCGCATTTCGATTGGTCAGTTGGAAATGTTGACCACCGGGCTTCCAACTCCTATATCATGGCTTTAAGTTTCTTACAACTCGCTCCTTCGTTGTTATCCACCGACAGAAAGAAGGGAACCCGAATTCATTTTTGAGAGTAGACAATACCCTATCGGTACAAAATAGGTACTCATGATAACGTTTGTTATCAATGGAGATACGTCGTATTAATGGACGAAAGTATCCCGTACAAATTTGTCCAATGTTGTTAGTCCTGAAGCTTTGAAAATTTATATTAAAACTATTACCGGGTTTCTGGTAAAAGTAGTCAGTTAGAATTGTAGCAGCAAGTTTCTACTTTATAATGGTACCAATTTTGTTGTACTTTGATGCACATATCCTATTGAAATAATTAATAAGAGGGTCTCGGATTTAAAGTAAACTATGAGTTAGACGCATGTTATCCCCGATAAATCCAACCTGGGTCAAATTTATTCAATTATTGCTGGAGGGGACGTTAGAGTAATTTCTGCAGTTTACTGGGATACCTAATTGATTTTTGTGTGCACCCTTTTAACCGTACTGTAAATTCGATTGTGTTAGGACCCTAACCTGTTATGTTGTTCGGCTGGACTCAATGTCCGAGCCTTTCACTTGTCCAAAACTGGACTACGTAATAGCTCTCTCGGACGTCCGCGCTGGCTCATAAATAAGATGCGAGTTCGAGTGGTCAGCACACTCCATCAAAGACGCAGAGACAAGAGCCGACAGCACAGTGAACCCAGACCAGCAACCCGGGCCCGTAGAAGCTCAGAGGCTTGCCGACGCTTGCCATCGCCACCCCGCCCCATAAGGCATGAAGCGGTAGCACAGGACCCGGAGAAACTTTGGGTAAGTTGGAGACTATTATATTAGAAGTGACTTTAATTTGCGCACCCCCCCCCCCCTTTCGGGGATGCCGCGTAGAGAATGCTGATCTACAGAGACCATTATGAGTCCGGCTCAACGGTAATTGCCATTGTCATTAGACGTGTAGGATGCGCGGTGCAGTGCAGTGTCTTGGTATTGTGACTTTATTGTCAAAGTTAACGTTTGCGGTGCTAGATGATAATGATGGCTCGCTAACCAAGCTATCACGATTTGCTTGTGTGCATATAGATCTATATAGTGTATGTGTAGCATTGCCTTGTTGTGGTAGGCAGTGAGGATTTCCTGACATGTTAATGTGGATGGCTTATGTTATAGCGAGCGGCACTATACACTTGATTGTATTACGGGTATTTGTGTACCTTGCCAGTACCACTATGCTATAGAGAGCAGTGTGATT
The DNA here is from genome assembly GCA_963931925.1 of Onchidella celtica. Taxonomy (NCBI): domain Eukaryota; kingdom Metazoa; phylum Mollusca; class Gastropoda; order Systellommatophora; family Onchidiidae; genus Onchidella; species Onchidella celtica. Next base: position 3,921,425 of record OZ007584.1, on the reverse strand, counting down.
GTGATTGCGTGTTTAGTGTTTAAGATGTGTAATTAATTACATGTATTGGAGATGTATAATATTAGTTGGGCCTCACATGGGTGAGCCCCAGGATTGTTCTATGTGCGGCGGTGGATGAACAATGTTTCAGTGAGTCTACACATACGTTGCAATGAGTCTCGCCGACATATATATATATATATCATGTGCATGTATTATAGTTATCCAGATGTATTATGCTTCTATGAGTTTCGTAAGTGTGTGAAGGGCAGTTTCATTTTAAGGAATGTACACATTACTTTATGTATCTAGTGGTGTGTCATACGCATGTTAGCCTGGCGGCATAGCTCCGCGGCTAAGGTCAAAGGGCATGACCCTTCAGTATCGATTGGGAAGGGAAGTAACCAATACAATAGCCCTGGGGCGGGTTAGTACTAATAATGGGAGTGGGCCTATGAGGATGGCCTGCATTGGGATGCAGCGTCTGTGTTATGGACGGTCAGTGGGCCATGTTGGCCACTGCGTTATTATTTTATGGAATGGCCACTCTGGATGTGCTGTACACCGGCCCAGTGGAGCGAAACTATTGTGTTCTTGCCCCTTCATTTGTTATATCCTTCATACTTTGATTAGTACATTAATTAGTTTATGTTGCCAGTGTACTAGGAAACTCCTTGTGTATATGATATAGCCACTTGTAGTTGTTATTCATTAACCTTAGCGCTATTTTATTCCATGCATACATATCCAGTTGGTTATTGCTTAAATTCTATATTATGTTGTTGTTGTTTGACTTAATACTTAATACTATTACTATGTATGTCCACCATTGATTGCCTGATTAATGTTGTCATTATATCCTAATCATATTTTTGTCTTTTTCTCTTGTTCCAGCTTACGGTTGGTTGGGCTTCTTTTTCTTGGCTTCTTTTTCTTGGTAGGGTTTTCCCATGCCTTTTTGGTAGTGATACCTTTGTTAGGCTTTTTTGAATAAATAAGATTGCCAGCAGAACCCTGTGTTTGTTAATGCTGTGTATCCTTAAGGGAGTTACTATTGAACCCACGCAGTAACCACATTACCCACTCGTAGTTCATCCAACAAAACTAAGAACTACCCAGAGGGCAATAGAAAGAAAAATGCTTAACATCAGACTACCAGATAGAATCCTCCATGCTGACATGCGCAAATAAACAAAACTAAAAGATGTAGTGCTACAACAAAAGTGGAAGTGGGCCGGACACGTGGGGAGGATGAATGACAATACATGTATGTGGACAAAACGCTGCATTGAATGGCTGTCAAGGACAGGAAAAAAAACAAGAGGAGGACCAGGAAGAAGATGGACGGACGACATTACAGAGAGAGGAGGAACAACATGGATGAGGAAAACAACAGACAGAAGAGAATGGAAAGTATTGTCAGAGGGGGGGGGGGGGGGCTACAGCATGCAGTGGGCGGACAACGCCTAGATAAATGATGAAAGGCAACCTCATTCCTATTCCTTTTCCAAATGAGAATCCTGTTTAAGAATGGTAATTGCCTCAAAATTGACTTCGAATTGCGTCACCATCAATAATTTTGATGAAAAGCTGAAACTTTAAAAGCATTTTTCTCAAAACTGTGATTCTATCACTTCATGTCTTTGAGTGGACATATCTTCTCTGCTAATTAAATTGCAGCAATATTTTTTATATTTTTTTTACCAAATGAAAGGGCTTTGAATAACCTATCTGGTGACACCAATATCTCCATACCACCAAAATATATTATTATCTCAATTTGTGGGGCGGCTACACATTTAAGCATGCCAAATACACTGTACATGTACATGTACCTCAATTGTTTTTCAAAGGTCGAGTTACCATGCAGTCGTCAATTTGGATCACACTCGCTAGAGTTTTATGACTCGACTTCTCTAAAAAAAATAGATTATCATTTAGTTGATGTCTGGATAAAATTCAAAATTATAGTAGATCCATGTACATGTGGTAGTTTGCATGATCCAAACAATATATGTTACAGTTTCTATACATGTAATAATAAAGCTGGGGATGTGCGGTCAGATAAGACCTGCCAACTGAAAAACATGACCACTTCTAAAAAGGGACATATTAATGGGCACACACATCTGTGTCCTATAAAGGCAAAAACATGTTCATTTTAGATAAATGATGCCAAGTGATAAAATGATTGCCAAATTAGACTAACCATTTTAGGACACTAAAAAAAAAAAAACGATTTTAAAATAATTGAAGCTCTTGGGAAAGATCAGGAGTCTGACTCTGAGAGTTTTTGGGTTCTGAGTTAGAGTTAAATGGCACGTTGGCACGATGATGGCCTCTCTGTGCCTTTCATGATTTCTATCTTGATTATCTTACTTTGAGTCAATTTTCAGTGTGTAGCAAATCCCAGATTGGGAGATGTACTATTTGACAGTAACAGTCACGAACAGACAAGTATAACAATTAACAAAACAATCAAACAGGCTCACACATTTATTATAACATTAATAACGACAATCCAATAAGTACATCTCGCTCGTTCCCTTAAGCATTCATTCTTGTAACAGCTGAGGTTGTTCTAGCACGTTATAGTAGGGGGGAGTTAGTTGATCTAACTACAACCCTTTAGAAAACGAAACTATTACAGCTGTAAAATAAATAAACACGAGATCCGACGATAGATTAAATAATACTAAAGTTTAATAACTGTATAGTGAACAATAAATTACCAGGAAGACACCAGCGAAACTAAATATCTACGCCACACAAAAGGAAACTCACTTACTCACCCCCCAACCACTCACACAGGTCTATATATATAAACATTCCTACAGAAAGTTCCCGAAATAAACGTTACCTTTGCCCTCGCACAAACCAACCAATCACGCATCAATACGTCATCAGGTTACATCACCCAAGGCCAAATCTGGCGTAAACATCCGTCTCCACAATGTTATCGAATGTTCGGGAACATACTAATATTTACTGAACGAGTCAAAACACTGACAACAAGCGAGCGAGGAAAAAAACTACTCACTAGAAAAGAAGGTCAGGTCACGGAGTACAGTACACTCTGGCGGTTTGTCCACAATGAAATGAACACATGCTCACCAGTGTAACACGAAAACGGGGGAGGGCAAGGGATAGCTTGCAGATGCTACACAACTCCCCAATTTAAGTTGAATATTTTCCAACTCCAAAACATTATTCAGCGTCTGCAATATCTTGAAATAACAATCTTACAGTACTCCCAATCTCACAAAGGTAGTTGCTAATTCTATTACAATTATTAACAATTTCAGTGTCTTCCCGAATGTCATCACAAATACAATACAATGCAGTGTACTTTGTATCACTAATACCATAACTAATACAATACCGTCATTGCTTCCCAATAGTAAACAGTAGGCCTACTAGTCAAAATAGCACAACGCCACCACTGTGGTGAAACAATGGTCAATGATATTATTACAAATCATATAAGGTGAAACGATGGCCCATCGTTTACATAATGCTTCGTGCACGAATCATAGCATATAACTTGTTGTACATAACATGGTTATCTCCAAAATGTATAACTCATACGTACAATCGCAAAAATACCAGTACATACCGACCACTGGTTAGGGTCTTTCTTCATCATATTAGGTCAAAACAAGTTACAACATTGCAACATAACACAAACACTGCTTGCTCGCAGTCCCCATTTGGGTTACATTTTCCAAAAATTACACCAAGTTCCATTGGTAACTAATATGACATAGCATAAAATCAAAATGTGACTAACACATCATGACTCTCTATCAGCCATCAATTCAATATTCAGTTACAGATGAACTATGTCCCCAATTACAGTACAATACTGCCGTCCTAGCAATTCATCTAGTAGGCAAAAGTATGGGTTACAATGCATTTCACTGATAGTGTACTACTTTAAAATACCCTGCTCAGGAAATCGGCACAGACATTTTCTCTGCCTTTTACGTAGTGAATCCTGAATCGATAAGACTGTAAAAATAAACTCCATTGTAATAACTTTGGACTGTCAAACTTGGCAGAGTTCAAAAACTCTAATGACCGATGGTCAGTTTGGAGCACAAACTCCTTTCCATACAAATACAAAGTAAACTTTTTTACAGCCCAAACAATAGCTAAACATTCGCGCTCTGAGACCGAATATTTTGTCTCACGAGGCAATAGCTTACGACTAGCATATGCCACAGGGTACAACTTTCCCTCGTGTTCCTGCATAAGACTAACGCCTAATCCGCGATCTGATGCATCAGTTGCTAAGACAAACTCTTTGGAAAAATCTGGCAAACATAACACGGGTTTGGAGATAATGGCATTCTTCAAAGAGGTGTACGCTTTCTCCTGCGTTTCATCCCACTGAACTATATTGGGCTGACCCTTTCTAAGTAAATCAGACAATGGTGATGCAATCGCTGAAAAGTTAGGAATAAATTCATGGTAATATCCCACTAATCCTAAGAATGCTTTCACTTCCTTCTTAGTGGTGGGTCTGGGTGCGTCTCGTACCTTACATACATTCTCTTCTAACAGGCCAATCATACCTTCTCCCACTAAGTGTCCAACAAAGTCTACTTCAGACGTTCCAATCAGACACTTCGATGGTCTTGCAGTTAATCCAGCTTGGTCCATCCTCTGCAGTAAGTCCTTGAGAGTCTTCACATGCTCGTCGAATGTCTCTGTATGAATCAGCAGGTCGTCCACATATGCTGTCACATTGTTCATTCCACGGATCAATGGCTTTACGATCCTGTTCAGCGTGGCTCCTGAGTTCATCATCCCAAAAGGCATCCGAATGAATTCATAGTGCTCGCCCATGGTGACAAACGCCGTCTTGGGAATGTCTTGCTCTCGAACTTCCACTTGCCAGTATCCCTTGCTCAGGTCAATCCGAGAGAATAATTTTCCTCTCGAGAGACTCTGAAACACTTCTGATGGCGCTGCTGTCGGATGAGGGTCGAATACTGTGATCTTGTTTAACCTCCTGTAGTCGATGCAGACTCGGTTGGATCCGTCCTTCTTCTTGACGACAACAATAGGTGAAGCATAAGCTGATGAGCTCCTTCGAATGATGCCCAGCCGTCCCATGGTGCTAAGCTCCTCCTTCAATGAGTCGCGCATAGCGTAGGGCACCGGGTATGGTCGTTGACGAACTGATACTTCTGTCGTCAGGTCGATGCGATGTTCACCCAACTGACAGCATCCAGGGAGATTGGTGAAGACGTGCTGGTAATTCTTCACCACATCGCAGAGTTCTTGACGTTGTTCCGATGTCAGTTGCGTTCCATACTGGACATCTCTGTAGCCTTCATTCTGGTTCCAGCTTCCTAGGTCGGCAAGGTCCTCCGTCGTTCCACCGTTGTCGCCTTCCAGGTCGCAGTCCTCGATGATTGTCATGCCAGCTGACTCCACGGGTTGACTCTTGTCCATCATGTCGTCCTCTGCCAGTACAGTCTCAGCACTATCACCGCCGCCGTCCTTTATGGCGTTGACATGTCCAGGCGTGATATCTCTCCTACTGTTGTCCATCCCACACATCTCGGTCACAATAGGTCTCGGTTCCATTGCCACTGCTGCTGCTTTTGACGTCCTTGGAATGTATCTCTTGAGGAGGTTGGCGTGCAAGGTCTTTTCTTTTGCACCCATCTTGATTCTATAGTCGTTAACACCGACAACTGAGACTACCTTATATGGTCCCTTCCATTGGACTAGGAGCTTGTTAGTGTTCGTCGGCAGTAGCACCAACACCTCATCTCCGGGGCGGAACTTCCTCTCTCGCGCCTTCCGGTCGTAGTAGGTCTTCTGTCTACCTTGAGCCTTGGAGAGTTCTTCCGTCGCTAACTTCCATGTGTCCTCCAGCCTCTCACGTAGTTCCATGACGTACTGGTAACTGGTCTTCGTTTCCGGCTCCTCTACATCCTTGGTCCATAGTTGTCGTAAAATGTGCATTGGTCCTCTCACAGTTCTCCCATACAGCAACTCGAATGGGGCAAACTTGGTCGACTCTTGGGGAACTTCACGATATGCGAAGAGCAGCGGGTTGATGTATCTGTGCCACTGCTTGGGTTGCTCTGCGCACAGTCGTCTCAATGTTTTCTCCACCAACCCGTTGCACATAGGGTGGTAGACTGTAGTGGTCGACTGTCGAATTCCCAGTAGTCTATTCGTTTCCTTCATGACATCTGACATAAACTGGGTCCCTTGGTCCGACAAGATCTCTTCGGGCACACCCAAACGGCTGTAGATGTTCACTAAGGCTTCTGCTACCGTTTCTGCGTCGATCTTCTTCAAGGGTGTGGCTTCGGGGTAACGAGTAGCGTAGTCTATATACACCAGGATATACCGATGTCCACCTTCACTTGGGGGGTCGATAGGTCCTACTAAGTCCACGGCCACTCGCCTAAATGGTACGTCCACTACTGGCATACTCTGCAGGTGCACCTTTGGGGTCGCTCCTTTGTTCACCGTCCTCTGGCATATGTCGCATGAGCGGCAGTATCTCGCGACGTCACCTTCAATTCCAGGCCAATAAAAATTGCTCATAACTCTGTCTTTGGTTTTCTTCACGCCGAGGTGTCCTCCGACGATCGAGTCGTGGGCTACACTCAGTACATACTCTCTCAGTTTTTCGGGTAGTACCACTTGCCTTATAACCGTCGCCTGTCTCAGGTCTTTGTAGATCCGGTACAGTACTCCTCCATGTTTCTCAAAATGAACAGATTTATTGCCTCTATTAGTTGGGATCTTCTTCTGCTCTAACTTCCTAATGTCTTCGTCTTCTTCTTGGAGTCGGATAAGTTCCTCTCTATCCACTCCCGCGTGCCGTTCTGCCCTCGGCACCTTCAGCGACGTAGACCGGTCCTTCCTCTTCTCCTGGGCCCTCGTGGTCACCGCTCCTACCATCACCTCAGTATCAGGGTCGTACGGATCCTTCGCTCCGTCCACGTTCCCGACTATTAGGTCGCAGATGGTCTCCGGGAGACACAGCGCCGTCACTTTGCCCGTCAGGTAAGGCGTCTTCACGTCGATAACGGCTTCCTCCGCCGCTAGCAAGGAGTTATCGATCCTCGCGATAAGTTTCTTCCCACCGGTGAGCTGTCCGTCGTCCACCAGTGCTCGCCGCACCACTACACCTTCACAGCCGGTATCTCTTAGGACATCTACCGCTCGATTTCCAATCAAGCCCTTCATCACTGGTAACTTCAGTTTCTCCACGGTCCTTCCGTCACTGCATCCTCCGCAAGTAACAGGCACCGCTAACTGTAGCTTCCCGTCCTCCATTACCGCTTGAACGTTGATGCTGGTGTCAGCCGTCGTCGCATCCTGTCTCGACGACTCGTCCGCCGCTATCACTACGGCCGCCGCCGCCTTGTTCGGCTTGCCTCGTCCCATATCCTTCTGGGCTGGACACATCCTCCGAACGTGGCCTGGCTTTCCACAAAGGTAACATTTCAACTCACCTTTGTCGTTTAACTTTGCACGACACTCCGTCGCCTTGTGTCCCGGCCTCTGGCACCTATGGCAGACCTGTGGGCTTCTGTCTCCGTTGGGCCTCTGTCGCACTGGCCGGCTCTGCAGTCTGGCGCTCCCGCTGAGCGTCCGGTTCCTCGCTACCAGGTACGCCTCCGCTGAATCTGCGATGTCCTGTAGCGTCTTTGGTTTCCTCTCCCTCACATGGGTTGCAAGGTCTGGTGGGCAGGCATCCATGAATTGCTCTCTGACGAACAGATCTCTCACTCCTTCGTAGGTCTCCTCCGTCTTCGACAGCTTTATCCACCTCTCTAAATAGGTCTTGATCCTGGTCAAAAACATTCCAACATCTTCTCCATCTTCAGGCTTACCTTGTCTGAACATGAGTCTGTATCCGTCCTCTGACAGGTTGTACCTCTTCTGCAACGCTTCCTTGACCTTGTCGTAGTCCTTGGCTTCGTCGATCGGTAGTCTGCAGAAGCACTCCAAAGCTCTCCCGGTCAGCAGGGCAGACAGTGATGTCGTCCAAGTGGATCTGGGCCATTCAGCTGTCTCAGCAAACCTCTCAAACCGCAGCAACCAGCTATCCAGATCGTCCTTCTTGTCCTGAAATGCAGGTAGCTTGGGTCTCTTGGAACTGGCGTGGTCGCTGGTCCCCTGCGTCGACTCGCCTCCACGCTGATGGCGGATCCTCTCCATCTCCAGCTCGTGGTTCATCTTCTCTCTTTCCAACTGAGCCTGTCGTTCAGCCTCCTTCTCCCGAGCCTGTCGTTCAGCCTCCTTCTCCTGAGCCTGTCGTTCAGCCTCCTTCTCCTGTCGTTGAGCCTCCAGCTGTCTTTCTCTTTCTAGGCCTTCACGGAGGTACTCCCGTCTCTCCTGCCCAGTGAGCTCCAAGGCGTCTGCTTCCTGGCAAAGCCTTCCAATAGCCTCTGACATGTTGTAGATAGCTTGTCGATGATATTCTACTGTAAACTATGTAAATAAATCTAGTAATTTAGATCTGGTCCGTTCGAATATGGTCGGATCCCGGACGAGCCCCCAATATGTAACAGCTGAGGTTGTTCTAGCACGTTATAGTAGGGGGGAGTTAGTTGATCTAACTACAACCCTTTAGAAAACGAAACTATTACAGCTGTAAAATAAATAAACACGAGATCCGACGATAGATTAAATAATACTAAAGTTTAATAACTGTATAGTGAACAATAAATTACCAGGAAGACACCAGCGAAACTAAATATCTACGCCACACAAAAGGAAACTCACTTACTCACCCCCCAACCACTCACACAGGTCTATATATATAAACATTCCTACAGAAAGTTCCCGAAATAAACGTTACCTTTGCCCTCGCACAAACCAACCAATCACGCATCAATACGTCATCAGGTTACATCACCCAAGGCCAAATCTGGCGTAAACATCCGTCTCCACAATGTTATCGAATGTTCGGGAACATACTAATATTTACTGAACGAGTCAAAACACTGACAACAAGCGAGCGAGGAAAAAAACTACTCACTAGAAAAGAAGGTCAGGTCACGGAGTACAGTACACTCTGGCGGTTTGTCCACAATGAAATGAACACATGCTCACCAGTGTAACACGAAAACGGGGGAGGGCAAGGGATAGCTTGCAGATGCTACAATTCTTCTCCTCGTTCCTCTCTAGGATAATCACTCCTTTACAATATTATAGTTGGCCTCAGCCTAACAATACGTCAAGGGCTGCACTGCCTTGTAGCACGACGTCCCACTGTGTCACGAGTGGAGTGAGCGGGATTCAAAGATTACGGGGGCATGGAAGTGAGGGAATGACTCACGGGATAGTGAGGCTGCTCACCTATATTGACTTCTGTTAGTTAACGTTAAAGCGTGCATGTTGTGAGTGGTGGGGGTCTGAATGAGGCGAGAGCGCTGTATTACTATCACTGCACACTAAGACGTCCTAGAGAACGGACGCAGGAGAAAGCCCCAGAGGGCGAACATAAGGAGAGCAGTCGGAAGACTTGGGAGTAGTGTTTTTTCCAGTGATGACTGGTAGGTGGAACGATGATTGATAATTATGATTGATGTATTATATTCGTCTATTAGCATGATGTAAGTAAGTATATGTGAGGAATGTGGAAGTCCTTGATACTGTATATAGCAATGTGCGCCATGAGCGATAGATGTAAGTTGAGTTCATGGATTTGTAGCGAGAGTGAGTATTGTGTACTACGGTGGAGGTGTGTTACCGTAAGATGTTTGGTGAGTGAAATGTGAACTATTGTGTGTCCGCTTCATGAGTTGTAATGAGGGGTGAAGTGAATAGAAATGGTATGGTGTTATACCAATGTAATGTTATTTTTGTAGGTGCCGGGGTCGGGCCGAAGAGCGCTGCCTACGGTGAGCACAGGGGATAGGCCAGCATAGGGCCGGAGGCCACACATAGGCCAGGAAGGGAGCTGTCGGTGCAGGACAGTAGAGGCACATGAGTCGTGGCAGTTTGGCCACCGACAGGGACGTATATGTGATCGTGAATGTGCTATTGTCATGTTGATGTGCTATTGGAATGCTAATGTGCTATTGCCATGTTGATGTGCTATTGAAATGCTAATGTGTTATGGCAATAGGAAGGGATTATTGGGAGACTGCGGTGCCAGTGAAATATTAATGTGCTATTAAGACATGGAGAGGAGAAGCTGAGACCGAAGTGTCTTTAGAAAGTAACTACCGGGTTGTGGACCCGAGGAAGAGTGCATGTGGGAATAAGGCCGTTGGACGGCAGTAACTTGAATAATAATATGTATGTATGTAATTGCACGGTTATCCTTATCGTTATATTTATGTTAATAAATGTGTGAGTCTGATGGGTTGTTCTGTTAAGTGTTATACTTGTTCGTTCGTGATTGTTGTCCTGTTATAAACTATTACATCTCCCAGTCTGGGATTTGTGACACACTGCCCGTGCTCAACCTCACATCAATATCTTAATCTCACATCAATATCCTAATACATATCCTTCCTGAATATGGCCAGACTGCCACGGATAATGTGCCCTCACTGTCCTGCGGGTGGCCTCACTGCCCAACCCATGCACCTCACTTATGCTGGCCTGTCCCCGGCACCTATAAAGAATAACATCACATCTCTATAATACTATGTACCTACTATCCACTTCACCACTCACTACGAACCATCAAGCGTACACATAACATTCCACAGTTCACCCACCATACAGCTGCACCTCTCTACTGTAGCATACCCCCACAGTATACTATTACACAGCACTCCGACTAGGCTAGGAATCCCTGCTCCTAACATACATATCTCGCTCATCGATCACATCTATTTACACAGTAACACATGACTTGCACACTCCTTAAGTCCTCGCATATAACTTATTTGCATCATTGTCATCATCAGAATATAGTAGATCTATCACCACAATTATCAATCCTTATAATTCAACCAACCAGTCTTCACTGGAATACACTACAAACTCCCGACTGCTTTCTTTCACGTCTGTCCTCTTGGATTTCTTAACTTGCAGTGACTTTTCACTACACAAGCTTTACCTAATCGCCTCCAACTTTACTCACGTCTTGCACGCTTCCAAATTAACTGTCTGCTTCACTATCCCGTGAGCTCATCTCACAAGTCCATACCCGCTTCCCCGTAATCCTTTGAACCTCGCTCACTCCACTTGTGACACAGTGCTTGGTCATTCAGACTTTTACAAATAAGATAAAGTTGAAATTAGAAATCTAACGGGAAAGCTCGGTACTATGAAGACCGGGAGGAATTCCATATGACTCACACTATTGGGATATTACAAGAGCGCGATTTTTGGAGTTTCCGTGACGGGGATGATTCAGGGGGTCAGCACCCCTCCTCCCCATCCCCGGCAAATCAATCCTCTCGGTAGATATTTTTATAGTAATTGGGCGGCTCTGCGATTAACATTCAGATATGTGCCCAACTATAGTTGTGTAACTATATATGGTGCTCTTTCCACGAAAGCATAATCCACATAGCATAATTACACATATTCCAAATTTGTTAAATCAGCTGGTAGATTTCAGCCTCCTTCAGACACGACATGATGGCAATTGAGTTGGAGTTGAATCAATCTTGATGATTACTATACTCTCGACTTTGAGTCTTTCAACTACCTCAACAAATAAATGACGTAAGAATCACAGCAGTTTCTGATCATGTTTTATTTTCCATAGAACTCTTCAGCATGGAAGGAACAAACATGTCCAGCAAAAATTTGTGTTGAAAATGAAAAATGTTCAGTATTTGTGGAACTGTCAATCAAAATAGACCACATCCTCCAAGCTACAGTTCTGAAAACACTGGGCTCCGAAGTTGAAAATGGGTAATCTAACCAAAACTGGGTTTCTAATGCAACAGATTCATTTGTATTTGCATACTTCTTTAATTCCATTTGGGAAATATGCCTTAGCGTCATTGCAGCCCAGTTACAACTGGAGCAGACATGTTGTCGCCACAGCACAGCTAAAGTCGGTGGGGGGGGGGGGGGGGGAGAGGAGGGAGGGAGTAATTCATCTAAATCTAGTGTATTTGTATTTACTCTGAACTCTGTCCATAAATTTCTAACATAATTACATTTACAATAAACATATATTGAAAGCTTTGAATAGGATACTTTGTGGGTTAACATCTTTATCATTCTGCAGTTTAAATACATCCCACAGTAATCATTCTAGTATTGAAGTAAGAGTTTCAAATATATTTCTCAACCATATCAGAATCTCACTCTGCAAAAAATCCTCTTGTGTGGTATATTTTGATTGGTGGAATAACATTTATTTCATGTGCATTAAGATACGTCAAGGGCAATAACTTCATCCCATACAGCAGGGCTTCCCAACTGAGGTGCTTGACCCCTGGGGATGCCAGAAAATATTTCTGGAGGTGCTAAAACTTGGATTTGGACATTTTAAAATTACAATGTACATGTCATCTTCAAACAAGACATTACTTTTGTAGGGGGTGTGAGAATACATCAAAAGTTTTCTCGGAGTGCAGGTTATAGAAAAGGTTGGGAACCGCTGCCATGCAGTTATCTGTTCTAAGCTTGAAGCCATCTATGGATAGAAATAATTATTTTTTTTGTATATATAATCTGCCAATTTTGCATGTTTTAACAATTCTTCCACTTAGAATGACAAGGTTCTATCTCCACTTTTTGGCTGAACTGAGTTACACACTACACACTACTTCCACAGGCCTTCTCCACTGTGTGTCAAAGTATCAAGCACATTCGATGTGTAATTTGTAAGTATTACGAGAAAGAAAAAAAATTCTTTGCTCTAAAAGCCATGATCACATGAAACTTCAGTTCCCAATTTCTCAAAAGTTGATGGAACAGAGTTAGAATCTTGTCATTCTAAGGGGACAAATTGTTCAGTATGCAAATATGTGGATAGAAAATATTTATTTCTTCTAATTTTTGGCCAACATGTTGGAAAATTCAGTGGTGAAACAAATATAGTTTACTGGCTCAGAAAAGATGAAACAAAAATGTTACTGACTAGTACAAAAGTGTTCATGAATGGTGAGATGAAAAAATCCTAACTTTTACACTGGCAATTTATATGACAGAAGTGAACTTCTCCATACAAGAAAGTAATGAATAAAAAAAAAAATTTTAAAAGCATGCAAAGCAGGCCTTGGAGCAATGGTCTATTTCTGATTCCTTTTAAAGTTCAGTGACATGTACATGTAGTTTCTTTCACATCTGTCTCAAAGCTGGGCTTTACAACATACAACTTTTTCTCCTTTTTGGGGGGGACTACAGTATCACTTTAAAGACAGGGGATATCCACAACTCAACCATTGGACTAAAGTTCACATATTTCCAAACTACAAAACTACATTCGCCAACATTCATCTAAATCTAGTGTATTTGTATTTACTCTGAAATCTGTCCATAAATTTCTAACATAATGGGTTGTATCGGATATGACGCGTCGGTCCCTGACTACCGGTAGCGGCGGCCATTTTGACGTGAAAACGTTCGTTGCTGGGAAAGTGCTACTAGAGTACCAGTCTGATCCTAAAGCAATCGACATGCCACAGACCTGTTGCATGGTAAATTGCCACAATAACGCTGCCAGGGACAAGAATGTGGGATTTTTTCAAGTTCCCAAAGTTATTATCAGGGAAGGCAAGACGACGGAGGAATTGACGAGGAGAAGAAGGCAAGCGTGGTTGAAAGCCATAAACCGCAGAGGTTTCACAGACGGATGGGTGGCGGACAAGCGGTGGATACGGATTTGTGGAAAGCATTTCTTATCAGGTCAGAAACTGATGTTTTTGTGAAGTGGTTTTTGTATGAAGTAAAACAAGTCAGGATTTATTGTCATACAGATAGACTAGACTAGGCTAGATCCACACAATACTATTACTTTTTACCAGCCCGGTTGTGAAAAGCTGGTCACAAAGTCTAGATCTATTAAAGCAAAGAAAGTTTGCTAGACCAAAGCTGATATAGATCTAGTGATAGGCCAAAAGTAACCATGCTTGCAAATTACAAAATATATCCGGGTAAACAGAATATTTTACAAATTGTTTTCTACCCATTATGACTCGTCATTTGACTTAAAAGTTAAATGTTTCATGAAACTTTCCATAATTTGCTGAAACATTAACATTAAGAAGCTTCACAGTGTAACATATATTTCATTTTTTTTCTTGGCAACAGGGAAACCAGCTTATAAAGAGGATTTCAATAACCCAGACTGGGTACCAACTCAGAAGCTTGGGTACCATCATGGACTAGCTAACCATGCTTCTTACTCAAGGCTGCAAAACAGGAAGCAGAGAAGGCAGCATGTATCTACAGGTATTTGAATTTCTGGTCAAGAAGGTTATGAATATTATTTGTGTGTTTGTGCCTTTGAAGCAGAAGAAGACAGAGTATATTTCGAACTTCCCTTACAGTCACATTGCCTAGCCTGGCATCTCAATGGGGAATTTGTTATACAGTGTATTAGCAGTTTGGATCAACTAGGATTGTGATAGTCTTTTAATTGTATTACATTTTAAATCATTAATTATGTGTTCACTTATTGCATATTCAATGTTTATTCAAGGTGGGGACAAGGTGGTCTAGAGGCAAGGTGCTCGCCTCTCATGCCAAGGGTCCCGGGTTCTAAACCCGGGCAGTGCAGGCATGTTTGAAATTGGATTTTCTCATATTTTCAAGTCCCTGGTCCTATTGGGGGGTAGGATCGAGTACCTAGTCTTCTCGGATAAGGACGAAAAAATTCGGAGGGCCCGTGTGCACGTTGCGCACGTTAAAGATACCTTGGCAGTTGGAAATCGTAAAGAGCAGGCCGAAAGGCCGCTGCCCGGGCAAAATTGAAAATTGAAATTAATTTATTATTCATTATTAAATATATATTGTTATTAATAAATATTCAAATATTATTTGAGTTGTGTGTTGTGTGAACTGCTGTGAACCGTTGTGAGTTGTGAACTGCTGTGAACCGTTGTGAGTTGTGAACTGCACCTAACAGGCTGCGTTACAATTTGCTCTGAGATAGAGAGAGAGAGAGTGAGCCAGACAGGGAGAGAGAAAGAAGCAGGGCAGTGTGTTGAGCGCTTCGCAGGCAGCTCCATTCTGCTCTGTGGTTTGTTGTTTCTGTAAAGCGCATAGAGCATTTTCAATGGATATGCGCTATATAAATGCTATACATTATACATTATTATTAATGTTATTGCTAACACTCAGCACAAATGAGGGACTGATAATCAATGGAAGGCAAAAATCTGATAACTTACAGTTACAGTAGGCCTATTACAAAACCAATGCCAGACATCAATTTTTGTGTAACTTTTTTCTCTTTTTTTTCAGTTTAGTTCCTGGATTACAAGAAAATTGTACCTCTTCAACTGAACAACAACTTGAACCTTCATCTGAAGACACACAAGTCACACATGAGGAGATTCAAAATGATGACACCACCACACCACTAGGAAATAACAGGTCAACACAGACAGATCTGACAAAAGTCTTTATTTCCACACTTGAATCAGAAGTGCATACACTGGCCAGCGATTTAATCCTAACTAAAAATGAACTGCAGAAATGTATTTATGATGAGAAGTTTTTTGAAATTAATGATGAAAAGGTAAAAAACTATACTGGTCTTCCTTCTTATGCCGTATTATCACAGTTATATCTGTTTCTTGCGCCAGCAATATCACACACTGGAAGAAGTCGTCTTACTAAATTTCATCAGATGTTACTTGTCCTGTTCAAACTTAAACTGACTATTCCTTTCCAGGTGCTTGGCGATATGTTTGCGATAGCTCAGTCGACGGCATCTGGTATTTTCCTCAAAGTAATAGATGTTATGTATGTTAATCTCAAAGCCGTTATACTCTGGCCTGAAAGGGAGAATATTCGAAAAACAATGCCACATGAATTTATTAAAGAGTTTGGACGAAGAGTTACTGTTATCATAGACTGTTTCGAAATTTTCATCGAGAGACCAAGTAGTGTTAAGGCACAGGCTCAAACATACTCCTCATACAAACATAACAACACTGCAAAGTATCTTATTGGTATAACACCACAAGGTACTGTATCCTTTTTGTCAAATGGTTGGGGGGGGGAGAACAAGTGATAAATATCTGACCGAAAATTGTGGATTTCTGGACCACCTTGAACGTGGGGACCTTATATTAGCCGATAGAGGATTTGATATAGCTGACAATGTGGCTCTACAATTTGCAGAAGTAAAAATACCAGCATTCACAAGGGGCAAAAAACAACTTCAGTCTATTGATATTGAAAAGACACGCAAATTAGCACATCTACGCATCCATGTTGAGAGGGTGATTGGGAATGCACAACAGAAATTTAGTATTCTACAAGACACTGCCCCTATAGATTTTCTCATTTCTAAAGATGGAAATGTTCCTACGCTAGACAAAATTGTTACTGTCTGTTTTAGTTTGGTGAACTTATGTCCTTCTGTGGTGCCTTTCACTTGAAGGTTTCATCCTACTCCTAGTATTCAATTTCATAATGCTCCCATGTTTCATTTTTTTTGGTTTGAGAACTCCTTGCTCAGGATGGTAAACAGATAGCCTACATGTACAGTACAAAAGTTGGTATTAAAAAGTTTCAATGATTATAATAGGTAATGTTGCAAGCTCTCTGTCAATACTCAATTCACTGCAATGGCTCCCCATCAGAGGTAGAGTGGAATATAGATTGCTGTCACTTGTTATCAGTGCGTAGGTAAATTATCATCATTCTAACAGACTTATTCATATAGATCTACTCCAACTAGAAAACTCAGATCAATGAATCAGAATCTATTGATAATGCCCAAAGTTAATGTAAACAAATGATGGTGAACATTCATTTCATCACCAAATTCAATGATTTTAAAAATTTATTATTACAGTAAAGGTCTTAAAAAATACCCTTCTTATAATATAATATAATATAATATAATATAATATAATATAATATAATATAATATAATATAATATAATATAATATAATATAATATAATATAATATAATATAACAAATAGGCAAATAAGGGCATTAATGTTATACATTGGACCAGTCACTTAAAACCACTGCAAGTTTTCAAATATGATAGAAGCACAACTGAAAAAAGTAACAATATTGATATCTTAAGAAAAAGCTACAGAGCTATTGAGCACATATTGGATTATTCAGTCCTAATTTTTTTTCTTGGGCACAACTTTTCTCAATCCTTTAAATTCAGGTAGCTGTATGCAGTCAGGGCAGTACCATTTCCCCTTGGGTGGACATGTTAGTTTTAACGCATTTAAAATGAAACCACTCAATAGGGCACATAGGATTATCACAGGCAATCATGCTTCATCAACTTTGCATATGCACCACTGCTTAACATTGGAATTACTTTTTGAGGGTGATAATAGTAATGCAGTATGGGGTCTTTTCTTGGAAATTGAATTACCACATGTATCCTGGTTTTCTGAATTTTCTTTCCTGGTGAAATATTTACAAATTATTTCTGGTTTTATAATATTATGGAAAAATTGACAAACTTGTTCTATTTTGGGTGACATGAAAGTTGGGTCATAAGGTATTCTCTGACGGAATACTTCCTGGGGTGACCAAATTACAAAATCACAATATGTACAGCCAGTGACAAACATCTGCATTTGTACTTGGTAATAGTATTTATGATTTTCTTTCAATGTAAATTTTCCACTGAAATTTTCTAAACAAAAATTTTTATTTGAATCGGATACGGCCTTGATGCTTTTCTCTTTTACTGTGAGAGGACATTTAATTTCAATGCAACCCCTTCCACAGCAAGAGCAATATATGATTCCATCAGGAGAAGCTCCTACAAATGGAAATTTTACACTGAGAAAAAGTCCACAGGTTATCAATGAAAAATCTTTATGTTCTAGTCCCATTATACTGCAGTAAGCTGCTCGAGCCGTATCTTCTTGTTCAACTCCCCATTTAATGGCTGGGGTTATAACTTTACTTACAGACATTATAGAATTTATAACAGACATAGAGGGTTTTTTAATATTGGTATGAATAACATCATAAAAGACAGATGCTGTAATTCGCCCTTCTCGCAGATTATGCCATAACTTGTTTTTGGACTGGGACCTTGTCAGCTCTTCTGTGTTTTGACACTCCTCATCAGATAAACTAATATTCAAGTTAGTAGCAATCAATTCTTCTAGCGATTTTGATTGTGCCTTTTCATCAAAGAAAACTTGCAGTGATTTGGCTGTTGGTTTTTTTGTGACTACTTTGTCCTGAAATTCTGGTAGTATTGTAAAAATTGCAGGTTGGCAGTTGGCCCGTTAATAAAATATTAACGTCTAAAATTCCTTTGTGTGCATTATTCTCATTACTAGTAGCAGTTGCATGGTGTGTGGGAGTTGTCTGAGCGTTATTCAAAATCTGACTGTCAAGTTTAGCTTTCTTGGCCTTCGCCGACGAAAAGTCAATTTTAGAAAGTGGCAAGGGTTCTACTTTTTTACAAGCTGATGGAATCATCCAATACGCTGGCAACCCTGTCACCGTCTTTGTCTCTGCAAGCCTCCTGTTTGCCTCCAATAAAAAAAGCAGTGCCCCTACATGTGTGCAGGTTTCCCCAAGTCCAGCCATGCAAGTGCAATGAGCACACAACACAGTGCCATTTGGGTCAATAATAAACCATGGTTGCAAAGGGAATTCTGATACTCGTTGGGAGTGAAGAACCTGGTGAAGAAAAGAAGAAAATACATGTAGATAGATGCTGACCTTGAAGAACCCCTGTCATCATCATTTAACCTTGTATTCCAATAGCAAAACCCAATTTGCAATTTTAAATTTCTCTGAAAGGTTATTGTCAAATCTTACTTAAAGTCATGTTGAACCTCAGTCCTCTCTTTATTCATAAAGCTGCACTACAGTGCATTTTAACAGGGTATTCAAGTGTCATAAAAATGTCTTTCTCAAGAGGGTATACTTAATTTTTTAAGGAACTTGCAAAGTAATAGCAAGATCTTGAAGTCAAGACAGAATAATAATTATATCCATTTTGCAACCCCTATTTGTTTACATGCAAGCCTCATGAAAGAGCTAAATTTTATCAATCTGAAAAGCCATCATTCAATATTCACCCATAATGTCATGTCCATACAGGCCTTTCACTTCTGCCTGAATATTATTGGTCATAATGGTAGTACTGAGAATTTAACCTCCAGTCAGTTTTCAAGCTATGGGTCAAAATTTATTTTAAAATAGCTTCACTCTTCATCGCATAATCTTATCTGCAAATATAAGAAGTGTGAGTAGGCCTAGTTTAAAACAATCAAAGTTTAGGCTGCTTATCTATTTGTTCCATGTTTCAATGAACATCCTTGTGGTAGTCAGTTTCAGGGACTTATACAATCACAGAACAATTACATTCAGGATTGTCTGTTCTTACTGATTTGTTATTATATTCAATAATATTCTAATCTAGTAAGTGCTTACTGTTGAAGAAACCTAGCACCAAAACCTGCAAAACTAAAAAACATTGGTGACCCTTTTCTGCATCTTAGATGTTCTGCACCCGACATGCATTAATGCTGTTTATTCTTGCCTGTGTATGAAATTATCATGACATAGAATAATATGTGAAGCAGAGATGTGATTTTATATTTATAAACTAACCATGGCTTTAACAATCACATTCTCACAGTCAGGTGGTTTGTGGCTCAGTGTCTCTTGAATCCAACCACTTGTAAACTGATTGTATGCCTTACGTCCTTTGTAAGCCTGAAGAAAAATGAGAAACAAACATGATATATATGTGTAGATCTAGTGTATTGACATGTCAACAGGATTTCTGAATGCATTTCATGTCTAGTCCACTGACATTGTGTGTATCATGAATAGACAGGTTTTTTTAAAGGGAAAATTCATGTCATCCATATAGTGTATCACCACAACAAACACAACATATGCCATGATATCGCTGAAAGACAAGAAACATGAAAAACACTGAAGAAAATAGGCCTTACTGTGGCTTACATGTACTAAAACGAATATGTACTGGACAGGATTTAGACCTGGAAGTTCTCCCTGAAAAATACTTCCAGCTGAATCAATGACATTCCCGTGACATAATTATTGATATTTGAGGAAAAGAGGATCATCACTGATTCAGACTGCGTCATTACTTAACAAAATATTATTATTAATACGAGCTGATTTGGAAATCCTGTCGAGACTCGTGTAAATGTGCTGGATTTAGATTTTACTTTACATCACCTAAACTATACTAGAGGCTAGATCTAATCTATTCTATACATCCAACTACTAAACTAGTCCAGACTCATATTAGATCTAGATCTACTTATATAATTATAGATCTAACTTTTCGAAGCGAACCCAGGCTGGAACCCACATCAACCAGAGATCTATCTAGATCTAGATCTAGTTTTGACTAAAAAAAACAACCCCTAACGCTTTTTAAATTATAATTGTATTTCTCTGGTAACTAGGATAAATCTACAAAGATCAGAAACACTCTGCTTCACGATACATGAAATAGGGAGTCGCAATCATCTTACCTTAAACTCTTCATTGGTGTAGGCACTTGTCTTGAGTACCAAATACGTGTATACGTCTGGAAAGTCGATCCTGGGTAAATCATCTTGATTCTTGCTCCACTGATTAGCAGGTAGCAAGTATGGATCAGTGCCATTGACGACACTTACTTTATCACAGTATCTTGCCCGACTTTTCGGGTCCAAATTCACCAAATGTTTCGGGACTTCCATCACTGCCGAGCATGTACTCGCCATTGTTATTTTCTTTCTAACCATCCAAAATGGCCGACGGCCGCAAGTCACGTGACATCCGATACAACCCATTACATTTACAATAAACATATATTGTTAAGGATGGACTATTACATAAACCATAGTTGAAACCTCTGAATATGATACTTTGTGGGTTAACATCTTTATCATTCTGCAGTTTAAATACATCCCACAGTAATCATTCTAGTATTGAAGTAAGAGTTTCAAATATATTTCTCAACCATATCAGAATCTCACTCTGCAAAAAATCCTCTTGTGTGGTATATTTTGATTGGTGGAATAACATTTATTTCATGTGCATGAACATACGTCAAGGGCAATAACTTCATCCCATACAGCAGGGCTTCCCAACTGAGGTGCTTGACCCCCGGGGATGCCAGACAATATTTCTGGAGGTGCTAAAACTTGGATTTGGACATTTTAAAATTACAAAAATGTACATGTCATCTTCAAACAAGACATTACTTTTGTAGGGGGTGTGAGAATACATCAAAAGTTTTCTAGGAGTGCAGGTTATAGAAAAGGTTGGGAACCGCTGCCATACAGTTATCTGTTCTAAGCTTGAAGCCATCTATGGATAGAAATAATTATTTTTTTTGTATATATAATCTGCCAATTTTGCATGTTTTAACAATTCTTCCACTTAGAATGACAAGGTTCTATCTCCACTTTTTGGCTGAACTGAGTTACACACACACCACATTACTTCTACAGGCCTTCTCCACTGTGTGTCAAAGTATCAAGCACATTCGATGTGTAATTTGTAAGTATTACGAGAAAGAAAAAAAATTCTTTGCTCTAAAAGCCATGATCACATGAAACTTCAGTCCCCAATTTCTCAAAAGTTGGTTGATCAGAGTTAGAATCTTGTCATTCTAAGGGGACAAATTGTTCAACATGCAAATATGTGGATAGAAAATATTTACTTCTCCTAATTTTTGGCCAACATGTTGGAAAATTCAGTGGTGAAACAAATATAGTTTACTGTCTCAGAAATGATGAAACAAAAATGTCCATGAATGGTGAGATGAAAAAATCCTAACTTTTACACTGGCAATTTATATGGCAGAAGTGAACTTTTCCATATAAGAAAGTAATAAATAAAAAAAATTAAAATATCATGCAAAGCAGCCCTTGGAGCAATGGTCTATTTCTGATTCCTTTTAAAGTTCAGTGTCATGTACATGTAGAGTTTCTTTCACATCTGTCCCAAAGCTGGGCTTTACAACATACAACTTTTTCTCCTTTTTTGGGGGGACTACAGTATCACTTTAAAGACAGGGGCTATCCACAACTCGACCATTAGACTAAAGTTCACATATTTCCAAACTACAAAACTACATTCGCCAACATATTTTTTAAGGATGCACTTTCTCACTCTCTGTCACATACAAATACATAATGCATACAATATACGATGTCACTATATCAGCCTATAGCACACAGCTCATGAAAATGTACTGTAAAACTACAATATTGCCAAACTTACAGACCTTCGCAATCCAAAACTTGAAACTTCCCTCTCAAGTATATCCTCACTTTCTACACTGACAATTAGACATTGCTCAACATTCAGATATCCAGATCTACATCAGATTTCCTGCCAGGGATATAAGTATTGGCTACATCCAGAATGAGATTCTCCATTCCTGTAAGACCTCGAGTTGAAATCTACAAATTTTTTTTGTTTTTTTTTTTGCTATCCTACCAGAAGTAGGTGTTAATGCATGAAAAACTGAAAAATATGTTTTAGGATGAAAAATCATGTGGCATAAGGATGCCAGTGCTGAAAAGCATGGTATGTTGCTATTTTATGCAATTCTGAATGAAATACATGACATGAATAAATAAAAAACAAAAGTAAAACAGAAGAAAAAAATGAAAACAGGACATGTCCCTTTCACAAAGGCCACATTACCACTTCCTTCTGCTCAGTATTACTTTCTTCCACAAAGCCACAATAAATGCAGATGAAATTTTCATCCAGCAGAGGGACCAAAATCTCACTAAAGCTGAAAAGCATCAAAAAAGCTGACACTTTTCATCTATTAATGGCAGTTTCTCAGTCAACGGCATGAATCGATTCCAATATCTTTATTTTCTTTCCTATTGTCATATACATCAGACAAAGTTTAGTATTTCAAATGCTGTAATGTCACTTGTATGTGATCTCATGGCTCACGGCTCTGCACCATGAACATCTCTGGCAAGACCTTGCGCGGTGACTGATGTTTACAGAACTATTTACAGAACAAATAATGTTTATGTTATCTCACATTCACTCTCACTGGTAAACTCCCAAACACACACTGTCAGTCCCAGTCCTCAGTTTGTCACTTCTGACATGTAGGCATCCAGCTCAGTATCTAAGTGGGTCTTGCTCTTGGACATGTAATCATCCAGCTGGCTGTCTAAATCTTGCACGCTGACAGAAGGCTTGCCCCCTCTTCCCCCCGCAGCTCCACGACCACCACGGTTGCCTCCTCGACCTGAACCTCGAGCTCCACGACGCAAACCTCTTGCTCCACCACGGAAGCCGCCACCACCACCACCACCTCCTCCTCGTTGGTTCTGTCCGGTCATTCTGAAATGTTGCAAAATAAAAATAAAATGATTCGATTCAGTCCTTGAACTTAGAGTCAATTCCTGTATAGCCAGCAGTCAGCTAGTTAGAAAACCCATCACAGGTCTGCCAACTAAAATACCACATCAATGAAGGACAAGCCAAAAGCCACATGTTACCAAGGCCCTATAAAGGCAAGCTGACACTGTCATTTAGTTCTGATTTTCAAAGAAAGGAGAACACAAATTAAACAAAAAATATTAACACACTTCACAGAACATACAGAAAGAAAACAATAATTATACGCATTGCATATTAATGCATGAGCCCAGTATAATGTACATACTGTCATCACTACCTTGCACTTTACTGGATTGGTCTTTATCCTCGAAACTAGCAGGAACTTCTCTGTTGCTTAACTCATTGGCTCCCCTAGGGTGGACCGTCTGGCTCAAGCCGCCACCAAAGTCGGACCCCAATCCCCATTTCCAACCTCAAAATTAATAACTTTATTTACGAAGCTACCAATTGTTGCAACACAGTATACTAATTACTTTTGCCCATGCGCAAGGTTGGCTTTCCCTGTTCCTTCCGCAAAATGTAAACAGTGAATAGCATGTTGAAATCAATTTTTTTTATTATATATATTTCTGTGTTGTGACATCATCAAATGTGTCGCCAAATCTATTAAATGGTTTCGATCTTCACTCAAAAAAGTTTTGGAGGTACCTTTATGAAATTTGGATGGTGAATTCATAATTGGTTTACTATTATTGTTTTAAAAGTTGAAGGCATAGGGATATATAGAGGCAGCCTGAGGATGGGGTAAGTTGAAAAATTTCAGTGTGAAAATCTGTTCTTGAATTGTTCATTTTAACTTTTCCGCCCTGTTTTCTTATCAAAAGTGTGCTAAATTATTCCGTCAATCTTTTTTCCTAATTCTGAATTGGATTTCCAACAAATTGATATATGTATGTTCTATATTGTGTAGTCTAGCTCTATCTACAACAAATGTGTATGATTTAGAAAGTCAAATGCGGAATTTCGTTTATTGCAAATTTACCTGGGGTCCAACTGTAAAATTCTGTGGGAGAGTCAGTGAGTTAAATATCATTCCTCACATTCTCCACAATACTCTAATTATTCCGAACTGTCCTATGACCTATGAACTACAGGACAGTTGACTAGTCACCATTAATGGTTCCCAAACCATTGGGCTACAGCCCAAAGCTGTGCTTTGAGTTTGAGGTTGGATTTTACAGAATGACAGTATGGCCACTTAGCACATTTCCACAGTCTATTTGGACACTTAATTTGTGTCTGGTATTGAGAGCTTCATCAATCTCAATTTTACAAGTAGAATTAAATAGTTCCATGATGATCTCAACAAAAATCTTTAGCCAATGGAGGAACCAAAAGCCCACTTTGGTTGAAATCCTATAAAACGCAGATAATTTTCATTAAGACAAGAGTAACACAGAGATAACAAGATTACAATATGCTATACCAATAGATGATCTAATTAAACACAAAAATGTAACATCTCAACTTCCACGGGTTCCAAAGGGCAGGTATTCAACCAACAAACAAGGTGCTATCTTTCTATCTACCCAATGCAACAGAAATGTCTGTTAGTACACATGTCTGGACAATGTCACCCACTCACATATCACATACTCACATGCATGCCAACATGCCCTGGGAAACATGTCACTCCAGATAGACAGATGAACTTTATAATGTGGGGAGGAGAAGATAAGTTGTGAGGTGTGGTGTGAGTGAACGGCGGGGGGGGGGGGGGGGGGGGGGGGGAGGGAGGAGGAGAAGAAAGAGAGGGAGAGGGAGAGAGAGAAAGAGAAATGTAAAAGAAAAGGAATATACATCAAAGAAAGAGAGTCTGAGTTTGGAGAAAACACGCAGACACAATAACGGTCCCACTGTGCTAGGAAAAAGCAAGACAATAGACAGAATAGAACAGAATGAAAGGAATAAAGGAGGAGATCCTACCAGATGCACTACCAACCACCTGCTCACAGAAAGAAGAAAAAAACAAAAAGATGCTGTTTCATGGGTTCAAGAAGAGAAAGGGTAGAACACATGGACGCATACATAACTGATCATTTTTGAATGTTCAGGAGAGTAACAGCTACTTCACAGAACAAACTTTACCAGTACTGAAAAAGTCAAGTATTGATGTAAGTAAGAAGCAAGGCTGTAAATATAGTGTGTATGTTCTACTTGGACAACTTTCCCTTTTACTGTCACCAAACTCAGATGGAAGAAGAAAAAAAAAAACCCATGCAAAACGTTCAGGCGGTAAACCTTTGGTATGAAGGTCTCTGTAGTTTGTGAATAACTTTAAAAAGACAAGCAATGTGTGCATATCCTGGTACTGCAGACAAACTTTGAGTGACCTGCCACAAAGATCAAAGGTTAACCATGCATACACATAGACAACACCTTCACTCTGTTTACTTTCACAAGCTGCAGGATGCTGAAATATTCTGAAAATGCAACCACAACCACAGAAAAAAAATTGTTAGTTGAAAAGTCTGTCATATATATCCATGTCAAATAATGAAATATTGGATTTCAGTGCTCAGGGAACCTGCCAGTCTGTTCAGTGCAAGAAGTGATACCTTCATTTTTGTAAAAATCACTTCATGTCTGAGCAGACAATTTCCAAATGTGTGGACCAGACCTCCATGTAAGAACTGCCAATCTGACAGCTCTAACCCCATTTTCCACTTACAGCCATTGTGTCATTTTAAGTTTGGTCCGGTGCCCATCTATAAAGCTGGCCACAGATTGTATTACATAAATTCTGGGTTCACAGCCAACTTTCATGTGTCAATTCAGGGTTTTTTTCAGGGTTCAATTTTCAGTTTTCAAGGGTACAAAATGCCACCATAATGCCAAAGTAAAATAATTGAATTGCTATAATCAGATATGGGGCATCGTAGAGTCATTTGTCTTTGGCTTTTTTCTTTTGTTGTGTTTGCTGGCATTTCTTTCCTGGTTTTATTTTTTTTTCTTGATCTTTTTATGGTCATCAAAAGCTGTCTAAAGCCTCAAATTGTTCTATTTCTGTTCTAAGAAAGATGCCCTATCATGTCTCAACTTTTGACTTATGTGGCTAGTCTGCAAAATCTTCATCAATCATTCACAAGTCTGAAAATTCCCAAGCCAGAAGTCCTGAAAACAATATCTGGATTTCAAATTTATCAGGTAATTTTAGGGGTTTCAATTCGAAAGGATCGAAGTGCTATTCGACTGCTCTTGAGAAAAAAGCAAAAATGCATTCAGGATAAACCAATCAAATGTAATATTTTAATGATTTACTCAAAGAGTTGATATCAGTATTGCAAATGTTTATTAAATACGATTGGTTTATATTGAAATGGTGTCGTTTTTTTCTTTCTCAAATGCAGCCAAATGGCACTGAGATCCTCACAAATTCCAACCCTCTCAGTTTCAACGAGTAAAAAGTTTCAAGAACAAGATAACAACAATACTTCTAATTCAGAATTATGCACAGGCCCAACATGTTCATTCTGTGCTAAAAACCTGCATAGCCAGAATAAGTTTAGCTCACTGACAGGTTTCCTGAACTTCTCTGAGAATATTTTTCTATGGTATTTCCAGGGCTACCTGAGTGCAAGAAAATGAAGAGCAAACTGAGATCATAAATACATTAAATCAGACTCTGGCACCTGTAGTGTTTGGTGGTCCTGCCGCTTTAGTCCGTCATTCCGACACTTTGGCAGATTCGACACTGGTGGAATTGATACTCTCAATGCTATGATCTATTCTCAGCAAGGAATCACTGAGCCACATGTTTACTATAGAAAACATCCCTATTGAGGACTGACTCGCCTGGGGGCTCCTGAAGTCCCATCCTTGCGGGGATCCGTATACCCCCAAAATCTGACATCATCATTGGAAGTGTCGAGATGGCAGACTGAAGCAGTGGGACAACCAAGTGCTACTACTGTTACAAAATTTTGATTCTGCATTTTTAAATCTGAGGAGGATTCCAATTCTATTTCCAAAATGTTTAAATCCCACTGTTTTTCCAGGGATCCTTGGAATTCCCAAGTTTTGTGGGAACTTTGCACTTATCACTGTCACAAAGTTTAAAGATTTGCATAGCTGAGATGAATACAAATTACAAGCAGTAAGCTATCAAGAACCATCACCCAACGGATGTAAAATGTGTCAAAAACAGAAGAAAAAAACCCAAGCAGGATTTGACAGGACTTCACGCCGTGCACTATGTAAGAACCTAAAAGGCAAACTGCATTGAATGAGACATTCAGCATGGGAAAAATCTGGCAGCTCATGCTCCTGACCTGTCTGGGTGGCCACGCCCACCCCCTCGACCACCTCTCCAGCGATTTTCTCCAACTCTTGAATTCTCATCAAACCTGGTAACCGCACACACATCAGTAAAAGTCACAAGTTAGACTAAGACAGCAGATACTGATTTAATTCTCATCTGTATGATCCTTGAAACCCCTACAGGCTACAACTCATAAGCAACTCATGTTCTACAAGTGACCACAACATAAAAGACCTGCCAACCGAATACCCAACTGCCAACAACAATAATAGGGAATAAATCCAGGTTGTTTTTTTTGTATTTTGCAACACCAATATTGACAAAACCCGAGCCAATATTGTCGGTAGATAAATCTTGGTAGTATCTGCTGATAATGTTGGCGGATAATGGTAGCCTTAAGAAAATGATTTCCCCATGTGTTTTCCAGCACCCCAAGTAAAGTAAGGCTCTGTGTAAAACAGAGAACAGCTGGCAGCTCTGGAATACATTCAGCTCCCTTGGAGCAGAGAAAATGCCACAGGACAGAACAACGAAATAAAAAAAAGGACAGAGGGAAAAACGTGACAATCTTCTCAGTACTTCAGAATGATGAATTACATACTATTCGAGGCAGAAACTGAAACTTATTTCATAGACAGACAATTGCTGCATCTTTATGACACATGGACATTTTTGTTCTTCTATAGCTTACAATTCAAATTAAAATATTTGGTGAGCGGATGGATGCAGACATTCCCATGGTTGTACAAGGCAGGCCCATACTAATCATGTCTTTCCTTCCAACTGGTGTTAACTTTTGCCATACATCGTGGGTCTAATGGACCCAGAAAAAAATTTTAAATGTTTGTGATTACCATGTTTCTAGGATTTTTTTCTTGAAATTCCAGGTATTCCCCAATGACGTCATAGTCCTTCTTCCCATAATTTCAAAATCTTCCAATAGGTATATAGCCCATGCATTCTCATCAGCACACATGTATTTTAAATACTAATTACTATTCCTGCCCCTATGTCCTCGGCTCTCAGAGACACCATACTTTTAAAGAGTTTATTGCCGTTCTGCAGAGAATTTTATTGTCCTGCCTATACTGTATGTACAGGGGTCTCCGATACATCACACTCTTAACATGGATTTTATTGTTATATCCTTACTCGAATGTTCTGGGGTCTGACAAAAACAATACTTAAACAGGTTTTTCCAATATAAATTGCTATGTTGGAATATGGTGTTGATTAAACACCACAACATAAGCCACCCATAGTTTTTAGCGGTGTAAGTTTAAGGTTAAACAATTTTGCTATCCCTCACTACCTATTCACTGACATTCTACCATATATGGATTGGTCCTAATGCTTTATAATTTAAAATCATAATGAACTCGCTGTTTACTTATGCTGCAACAGTTCTGGTAAAGACATTGCAAGGGTAACCTATTTTTACAACCTGAAATGGCCAGACCGCAGGAGATGGCACGAGGAAAAATGGCCAGTAGTTAGTGAGTTAAATCAAAGATACTGGATACAATAAAATGAGATATCCCCTTTCTTCGCCCCTCTAAAAATTCATGCGCACAGTTTGCGCACTAATCGGGGGCCGGGCCCATGCATGGCAGACTGCATGAATAGAGTGTTGACATAATGATACAATTAATGATGCGGATTTGTTTTACGGTGCCCCCATTGCTACCAAAACATACATAAATAAATAAATAGCTGGACTTTTCCTACAGCAATTGAAGCTATATAACTACAAAAAAAGTAACTTCAATCAGACAAGGCCTACAGGGATAGCTGAACAGTGAACAAAATCCAATATCTATATAATATTGGTCTTGCAAAACACCTGTACAGCACTGTTTTTGACTTCCACGCATTCACCGCTAGGTGGCGGTGTGAAATCCGTCCATGCTAAATGCGCTAGCTGTCTCATCTTATTGTATCGAGTATGTTTGCTTAAATGTAACATGTCATCCTTTCCCACCCTAATCCACCCTGGAATGCTATGTATTCAGAGACACACAGACATGATGACCGTCGAGTTGTTATGCCAAAAAGACCAAAACCCCACTTGATGGCCATCATCATTCATTGCCATTCGCGAACAACACAAAGATATGATGACCGACTTACCTGTTGTAAGTCCCTCGTCCCCGTGCCCTGAACACTCCCTTTCCTCGAGCACCTCCTGCAAAAAAGATTGACGTATTTATTAAATTTATCACAAGAATGTTCTAGGGTTGAGCTTTCACAACACACATTTGACAGATGAAGGTACAAGAGATAGGATGAAAATGCAGACAAAAGCAAATAAAATAACAAAAAGAAGAAAACCGGGATTAGAATTTTTTTAAGACATCGTAACCTCATCAGGGACAAAACCAACACTTTTTTAGGTAGTCAGATTTAGGCTGGGGGTCCTGGGACAGTGTCCCTGTTGGGGACTGCCCCCAAGGGTTATGAGACATTGTTCATGAACAGGATTGACACCCCCCACCGAAAATGAATTTATTACACTGCAAAAGTTATACTGAGTCAAGCATTCTTAGACGGATTCAAAATTTGAAATTTAAAGAAAATGAATTATTGTAAATGCAAATAACACACACATCTTTTGCTAACCAAAAACAATCAGAAATCTGACTTTGTCAGACCAGATTGAATTCCTGAGCCATGAAAAGAAAAAAAAAAAAACAAGGAAATAAAATATCCAAACAAAAATGAAGAAATATTTTACAAACTCCAGAGTACACAACAAGACAAAAAGATGCTGTATTTTGCTTAAATTAATAGAAAGCTAAATTTTTAAGATCACTTCTGCCCTAGACACACTTCACATGAGCCCATGACTGGCTAGAACTAATCATGGTTGAATGTCCCAGTTGTGCATTTGAAAAACAAACAAAAAAAAGCAAAAATTGCCACTGCCTATGGTGGGCTTGTTACACAAAAAGTTTACATGTTTAAGGTGATCTCAATCTGCAATGAGGTGGGCAGAGATTTAAATGTTTTTGATAAATTTGTTACATGAGTCCAAATTGGGTTTTGTTTGTGCAGTAACTATTCAGAAAGTTTTATGGCTAAGTTTAGGACCAGGAAGCTGACTGGCCACAATAATTGCCACAGTTGGCAATGAAAATCCTGCTGTATTTTGGTTGGTAGAGGACCCAATGAAACTGCCCCAATCTTTTTGTTTTCTGCTGCAATGAATCAAATCATACTGATATCAACAGCCCCCTTATTGACATGTTTTTTATGTCACTGATATCTGAGCCTTGTTTCCAATGCTGGCATATCTGAGCCTTGTTTCCAATGCTGGCATATCTGAGCCTTGTTTCCAATGCTGGCATATCTGAGCCTTGTTTCCAATGCTGGCATATCTGAGCCTTGTTTCCAATGCTGGCATATCTGAGCCTTGTTTCCAATGCTGGCATATCTGAGCCTTGTTTCCAATGCTGGCATATCTGAGCCTTGTTTCCAATGCTGGCATATCTGAGCCTTGTTTCCAATGCTGGCATATCTGAGCCTTGTTTCCAATGCTGGCATATCTGAGCCTTGTCTCCAATGCTGGCATATCTGAGCCTTGTTTCCAATGCTGGCATATCTGAGCAAGTTGTCTCTACAGTGAGCTTCTTGAACAACGTAAAGAAAACCCAAAAATTTGACAGTTCCACTGCTGAGATACTTACTGGGAGAGAATCCTCCTCGGCCTCTCAATCCTCCTCTGCCTCCCCACTGATTGTCTCCACCTCCTCCCTGGATAGGCATGGAGCCACCTCTTCCCCGAGCTCCCCGACCTCTTCCTCTCCCTCCTCTCATTGGCTGGCCACCTCCGGGCAATGACAATCTGTTCTTGATATTAGATTTGCCTAGTCTCTGCTGCATGCTCTTCTGGAGGGGAGAAAAAAAATGAGGAAAAGTAGAGTTAATGTGATGCCCATGTGAACAGACAGTACAGAACTTCAATTTCCTGACATGCAGTTTAAAGTTAAAAAACAACAAAGAAATGTCACACAGAGCTCTAGACTCCTCTGTGTGACAACAGACACTGATAGTAATGGCATTAACTTAAGTAGAAACAAAAATCCAAACTTCAGATTAACAATAAATTTCAGTGTCCAATGCACCAATGACACTCAGTAAAGCTTTACTAATTATACTATAACACTTGATTACAATTATTCTAGAATGTAAACCTCTCAAATTGAGGAAGGGATATTTCAGTTACCTGTTCATATTTTTCATTTTATTGTGGTTTAAATTTTGCCCCATCATTCACATGTGGCCAGTTTCTCAAACCCTCTTGTTAATTAACCTTTTCACATCATCCCCTGCACCTTTTTATTTTTACAACTGATCAATACACTAGTTGCCCGCAAGGTGCAGCCATGAGCACATCCGTTTGCAGCACCATGCACCAACTGGGATATAACACATAATTTCATAGCAAATGCTAGTGTTTTTTTTTGTGTTTCTAAACATACATATTTTATGATTGTCATTATTCTTCTCTTCAGCCTGAATAAGTTTTCCAATGATACCAAACATCACATTCTAGCTGCTGTATCAGAAGATTTTACATGAATTTTCAAAAACACTCACAAAAATCCCAAAATAGTGACTTTATTATAAATTGTGCACACAGGTAATAGCCGCTGTAAAGAAGGAAGTGACAGTGGGCATGTGAGAGCCCTGAGCCCCCGCCATGTGAAAAGGTTTTATTAAATTACAAGGGCCAAGCATGAAAAAAATACCTTTTATAATTTCAGGCCATCGATGAGTCTGGCAGAAACAGGTTTTGGTTGATAGTGATGCTGAGCCCTCTATTACAAGTTTTCTGTTTGTGGCTGACACCACTTAATTATCCCCACTGACCAGATGGGTCACAGACATTTATAACTAAATAAAAGCATAAACTATTTTTGTTTAACTATGAAAACATGACAGCCCAATGACAGAATTGAAAATCGCACTTAACTAAAAAGTCAAGCTGTGATTGTATCACTGATAATCCTGACATTCACAATACGATTATTCAGAGAGTTCATGAATTTGGTACAAGCATGGACACTATAAAGCAAGAGTGGGCCATCCCGCATTTTTGTTACTTTCCAAATAACGGCTTCTTATATTCTACAAATAGACAGTGACTCAATCTTGCTAAAAAAAAACATCTGTTTTGTATTCTTCTTCTTGGTGGGTGGATATTGTTAACATGAAATCTTTGTTTTTTACTTTAAACTTATGTAAGTCATTAAAATCTTCAGCAGTAAAGAGTTCAGCCCGCATTTTCAACATTTTATCAAAACGCAGCAAATTTGGGATGGCCCAATGACCAAGTTTAGGAACTAAATAGTTGCCAGCTCAAAATAAGCTGATGAGAAAACTTTCGTTATTGTTGTTTGTAAATTAAGGGTTTACATAGAAATTTAAAAAACCCACACACTTTTACTTTTATTTTTCTATTCATGAATCTGAATCCTAATGAAGACACCAGAAGAAAGTTGCAGCCTGTACACAAAATTACAGTTTTACTACATACAACACAATGGTCCTTACCTTTTTCATTGCTGGATTCAGGTTTCCTTGTCTGATACCTCCACTGCCTCCACCACGTGGCATCTGTTGGTACATGCTGGCCGCTGATGCTTGCAATCCTGGTCGATTTGCCAGCTGCTGTGCTAGTCTGCGATTGGCTGCCGATACTTGCTGCTCCGCTGCCATGTTGGCACGTATGCTCTGAACACTTGTTTGAATGTTTGAAAACCTTGATGGTAGAAGATAATGCAAGGATAAGATTGGCCATTCCAATATGAAGCATGACATAGATAGCTTCATCCTTTGCTGGACAATGATTAGTCCAGCCATGATCTCACATCTCCGACAGATAAAAATCTGATATGTTGCCAATTTCCCTTCTGCATTTTCATCCTTTCTCACAGCACCATTCTCCATCAACTTTCCTCACCAGTATTCCACTTTTTGGGACTCTTCCACATCATGAGCAATTAAAGCATTTTTTGGGGTAAAAAAATGCTAAATTAAATTTTCCAACCACCTCCATTTGCCATCAACAGCGACCATTAAATGGAACCTCAATCAATCTGATGGCAGCCTGGCCTATTCCTCCTATTTTGCCACTTGTAACAATATTCTGAGGCAAATTTTAATTTGCCAATATATATTGTTACTGCACTTACCCATTTCTTATGAGATAATGTGGCAATTTACCATTTATGACCTTTTACCAGGTAATGGCTGCTTTTATTTTTAAGCCAATCAGACATATCAATTCTAATTGTGTAAACTTTCTAGTTTCATCCTCAGACAAATTACTGCTTCTTTCATAATTTTGGCAATCCTTCATTTTTATCCTTGTTTTTCCAAGCAGAATGGTTGTGTGATGACCATGGCAACATCTTCGTTGGCCCTCCTGTAACCAAGTTTCATGGCACTTCACCTGGCTTCATGACTGTACTATTCTTGAATCTCGTAAATGCAGTAATCTCCTGATAATTTTCGTTGCCATTTTCCTCTTTCACTATTTCATTTCTCCATCCAATCAACAAACATGGCATTAGCGACATGGTGCCATTTTCCTCTTTCATTATTTCATTTCTCCATCCAATCAACAAACATGGCATTAGCGACATGGTGCCATTTTCATTTCACTCGAACTTTCCTGGAAAATCGGACCTGCTTTATTTTTTAATATTTTTTTTTCATTTTAATGTTGAAAAATCATTGCTTGCTGTGGCTTTCATTCAAATGCAAATAATTTTGCATTTTATTTTATTGCCAAGTCTTGCCAATTATGGAATTTTACCAAATTGCACAAGCACTTTCTGGCAATGTGGGTTGTAAACCTTTTAGCAGTGAGATTTGAATACTGCCCTGGCACCTGCCCCACGTGTATGACTTGCCACCATGATATGATCTTTTCTTATTTTATATTCTTCATATCTAGCAGCCATTTTTTGTTTTTGTTATGCTTCAGTGCAAGGGAGAGAGAGAGTCATGCCATGATTTACTTTAAATTCTGAACTAAGAAAGATGCCCACGCCTTGACTGCAGAAGTGAAAAAAAGAGGTGATGGCCTTTTAGTGAAACTCTGAGGCCAAAATACCAGAGAGGCTGGCACTGAGATCTCCCATGATCTGACATACTGAATTCTCCTGGTTACTTGGCCTTTGTTCAAATCACATCGTGGATAATTTTAAAATACAAAATTACTTTCAGTGCGACAGACAAAATCATCCCTTCCAGCTCTCTGCACAGTAACTTGCTGTCTCATTGTATAATGCAACAAATTCATTTTCTCTTTGCTCAAACTTGGTAGTCTTTCCATGTAGCTTACAGAATGCCATGTACAATTTCATTATAAACTGGGTAAGTTTTCCTCCACAAAACTGAACTCCTCCACCAAATGTCAGTCTAAAATTTTCAGAAATAACCTTCTTTGACTTCCTCATTAAATGTCCTCACATACAAACACAGTTCAATAATTTCAGCATTATTCTTGCATGGCTCAATCAAGTTGAAATGTCACCATGTGTCTACTCAGTTAATCCACTGATTGTTCACTCACATCCGCTTTTGCTTCTGCCGTCTCTTAAACATGGGCGTCCAACTGAAAACAAATCATCCTCAACACGAAGTATATTCTACGTTTACATTCCTGAAATGGATGTAGGTTGCCATACTGAGTATGTATGTCTATTCCCAGCAAATATATCACTGACAGTGCTGCATGCTTTAGAAATGTCCTATCCTCTGTAAATATGATGGTACATATGCTGTAGCTCCAACTTGTAGTACACAACGATAGTAAAATTCTATCCAGAAGACTTTGAGATACACATTTCACTACACTGTTTCATCTTTCTCTGTAATACACCTACACTGTGTGAATGTCACCGTCTCTGAGATTGCAGATGAATACAGAAGTGGAAAATGTCAGTACACTACAGATCTTTACTCACAGTACACCCATGAATCCGCAGTGCTGATAACCTGTCCTTATTTGCAGAAACATCTGAATTTCCACATTTCCCTATGGGTTATAAAGTGAATCCTAGTGAAAAATTATTTCCAAATGATCAAATTGCAAAACACTGGATCATTTTGCCATGCTGTAAACATTTTGCCATTGTCTGTGCGATGTTTCTACTACGACTACTAAAGTCACTCCTGCAAGAAGTAAAACTCCATTCAATCCTTGTTTCTCAGTCTTTACAGAGCACCACATTCAGCAATATGACCCAATGATTTCTTCCACTTCAACAGGGCAGCAAAATCTGGCAATTCACCAACACAAGGATCATCCACATGTTCGACCACAATTTATTTCTGTTGCTTTTCGAAAATGTTCACGTAAGTATAAAACTGATTTTGCCAAGCCTCTCAATTGGAAGTGTGACAATTTGCCATCTTATGCCTTTGTTTCAACTTCTACACTTTTAAAACAATTATTTTACTCTTCCCACGTCCTCATTATCCCTTGTCTATAGGTTTTAAGTTGATGTTTATCCACTGATCAGACAAGACTTGGGTCTTCGTCACTGACCGTTCTCACACAAATTCAAAAGTTATACAGCCTATCCTAGATTGCTGTCTGTATCTTTTATGGTTTCAGGTCATTTATTTGTTGAAAAAGGATAAATTTCAATATTTCCAATCATTTAAAAAAATGTTTAAAGTTAAAAAAATAAAATAATGGTATTTTGACAGTTCATACAACTAAGAAGGATCATCATTCTCTCTCTCAAGGAGAAAACAATTCTCCCATTTCTAGACCTGCTGAGTTACACAGGAGGAAAAACTTTCAATTATCTATACCTTTTTTGATTTATCAGTTCACTGATGATAGTTTTAACAGTAATGTGCGTTGTATACTTTGTATTTTGTGTAACTCTGTTTTATCCCTTACTATAAAAATTATAGCTGACAGAGGAGTAAAGCTTAATAAAACAAACCTCACAGTATGATTTCTTTACTTTTCTTAACCCTCTTGCTGTCACATGTTGAGGAAGACAACCAGTCCAGCCGAATCAGCCCTAATTCCAAGCTAAAACTGCTGCGATATTATTGGCCAAGTCTGTTCCAGGACGTTCTATACTCCTAATTTAATACTGTTTCTTGCTGCAATAGGCCATTATTTTGGTAGTCTAAAGGAAGGAAGGGCATTTGGGGTTGGCAGTAAATACTAAAAAGGTTAAGTAATTAATAGTTACTGAATCCTGACACTCCCTCCCAACTTATGTGCATTTTTTTTACTGCTAAATCAGTTGTTTGAAAATGCCATTTGCCACAATTAAGTGCACAGCTGTTTTAAGTTTTCACAGTTGACAGTCTCTTTCAGGCTTCCATGAATTTTGAGGCATTAACTACACGAAGTTATGAAAGAACTCCCTGTGCATATTCCCCTAAAATCATACGACAATTTTATCCATCTCTTTCTCCATGACAAGTTACTAAGCCTGCAACACCAATTGTGATTACTAGCTGAGTTACCAGGCGAAATCTATTTATTAGTTTCAGTTTCAGGTAATAATACTGGGATCTGCTACATTTTGCCCTTTTCTTTAGGTGCACTTTTGTGTTCTTGTTTGTCTGTTTGTTTTTAGATTTAAGTCTTATTGCACTTCTCTGCGCGTCAGTGGTTGGTGCCCAACACACCCCGCCAGTATTCATTGGCGCACGGTTCAGTGTGTTTCACACATCACAGGAAGTGATAGCGTCAAATGTTCTTGGAAAAGAAAGGATCGGGGGGCAAAATTAGCGACACTGTAATGCAAACTAAAAAAAAAAAAAATGCTTCTTTGCCATTTCAAGTCCTCATTTAAAAAAAAGAACCTTCTGCATGTCAAAAGGAAGGCACCTGTAAAATTTCACCCAAATCTGAGCTGTGTGAGCAGCGGTAGGGCTTATAATCCTGTGGGTTTTTTATTATTGATAAAATTATCAATTTTGTTCTCAAAAAAAAAAAAATTCAGTTCAATATTTTAATTTATATTTTCTTCAACTATCAATACTGTCAAATATTTCTGTAATATTAATGCTCATCTTTATTTCTAAGCTCCTGGACTTCAGTATCTTATATAATTTGCTCAAGACTGTTGCCAATTCTACTAACTACATTTTAATTTTATATAATAATAATTTTGATCAGAACCTAATCTGACTGTGGGCATCTCCATTTCCCAGTTTTCATAATATTCCATGGCTCATGGGCCATCACAATTTTTACTGATCTCTTCCTCTCTCTCTCTCTCTCCCCCTTTCTTCACGCACTGGCTCTCTGATATGTGTGCTCCACCACACTCCATGCTATATACATCTCAGTTGCAGTTAAAAATAAAAGTGCCAGTCTCATCTCGTTGATTTTTGTTGTGCCAGATATCGTTGCAGCACTGCAGAGCCGCTTTTAGGACAATTTTGCACTCTCCCTGCAGCACAAAGAAATCCCGCAATTCTTTTTATTTTTAATTATTTTGGAAAATCCAATTATATTTTCATTTCTCTACTTTCTTCCAAACAATTGCTATATATCAACTTTCTTCTTAAGACTGAATATACCTTCAGCCATTAGAGAGAAAGGCTGAAATTTACAGCATACGTGGTCAACGATGCTGACAATCTGGCAAATCAGTAAGAACTCTCCAGCTCATGCCAGACATCGCTATTGACGTAAATATAAAGAGAGATCAGATGGGGTCAGCATGCACTGGGTGACCTCCTCTATCTCTCACATTATGTTGCTGACCAGTGGCTGGTGAGCGGACTAGCCTTTACCAGACCTTCTCACATTCAGTTCACCAACTGAGGAATAAGCTCCATTACTAACATATTGTAGTGCAGAATTTAATTTTTATGGATCCACAGATCACAAAATTTCTATGTGTGCTGATTTCTCCAGAATATATAATAACATTGTCATGTCAGCCACAATCCCTCCAGTGACTGACTGGCTGACAGTGACAGGAAGAAAGGTGCTCTTTCTTGTAGTCTGGTGAGAAATGCATTCCTTTTACACGAGAATCCTCCATCTGTGTTTTTGACTTGGCCATTTCACAGTACACAGCTAGTTAACGTGAACTGCTCATAAACAGACTTTTTCTCCCCTGGATCTGCTCACCTGTCGTTGAGAGACATCCTTGTAGTGCTTTTCAGCACAATCTTTGTTGGAACTGTTGTCATGGTGATGGGCTCGTCAATCTATGAAATACAAAATAAAGAAAGGACCATTAATTTTTCAATTCCCTGTTTTGTCATTACACATGAGAGAAGTCAGAACAATCAAGATGAGATGAGCGTGGGTATCATCACAGAGTGACATTTCATTTTGAAACATTAGAATGCATTTCTTTATTAAGATACCAAGACCACTTCAAACCATGAAATAGGCCTATCTATCCTTTATAAAATTGGACATCAATCAAACAACCTGAGTTAGGCTAGAGTATTTTAAATTAAATTAGTTTCACAACCCCACAAATGTTTCACTTCTTTGCACTGAACAAAACATCCAACTTTGAACAATCATATTATCATATAAAAATAAACAGTAGAGAAAGACTAAAGCCAGCAGTCAGAAACTTTTTCTCTCCAATCATAATACTTTTTAACTCTTTGTGTGCCAGTCACTAATATTTTATATCGGTTCTTCCACTGGTCACATTTGTGCCAATCACCGTTGTATCGGTGCACAAGAATGCAAGGCTATTTCGTGGTGGTGGTGGTGGTGGTTGGGGGGGGGGGGGGGGGGGGGGGGGGAGAGAGAAAGTCGACTCTCTAGTCATAAATGTTACTGCAGTAAGTCTTCATTCATCTCCCCCACTATTTTCTTCCTGTATCAGCAAACGTGGAAAAATTCATGGTACACAAAGACTTAATGGGAAAAAAGAAACAAGAAAATTATAGCATGACAATTACAAATTAATTAATAGTCTAAGTCAAAGCAAAGGAATGAAAATCCAGGTACAAACTATCGGGAGGACTTCCGAATGCGTTCCATGGCTCGACAGGTGCCCAGGCATTGTCAGATTGATATGTAACGATGTGAGGGTCTAGTCAATTTGTATCATCAAGGCCGTAGGCCAAAGTTCGTCTGGGCAGTAGTCAGATTGACATTATATACAATTATATCAGGGAAAGCCGCTGTAGCTATGTATTGTTTTCATTCGGGCTATGGAACGCATTCGGAAGTCCTTCCAAATTATCAACTCACAAAGTTCAAAAATAGACACTGAGGCACTCATAATAATATTTAATAAAACTGGGGAGGTCCTCCGCCCGACCACGCCTGTCAAGAAAACACACTAAAGAGGGGACTTTTGTGCGGGCTTATAATCAAAAGGTTGGGTTTAGTATTTGTATGGGACAATGAAAGAAGAAAGAAAGAACGAAAGCGCGAGGAGGTCTTCATCTTATTATGTTTAACTTTTTGGTAAGTGGCGCGGACGGGGGGAAGACCTTCCTAAAACTGTACGGCAGGTTTCACAAAAATGACCCTCGGAGATAACTTAAGACCTCTCTCAATTATTAACTCCTCAAATGGTCTTTGCATGCTGTGTTTGATATCACAATATTTGTTTCAAAATAAAGAAATAAAAA
Source organism: Onchidella celtica (assembly GCA_963931925.1). Lineage (NCBI taxonomy): Eukaryota > Metazoa > Mollusca > Gastropoda > Systellommatophora > Onchidiidae > Onchidella > Onchidella celtica. Next base: position 3,881,075 of record OZ007584.1, on the reverse strand, counting down.
ACTTAAAATTAAGACTTTCACTTTTATTTTGTGTTTGTTATGTGTTGTTTTGTTCCCGAGTGTGATCAATTCTGACCGACCCGTTTTCCCTCTTTTTGAGAGGCATGTGAAAATTCGCCACTACTAGTGACACATGAAGCCTACAAGTTCAGTTTCTGTACACAAGTAACTAGTAAGACCTAAATGTCAGCATTAAAATGAAAAATATGCATTTTCGATAGAAGCGATCCATGTGGGTCGATAACAAAGAACGCTTTGTTACGCGACGGCGTCTGTCTGAAAGTCGGATCGTGCAAATTGACTAATGGAGACGAGACTATGCGAAAAAATCGATATTTTTTATACAGAACGAAACGCCGATGATATTTTTCTCATGCGAGCGTCATTGCAGCCGTATAAAAACCCGATTTGTTTTTTTTTTAAAATCTGAGGTTCGTGAGATCGGGCTGCCGACTGTTACGGCGAGATACCGCGAAATTTCATTGTCTCAAGCGCCGTCATTGTGACCGGGTGCACACCGGAGTAGCTGTAAACATTCGTGAGGACCAAGGTTTGGATTTCGAACTGAAAATAAGTCTATTTCTATGGTAGGATTTTATTTCTATAGGAATAATTGTGTATCGGTCAGACACGCGCGCCATGGCCACGCACGGGAATGTAACGCTGCGCCTAGATCTAGCGAAAGCGATGTCGAATAAATTGTCGCCCTTGATAATCCAAGGGAAGTAATTGCCGCAGAATACTCGGATTGATTATTTCGTCTTCTTTTTTTCAGGATAAGCAGAGTGTGTTTTTGTATTTTGTCTTTACTAGTAACTGTTCTTCTAAGTGTGTTCATGTCATTATTGCATTAATTCTTTTATCTGTCGTTACAGTAAATTTCTAACAATCAACATACAAAATCAAAACACCACAACAACAACATCAAAAATATTTTTAGAGTTACATCCCTTGATTAAAATGATGTAATTTTTAAACAATTTCTCTAAAATAAGACCTTCACTATCTTTCTAATCAAAAAAAAATATCATCCCCAGGTCTTAAGCTTTGATTTGATATATATAATATGTGCAGGGGCTTTGATTCTGATTTTTTAGATAAAAAGGGAAATATAAAATAGCGTCCAGGGACTCTATTTTGTGAAACCTGCCATACTAACAATACTAACATGTATGAACTTAAAAGTTTTTCCGAATGCGTTCCATAGCCTGAGTAAAAACAGGACATACAGGGGTGTAAATGACATTTGAAAAAATTCTCTGAAAATGAAACGCCAGGGGCTGCGTAGGCCCCTTATAGAAGGTCCAGGGGTTGCCCCCCAGCCGAAATTGATTTTCACACATTTACAGCTTAAAAATTGGCCTCTCCTGAGCAGAATTTAGTTAAATTAATAGGGATAAAGAGACTTTAAAAAGGAAGAAATAAACTAGAAAAGACTACACTGGACAATTAATGAGTGGTACAAGAATAACTTTCAGAAGAAAAAAAAGACAATGTGGTAATGGCCATAAGGTACATACCTTACTTTGCTTGGTAAATTATGTGATGTTTCATTCCTCTACAACTACAAGTTTTGGTTGATTATAGTTCTTATTTCATTGTCAACTCAAGAGTCACATAAAAAATTCACTTCTAACTTTAGTGTGATGAGTGACCCTATCCTTGAGAGAGACTGGCTTGGGCACTGAAGCTACCTCTAAATCTGCCCGAGATCTATTGTCTTCTTGCTCAATGTTGGGCGCATTACCATTTAAGACATAGAGGGAGGTACAGCTGAACTAAAACTAAATCGAGGCAGAGATTGACTACTACTGATATCTGCAGTGCCAGAAATCGAAATCTTACTGCATGCTGCCTGCATTGCAGTAGGAAGACTCTGGTTAGATCGAAAAATACGACAGTTTCGCTCGTGAGCTTTAGATCGGTTGGCATGGTCCTTTAAACAACGCACACCACCACTGGCACTGCCGTTGCAATAACAGCACCAAGCAAACCCATCTTTTTCTATCTTACGGAAGTAATCTGAAAAATAATCGCCGTTGTCATCTTTCAACAACAACCAATCCCATCTAAACTTGTTCCTACACTCTAGATCAATGGCATCAACTGCTGTATCTCGTTCAACAAACTTGGGAAATCTTCGCTAACACGCCATGATGTTGTTTACAACTTTAAAAACAATAAGAGTTACTTCCCTTGCATCTATTTTCCCACTTGCCAGTGACTTGGCTAGGCTACTTTCGTGGGTCAGCACACTCAGAGAATTTTCCTCCGAAACCTCGGAGATTCTCGGACTAACGATAGTGAAGGAAAACTCGTCCATCAGAGAATTTTCCTCTGAAAATTCGTCGTACAGATAGCAAACCAATGTCGTGACAATAGTATAAATGTAGACTCTAGATCTAGATCTAGATATCTAGATTCTAGGAATTTAGTTTTTATTTGTAGGCTATCTAAACCTTCAAAATTCAACAACATGAAAAAATCTGAAATCGGAGAAAATCTGAAAGATTAACATCCCTGTACATAGCTACCCCCGCGGCTTTCCCTGGTATGTCAATCTGACTACTGCTCATATTCATAAGGTTTAGATCTAGATCTAGCTAGATCTAGATCCTACCTGAGAAGGAATTTGGTTATGATTATCGAAAACAGGTATTATTGCCGGCCACGTCGTCATAACACTACATTCACTGTACTTGCATTACAGCGAGGCTAATAAAGACAAATTATATTCTCAAACCGAAAAAGAATTGAAACAGTAAAGCATTCTTACACATCTTTACTTACATTTCCTTCTTGGAGCTTCTGTAGCTAAACAAAACATCAACAACGTACTTCTAGCGTCTTCCTGTCGTCGAAGTTTCTGATGCCCTGACGTCATAACACACGCAGGAAATGGCGTCGTACCTCGTGGTCGAAAGTTTTCGGTTTTTTTTTTAATTTTCATCTTCTTCTTCTTCTTCTTTTGTAGTTGGTTCGTCTGTAAGACGATTCCCCAACTGCACAATAGTATATGCGACTCAACGTCGCTCCTCTGGGGCTAAAAGCAGGGTAAAACCTTACATAGATGTTAAGACCATTTAAAAATATATTAGTTGTATAAAATCTTTTGTATAACTGTGGTATAAATATCTCTTGGTTTCCAGATTGTGCACAGAAGTACAACCCGCACTTTAGTTACAATGGTAGCTGCAACGGATAATGCTAAGGAAAGGCGGAGATAGTAAATTACGAGGCATCGCTTTAGATCTGTACTATTTACTTGGCCTCCACCATCCCAAGGGACCCGTGTTAAACTCGTAGCCTATCTTGATCCTCAAAAGGCGACCCTTCCTGAGCTTTAGACTAGTTTAGTATAGATCTAGAAAGCGGATTTCGCTTTACGTCTGTCCATCGCTCAATCTGGCGTGGGCTACAAAAGAGCAACATTTTGCTTTGGCCTGTTGCTGCAATCGGAGAAAGTGAAAAAAAAAAAAGCAATGTATGTGGTATGTGGTATTTTGGCATTCAGTATTTTGTCTTAGAGGAGCGTGTTCCAATCACAGTGCTTAACTGTGAGCGACAGTTAGACTGACCCACCCCCAAGACCGTGGGAGGATGGGAAAGAATCGTATAAAACCCCGGGCCTTCCAAACCCCAAGCACTGCGTCTCTTCCCCCAGTCGAGAGCAGGTGTGTGTGTTATTGAATAAACGTCTTTTGTGCCCTACAATAGACTTATATTCTTCTTTGACAGTGTGAGCAGTTTTACCGCCCTGGCACGAACCGTGTGAATGTTGCGGCCTAACCAGCCGCAGTAACAAGAGTGAAACCCACATGAATGGTTCATCTACACCATATCTACACTTCACCCTAACACCATCTTGTTACAATTTATTTTTGGCATTCAGTATTTTGTGTTAGAGGAGCGTGTTCCAATCACAGTGCTTAACTGTGAGCGACAGTTAGACTGACCCGCCCCCAAGACCGTGGGAGGATGGGAAAGAATCGTTTGATAGCGTTTGCAAGTAGAGGTCTTTCTAAGTCTGAGAGAAATTATCCTGCCCATAAACTTGAATTTCTCGCATTAAAATGGGCTGTTACTGAGAAATTTTATGATTATTTATATGTGTGAGAGGATGAAACGACTTTTTATTTTTAATGTGCTTTCATGGTAACTCTGGTGCGTGAGTGAGGGACGGCCACTCATAGTAGTTTATGGACACTTGGCCGAGTACCATTAATTGGATTATTTCCCTTGTAATACTAGCGCGGGACCCGTTATTCACATCACGGTGAAAAGCGCGCATTTTGATTGGTCAGTTGGAAATGTTGACCACCGGGCTTCCAACTCTTATATCATGGCTTTAAGTTTCTTACAACTCGCTCCTTCGTTGTTATTCACTGACAGAAAGACGGGAACCCGAATTCATTGTTGAGAGTAGGCAATACCCTATCGGTACAAAATAGGTACTCATGATAACGTTTGTTATCAATGGAGATACGTCGTATTAATGGACGAAAGTATCCCGCACAAAATTGTCGAATGTTGTTAGTCCTGACACTTTGAAAATTTATATTAAAACTATTACCGGGTTTCTGGTATAAGTAGTCAGTTAGAATTGTAGCAGCAAGTTTCTACTTTATAATGGTACCAATTTCGTTGTACTTTGATGCACATATCCTATTGAAATAATTAATAAGAGGGTCTTGGATTTAAAGTAAACTATGAGTTAGACGCATGTTATCCCCGATAAATCCAACCTGGGTCAAGTTTATTCAATTATTGCTGGAGGGGATGTTAGAGTAATTTCTGCAGTTTACTGGGATACCTAATTGACTTTTGTGTGCACCCTTTTAACCGTACTGTAAATTCGATTGTGTTAGGACCCTAACTGGTTATGTTGTTCGGCTGGACTCAATGTCCGAGCCTTTCACTTGTGCAACACGGGCTACGTAATAGCTCTCCCGGACGTCCGCGCGGGCTCATAAATAAGATGCGAGTTCGAGTGGTCAGCACACTCCATCATAGACGCGGAGACAAGAGCCGACAGCACAGTGAACCCAGCCCAGCAACCCGGGCCCGTAGCAGCTCAGAGGCTTGCCGACGCTTGCCATCGCCACCCCGCCCCATAAGGCATGAAGCGGTAGCGCAGGACCCGGAGAGACTTTGGGTAAGTTGGAGACTATTATGTTAGAAGTGACTTTAATTTGCGCACCCCCCCCCCTTTCTTGGATGCCACGTAGAGAATGCTGATCTACAGAGACCATTATGAGTCCGGCTCAACGGTAATTGCCATTGTCATTAGACGTGTAAGATGCGCGATGCAGCGCAGTGTCTTGATATTGTGACTTTATTGTCAAAGTTAACGTTTGCGGTGCTAGATGATAATGATGGCTCGCTAACCAAGCTATCACGATTTGCTTGTGTGCATATATATAGTGTATGTGTAGCATTGCCTTGTTGTGGTAGGCAGTGAGGATTTCCTGACATGTTGATGTGGATGACTTATGTTATAGCGAGCGGCACGACACACTTGATTGTATTACGGGTATTTGTGTACCTTGCCAGTACCACTATGCTATAGAGAGCAGTGTGATTGTGTGTTTAATGTTTAAGATGTGTAATTAATTACATGTAGGCCTATTGGAGATGTATAATATTAGTTGGGCCCCACATGGGTGAGCCCCAGGATTGTTCTATGTGCGGCGGTGGATGAACAATGTTTCAGTGAGTCTACACATGTGGCAATGAGTCTCGCCGACATATATATATATATCATGTGCATGTATTATAGTTATCCAGATGTATTATGCTTCTATGAGTTTCGTAAGTGTGTGAAGGACAGTTTCATTTTAAGGAATGTACACATTACTTTATGTATCTAGTGGTGTGTCATACACATGTTAGCCTGGCGGCATAGCTCCGCGGCTAAGGTCAAAGGGCATGACCCTTCAGTATCGATTGGGAAGGGAGGTAACCAATACAATAGCCCTGGGGCGGGTTAGTACTAATAATGGGAGTGGGCCTATGAGGATGGCCTGCATTGGGATGCAGCGTCTGTGTTATGGACGGTCAGTGGGCCATGTTGGCCACTGCGTTATTAAATGGAATGGCCACTCTGGATGTGCTGTACACCGGCTCAGTGGAGCGAAACTATTGTGTTCTTGCCGCTTCATTTGTTATGTCCCTCATACTTTGATTAGTATATTAGTTGGTGTTGCCAGTGTACTAGGAAACTCCTTGTGTATATGATATAGCCACTTGTAGTTGTTATTCATTAACCTTAGCGCTATTTTATTCCATGCATACATATCCAGTTGGTTATTGCTTAAATTCTATATTATATTGTTGTTGTTTGATTTAATACTTAATACTATTACTATGTATGTCCACCATTGATTGCCTGATTAATGTTGTCATTATATCCTAACCATATTTTCGTCTTTTTCTCTTGTTCCAGCTTATGGCTGGTTGGGCTTCTTTTCTGGGTTTCTTTTCTTTTTCTGGGCTTCTTTTTCTTGGCTTTTTTTGTTTGGTAGTGATACCGTTGTTAGGCTTTTTGAATAAATAAGATTGCCAGCAGAACCCTGTGTTTGTTAATCCTGTGTATCCTTAAGGGAGTTACTATTGAACCCACGCAGTAACCACATTACCCACTCGTAGTTCATCCAACATTTTCTGGTGTCAAGAAGTGGGATACACAGAAGGGTTAGTTTGTAAGTCTAGAAAGCCCAACCATGCCACGAACAACAGGAAGCCGAAGTTCAGATGAGGAACAACCCCCCGCACCACCGCCAATGCCAACACAGCCCTACATTATAATGGCAGCAGAGCAGCCGAGGATCGACACATTCTACGGCGACATGGGGAGAGGAGGTGCAGAGAGGTTTGAGGGACAGCTCCGGGCCTGTTGGTCCAGCAGGCCAGAACTCTCCGAGGACCGCCGCCTCACCATCCTTCTAAACAGCGTCGGCCCCGAGGTGAGGGCGGAACTCAAGTGCCACCCCCGGGAGGTGCAGCGAGATCCTGAGAGAGCTCTCCAGTGTATACTGGAGGCTTTCGGAGAACACCGGTCACCCAGCGACCTGTTCATAGCCCTGAGCCAGTGCCGCCAACGACCAGGGGAGACGGTGAGGGGTTTCTCCCATCGGCTGAGGGATATGTTCGACGCCCTTACCAAGCGCCAGTCTGCCCTGAGGGAGCCCATATATGAAGAGAGCATCCTGAGGGACATCTTCATGGGGGCCCTCTCAAGCGAATCGCTCACGGCACAGCTCCGTGAATACAGGTTCCAGCATCCAGATGCCACCTTCCTGGACATCCGGAACACTGCCATCCGCTGGTATGACGACAGGGGACACCCCGACAGCCACGTCCAAGCCATTGCGACCAGGGCTGACAACAGGCCACCACAACACTCCGCCGCCACTGCTAACACCAGCGACCGGGCCATCGCTGATCTCAACTGCAGGCTGGAGAAAATGGAAGCTCTCCTGTCTCGGTTGGCTGAGGAGGAGCCACTCAGCCACCGGAGAAGGAGGACGAGGGGGCAACGAACTGAGAGGGGACCAGGAGCCTGTTTCCAGTGTGGACGACAGGGACACTTCGCAAAGGACTGCCGCCGCTATCAACGCAAGCCACAGGGGTAAGGGCGACCCCTGTAGACCAGAGTCCGGCTACAGATGGGTCAAGTGAGGACTCATTCACACGACGAGCGGTTGGGGAGCTCCCTGTCAGGACGGTACAGTTGAATGGAATACCAGTCACTGGGACCATCGATACCGGATCACAAGTCACGACTGTCACCTCGGCGATCTACCAGCGGCACTTCAAGGGAAAATTGCAGAGGCCCACTCAACACTACAAACTGACCGCGGCGAATGGACTCAGCATTCCATATGAGGGGTACATGGTTGCTGATGTGACAGTGGATGGACAGACAGCCCAAGATCGAATAGTCTTCGTCCTGAGCGGGGACGGTCCTGCCCTGAATTCGTGCCTGATAGGGATGAATGTCCTAAACCATCTGGATGTAACCTTGCCCTCACCAAACTCCTCACAACAGCAGCACCCCTACGCTAGAGCCCCCAAGCAAGCCACGGTGATACCAGCTCGCACCGTCAAGACAGTAGTAGCAACAGGAGGCAATACCCGAAACCAAGAGACGGTAATTTTAGAAGCGGTAGTAGATGGTCCACGCCGAGGCTTGGCGGTTCTGACAACCTATGTGACTCCAATAGATGGGAAGCTGAAGGTTCTAGTCGTGAATGAGACGGATGAAGATGTTGTTTTGCCAGCCCGTGCCCCTCTGGGAAAGATATACCCTGCCAGTCCTGCTGTACATGTCAACCACGTCAACTGCGAGTCGCCGAGGTCCCCCGTTAATCACCCACCAAGACAAGGCCCCACACCTGAGGCTCTACAAAAGCTTACCGAGATGGTTTCAATCCCAACCCTAAACAACCACGAGCAAACCACGCTAAGGGACTTACTGGTCACACACCAAGATGTCTTTGCCTGGACGGACGCTGAACTGGGATATACGGATAGAGTGCAACATAATATAGTAGTGACGGATGACACGCCAGTCTCCCAACCATACCGAAGGATCCCGCCATCTCAGTTGAAGGAAGTGCAAGAACATATTGAGGACCTCTTGCGTCGTGGCGTGATCCAACCAAGTAGTAGCCCCTATGCCTCACCCATTGTTGTTTGCCGCAAGAAGTCAGGCGAGCTGAGACTCTGTGTCGACTACCGCCAGCTGAACAAGATAACCAGGAAGGACGCATTCCCACTTCCCAGGATTGACGAGTGTTTAGACATACTAGGTGGCTCAAAATTCTTCTCAACCCTAGACCTCGCCAGTGGTTACCATCAAGTTGCTATGTCGGAAGAATCTCGAGAGAAGACTGCTTTCATCTGCCCCTTTGGCCTGTACGAATACAATAGGATGCCCTTTGGTCTATGCAACGCCCCGGCCACCTTCCAGCGATTGATGCAGTCCACAATGAGTGACTTCATATTCAAGATACTGCTGGTCTACCTGGACGACCTGTTAGTCTTTTCGCCAACCCTTACCGAACATCTGGAGAGACTGGAGTCTGTCTTCACTCGACTTCGCACCATTGGCGTCAGGTTAAATCCCAACAAGTGCTCATTTGCCCGCTCTTCAGTACCCTTCCTAGGACACACTATCTCGAATGAGGGGATCTCTACTGATGAAGACAAGGTCCGCGCCATAACGGAATATCCTATGCCGAAGACCATGAGAGACCTAAGGACTTTTCTGGGGATGGTGGGCTATTACCGTCGTTTCATAAAGCATTTCGCCAGAATAGCCCGCCCCCTCCATGAAGTCATCGGCAAGGCAAACCAGCAGAACCAAGGCAGCTACAAGAAGCACCAAAAACTGGGTGAGCTATGGACGACTGAATGCCGACAAGCCTTCCTGGAACTGCGAGATGCCCTCTACAGCGACGCAGTAATGTTGGCCTACCCTGATTTCGACAAGCCTTTCGTCTTGGAAGTAGATGCTAGCCATGAAGGTCTAGGTGCTGTCCTCAGCCAGGAGAAGGACAGACGACGACGTGTAATCTCTTACGCAAGCAGAGGATTGAGGCCCAACGAGAGGAAGATGCGTGGATACAGTTCATACAAGCTGGAACTACTAGCAATGAAGTGGGCCATAACCGAGAAATACCGGGGATATTTGCTGGGCAACTGCTTCACCGTATACACCGATAACAACCCCCTAAGTCATATTCTGTCTTCCAAACGCAGTGCAGTGGAACAACGCTGGATAGCTGAACTCGCAATGTTCAACTTTGATATCAAGTACCGCTCGGGGAAGGAAAATGCGAATGCTGATGCTCTGTCCCGACACCCCCTTCCGGCACCACCCGACGAGGACGCTGATGAATTGGTAACTATTGCTTCCGCCTGCCTGCAGTCTACCACACACCTCCCATTGGAAGTTGCCACCACGGTTGGAGAGGAGGTGTTTGTGAACCATCTGCACCTGTCTCCTGCCAAAGCCCTTATTCCCTCCCTCAATAACGAAGACCTAGCAGCTGCCCAAGAAGATGATCCAGCCATCCAAGTTGTCTACCGAGCAGTAAGGGCGCAACAAAAACCCACAGCCATAGAGCGCAAAGACCTAACTAGTGACACCCTCGCCATACTGAAACAGTGGCACAAGCTTTCCATCCACGACAGCATACTAGTGCGGAAGATTCTCGACCCAGTCCACGGAGAAGTAAAACAGGTAGTTTTACCATCCAAATATCGTGAAACTGCTATTAGGTTTGCACACGACGGCACCGGACATCAAGGCCCCGAGCGAACACTCGCCCATATACGACAACGGACCTATTGGCCAGACCAAACCAGTATGGTTCAACAGTATTGCCAACAGTGCGAGCGGTGCCAGCGGTCTAAGCATCCCCCTGTCCGTGTCGCCAAACCCACTGGTCATCTTGTGGCCACTCACCCCTTGCAAATTGTGGCCATGGACTTCGCAAAAATTGAGCCCACTACTGATGGCTACGAGAACATACTGGTCATGACAGATGTTTTCACCAAGTGGACAGTAGCAGTGCCAACCAAGGACCAGACAGCAGCGACAGTTGTTCGCCACCTCATTCACTCGTGGATTGTCCACTATGGGGTTCCAGAGAGGCTACATTCCGACCAGGGACGGCAGTTCGAGGCTGAAGTGGTACGCCAGCTCTGCAGCCACTATGGCATCACCAAGTCCCGCACCACCGCTTATCATCCACAAGGCAACGGCCAGTGCGAACGGTTCAACCGCACTATGTTCAGTCTGCTGTCCACCTTACTCCCAGAACAGAAGTTAAGATGGCGAGAATACCTGCCGGAATTAACTTTCTGTTACAATGCCACCCCCCATTCTTCCACTGGAGTGTCCCCTTACGAGCTCTTGTTTGGCAGGAAACCACGTCTGCCATTAGATGTCTATCTGGGCGACGAGACACCAGCCTCCACTTCGGTAGGCGACTACGTCCAGCGGCATATACAACGACTTAACGAACTGAGGGCGAAGGTAGCGAGGAAGGTGGAGTCCACGCACCTTCTGCAGGACGCACGAAGGACAACCCCCCACAACGCCGCCCATCTTCAGCCGGGCGACCATGTCCTTGTCAAGCACCACTATCCTGGTCGACACAAGATCCAGGACCCGTACCCCGGTCCTGTGCACACCGTCCTGTCTGTTCCCCCGCCTCATGGTGGTTACTTTACCATCAGAAACCCAGATGGAGATGCCACTGCGGTCAACGGAGACCTCTTGCGGTTATTTCACCCCCCAGTGGTCAACACACGTCCACAGCACCCGCCTCCACTGCCTGCGTCGACCGATGTCTGGTACTTCCCGGCTCACCACCCTTGCCAGCCACCTGCAGCCAGACCGGACCCTCAACCTGGGATGACAACTTCCCAGCGCCTACCTCCTGTGCGAAGGTCCAGCCGCCCACACGGACAACCCCAGAGATTGGACCTCTGACTCTTATTAGTGATTAACATTAGACATTGACTGTGAGTGCAGCAAGAGCAGGGGAGCGCACCCATCAAGACCCCCCCCCCCCGAGTTTCCATCAGGCCAGATGATAGACCACCGAATCCAAGGGAGCTCCGCCTCAAGATTTTAAGTTAGAGAGTATGCCCATGTTGGCTTTCTCCACAGCTTAGTTACAATGACTTTTAATGCCTATGTTGACCTTACCTTTTTCATTGCACTAGTGCCCTTATAGCATATTGTCTTTTTTTGTACTGTTCGATCCTACGTTAACCCTGATAGTGGTCTGGGACCACCGTTTCAGGTCTGGGACCTGTTGTTTTGTCCATATGATGTAACTTACTACAGCCAGAGCTGAGACTGTTGTGTACATCTTCAGGATGCCAGTAGTAACTTAGCCGGTTCACGCCACCTGTTAGTAGTTATAAAGAGGATGGGCCATTGTTGTACTTCGGTTCACTGTGTGTAATTTGCAATTGTTCTACTCTAAGTGATGGTATCATAGCCCCTTAGAGTTTGATTATACCTTCAGTGGTCTTTTGTAACCCTTTGAATTGATGTATGTGTCACGTAAGGGACTACGTGACTTAGCAGGGGAGAATGTGAGAGGATGAACGACTTTTTATTTTTAATGTTTTTCATGGTAACTCTGGTGCGTGAGTGAGGGACGGCCACTCATAGTAGTTTATGGACACTTGGCCGAGTACCATTAATTGGATTATTTCCCTTGTAATACTAGCGCGGGACCCGTTATTCACATCACGGTGAAAAGCGCGCATTTTGATTGGTCAGTTGGAAATGTTGACCACCGGGCTTCCAACTCTTATATCATGGCTTTAAGTTTCTTACAACTCGCTCCTTCGTTGTTATTCACTGACAGAAAGACGGGAACCCGAATTCATTGTTGAGAGTAGGCAATACCCTATCGGTACAAAATAGGTACTCATGATAACGTTTGTTATCAATGGATATACGTCGTATTAATGGACGAAAGTATCCCGCACAAAATTGTCGAATGTTGTTAGTCCTGACACTTTGAAAATTTATATTAAAACTATTACCGGGTTTCTGGTATAAGTAGTCAGTTAGAATTGTAGCAGCAAGTTTCTACTTTATAATGGTACCAATTTCGTTGTACTTTGATGCACATATCCTATTGAAATAATTAATAAGAGGGTCTTGGATTTAAAGTAAACTATGAGTTAGACGCATGTTATCCCCGATAAATCCAACCTGGGTCAAGTTTATTCAATTATTGCTGGAGGGGACGTTAGAGTAATTTCTGCAGTTTACTGGGATACCTAATTGACTTTTGTGTGCACCCTTTTAACCGTACTGTAAATTCGATTGTGTTAGGACCCTAACCGGTTATGTTGTTCGGCTGGACTCAATGTCCGAGCCTTTCACTTGTGCAACACGGGCTACGTAATAGCTCTCCCGGACGTCCGCGCGAGCTCATAAATAAGATGCGAGTTCGAGTGGTCAGCACACTCCATCATAGACGCGGAGACAAGAGCCGACAGCACAGTGAACCCAGCCCAGCAACCCGGGCCCGTAGCAGTTCAGAGGCTTGCCGACGCTTGCCATCGCCACCCCGCCCCATAAGGCATGAAGCGGTAGCGCAGGACCCGGAGAGACTTTGGGTAAGTTGGAGACTATTATGTTAGAAGTGACTTTAATTTGCGCACCCCCCCCCCCCTTTCTTGGATGCCACGTAGAGAATGCTGATCTACAGAGACCATTATGAGTCCGGCTCAACGGTAATTGCCATTGTCATTAGACGTGTAAGATGCGCGATGCAGCGCAGTGTCTTGATATTGTGACTTTATTGTCAAAGTTAACGTTTGCGGTGCTAGATGATAATGATGGCTCGCTAACCAAGCTATCACGATTTGCTTGTGTGCATATATATAGTGTATGTGTAGCATTGCCTTGTTGTGGTAGGCAGTGAGGATTTCCTGACATGTTGATGTGGATGACTTATGTTATAGCGAGCGGCACGACACACTTGATTGTATTACGGGTATTTGTGTACCTTGCCAGTACCACTATGCTATAGAGAGCAGTGTGATTGTGTGTTTAATGTTTAAGATGTGTAATTAATTACATGTAGGCCTATTGGAGATGTATAATATTAGTTGGGCCCCACATGGGTGAGCCCCAGGATTGTTCTATGTGCGGCGGTGGATGAACAATGTTTCAGTGAGTCTACACATGTGGCAATGAGTCTCGCCGACATATATATATATATCATGTGCATGTATTATAGTTATCCAGATGTATTATGCTTCTATGAGTTTCGTAAGTGTGTGAAGGACAGTTTCATTTTAAGGAATGTACACATTACTTTATGTATCTAGTGGTGTGTCATACACATGTTAGCCTGGCGGCATAGCTCCGCGGCTAAGGTCAAAGGGCATGACCCTTCAGTATCGATTGGGAAGGGAGGTAACCAATACAATAGCCCTGGGGCGGGTTAGTACTAATAATGGGAGTGGGCCTATGAGGATGGCCTGCATTGGGATGCAGCGTCTGTGTTATGGACGGTCAGTGGGCCATGTTGGCCACTGCGTTATTAAATGGAATGGCCACTCTGGATGTGCTGTACACCGGCTCAGTGGAGCGAAACTATTGTGTTCTTGCCGCTTCATTTGTTATGTCCCTCATACTTTGATTAGTATATTAGTTGGTGTTGCCAGTGTACTAGGAAACTCCTTGTGTATATGATATAGCCACTTGTAGTTGTTATTCATTAACCTTAGCGCTATTTTATTCCATGCATACATATCCAGTTGGTTATTGCTTAAATTCTATATTATATTGTTGTTGTTTGATTTAATACTTAATACTATTACTATGTATGTCCACCATTGATTGCCTGATTAATGTTGTCATTATATCCTAATCATATTTTTGTCTTTTTCTCTTGTTCCAGCTTATGGCTGGTTGGGCTTCTTTTCTGGGTTTCTTTTCTTTTTCTGGGCTTCTTTTTCTTGGCTTTTTTTGTTTGGTAGTGATACCGTTGTTAGGCTTTTTGAATAAATAAGATTGCCAGCAGAACCCTGTGTTTGTTAATCCTGTGTATCCTTAAGGGAGTTACTATTGAACCCACGCAGTAACCACATTACCCACTCGTAGTTCATCCAACATTTTCTGGTGTCAAGAAGTGGGATACACAGAAGGGTTAGTTTGTAAGTCTAGAAAGCCCAACCATGCCACGAACAACAGGAAGCCGAAGTTCAGATGAGGAACAACCCCCCGCACCACCGCCAATGCCAACACAGCCCTACATTATAATGGCAGCAGAGCAGCCGAGGATCGACACATTCTACGGCGACATGGGGAGAGGAGGTGCAGAGAGGTTTGAGGGACAGCTCCGGGCCTGTTGGTCCAGCAGGCCAGAACTCTCCGAGGACCGCCGCCTCACCATCCTTCTAAACAGCGTCGGCCCCGAGGTGAGGGCGGAACTCAAGTGCCACCCCCGGGAGGTGCAGCGAGATCCTGAGAGAGCTCTCCAGTGTATACTGGAGGCTTTCGGAGAACACCGGTCACCCAGCGACCTGTTCATAGCCCTGAGCCAGTGCCGCCAACGACCAGGGGAGACGGTGAGGGGTTTCTCCCATCGGCTGAGGGATATGTTCGACGCCCTTACCAAGCGCCAGTCTGCCCTGAGGGAGCCCATATATGAAGAGAGCATCCTGAGGGACATCTTCATGGGGGCCCTCTCAAGCGAATCGCTCACGGCCCAGCTCCGTGAATACAGGTTCCAGCATCCAGATGCCACCTTCCTGGACATCCGGAACACTGCCATCCGCTGGTATGACGACAGGGGACACCCCGACAGCCACGTCCAAGCCATTGCGACCAGGGCTGACAACAGGCCACCACAACACTCCGCCGCCACTGCTAACACCAGCGACCGGGCCATCGCTGATCTCAACTGCAGGCTGGAGAAAATGGAAGCTCTCCTGTCTCGGTTGGCTGAGGAGGAGCCACTCAGCCACCGGAGAAGGAGGACGAGGGGGCAACGAACTGAGAGGGGACCAGGAGCCTGTTTCCAGTGTGGACGACAGGGACACTTCGCAAAGGACTGCCGCCGCTATCAACGCAAGCCACAGGGGGAAGGGCGACCCCTGTAGACCAGAGTCCGGCTACAGATGGGTCAAGTGAGGACTCATTCACACGACGAGCGGTTGGGGAGCTCCCTGTCAGGACGGTACAGTTGAATGGAATACCAGTCACTGGGACCATCGATACCGGATCACAAGTCACGACTGTCACCTCGGCGATCTACCATCGGCACTTCAAGGGAAAATTGCAGAGGCCCACTCAACACTACAAACTGACCGCGGCGAATGGACTCAGCATTCCATATGAGGGGTACATGGTTGCTGATGTGACAGTGGATGGACAGACAGCCCAAGATCGAATAGTCTTCGTCCTGAGCGGGGACGGTCCTGCCCTGAATTCGTGCCTGATAGGGATGAATGTCCTAAACCATCTGGATGTAACCTTGCCCTCACCAAACTCCTCACAACAGCAGCACCCCTACGCTAGAGCCCCCAAGCAAGCCACGGTGATACCAGCTCGCACCGTCAAGACAGTAGTAGCAACAGGAGGCAATACCCGAAACCAAGAGACGGTAATTTTAGAAGCGGTAGTAGATGGTCCACGCCGAGGCTTGGCGGTTCTGACAACCTATGTGACTCCAATAGATGGGAAGCTGAAGGTTCTAGTCGTGAATGAGACGGATGAAGATGTTGTTTTGCCAGCCCGTGCCCCTCTGGGAAAGATATACCCTGCCAGTCCTGCTGTACATGTCAACCACGTCAACTGCGAGTCGCCGAGGTCCCCCGTTAATCACCCACCAAGACAAGGCCCCACACCTGAGGCTCTACAAAAGCTTACCGAGATGGTTTCAATCCCAACCCTAAACAACCACGAGCAAACCACGCTAAGGGACTTACTGGTCACACACCAAGATGTCTTTGCCTGGACGGACGCTGAACTGGGATATACGGATAGAGTGCAACATAATATAGTAGTGACGGATGACACGCCAGTCTCCCAACCATACCGAAGGATCCCGCCATCTCAGTTGAAGGAAGTGCAAGAACATATTGAGGACCTCTTGCGTCGTGGCGTGATCCAACCAAGTAGTAGCCCCTATGCCTCACCCATTGTTGTTTGCCGCAAGAAGTCAGGCGAGCTGAGACTCTGTGTCGACTACCGCCAGCTGAACAAGATAACCAGGAAGGACGCATTCCCACTTCCCAGGATTGACGAGTGTTTAGACATACTAGGTGGCTCAAAATTCTTCTCAACCCTAGACCTCGCCAGTGGTTACCATCAAGTTGCTATGTCGGAAGAATCTCGAGAGAAGACTGCTTTCATCTGCCCCTTTGGCCTGTACGAATACAATAGGATGCCCTTTGGTCTATGCAACGCCCCGGCCACCTTCCAGCGATTGATGCAGTCCACAATGAGTGACTTCATATTCAAGATACTGCTGGTCTACCTGGACGACCTGTTAGTCTTTTCGCCAACCCTTACCGAACATCTGGAGAGACTGGAGTCTGTCTTCACTCGACTTCGCACCATTGGCGTCAGGTTAAATCCCAACAAGTGCTCATTTGCCCGCTCTTCAGTACCCTTCCTAGGACACACTATCTCGAATGAGGGGATCTCTACTGATGAAGACAAGGTCCGCGCCATAACGGAATATCCTATGCCGAAGACCATGAGAGACCTAAGGACTTTTCTGGGGATGGTGGGCTATTACCGTCGTTTCATAAAGCATTTCGCCAGAATAGCCCGCCCCCTCCATGAAGTCATCGGCAAGGCAAACCAGCAGAACCAAGGCAGCTACAAGAAGCACCAAAAACTGGGTGAGCTATGGACGACTGAATGCCGACAAGCCTTCCTGGAACTGCGAGATGCCCTCTACAGCGACGCAGTAATGTTGGCCTACCCTGATTTCGACAAGCCTTTCGTCTTGGAAGTAGATGCTAGCCATGAAGGTCTAGGTGCTGTCCTCAGCCAGGAGAAGGACAGACGACGACGTGTAATCTCTTACGCAAGCAGAGGATTGAGGCCCAACGAGAGGAAGATGCGTGGATACAGTTCATACAAGCTGGAACTACTAGCAATGAAGTGGGCCATAACCGAGAAATACCGGGGATATTTGCTGGGCAACTGCTTCACCGTATACACCGATAACAACCCCCTAAGTCATATTCTGTCTTCCAAACGCAGTGCAGTGGAACAACGCTGGATAGCTGAACTCGCAATGTTCAACTTTGATATCAAGTACCGCTCGGGGAAGGAAAATGCGAATGCTGATGCTCTGTCCCGACACCCCCTTCCGGCACCACCCGACGAGGACGCTGATGAATTGGTAACTATTGCTTCCGCCTGCCTGCAGTCTACCACACACCTCCCATTGGAAGTTGCCACCACGGTTGGAGAGGAGGTGTTTGTGAACCATCTGCACCTGTCTCCTGCCAAAGCCCTTATTCCCTCCCTCAATAACGAAGACCTAGCAGCTGCCCAAGAAGATGATCCAGCCATCCAAGTTGTCTACCGAGCAGTAAGGGCGCAACAAAAACCCACAGCCATAGAGCGCAAAGACCTAACTAGTGACACCCTCGCCATACTGAAACAGTGGCACAAGCTTTCCATCCACGACAGCATACTAGTGCGGAAGATTCTCGACCCAGTCCACGGAGAAGTAAAACAGGTAGTTTTACCATCCAAATATCGTGAAACTGCTATTAGGTTTGCACACGACGGCACCGGACATCAAGGCCCCGAGCGAACACTCGCCCATATACGACAACGGACCTATTGGCCAGACCAAACCAGTATGGTTCAACAGTATTGCCAACAGTGCGAGCGGTGCCAGCGGTCTAAGCATCCCCCTGTCCGTGTCGCCAAACCCACTGGTCATCTTGTGGCCACTCACCCCTTGCAAATTGTGGCCATGGACTTCGCAAAAATTGAGCCCACTACTGATGGCTACGAGAACATACTGGTCATGACAGGTGTTTTCACCAAGTGGACAGTAGCAGTGCCAACCAAGGACCAGACAGCAGCGACAGTTGTTCGCCACCTCATTCACTCGTGGATTGTCCACTATGGGGTTCCAGAGAGGCTACATTCCGACCAGGGACGGCAGTTCGAGGCTGAAGTGGTACGCCAGCTCTGAAGCCACTATGGCATCACCAAGTCCCGCACCACCGCTTATCATCCACAAGGCAACGGCCAGTGCGAACGGTTCAACCGCACTATGTTCAGTCTGCTGTCCACCTTACTCCCAGAACAGAAGTTAAGATGGCGAGAATACCTGCCGGAATTAACTTTCTGTTACAATGCCACCCCCCATTCTTCCACTGGAGTGTCCCCTTACGAGCTCTTGTTTGGCAGGAAACCACGTCTGCCATTAGATGTCTATCTGGGCGACGAGACACCAGCCTCCACTTCGGTAGGCGACTACGTCCAGCGGCATATACAACGACTTAACGAACTGAGGGCGAAGGTAGCGAGGAAGGTGGAGTCCACGCACCTTCTGCAGGACGCACGAAGGACAACCCCCCACAACGCCGCCCATCTTCAGCCGGGCGACCATGTCCTTGTCAAGCACCACTATCCTGGTCGACACAAGATCCAGGACCCGTACCCCGGTCCTGTGCACACCGTCCTGTCTGTTCCCCCGCCTCATGGTGGTTACTTTACCATCAGAAACCCAGATGGAGATGCCACTGCGGTCAACGGAGACCTCTTGCGGTTATTTCACCCCCCAGTGGTCAACACACGTCCACAGCACCCGCCTCCACTGCCTGCGTCGACCGATGTCTGGTACTTCCCGGCTCACCACCCTTGCCAGCCACCTGCAGCCAGACCGGACCCTCAACCTGGGATGACAACTTCCCAGCGCCTACCTCCTGTGCGAAGGTCCAGCCGCCCACACGGACAACCCCAGAGATTGGACCTCTGACTCTTATTAGTGATTAACATTAGACATTGACTGTGAGTGCAGCAAGAGCAGGGGAGCGCACCCATCAAGACCCCCCCCCCCCGAGTTTCCATCAGGCCAGATGATAGACCACCGAATCCAAGGGAGCTCCGCCTCAAGATTTTAAGTTAGAGAGTATGCCCATGTTGGCTTTCTCCACAGCTTAGTTACAATGACTTTTAATGCCTATGTTGACCTTACCTTTTTCATTGCACTAGTGCCCTTATAGCATATTGTCTTTTTTTGTACTGTTCGATCCTACGTTAACCCTGATAGTGGTCTGGGACCACCGTTTCAGGTCTGGGACCTGTTGTTTTGTCCATATGATGTAACTTACTACAGCCAGAGCTGAGACTGTTGTGTACATCTTCAGGATGCCAGTAGTAACTTAGCCGGTTCACGCCACCTGTTAGTAGTTATAAAGAGGATGGGCCATTGTTGTACTTCGGTTCACTGTGTGTAATTTGCAATTGTTCTACTCTAAGTGATGGTATCATAGCCCCTTAGAGTTTGATTATACCTTCAGTGGTCTTTTGTAACCCTTTGAATTGATGTATGTGTCACGTAAGGGACTACGTGACTTAGCAGGGGAGAATGTGAGAGGATGAACGACTTTTTATTTTTAATGTTTTTCATGGTAACTCTGGTGCGTGAGTGAGGGACGGCCACTCATAGTAGTTTATGGACACTTGGCCGAGTACCATTAATTGGATTATTTCCCTTGTAATACTAGCGCAGGACCCGTTATTCACATCACGGTGAAAAGCGCGCATTTTGATTGGTCAGTTGGAAATGTTGACCACCGGGCTTCCAACTCTTATATCATGGCTTTAAGTTTCTTACAACTCGCTCCTTCGTTGTTATTCACTGACAGAAAGACGGGAACCCGAATTCATTGTTGAGAGTAGGCAATACCCTATCGGTACAAAATAGGTACTCATGATAACGTTTGTTATCAATGGAGATACGTCGTATTAATGGACGAAAGTATCCCGCACAAAATTGTCGAATGTTGTTAGTCCTGACACTTTGAAAATTTATATTAAAACTATTACCGGGTTTCTGGTATAAGTAGTCAGTTAGAATTGTAGCAGCAAGTTTCTACTTTATAATGGTACCAATTTCGTTGTACTTTGATGCACATATCCTATTGAAATAATTAATAAGAGGGTCTTGGATTTAAAGTAAACTATGAGTTAGACGCATGTTATCCCCGATAAATCCAACCTGGGTCAAGTTTATTCAATTATTGCTGGAGGGGACGTTAGAGTAATTTCTGCAGTTTACTGGGATACCTAATTGACTTTTGTGTGCACCCTTTTAACCGTACTGTAAATTCGATTGTGTTAGGACCCTAACCGGTTATGTTGTTCGGCTGGACTCAATGTCCGAGCCTTTCACTTGTGCAACACGGGCTACGTAATAGCTCTCCCGGACGTCCGCGCGGGCTCATAAATAAGATGCGAGTTCGAGTGGTCAGCACACTCCATCATAGACGCGGAGACAAGAGCCGACAGCACAGTGAACCCAGCCCAGCAACCCGGGCCCGTAGCAGCTCAGAGGCTTGCCGACGCTTGCCATCGCCACCCCGCCCCATAAGGCATGAAGCGGTAGCGCAGGACCCGGAGAGACTTTGGGTAAGTTGGAGACTATTATGTTAGAAGTGACTTTAATTTGCGCACCCCCCCCCCCTTTCTTGGATGCCACGTAGAGAATGCTGATCTACAGAGACCATTATGAGTCCGGCTCAACGGTAATTGTCATTGTCATTAGACGTGTAAGATGCGCGATGCAGCGCAGTGTCTTGATATTGTGACTTTATTGTCAAAGTTAACGTTTGCGGTGCTAGATGATAATGATGGCTCGCTAACCAAGCTATCACGATTTGCTTGTGTGCATATATATAGTGTATGTGTAGCATTGCCTTGTTGTGGTAGGCAGTGAGGATTTCCTGACATGTTGATGTGGATGACTTATGTTATAGCGAGCGGCACGACACACTTGATTGTATTACGGGTATTTGTGTACCTTGCCAGTACCACTATGCTATAGAGAGCAGTGTGATTGTGTGTTTAATGTTTAAGATGTGTAATTAATTACATGTAGGCCTATTGGAGATGTATAATATTAGTTGGGCCCCACATGGGTGAGCCCCAGGATTGTTCTATGTGCGGCGGTGGATGAACAATGTTTCAGTGAGTCTACACATGTGGCAATGAGTCTCGCCGACATATATATATATATCATGTGCATGTATTATAGTTATCCAGATGTATTATGCTTCTATGAGTTTCGTAAGTGTGTGAAGGACAGTTTCATTTTAAGGAATGTACACATTACTTTATGTATCTAGTGGTGTGTCATACACATGTTAGCCTGGCGGCATAGCTCCGCGGCTAAGGTCAAAGGGCATGACCCTTCAGTATCGATTGGGAAGGGAGGTAACCAATACAATAGCCCTGGGGCGGGTTAGTACTAATAATGGGAGTGGGCCTATGAGGATGGCCTGCATTGGGATGCAGCGTCTGTGTTATGGACGGTCAGTGGGCCATGTTGGCCACTGCGTTATTAAATGGAATGGCCACTCTGGATGTGCTGTACACCGGCTCAGTGGAGCGAAACTATTGTGTTCTTGCCGCTTCATTTGTTATGTCCCTCATACTTTGATTAGTATATTAGTTGGTGTTGCCAGTGTACTAGGAAACTCCTTGTGTATATGATATAGCCACTTGTAGTTGTTATTCATTAACCTTAGCGCTATTTTATTCCATGCATACATATCCAGTTGGTTATTGCTTAAATTCTATATTATATTGTTGTTGTTTGATTTAATACTTAATACTATTACTATGTATGTCCACCATTGATTGCCTGATTAATGTTGTCATTATATCCTAACCATATTTTCGTCTTTTTCTCTTGTTCCAGCTTATGGCTGGTTGGGCTTCTTTTCTGGGTTTCTTTTCTTTTTCTGGGCTTCTTTTTCTTGGCTTTTTTTGTTTGGTAGTGATACCGTTGTTAGGCTTTTTGAATAAATAAGATTGCCAGCAGAACCCTGTGTTTGTTAATCCTGTGTATCCTTAAGGGAGTTACTATTGAACCCACGCAGTAACCACATTACCCACTCGTAGTTCGTCCAACATATGGAAACAAATTCTGTGTGTACACTGATAATAACCCGCTGACAGGCAGCTCCATTCTGCTCTGTGGTTGACATGTTGTTTCTGTAAAGCGCATAGAGCATTTTAAATGGATATGCGCTATATAAATGCTATACATTATTACATTATTATGTAGGCCTAATGACTTCAGCTAAGCTTGATGCTACTGGTCACAGATGGGTTGCGCACCTCTCTGAATTTGATTTCGAATTGAAGTACAAACCAGGAAAGTGTAATCGAGATGCGGATGGTTTGTCTCGGATTAAATGGCCATGCACTGTCCATAGTAATGTAATTCAAGCAGCCCTACAGGGTTCCACTGTTCACACACCCTTGAGTGATATTTTGGATAGTGGCACAGATTTAGAAGATAGGGAAGCTAATGACATTCCTGACAATTCAGCCTTGTTTGAACAGGTTGACACAAAGATTGACTGGGCCAACGCTCAGCAATGTGACAGAAATATTAATGAAGTGATATCGTGCATAGAAGGGTACGTATCAAAGCCGAAGTGCACTACGGGTGCAAGGCAACTTCTGAAAGAGGGAAGTAAGCTGAAAATGAAAGAAGGTGTATTGTATAGGCAATGTCATGAACATGATAATACCATCTTCCAGTTGGTGTTGCCTGTGGCTTTCCGCCAGAAAGCTTTGAAGGGAGTTCATGATGATTGTGGACACCTTGGAATTGATAAGACTTTGGATCTTTTACGTAGGCGGTTCTTCTGGCCTGGCATGTCACAGGACGTGAAAAGATATATTGCTTCGTGTAAACGCTGTGTCTGCAGGAAGGCAGATACACATCAGCGGGCTCCTCTCGTAAGCATTACGACAAGTCAGCCTATGGAATTAGTTTGCATTGATTATCTGTCTCTTGAACCTTGCTCAGGAGGGATAGAAAATATACTTGTCATCACTGATTATTTCAGTAAATATGCACAAGCCATACCGACGCGTAATCAAACAGCACAAACAACTGCGAAAGTCTTGTTTGATAATTTTATTGTTCATTACGGTTGTCACGAGCAGAGTTAGGGTCTTGGGGATGTTACGACTGCACGAGAGGCAGCTAACTCACACTCGGACACAACCACACAAGAAAAGTACTAAATAACTAGAGCGTATATATGTCAGGCCGGTCAGGCCATAGTTTACATAAATATTAATAACAAAACAAAAGACAATAGAGGTATATATTCAAACCAAAAACTCTAACTAATAACTTAACCAATGATATTCATGTAACTATGGAGGTACTGCAATCAATAGTAAATAGGTATATTATACGAAACTGGATATCAATTTAAAGTGACAGTTGAGTCGCCACTGGCCAGTCGCCAGGCAAACTCTCCATAAATCATATGGGCTTAAATGTTAGGAGAGCCCAGTACGTTCAAAGCCTACAGAAGCACTCTTCGGCTTGTAGGTAATTTAAGCAGTTGCCAAAAGACTATATTTTATGCACAATCACTATTCAATTCATCAACAATGTGCTATATTATTCCAATCATACTATGGCAATAGATCTATCATACAGGACACTCGTGGTCGAGTGCCAGCTGGGGTTTCCTTAGTCTTCCTATGAGGCTGTAGTTCTCTCTCTATCTCCGATCTCTATTATACTTGAATAATTAAGATATATTACCATTGCTCACGCCTGCTGAGAGGCGCGAACATCAAAATAGCGCAGCGTGGGCTTTCAAAGGTCAGCCCACTCAGACCTTTCTTTCTAGAGCTCAGTCAGTCCGTTAGCAAGGACTTCTTAGTCTTCAGACCACACAGTTCAGGTACTGGCCAACCGGAGATACTTCACGAAACGATGCTTCTCTCGTCTGTATTCACCTAATCTGAACGTTACACGATGTTATATACTATCTAACTACCCAGCGTGCTAGTCCGCTGGCCCAATTAGTTCAGCTATCTCATAGGTCGAAACCTCCCACCATTTTAACTGTAGTAATACGTCTGCACTATTCTACCAGCCAGTTAACGTGCAAAAACTTGTCTAGTCATACTTAACAATGTCAACTGTCCCCACCTTGTTTCACCCCTACTCCATTACTTATTAATCACGAACATTAAAACCCACAAGCGTGAATCTAACAGTTTAACTTTACATTTATTTACTCACCAACTATAATTTCGCGAGGACCGTTCAAGGCCACCAGCCAATTTTTCATGGCCCTGGTAAAAAAACAACTCACTCTCTGCGTGAGTTTTAATAACATCCGAATCATGACACATCCCCCACCCCAGTTAAAATTTGCAATTTTAACGATATAAATTATTATCGTAAAGGGAAGGCATGAGTCGAGAAATTGCTCGAAAGGTTAACTTAACTAAGAATACTAGGTAATAACTAAGACTAGTACTAAAGTTGAAAAAAACCTACAGGACGGGTATCATTGATGGACAAAACTTCATGAAAATCTTAAGGCTCCGTCCAAAAGTATATATCTCTCTGAGGATTAAATCTTACCTCTAAATACGTAGACATTAACAATCATAACTCTAAAATTTTAGAGTACAACACTGATCCTGTGCGAATGTCATCAGGAATGCATACATACAATGAATAATACTCAAGAAAAGATAACTATAGTAGCATCGATGGCATTAGTGGATCTGGACTCCTGGTCTGCCATGACTTCTCGTCCTCGACCCTGGGCAACGTCTGGTGTGGCCAAAATACGGGTCGACGTCAGTAAAATAGCTGTTGGAACAAAGGAAAGCACAGGGGTAGGTGAAAAGTGTTCACAATGGGTGAACCATATGTGATACCATCCCTCGGTCTCTGAATGAGGTGTCAATCCCATCCAACGCCAGTACATATGACAGACCTAAATAGGAGAACAAAATTTCTAGTGCATCACAACTAGAAATTTCGGCATAGTTAAGCTTAATTAACACTAACAGAAGCGTCCTTAAGATAAATTAATCTGATGTTCTCGTTTAAAATCCGCGTAGCCCTCGTCTTGAGGTAAGAATTACATAGCGCTTCTCGCATTTAACACTAAGCTAGATCTCAAATAACATTACAATTAAATTTTTCCAATATCCAATCCGGTATAGATGAGATGCCACGAGGCGATAGCAGTTAATTTAATGCGCCGTTTCCGTACGCAAGCCATGCACACGTCAAGTGTCACAGTCATCACGGTAATATAGTCATAAACGGTTCAATTCAATATCCATATCTGGTATGTTCTTAGGTAACTCATCCACTGGCCACATGGATAGTCACAATCATAATCGGTATTACGTTAGATGGTCCACGAAACGCGGAAAACCATAGACATAATCGGTTGTATAAGAAACAACTCCACACTTCTCCAAAACTTATTAAAACGCGACCACGCAGTGTCCTCTGTTACCACTGCAAAATATCTCAAAACGCGACCACGCAGTGTCCTCTGTTACCACTGCAAAATATCTCAAAACGCGAACACGCAGTGTCCTCTGTTACCACTGCAAAATATCTCAAAACGCGAACACGCAGTGTACTCTGTTACCACTGCAAAATATCTCTCAAAACACGAATACGCAGTGTACTACGTTAGCACTGCCAAACATCTCTCAAATAATCGAAAAATACCAATATCATCCATCCCACGAGGCAATCTCATTATTGCTCTCCTCGGGTCGACGTCATACGCAGACGACTAAAAAAAAGTATCCTCAATATATATAATTCACATAGCTCTTATATTGATATCACCTCGACACTGATACAGACTCTTCCCCTGAGACAATTTATTGCTCCTTCGGGCGGCGGCATCAGCCGACAATAAAACCAATACTCACTACTCATCACTACACAAAAAGGTCACCTCCCTAAACAGTCTAATACTGTCCTCTCGGGGGCCCGTCAATTTAAAGACGAGATCGGTATAAATTAATAATTAGCAAGAACTGGCAGTGTACTCACTGCACGGATTCCAACAATTCAATAATAGTTGTCACTTAAACAGTGTTGTCACTCTACAGCACAGGAGGGTTAATTCTTAAAAACTTTTCCCTCTCACCAAGCCAAGTTACCTCTAAAAACCGCTCAACGTGTCAAAACACGTGAATCAATGAAGTATGTAATCAAAAAAAAATATAAAAAAATAAGTGTAACCAAGAAAGATAAATACTATATAACGAATATATAAAAAGGTAATACATTACAAACAAGACGCAAGAGGAACAGAACGAACGATAAATTACAATAAGACGCTAGACTAACAGAAAGAACAAACGACAACAGACCCGACTAACCTGAAACTATGTACAGAAAGGTAAGAAAAGCACAAGAGAGACGTCTTCCTAAAAGTACGAGGAAGATAGAACGCTAACAATCTATACGAAAAACAGGTCCCTACAGAACTATTCAAGGCAAAGCGTATCTCCTATCCGTTTTAAACGCCATCTAGATCTGCTAGTCTGGCAAAAAGAGGTATGCTAAGTCTCGATCCCTTCCAACCTCCCGCCTATCTAATCTAACACAAAAGAAAAAAATAATGCCTGTCAAAAGTAGGGGAGCTGGAACGACGAACCCCTCAAACTAAGACAAATACAGATGGTTCACTTAACTGGGCAAAATGGACTGGCTCTTTCCTTTGGTCCACAGCGCTGGTCTTGTCTTTTCCTGATGCTAGCTGTCAGTCCCTCGTAGTGGTCCCAGGATCAATGACGAGAGGACATGCCAGACATGTGGGGGAGAAACAAAAACAAAAATCAGCAGTATACAAAACTATAAACTACAAAAATTACATAAATAACAGTGGAGTCTTAGAGTGGTAGACCTGCAGCTGTTGACGGGGTCCTCTTCCGATGATAGTAGTGTTCTCTAGATGTCAGAAGGTGACGGGTCCTCTTCAGATGTCAGTGGGGTCCCCTCCAGATGTCAGTGGGGTCCCCTCCAGATGTACCCGGGTGTCCCCTCCAGATGTCACGAGCAGAGTTAGGGTCTTGGGGATGTTACGACTGCACGAGAGGCAGCTAACTCACACTCGGACACAACCACACAAGAAAAGTACTAAATAACTAGAGCGTATATATGTCAGGCCGGTCAGGCCATAGTTTACATAAATATTAATAACAAAACAAAAGACAATAGAGGTATATATTCAAACCAAAAACTCTAACTAATAACTTAACCAATGATATTCATGTAACTATGGAGGTACTGCAATCAATAGTAAATAGGTATATTATACGAAACTGGATATCAATTTAAAGTGACAGTTGAGTCGCCACTGGCCAGTCGCCAGGCAAACTCTCCATAAATCATATGGGCTTAAATGTTAGGAGAGCCCAGTACGTTCAAAGCCTACAGAAGCACTCTTCGGCTTGTAGGTAATTTAAGCAGTTGCCAAAAGACTATATTTTATGCACAATCACTATTCAATTCATCAACAATGTGCTATATTATTCCAATCATACTATGGCAATAGATCTATCATACAGGACACTCGTGGTCGAGTGCCAGCTGGGGTTTCCTTAGTCTTCCTATGAGGCTGTAGTTCTCTCTCTATCTCCGATCTCTATTATACTTGAATAATTAAGATATATTACCATTGCTCACGCCTGCTGAGAGGCGCGAACATCAAAATAGCGCAGCGTGGGCTTTCAAAGGTCAGCCCACTCAGACCTTTCTTTCTAGAGCTCAGTCAGTCCGTTAGCAAGGACTTCTTAGTCTTCAGACCACACAGTTCAGGTACTGGCCAACCGGAGATACTTCACGAAACGATGCTTCTCTCGTCTGTATTCACCTAATCTGAACGTTACACGATGTTATATACTATCTAACTACCCAGCGTGCTAGTCCGCTGGCCCAATTAGTTCAGCTATCTCATAGGTCGAAACCTCCCACCATTTTAACTGTAGTAATACGTCTGCACTATTCTACCAGCCAGTTAACGTGCAAAAACTTGTCTAGTCATACTTAACAATGTCAACTGTCCCCACCTTGTTTCACCCCTACTCCATTACTTATTAATCACGAACATTAAAACCCACAAGCGTGAATCTAACAGTTTAACTTTACATTTATTTACTCACCAACTATAATTTCGCGAGGACCGTTCAAGGCCACCAGCCAATTTTTCATGGCCCTGGTAAAAAAACAACTCACTCTCTGCGTGAGTTTTAATAACATCCGAATCATGACAACGGTCTACCCGCTAGACTTCATTCAGATCAAGGACGAGCCTTTGAAAGCGGAGTCATTCAATCTCTATGTCAGATCACAGGTATTAAGAAGTCCAGAACAACACCCTACCATGCCCAAGGCAATGGTCAGACCGAGCGTTTCAATCGCACACTGCTGGACATGCTCGGCACTCTGGCTGATGAACACAACGCCAATTGGAAAGCTTTTGTACCTCAAATGACGCACGCTTACAACTGTACCCGACATGCTTCCACAGGCTATTCACCGTATTTTCTTATGTTCGGTCGCGAACCGAAACTTCCGATTGATCTTGAATTTGGTTTGCTGGAACAGTCGATGCCGGTACCCCCTACATCCTATCCTGATTATGTGAAAAATATCCAGGTGCGTCTGGACTATGCTTATAGATCCGCTCTTAAAGCCTCCGAAAAAGCAAAGCACTCGCAGAAACAGTGTTATGACAGAAAGATTCAGGGAGCTGCTCTTCAACCAGGTGATCAAGTTCTTGTTCGAAGACTTGCTTTCACTGGGAAACATAAACTAGCAGATAGATGGCATTCCGATGTTTATGTAGTATTGAAAAGACCTAATTTAGACATTCCTGTATATGTCGTGCAAAAGGCTGACGGTCAAGGTCCTAAAAAGACATTACACCGAAATTTGTTGCTACCCTTCACACCGAGAGAGGTTGGCGAGCAACCTGATATTGATAAGGTGTCTGCTGTAAGTCGCGCCCCACGAAAATGCAAGAGGTCCGTCGCGAATTTGCGAGAGCGACATGAGTTTTCTCCTTCAGATCCAGAGCAAAGTGTTTGCGTCATTGAACGGTCAGACTTAGAGACAAACGCAGTACGAATGTCAGGTACCGATGACCATCTCTCATCCAACCATGACATTAGTTCTCTGGCAGATTCTGAGTCCAGTGAGACTCCGATAGAAATTCGGTCGCCTAGACGACGACGAAGGCCAAGATGGATGACATCTGGTGACTTCGTTATTTCACAACAATTAAGAACTTTAAGAGATAAAGTTCGGGACTCTTTTATTTCCGGTAAATTTCGTGGACATTAATGGTATTCATTATTCCAGTTGACTTGTCCAAGACCTCAGATGTGTCTTAAGGTTTCAGTTAGGTAGTTTTGTTCTTATTTTTTTCCTTGTTTATTCCATTCTGAGCAAAAATCGGGACGATTTTTTGTGTTCAGGGGGGAGTATGTGGTATGTGGTATTTTGGCATTCAGTATTTTGTCTTAGAGGAGCGTGTTCCAATCACAGTGCTTAACTGTGAGCGACAGTTAGACTGACCCACCCCCAAGACCGTGGGAGGATGGGAAAGAATCGTATAAAACCCCGGGCCTGCCAAGCCCCAAGCACTGCGTCTCTTCCCCCAGTCGAGAGCAGGTGTGTGTGTTATTGAATAAACGTTTTTTGTGCCCTACAATAGACTTATATTCTCCTTTGACAGGTATGTGCTCTTTAATACTTATAATGCTGTCCTTGCTGATTTTAAGATGATAATATCAGATGCTATCAGATATTTACGATGAGTGTAACTCTGTAAGCAATAGATGTATTTTCCTCATAAGTATATACGACTCTGGAAGTTATGAAAGAGTCCTGTGGTTATGCTGTTTTTATTGTTTTAGATACATGTACTGAAATACTGTATACTATCAGCGTAACCGAGCAGACTGTTTGCTCACAAATGTTATGTTATATCGACGACCACGATATTAGTGCGTACTGAATGTTTAGAAGTCTTTGGATAATATTGTTCTCTCTTTCTCTCTCTCTCTCTCTCTCTCTTTTTCTCTCTCTGATATCGCACATCTCATGCTGTGTTTATTATCTTCACTCTTGATTTATTTACGTTTTATACATGTATTATTATTATGCTAGTCGTGTTAACTATGCCATGTGACATTACATGTAGCCTATATATTTGTCTTGTTGTGAATTGGTATACTGTTACACGACTGCGTCTCTTCCCCCAGTCGAGAGCAGGTGTGTGTGTTATTGAATAAACGTCTTTTGTGCCCTACAATAGACTTATATTCTTCTTTGATAGTGTGAGCAGTTTTACCGCCCTGGCACGAACCGAGTGAATGTGGCGGCCTGACCAGCCGCAGTAACAAGAGTGAAACCCACATGAATGGTTCATCTACACCATATCTACACTTCACCCTAACACCATCTTGTTACATGTATATGTTATTTCACTTTTCAGTTTAATTCAGTGAGATTAAATCTAATTGTCAGACCTCACTGCCACGTGCTTTTACACTGTATAACAATAAACATAGCATTAATTCCCCCCCCCCCCCCCCAAATGCCGACAAGTTTGTGGACACTTGACAATTAATAAATTGTTAGTGTTATAGATGTCGGCCTGTGAAGGAGAGTTGTTGCCCTTCGTTGACACAACTTAATTTTATCGTATCTGGTATCTTTGGTTTTGTTCTATAGAATTGGACTTAGGTTGATGGCCGATTATTTGACTGCTCTATCTCATGTCTCTTGAGTCACTGCTGAAACGTTAATATAACTTTGTGTTTTGTTTTTTTTTTTTTTTAAATTTTCTTTCATTTCACCTTCTTTAACACATTTATCTTGTGTGTACCAGCGTGTCTTGTCCTGATCACGAAGTCGGACAGCATTTAACACTGGGATAAATCCACTTAGGGCCAGGTAGGTCTGTATTTCAGGAGGTTCTCTACCCTTGGTATTTACAACTTACTTTTATGTTTTTCTTTTTATTTTTCTTGTTTCTGTGTGTTTCTGTGGTAGGGACATGGTAGGGACATGGTAGGGATTACTTTTTTCAGAATTTTGCCAGGGCGGAGGCGGCTTTGTTCGGCCTGCTTTTCTGGACCTTCAACTGCCAAGGTACCGTATCTTTAATGTGCGCAACGTTCACACTGGCCCCTCCAAGTTTTTGTCCTTATCCGAGAAGGCTAACCTATGCTCGATCCTACCTACTGATCAGGGAAAGGATCCTCCCTCCCTCCCCCCCAAAAAAAATCCAACATGCCTGCACCAACCGGGAATCGAACCCGGTACCTTCGGCATGAGAGGCGAGCGAGCACCTTGCCTCTGGACCAGCGTGTTCCCGCTATCCATTAGGCAGTCCTGCATACAGTATTTATATATTATGCACTGTTTATGAAAAGTGTACATTGGGGGGGGGGGGGATGTCTGGCGATCTTTTCAACTATGGCAATGAATTTAAAAGCTCGTTTTTTGGTTTTCTTTGGGCCCCCCTTTGGGGGGGGGGGGGATGCAAAATAAGCTCAATACATGTACATTTATTAATTACTAAAATCAGGTCTCTGATGAAACAGTGAAATACTTGTAGTAGATGGAAATTCCCCTTTAAAATTTTTATACATCAAGGCCTGATCATCGACATTTAACATTCTAATGGCCCTACGCTTGTACAAGATGGGATGGCTGAGTCCGAGCGTTATGTATGACAAGGGTTTAAGGGGGTGGAGACTATCAAAATGGCCAAAAACCGAGTGTACCGGTACGTAGGCCTACTTTACGGACATTCTTTGCCAGACTTTTTGCGCGCTGTTGATGTGGATCTGCCCAAATGTATCTGTTTCATTGGTGATATAGTTACGGCAAAGGCAAGCACGTTGGGACTTTCAGTAAATGTAATTAAAACACGTTGCCACCCACTGGTTATATTATTCCTTTATACATGTATATATAAACAAATTTAATCGATACTAGACGAGGGGTTTCCGGAAATACAGGCTGAGGGAGACTTGTCGTCGAAAGAGATTAAAATGTCTGCGCTAGGGTGCCATCCTATTGCATCACATGCGACAACTCTAACACAAACACGACCAACATGACAAAAGAATAGTTCCAGTGATACCGTTGGGAAGTTACCGCATCCTCCGCGCCGACCTTCAGATGATGATCTGTTGAGCTCCTCAAACCACATTTTTCTGGGAAGGTTGGAGTTTGAGTTTGGGTTTTACGGGCATCGGCACGATAATGGCCACTCTGCACCTTTCACGATCTGTAGTGTTAGGTACCCTGTTCATGTTTGGTATTCATAGCTTCTAGATTTCACAAACAGAATTAAATTGTTCCGTGTTAATTTTATTACATTAATAGAATTACATTAATAGAATGTCAGGTCGGCATAGCTGCTATTGCATGACAGTGTGCAATACTACCTGGTACTGTCCGCACTGCCTTGTGTGTGACTCGGGAGTGTCAAAGGCTGGGGAAGAAAACCCTGATAAAAAACCGCACTGCCTTGTGTGTGACTCGGGAGAGTTAAAGGCTAGGGAGTAAACCCAAACAAAATCCGGTGGGAGGGAGCCCAAGGCAGTTGGTGGGGAGGTCTGTTCCAATCCATCCTCTGGCATCCCCTGCAGCTCTATGCGATTCCAAACGTATTGGCTATGCCTTTCCCTTGGATTAAATCTGTGGAGAAGAGAGGGGGTCTGTGCAAAATGGGCTAGGCACAGGTTCCATACTTTTTGCCCAGGCTAATGCAGCATACAGAGGGAGAACACTGCCAACCTGGGCAAATACAGTGTACAAAAGCCATGCCCAAAAAGCTCTCACAGCTCTATGTCAACACGGAGATGTCACTCTGTCATGGGTAATGCTCTCACAGCTCTATGTCAACACGGAGATGTCACTCTGTCATGGGTAATGCTCTCACAGCTCTATGTCAACACGGAGATGTCACTCTGTCATGGGTAATGCTCTCACAGCTCTATGTCAACACGGAGATATCTCTCTGTCATGGGTAATGCTCTCACAGCTCTATGTCAACACGGAGATGTCACTCTGTCATGGGTAATGCTCTCACAGCTCTATGTCAACACGGAGATGTCACTCTGTCATGGGTAATGCTCTCACAGCTCTATGTCAACACGGAGATGTCACTCTGTCATGGGTAATGCTCTCACAGCTCTATGTCAACACGGAGATGTCACTCTGTCATGGGTAATGCTCTCACAGCTCTATGTCAACACGGAGATGTCACTCTGTCATGGGTAATGCTCTCACAGCTCTATGTCAACACGGAGATGTCACTCTGTCATGGGTAATGCTCTCACAGCTCTATGTCAACACGGAGATGTCACTCTGTCATGGGTAATGCTCTCACAGCTCTATGTCAACACGGAGATGTCACTCTGTCATGGGTAAATGCCATGAAAACAACAAGGGGAGGGGCAGTTACAGGTTTTAAGTTTTCCCAAATTGGCGAAGGGGAAGGCGCCAGGGGCCTCTTCTATCGGTGGGAGTGACTATTTAGTTACACTGGTCAGCTACCGCCCGCCTTAAGCTGAGCAGCCCTCAGCCAGTTGGGTGCCGACCCGCCACATCTGCCTGCCTCATTGGGTACATGGGGATAGATCAAAAATCGGAAAGTTGATGTAAATGATGTACCTCGCTCAAAACGAAAAAACCAAATTAAAATTAGCACTTGGAACGTTAGGACCATGTGCCCTGGACTTGACCAAAACATCGATATGACAAAGAACGACCCATTAAGAAAAACTGCAATAATAGACAAAGAATTGCTTAGGCTGAAAGTGGACATCGCAGCTCTACAAGAAACCAGACTGGCAGATACTGGTACACTCAAAGAGCAACACTACACATTTTTTTGGAAAGGACTTGACTCGAACCAACCTCGTCGTCATGGTGTTGGCTTTGCCATCAACAATCGCCTGCTCAGTTCCATCAACACACCCACTGGAAAGTCTGAAAGACTCATTTCCCTAAGATTACGCACAAAAACTGGTCACACCAACATAATCTGTGTTTACGCACCATCGCTTATGTCATCAGCAGACGATAAGGATCAGTTCTACAACATGCTAAACGAAATGTATGCCACCATTCCGAAAAACGAATCAGTAGTTCTCTTAGGAGACTTCAACGCAAGAGTTGGCGCGGACCATCAGTCTTGGCCTGTTTGCCTAGGACACCACGGCGTAGGCAAAATTAACGAAAATGGACAGCGTCTCCTGGAATTCTGTTCACAAAATGACTTGTGCATTACCAACACCTTCTTCAAATTGAATGACTCAAAGAAAGTTACGTGGCAACACCCAAGATCAGGACATTGGCATCAATTGGACTTGATTATCACCAGAAGGAAAGATCTGAACACGGTTAAATCAACAAGGAGCTTCCACAGCGCTGACTGCGATACAGACCACGCCCTTGTGATCAGCAAAATGCATACAAAGCCAATGAGAATATTTAGGAGCATCACGAAACGACAACCAAATTAAACATTACAAAAGCAAAACAAGAAGACTGTAAGAACGCTTTCACAAGAGAATTTAGTAACATCCCGGTAAATGATATGGAATCACCAAGCGTGGATGAAACATGGAACACAATTAAGACCAACATATATAACAGTGCCTCAACAGCTTATGGTACAAAGCCATCTTTCAGACATGATTGGGTTGGAGAAAACTCCACCACACTTCTTCCCCTGTTAGAAGAAAAGAGGAAAATGATGCTTGAATACAAGAAAGATCGCTCGCAAAGCAACAAAGACAAATTCAAACACATCAAGGCAAAGGTTCAAAGTGAAACAAGAAAATGCGCCAATGAGTACTGGACCAATTTATGCTCTGAAATTCAATCGGCCTCTGATGCAGGAGACTCCAGAAACATGTATGAAAAGATTAAAGTTGCACTAGGACCAACCATTTCAAAAAGTGCCCCCATCAAGACAGAAAACGGCCAAGAACTTACCGACAAGAAGGAACAACTGGAGAGATGGGTCGAACATTATTCCAAACTATATGCAAACGAAAAGCCAGCAAATCAAGGCTTAGAAGAAGCAGTCCCAAAGCTACCTGAAATGACGGATCTGGATGTGGAACCAACAATGAAAGAACTCTCTGAAGCCATCCAGGATATGAAAAATGGAAAAGCTTGTGGAGAGAATAACATTCCAGCTGAAGTCCTCAAAGAAAACCTTGAAACACTATTACCACACCTATACCACCTACTAATCGTATGCTGGAAAACTGGAACAATTCCATCCGATATGAAAAATGCAAAAATTGTAACTCTTTACAAGAATAAAGGAGACAAAGGGGATTGTAACAATTACCGCGGCATATCATTGATGAGTATTACAGGGAAAGCGTTCGCCAAAATCATACTCAAACGATTACACAGGCTCGCTGAAAGAATCTTACCAGAATCCCAATGCGGATTCAGAGCAGAACGATCAACTGCAGATATGATATTTACAGTCCGTCAACTACAGGAAAAATGCAGAGAACAAGGAAAACCACTGTACATGGCTTTCATAGATCTGACAAAAGCCTTCGACACCGTAAGCAGACCATCGCTTTCCATTGGATGTCCACCACAGCTATTGTATCTCCTTTCATGACGACATGAGTGCATGCGTCCAGTTTGGCGGAAACATCTCAGGTAAATTTGCAGTGAAGACCGGAGTAAAACAAGGATGTGTACTGGCACCAACTCTATTTGGAATTTACTTTGCAGCACTCCTACAGTTCGCTTTTCAAGACTCCACAGATGGTATTTTCATCCGAACAAGATCAGATGGGTCTCTGTTCAACTTGGCCAGGTTAAAAGCAAAAACAGACTCGAGAAATCATGCTGCGTGAACTCCTCTTTGCAGACGATGCTGCAGTAGTAGCCCAAAACAACGAACAACT
This sequence comes from Onchidella celtica, assembly GCA_963931925.1. Taxonomy (NCBI): domain Eukaryota; kingdom Metazoa; phylum Mollusca; class Gastropoda; order Systellommatophora; family Onchidiidae; genus Onchidella; species Onchidella celtica. The sequence continues at coordinate 3,844,528 of OZ007584.1, read as the reverse complement.
GCAAAATATGATGGACTTATTGTCAAATGCATGCGACCTCTTTTCCTTGACAATTAGTGTTAAAAAGACAGAGGTAATCGGACAAGGTACACTATCTCCTCCCGACATTTCATTGAACGGCAACAAGATCAACTCAGTTGAAAAGTTTACCTATCTTGGCTCCACAGTAACAGCATCACTATCCCTGGATGAAGAACTAAACGCCAGAATTGGGAAAGCAGCTACTACTTTTGGCAGGTTATCTCAGAGAGCTTGGAACAACAAAAAGCTGACACTCAAGACCAAAATTCTTATTTATCAAGCTTGTGTCATCAGTACCTTGTTGTATAGCTGCGAAACGTGGACCACCTATACAAGACACGAAAAAAGATTAAACAGCTTCCATCTTCGCTGCCTGCGGAAAATCATGGACATCAGATGGCAGGACAAAATCACCAACAGCGAAGTTCTCAAACGAGCAAAGCTCACCTCAATTCAAGCAACACTGAGAACAAGACGACTCAGGTGGATAGGACATGTCAAAAGAATGGATGATAGTAGAATCCCAAAGCAGATACTGTATGGTGAGCTAAAAGAGGGAAAACGTCAAAGAGGTAGACCAAAACTACGTTTCAAAGATATCTGCAGGACCACACTGAAAGATTTTGGGATCGATGAAAAATCATGGGAAATGTGGCAGAAGATCGAACGACCTGGAAGGGAGCCGTCAGGAAAGGTGCTGCCAAATTTGAAAAAAATCAAAGAGAAATTAGGGAAGAAAAAAGACAGAAAAGGAAGGAAAAGACAAATGAAGTCACAAACGAAGGCGAGTATATGTGCTCACTCTGTGACCGAAGATGTAAATCGATTATCGGACGGATTAGTCATGAGAGGAGCTGCTCTCGGCATCTGTCTTGAAGTCAGAAAATGCTGCAAAGACCGTCTGCAAAGACGAAAAGGGTCGTATATAATAGAATTCTCAAAGTTGTTTTGTATGTCTGCAAAGAGTTTTGTAAATCTGTATAAACGTTTTTAAATTAAGTTGTAGATTTTAACCTCTTTCAGAAAGGGCAAGACGAGCAGTAGGTGTACGTTCGAAAATACAGTATATACATGTAATTCTTTCATGGAGGGGGTTCCAGGCTGTATGTGGCTATAGTCGCTCGACGGCGAATCCTTTAAGGAAGAACATACACGTATGCGCATGGGCCGATGGGACCATAGACTAATAAATTAACCAGACTGGAAACACGAGCTTCGTGCTGTGTGGTTTTTTACGGAATTTCCCGAGCGGCGACCGTATAACCAACATGGCTGCCGCTCGGGAAATTCCGATTCTAGTTCTATCTGCAGTAGAAAGTTCTTTTCTCAAAATTGGTTGTACATGTATTAATTTCTTGATGCGGAACCAAACTTCCGCGTTCAGTAGGCGCGTCAAAATGGTATCATTCAAAAATGTAGCTATGCCGAAGCGTCGGTCGCTACTTACTTTGGTTACTTTGGTGTAGAACCAGCCTCCTCGCACTCGGGACACACCCATACGTGCTCAGCTCTCCGCGCCATCATGTCGGACAAGGTCTTCTCACTAACAACTCCAGTAAGATGTTGATTGAACAGTCGTCTTGCAGTACCACACAACCGGCTCTTGACTCCACAGCCTCTCTGATGCCCAAACAGTTTTATACGTTCGATGGTGTCCCCGTCTTCTTGTGGTGCTGTTTCTCTCAAAGCTGCGAGAATTTCATTTTCCCCGAGACTAAGAGAGCCTTGCATTGGGGCCTCACCAGCAAGCTTATCCGCTCTCTCATTTCCAGATACTCCAGCGTGTCCAGGGGAGAAAATCCAAGTCAGCCTTTTCAGTTTACTGTCGTGCAGATACTGTACCCATTCAGGTTTGAGGTATCCTGTCTCTATTTTCCTGAGCATGCTCTGGGAATCTGTCACAATGACGGCACATGTGTGGGTGCTCCTCTGTAACCATGCAAGTGCGTATTCAGCGGCTACCTCCTCCATTTTCATACTAGATGTTGTGACTTGATATGCAGCTCCATCTTCTGCCACTGTCCTGCCATCAACGCTGACCGTGTAACCCCATCCAGATCTTTCTCCTCTAGTGACTGATCCATCTGTATACAATACCGCATCTCCTGTCCTGCTGTTCTCGTGCACCAGTTCCAGCACGTCCGCATTAACGGCACATGCAGCCCTCTCACGGCATTCTCTGCCCATGGTGATGACCACTCTAGTGTACCTGCCGGCCATCTTATCGTCCACTTTCACATACTCCTCACCCCTTCGCACATTGTCAAGTTCACACACTTTTTGTACAGTGGCCTCAGCTTCAGCCAGCCATGATCTGCCTCGCTTTATTCTACTACCTTTCCTGACATTCAGCTGGTCATGCAGCAGATGTTTTTGGTCTTTCGCCACTCTAAACATTGCCTTAACCTGGGCTAGTGTGTGCCTTTGTTCAATACTGGGGAGCCCGAGGATGTATCTCATTGTTGCTATCGGGGTGTCACGGGTGCATCCAAGGATGATTCTCATTCCAGTGTTTTGAATCTTTTCCAATTTCATCAACTGTGTCTTGGAAATTGTGACGATGCCCAGACCATATTCGATGACTGATAGCACTGTGGCTTTGAAAAGAATGAGCAATTGGCGCTGTTCTAATCCGAGGGCGGCCATTGTCTTTACTGCAGCCAGTCCACTTGCACAGCGATTCACTATGTGGTTCACGTGCTCTTTAAAACAGAGAGTCGCTACTGTCATGAGTCAAGTGTTATTAAATCTCACGCAGAGCCGTGAGTTGTTTTTTTACCAGGGCCATGAGAAATTGGCTGGTGGCCTTGAACGGTCCTCGCGAATTATTGTTTGTGAGTAAGGAATTGCAAAGTTAAACTATTAGATTCACGCTTTTCGGTTTTAATGTGCGTGATTAGAAGTAAGGCAGTAGGGGTGAGACAAGGTGGGGATGTTTGACATTGTTAAGTATGACTAGACAAGTTTTGCACGTTAACTGGCTGGTAGAATAGCATTATATTCCTACATTCAAAATGGTGGGGGTTTCGGCCAATGAGATTGCTGAACTAATTTTGCCAGCGGACTAGCCCTGCCGGGTAGTTGGATAGTATAAAACATCGTGTAACGTTGAAATTCATGGAATACAGACGAGAGAAGCATCGTTTCGTGAAGTATCTCCGGTTGGCCAGTACCTGAACTGTGTGGTCTGAAGACTGAAAGTCCTTTGCCATCGGACTGACTGAGCAGAGAGAGAGAGCTCTAGAAAGAAAGGTTTGGGTGGACTGACCTAAAGAGTCCACGCTGCGCTCTTCTGATGTTCGCGCCTACGAATTAGGCGTGACCAATGGTAACTGATCTTATGGATTAATTATGATAGAAGAAGTTCAGAGATAGAGAGAAAAACCCACAGCCTCATAGGAAGTCAAAGAAAACCACACTCGACGAACGAGTGTTCTGTATTGTAAAACTATCTCCATAATACGATTGAAGAATTATGGCACATTGTTGATGAAATGAATAGTGACTGAGTGATTGCATATATATAATATATATATATATACTTTTACAAGCTGCTTAAATACCTACAAGCCGATGTGTGCTTCGGTAGGCTTTGAATGTACTGGGCTTTTCTAGCCTTCAGTGTACCTGGAGAACCTGTATTATTTCTGGAGAGTTTGCCTGGCGACTGGCTAGTGGCGACTCAACTGTTACTTAGATTAATATCTTGTTTCTTATAATATACCATTTGGCTATTGATTGCATTACATTTGATAGGGAATGTCACGAGCAGAGTTAGGGTCTTGGGGATGTTACGACTGCACGAGAGGCAGCTAACTCACACTCGGACACAACCACACAAGAAAAGTACTAAATAACTAGAGCGTATATATGTCAGGCCGGTCAGGCCATAGTTTACATAAATATTAATAACAAAACAAAAGACAATAGAGGTATATATTCAAACCAAAAACTCTAATTAATAACTTAACCAATGATATTCATGTAACTATGGAGGTACTGCAATCAATAGTAAATAGGTATATTATACGAAACTGGATATCAATTTAAAGTGACAGTTGAGTCGCCACTGGCCAGTCGCCAGGCAAACTCTCCATAAATCATATGGGCTTAAATGTTAGGAGAGCCCAGTACGTTCAAAGCCTACAGAAGCACTCTTCGGCTTGTAGGTAATTTAAGCAGTTGCCAAAAGACTATATTTTATGCACAATCACTATTCAATTCATCAACGATGTGCTATATTATTCCAATCATACTATGGCAATAGATCTATCATACAGGACACTCGTGGTCGAGTGCCAGCTGGGGTTTCCTTAGTCTTCCTATGAGGCTGTAGTTCTCTCTCTATCTCCGATCTCTATTATACTTGAATAATTAAGATATATTACCATTGCTCACGCCTACTGAGAGGCGCGAACATCAAAATAGCGCAGCGTGGGCTTTCAAAGGTCAGCCCACTCAGACCTTTCTTTCTAGAGCTCAGTCAGTCCGTTAGCAAGGACTTCTTAGTCTTCAGACCACACAGTTCAGGTACTGGCCAACCGGAGATACTTCACGAAACGATGCTTCTCTCGTCTGTATTCACTAAATCTGAACGTTACACGATGTTATATACTATCTAACTACCCAGCGTGCTAGTCCGCTGGCCCAATTAGTTCAGCTATCTCATAGGTCGAAACCTCCCACCATTTTAACTGTAGTAATACGTCTGCACTATTCTACCAGCCAGTTAACGTGCAAAAACTTGTCTAGTCATACTTAACAATGTCAACTGTCCCCACCTTGTTTCACCCCTACTCCATTACTTATTAATCACGAACATTAAAACCCACAAGCGTGAATCTAACAGTTTAACTTTACATTTATTTACTCACCAACTATAATTTGGCGAGGACCGTTCAAGGCCACCAGCCAATTTCTCATGGCCCTGGTAAACAACAACAACTCACTCTCTGCGTGAGTTTTAATAACATCTGAATCATGACAGGGAACATAGTGGCATAAAGATGTTAGGTTAAGTTAGTAATTGGAATTTTTGCTTTGAATATACCTCTATTGTCTTTTGTTTTGTATATTAATATTATGTAATAATATGGCCCGGCCGGCCTGATATACATATACTCTAGTTATTTAATAATTTATTGTGTGTTTGTGTCCGAGTGTGAGTTAGCTGCCTCTCATGCAGTCATTAGATCCCCAAGACCAAACTCTGCTCGTGACAGCTACCATAAACCTAAAATGGCAGATGGTTCATGACCTTTCGCTGTTTTGTTTCAATGGGATCATCCAGTCTGGGTATTTTATTTATGGATGGGACCGAAGTGCATCAAACATGGTGGTGGCTATGTCGAGTATGTGGACAAGTAGCTGAGTAGTGCTGGTAATCTATGCACGGTTTTATTTGCATCGTAATAATTGTATTAGTTGCATCTCACTTTCTGGACACGCCTTGTGTTTTTCTTCATTAATCGCGTGATGTGACGGACAAATGATCGGGCCAAGTTCAGCCTGCAGGGTAAATGGGCCAGAATCTGAGACTGCACCAGACCAAACGCCAACAACCTGTAGTCTTGCTGAAAGTCACGCCCACCATGCATAGTCTTGTAGCAGCTCATGTACTCGCTGTTTTAGGCACACGGCATACAATACACAAAATTATACGAGTACATTAAAATATATCGTATTTCAATGGACTCAACGGGTGGTTTTGCGGAACGCCTCTGAAGAATGTATGACGTGTACATTGTTATGTGATTAAAGATTACTCAAAAACATTATGAAATCTGACCCAGCAGTGTGTGTTTCTTCTTCTTCTTGTTTTTCTTCTAAATAATTATTTTATTTTCCTTTAGGCCAAATTTATGTCAGTTCACATATTAGGTTTTAGATTTTCATTTCAAGAACTGCAATGGACCTGGGTTGACGATCCTTATTGAAAGATGGTCGCGGCCAGAGGTTTTCACTCGTCTGTCAATTTAAATAGAGAAAAATTATGGGGTAACAGCGCAGACTCACGTTTGCAACTGGCACGCAGCTCGTCCTCCGCCCATAGGAAATACCACAGTTGACGGCCAGTGCCCCCCCCCGACAGTGGATCTTACGAAACACTTTCCCAGACATATAAGGTCGACCCGAACTCCTGGTGAACTGGAACGGATCTCTGGGCACTGGACCTGGGTTGCAAGCCTAACAACAGTTTTATACTGTGCATATTGATGTAATTACGTCAGCGACAAGATCTCGTAAGAAAACGTGGAAGGGGCAGACTTGCAGTTATCCTGTCACGTCACTAACAGTAACATGCGGTACATGTATTTGCTCCTCCCCATTCCCGGGCCACACAGCAATTTCCCTTTGTGAATTTTCTTGTTCTCAAAACAAATGATCTGAGGATTTAGTTTCAAACTGTTGATCAGTCAGCGGTGAAACTTGTCCAGAATTCAGATTTGAGGGGACGGATGTAAGCTGAACAGTCCAATAAAAAAACAAAAAAATGGAAGGGATTCAAATTTAAAGACTCCCGACACTCCCCCTTTTCCCAACTAAAGTAGGAGAAACGCAGTGTATAATACACATGTAATACACGTACGTTAACTACTGAAGACAAAAGACAAGAAAGGACAGATGGACACACACACAAACATACGTGTATTACTAGTTTAAAAACATGTCTATATCAACAAAAGAACAACGCATACATAAAATTCGTACTCATCCAAGTATGTTTAATATTATGCGTTTGATATGTGACAGATAAATGCGTAACTTTGTGCCTGGGTCCTCTCGGAGCCTCTGACAATCAAGATAAGAAAGAAAACATTGTATACACTTACGCCAACACAATGAAACTGCTGACAAACTGAACCCAAAGTCATTTCAAACTGCCAAATCATAAAAGTGTGTAGTTGGTTAGACAAACTTTCCAACATGTACAATACACACTGTACCTGTACTACATTTATGAATGTCAAACTATTGCAAAAAGAAAAAGGTGTGTATTGTAAAGCAGTGGTTCTCAGCCTTTTTCAGGCAATCGTCCCCTTGGGCTCCAAATTTTCTTTTACACCCCCCTCCCCAAAAACACCAGTCTCTACTCAAACCCTACTGACATTTTTCCCAAGAAGACAAACTACATGTACTAAACAAATGATGTTAAATTTTTCAAAGCCTTATAAATAGCAATAAGCACATTGATTAGATGTACTCATTATAAAACAGGAAGCGTTCTTTGCTAATGCACTAACCAAAATACAATGTACATGTAGGCTTTTTTCTGTTCACAGAACCCATCCATGCCTGTTGTGGAACAAGTTATTAGCTGCCCCGAACTGCCCCCAAAATCTTCCTCCGTTCATGTTTTCGCCCCCTTGTCGACCTTTTCTTCGTCTTCGCCCCCCCCCCCCCGGAAATCAATATAGCCCCCCCAGGGGCCGATATCGCCCACCTTGAGAACCATTGTTGCAAAGTTTCGCCAATCCTTTGAAGGACAGGCTGAGCTCCGAGAACCCGCATGCGATAAGTGACCGCATTTGTGAGAATATTACGATTTCTGTGTTCGTTTAATTTTCTTTTTATAAACATGTATTGTACTTTTTTCCCCCAGTCATGGTCTCTTGACCGACAGCTTGATCGATCTTTGCAAAATATACCTTTTTCTTTATGCCATATTTTGACTTTGCTTCATTTTTCAAGTGTCGCTTTGACCCCACAGATTTCCTGTGTTTCTTTTTTTTTGTGTGTGTGTGTGTGTGTTTTAAAAATATTTCATGAAATGTCAACAATTTCATACAACAATAACTAAAAACAGAACGTGCAAAGTGGTTACACAATGCAATACAGGTACATGCATTTAGGCACCAGAATGCGCAATGCTGTGACACTGTGAGTGAATGTTACCATCTGATGGTAAATTAGGTCTGAGTTGTTTCCAAAAAATTATGGGCCACCTGGGCCATGGGTCACAAATCACTTTCTGTCAATGACAAAAATTTATCTCCTTTTAAACAGAACATTAACAAATTAACAAATAAACAAGAGCCTGAAAAATCCGAAGACCTTAAAAAAAATTCAAAGATCCCAGGTAAACCCCCAAAATCCCAAGATCTTGGGGAAAAATCCTGAGGACCGGCAACACTGACCTACGCCTAAATCCCGGGAATCATAGTTACACAACTGCCAGGCCTAACAGATTATCAGCAATCCAGAAAGTTACACAATGGAAGCACACAAAAATACATCATGTACATTGTCTGATGAAAGCTCTGAGTATCTCTGAGAAAATTGTGCACAGGTAATCTAAATGGCCTAGGCGACATACTAACTTACTAAAGTAAGAGAATCAGATCAGCCAATGTGCAAATGTTTCAAATACAAGTTTGGTTTGTGCTTTGAGAAAACAACTGGCCAAATAAAAAAAAAGGGGGGGGGGGGGATGACAAAATATAGTGCATAGATTTTGTGTTTTTGAAATAACTGGCATAATCCACTCAGAGTTCGGTTGCCAGGTAGGCCTACCCATGGTGAGTGAAACTTGTAAGTAAGCCACCGTTCACAAGGTCTTGCATAAGCTTGTTTTCTTTGTCAAATGTCACTGTGTTTCAGTGACCATCTGTCTTTCTTTTTTTTTCTTGCCCAGATACACAGTATTCCATTTTCCACTCGCCATATTTGGAGACCGTTAAAAAGATTTTACATGCCAAATTCATAAAATTTCATTCTCAAAATGTGGCCATTGGGAGACTGCTGTCATACAACTTTACAAGCTTGCAAGTAGCCTAGAATCTTCTAGCTACTACATCAGATTTTCGCGGCAAGCCCGGACAAGGAAGTGGGGGACGGTGCTGGAGATGGAGGGGGAGCTATCATGGCTAAAGAACTCTTAAATTAAAACCGTTTACCTCCAAATAGAAAAAAAAGAAACCAACATGTATTTATAACAAAAATCACTTTTATGCTCATTTATTGATTAACTACTAAGGTCGAGATTGTCTTCTTTTTCCAAAGACAGGACATGGTGCAGTTGGCATGGGGAGAAGAAATTGAAGGGGCCTACTCCCCCTGGTAGAAGGTAATGGGGGGGGGGGGGGGGCTTTGGGTACTGATATTGTAAAGTGAGTCAAGGGCAACCTTTCACAACAAATTATTCAGATTTTAAAGAAGACTGATAAAATATTAATGCAGAAATAAAACATAAGTATATATTTGGCACTAATTGCAAAAAAAACACTTAATGATTAGTTTGAACAAGGAGCAGGATTCCATGTCCCATCTAGTCTGGGCCTGTTACCAGCTTTGCATGGGTCTGGTCATTGGTACAGTACTGATGTGTACCTGAGACAAAAGGGTGTGTATGCGACATGCATGAAACTATTAAAACACTATATTATCATGTTAGCATGTAGTCATACTACATTGCCTACAGAGTTGAAGCAAGAAAAAAACATGTTAGGAGAAATTTTAAACTTCAGCTTTTCATTTTTTTTTTTTTTTTGCGTCCAACTTGTGACATTCTTAGCTCAATCAGTGGCGGACCTACATTTTTGGGACCCAGAAGCTTGAACTGCTACGAGGCCCCTTTGCAACCAGCAACAATAGAACAACATCCAGAATTCGCTCATTAGAAAAAGTTTCTTCAGGGCCCCTAAGGCTTAAACTTCAATTGTTTCATAGTAGATCCGCTACTGTGCTCAATACATGACCTCAAATGAAATCTCTGGATAAGGTAGTAGATACAATATTCAACATTTGTCACATAAAATACATGCATGAAGAAATGTTCTGGAAAAATCTTGAGAAATAATGAAGAAACAATGAAAAAATCACAGGCAGATTGAGAAATAGAATGACATCAGTAACAACACAGAGGAGGGGGAGAAAATGTAAACATCTGAAAGTAAAAGACAACATTATCACAACAACAAATCATCACCGTTCCCTAAGACTGTCACCTGTAGGTGTCCCCGTTTTCGAAGTTTGCCTTCGCGAGTGAGGATACAAAGGTATTCCATTGGCTGCGATCTTCACTTTTCTGACTTATCTCTTGCACTAATTAGTTGCTGACATCCTTGATGTTGCTATCGTATGTGATTGATGGTCTTCCTCTTTTCCTCTTTGATTCTATTTTTCGTTCCAGGATGGTTTTCATAAGATTTGTTTTCTTATTTCTCATTGCATGTCCTACATATTTAAGCCTTCTTTTGTTGATGAAATTGAGCAATTGTCATTTGATTGATAGATCTAATAAAATGCTTTCATTTGTTCTTCTGTCAATCCAATGAATTTTCAAAAGACATCTGTACAACCACATTTCTGCTGCTTCTATTTTTGCTCTTTCATACTTTCTTAACGTCCATGCTTCACTGCCATATGTTAACACTGGCCATATCAAACTTTTGAGTATTTTCAGTTTGAGATCTAAAGGTACACCTCTGTCTTTCCAAATGTTGTTAAGCTCCACTCAATAATTCGAAAAATCAATTTTTATAATGTTCAACTGCATTCAAAACCGTATTGAATGATTTTGGTTCTAGACCCCTAAGCCCAAAAACAATCAAATAGCAAGTTTTCAAACAGTCATCGTCATTAGATTTGTTGTGCTAAAGTTAAATAAAACATTTTTTTGCTTCCCCTGAAAAGCTGACGAAACCAATTACTACAGTTTTAGGGAATGGTAATGAAATTATAATTATGTAGTATAAACATTATTTTCAAAACAATAATAATAAAGAAAAATAAACAAAGTCACTGAATCCATAAATTGATACAAAATTAAGCAACTGAGGTGACAAACGTCCGCATAATGGATGAGTTTTGCCAGGTCAGTCTCAGTATTTCAGTGACCAATATACATGTACGGCCCACGTCGTCCTTCTCAATGCTGCTGAAGATAAACGGAACGGAGCACCCAGTACCACTAGCAAACAGTTTTTGAAGAGTCGACTTTGGCCTCTGGCATTCCAAAGTTCCAATGGTGAAAAATTTGAGCACTAGCGGAAGCTGGTGAATGAAAGTCAAATGAACACTAAAAATCTGGAATTTTTGGTCTTTTGCACACGTAGAGATCACTTAAACTGAAAGTTGTCTTCAATCTCACAAACTGGCGTCTCATTGATTTGGGGGTATGGGGTTCTGGCTATCTTATCACTGCTTGTGGTGCTGGATCACTGTCGCAGGCACAATGAAAAAGTGACCAAAAAATAAAATAACATAAAATTGGGAGAGACTGTAACTGAACAACAAATTACATGTATGAGATCATAGAAAATTCAGTACGAACAGCTCATGTTGAAGAGGAAAAAATCGTATAAATTGTAACTTCTTTGGAAGTGACAGGAAGGCTAGGCACACATACGTGACTTTGTTGCGTCCACAGTTCGGCTGCACTTTTCAAAATCTAGGCGAAAGAATGGAAACGCGCACAATGCAATATAATGGGACACTACAGAGTCAGCAGGAACATGAAACTAAGACACTGGAACACAATAGCAAGTCGCATTATATATGCACGTCAATTCGAAGGACCAGTACATAGAGCCTATGAGCCTGATGACCACTGGGCAGAAAACGAGATAAAAAAGCAAGAGAAGAGAAAACACGTACTGAAAGTGGCAGAGTCAAACCTGAATCCAAGAGCCAGCTCAATTTGAATGGAAATTTGCTTGTCCACACTTTATGGTGTATTGTCCCTTTGAAAATTTAACCCCCAAACCACCAATTGCAGATTACAACACCCAACCGCATCAGAAGCTGATAATTATGTCATTTTCCCGTCACTCACAAAATTCAGAATGATTCAAAACCTGCTGTTAACCCTGTTACTGCTATTACCCATTTCATCGGTCAATTACAGTGATTCATATTTTTTTTTTACAATCCTCATCCAATTTCCTTTTAAAAAATTTCATAGTACAGCCATTTTACTACACCACCATAATTTTTTAAAAATCTCCTTAGCACTGGGGAAATTTGTATGTAGCAATAATAGAGTTAATACAGTCATCTCTAAAGGCTCCATATCAATGATCTCTACCCCATCCAGCATTCAGAGTGTAACGCCTACAAAATGAATCAAACCCAATGGCAATGAAAATGTTACCCATTCAAGTGATTATAAAGAAAGATATATAGAAACATCCATAAAATGATAACAGTCAATAATTACAACATCAGAAAACTACAGCAAAAATGTCATAGAGGAAAAGGCATGAAGTTTACAGAGATGCTGAAAATCCTTGTAAGTTGAAGAAAAATATTGACAAAATGATGAAGAAAAAAAAAATCACATTGTAATTTTTGGGTGCATACATCAAAAACTAGAAAATATAATAAAGAGCGGGACCATTTTCATGAAATGTAGTACAAAAAATGATGCACAAATACACTTTTGCACACAAGAATACCATGGTGCGCGACACACAGTTAACCTTTTCACATCGCCTCGCGCAATGAATGAGCTATCCACTTTTCAACCCATCAATACGATGCGCTGTACAGCTGAGCGACTCTTTGCCAAACCTTTCCTGCAGCGACGCTTAAACCCAGAGTTTGCCAAGTCTTGCAATACACACAGTACGACTTAGGTCTGCATCAAGGACTGCTATTATGATATATCATATCATATATGATCAAATAATAGCCCTTGGTTTGCTTACAAAACACTATATTCCTGCCTTCTACTCTTAAATAAGCTAACCACTGATACCACTTGTCTCATGTTGTAGAGTTACTAGCTGATTTTTTTGTGGATTTTCACTTGCCCCAAAAACGTGTTTCAAAGGGGAATAACTACCATCGCTGAAATGAGGGCGTTCAGATGGAAGATGAAATGTTATGATGAGCAATGTGAAAAGGTTAACTGATGAATTCAAACTAAGTACATGTGTTTATCCTCACCATGTCAAAGAAAGTCCTGGATAACTGATGCAATAGCATAGGGTGGGATATTGAGGAGATGACATGGCAGCAGTAAGGGCATTATCTTCTGATGAAAAAAATTTCATCACGAAACATCTAATACAGAGAATATCAAATTCTACTTCTTCTAGAAAGTTGTTAAAAGCAAAATGAATCTTTTTCCAGGTTTGGGAGGTTCAAGGAATAAAAACCAAAAGACCAATGACAACATCCAACCCATAAAGAAACAAAAAATTATTTCAAAGTGTTGAAATTGATGTAACTTCTCCATAAACATTGCTGACATTATCATGAAACCAAACAAATGTATTCACAAATTCACAGATGACCACTCTTTTTTGTCAAATGTGTGTGTGCCTGGAGAAATGTCCCAGTTGTCGCAAATTTTGGATTTTGAGATTAGGGCATATTCTTCTAGAGAATTCAATACTGAACATGCTGCTTTTAAAATTTGTCCAATATCTTAAGTAATTTTGAAGATATGACACATTTTGTAAGACGGGGCAAAAATAAACTTTTGAGAAAAACAGCTTTAGTGGCAGGTAAGTTTCTCTCTCCCATGACATACTTTTTGGATATTGTTGGGGGAGCGTAGTTTTATTACAAAGGCAAATAGGGAAACTACTGAGTTATGTTCACTGCTCAGCTCTAGCTTTCTATGTAAAATACTGCGCTCTCCTAACAAGATCCAAAAAACTTCTGATTTGGCTGTTTTTAGGGGACCGTGGCATGTTAGTTGTTACACGGTAAACTATAGATGAGCAGTGAACACTACTCAGTATTATCTCTATAACGGCTTTGTAATTAGTCCACAGTCCCCAGCAATAATCACTCCAATATTACTTTGTGAAGAGTCACATGTTGTACAAATAATTAATAAAATAATATTTAAACATAAAATATTCCAAAATACTTTTAATATGCTATTTAGAAATGGTTAAACTTGTGTTTTCTGCTGGAAGTACATAGCTGCCAACTTTCAAAAACCTAAAACAGACTCCTGATATCGGACCAGACACCGACACCCCCCCCCCCCCCAAACATTGAAAAATCATCATTTCCTCACTTTGTTACATTATGGAATATTATTCTCTTTACATAGGCCCAATGTAATACAGTATAAGATTTTTTTAAGAAGCAGAAAACCAACATTTTGCTTCAAATGCTAATACATGTGTTGTTATCACCACTGTTTCTGTTTCTAAAGAAAGAACTGACTATGATATGAACTGTCCTCAGAATTGTATAACTCTTTCATACTAACTTGTTCTGGCAGTATTGAACAATGTCAGACTTGCCTCCATGGGACTTGTGAAACTGGTGAAATTGGAAGTCACGATAACATGACTTATGACTCACAATGCATTTATTGGACAAGTTTGATGTTGATGCAAAAGGAAATTCCTTTGAATATTTTGCACTAAATGTCGACTCACGGCTTCATGACTCATGAGTTGGATAGAAAAGACTTCCGATTAAAAATAAAATAAATCCATCCATTATCGCAAATCATGTTAGGCATAAAAGATGACAGATGTAACTAATACTAGTAATAGATCTAGAACTGAAGCCACTTCACAAGCCATGTCCATATTGTTCTAGTTCTAGAACTTTTTCTATTGTTTTACCAGCTCACGGGCTCTTGATTTCGATTTCTTACGTCACTGAAACAAATACGCCTGAGCCTAGGCCTAGTTTATCCGTGATCGCCAATTACGTTCAAGATTCTAAAAGACGGCCGACCTAGATCTACCGGGAATTACCGGCGCTTTTTCGGTTGTTCCCACCCCTCCTTAGTTAACGGAAGGACTTCCGAATGCGTTCCATAGTCCGAGTGAAAACAATACATAGCTACCCCGGCGGCTCACCCTGATATATGTCGTTACATATCAATCTGACAATGGACTAATATAGCCAGGTAAGTTGGGGTGGGAACAACCGAAAAAGCGCCGAATTACCACCGCCAAAGATGATTGTAAGATCGAGTCTATGTAAAACTGAAAAAAAAAACAAAAAAACAAAAAAGTCGTAACGGCGAAATAAAACGAAGCCTCTTCACAAAAATAATGTGTCCACTGTTCTTACTCACTGACCCCCATCGTTTACGATACGAGTGACCTACACGACGTGCTTACGTACTCGAGCTCGATGAACGGCCGAAGCGCATGGACACGTGCGAAGGTGTATGCCGTGGTAACTTATTATGCAACATTACTGTTGCTTCGTTGAGTGGGGCCGTGGCGGGGATACAAAAGTTTTCGTGAGTTCGGGCATACGCAGTACGGCAGGACACGGTACGGTAGGGCTGTGTTTACGGTTGCGCCCGTTGAATCGCTGGGCCCAGCGCTAATATTAGCGGTCGGCCTAGCCTTGATACAAAAGTTACGGTTTTGTTTTCTCTTCTAGAGTTATGTTTTCTCCGTATAAATGGGGAAATTCTTCAAAAACGTAATTTTCACCACAAAAACGTATTAACGTACTGGAACCAAAAAACACGTAGTAAATAGGTAAAATACGTACTGGTTGGCAGCTATGGAAGTACATTTCCGTCTAGGCACAACTTTTTCACCCCCTAGCTCAAAAATAGCTGTACCGACAACTGGGACCTTTCTTCAGGCGCACACACAAATATTCTATGAGCTCTTTAAAAGAATATTATCTCTTCTAAGGTGGAGTCCAACGCAAGTATTTCAAATAGCCATAACTAAAAATGTAATTGAAATAAGGAATGATAATTATGGCCACTTCTAACCTTACTGGTTTTTCCCACTATATGCAGAGTTTTTCTGTGGTTTTTAGAACATTTCATCATATGCAGAACAGTGCACTGAATCTTATTCAGGACATATGGTACACACTGTACGTACATCCATAGCACAATCTCACGGTCCATTTCAGGAAGTACGACGTACCAGTACACCCATAGAACAGTCAAGAGGTTCAAGATTTTTGGCCCTTGGTGAACGACTGAAGCTCATGTATTTTCTGAGGGATATACCCAAGCTTGTAACTATGAATTGGAAACAAAACTTCTCATAAAGATAGGACAACACTTGCTTTGACCTACATGGTGAAATATGAAATTATGAAAAAAGTGAGATAGCTCACTTGTCTTTAAAACTGACCATGTTTCATGTAAAGTAAGGGTTTTTCTTTCTCTCAGGCTGTACAATGTAGGGCAGATATCATACTAAGTCTGGTCAGACACAGTCAGATGCTGCCAGCAAAATGTACACCACAGAAATAATGGCAGAAGCTGTCTGTGTCTGTCCGGGCTCAGAATGATAGGGTCTTCCCCCCGATTAATTAATAAAATCTAGGAAGTTATGGTGTGCACTCCTTGCCTGCCACCATCTGACTGTGTCTGATCGGGTCTAATATGCTACCCACCCCTTAAGCCCTGGCACTTGCAGAGTTTCATGTTAGTGTCATTGAAAAGACATTTCAAGTAAACTGGATTAAACCATCAATAAGAAACAAGGTAAAACCACATCATTTTCAAGTAAAGATGATTATAAAAACAAAACAAAAAACCTGCAAGGTAGGAAAATACTTGCACAACAACAACAGTTTGTCTAAGAGGGGGGGTGTTGCCTGTTATACATTTCAAAACAGAGTGGCTGGTGTGTAAAGTAATTTTCAATCAAGCTCGGGGGTCAGGCAATGGACTTTGCCCGCAGGCCATAGGCTGCCCGTGTCTGATCACAAGTCACACATACTGACTTATTTTCAGTATTGAGAAACCAACTGGTAGTTGTCAGGAATATATGAAAACACAGTGTCAAATGATCAAATGTGCCACACTGGGCATTCTGACAGGACAGAATGTTTGAATTTGCAAAGTTTAAGGGTGAAACAGACAAAAGCTGGTGTAGGAGCCGGACCAGTGGCTTGTTGCCCATACATTTTACTTCACACGAGCACAATAGGCACTGCCACACCTTGACCCAGCAGGATGCAGCCATTGGTGTCTATTGTGCTAGTGTGAAGCAAAATTTATGGGCGGCAAGCCACCGGCCTGGCCCCTACACCGACTTTGGTCTGTTTCACCCCTTAAGAAGAAACTGGCACCAGTAGGACATGCAGTGTGTTTTACATTCAATTCCGATTTAGCAAGAGAAACAGTTGAGCACTTCAGACTTACTAGCCCTTCTGAAAAGGCTCTCACTTGTAACTTCAACACATTGAAAGACATTGAAACACATTTAATCTGTACGCACTGTGCATGTGGTGATCGACTGTTGTTCCCCCTTCTCCTTACCACTTCATGTGGCGGCAATCACCTGCCTGCACATGTGTTTTACCAAGGATGGAATTGCCCCCATGGGAAAAAAACAACAACAAAACTTGACAGACAAACAGAACCCAACTTACAGAATCTAGCCAGGTTACAACTTTACCACTGACAGTCGCACACATGCAAAAAATAACAACCTGAAATCAGATTTAACCTCAGCCACCTCATCCCTTGCACAATACAACAGAAGTATTTTCTCTCAAATTTAAACTGTTGATTATGCATCAGCACAAAAAGCAACATAAGTACAACAAATGATGGTTTAGCCACACGGACACCAATGGAATGGAATGAGAAGCACGAACGATATGGATCTCAACTCGAGTGACCACACTACGTAGATCGCTTGTCAGGAAATGTTAAGTGCTTGACAGCAGAACATTACGATGGCGTCGGCGACAGATGGGCCATGTCTGAAGAAGTAAATTTTACAGGCGAGGCTAAAAACTGTTTTATTAAACTATTAATGGCCATTTCAATTCCAGATTTAGCATATTATAAGAAAAGCATCTAGAAAAACATGGTGTGCAAAATAATTACGCTTTTAAAAATTTTGTCAAAAATAATGTCATTGTTAGGCTTTTTTAGAGTCAGCCACTTTGTGATACGAGGAGTTTGATGGCGACTGATTCAGACAGAAGATGACTTGGCCTTTTTATTTGAAGTAGTATTTCCTTTATTTCTACTGGATGCATCTTTACAACAATTATAGAGATGATGTAACTGGCATCGTCTGCATGATAAGTAATAATTGTGGTTTATGAAAATCTCAAAATTGGCCCATTTGTGACCGACACAATCAATTAAGCAAATTGTTATAAACAGTGGAAGCCCTGAAATTGAACGCCTTTATTAACCCTCGCAGTGATACGGAAATCTGCTTCCTGTTGTCCCTCGATCAATAGGCCTGTGTAAACTCCAGGAAAACCCCTGCAGCTTTTAAGCACTTAAAATGCAAGACTATGCCAAAAACCATGATATAGTGGGCTTATAAGTAGGCCCGCAGGAAATGGTAATGCAAATTCATGGCCTTGTCATTAATGGGCAACGGATATGCAACCACAATATCTTGGTCTTAGCAACTGGGGCCTGGGGAGAGAGGATTATGATATATCGTGGTCTAATCATAAACACATGACAGAAAAAAAAAGAACAGCACTGTATCATGGCTCAAACACTGCAAAGGTTAATTCCTGAAAACAGTTGTCTTTACAAATTCAGTTAGGTCCTGAAAACAGCAATGTTTACATAACCCCTTAAAAAAGAGTTTTCACACATTCAGTTCAACTCTGGAAATACATGTAGCTATCTTTACAGATTAAGCTAACAGCTTACATTCTGAAAACAATTAGTATTTCATATCAAATAAAACTGTCTGTCTTGAGTAACACAGACATTGGAACTTTTCATAGTCAGGACATTGATTTGGAGTTCTCCTACAGGCTAATCCCATATAATCTGCCCAATAAAATTCTGAAAATATCATTTTTTAGTTTGTTATACATATTGATGAATTGGTAGTTCCTAAATTTTTTTTCCCAATGGACTCTTGCTGTATAGGGCATATTCTAAAATGACGGCATCACAAAAATGACCCCCTCTACCCTCCTGGTCTCCTTTCCTCAAAGAAAAGAAGACGTAATACTGAAGCATCCTTTACTCCTCCCTCCCCCCCCCCCCCTCCCCCCAAGGCCTCATACACTCATCCCCTCTTTGGTTGAGATAACATTAGCGACAGATGATTTGTGTATACGTCATAAAACAAAATTCTACATTTTGGAAGCTTATCACATGCAAAGACACCGAAAACAGTTTTACAAAACTGAACCAATATGTATCGAGAATTTCATCCAGCTCCGCGATGTTGCCAAAGTATGAGATTTGTTATCGTCAAAATTGTCTTGTTGGTTAAGCCGGTGGTCAGCCTTGTATCCATCTCCACTCTCATGACCACTGGCCTGGGCGATACGTATGTCCTGTAGTATGTCAACTGGCCGCACTGCCCTGCCCTAGTTCATCATCGTCTTCAAATCCCATGTCACCTTCACCCCCAACATCCAAACTGGCAGCTTCAATGTCAGGTGAGGAGTAAAAAGTTCCGTTGTTGATCAGACTTGATGGCAGCAGTCCCAGCATGATGTAGTCATCTAGTACCTTTCAACATAAGAAGACACAGGATTTCTCCAGATTTAGCATCACAATAGATGTACATAAAAATATAATAATAAATTTAGAATTTAACTCTTTGTGTGCCAATCATCCAATATATGTAGGTTGATCTGCTGGTCACGTTTGTGCCAATCACCGACGTATCAGTGCACAAGAATGATAGGCTGTTTTGTTTCAGGATGAAAGAAAGTCGACATTCTATTCATAAATGTTGTTGTAGTTAGTCTTCATTCATCTTCCCCACTATTTTCTTCCCATACCGGCAAACATGGAAAAACTCATGGCACACAAAGAGTTAAGAGGCTGGTAGGGAATAGTAATGATAACATGGGTTGCCTCTGTTTTAACCCTCACCCTGCGAGGGGCGGCAATTGTCGGTATTTACTCGCAAGCGCTCACGCCGCACGGGCTGCAAAAGTCGGGAAGGTCAAGCCGTATTTTCACGCATCAGGTCACTGACCTTTTTGAGACGTAACCACCGTGTTATTGTTCACCGTATCTCTTCTAAATCAAACGCATTGTGACATGGACATGTTAACCAGTGAACCACTGGTCGGAATCACAAAGACTAAGCTTTCAAAGGCTCTCCCCACACTTTCAAAAAATGTAACATCGACATGCGAACTGTTGCTCAACAAATTTGCAATATTATCTCATTTTCTCACAAACTGACCACCATCTGGAGTTGTCTGTATCTAAGAACCAATCAGAAACAAGCTCTGAAATAATCTTTGCCCCAAATGCCCACATTGGTTTATTAGTAGGTGTCAATCTGGATGAAACCATTTGTGTAGCGCTTGGGAGGGCGTGGCTAGTTGTCATGCTTCATTCTCACGAAAACTACAGCTGTCAGTTTGGAATCATAAGTCAGATCATTGGTTAGTGTCATGATTCGAGTGTTATTAAAACTCACGCAAAGCGTGAGTAGTTATTTTTTTACCAGGGCCATGAGAAATTGGCTGGTGGCCTTGAACGGTCCTCGCGAATTATAGTTGGTGAGTAAATAAATGTAAAGTTAAACTGTTAAATTCGCGCTTGTCGGTTTTAATGTTCGTGATTAATAAGTAATGGAGTAGGGGTGAAACAAGGTGGGGATAGTTGACATTGTTAAGTATGACTAGACGTTTTGCACGTTAACTGGCTGGTAGAATAGTGCAGACGTATTACTACAATTAAAATGGTGGGAGGTTTCGGCCAATGAGATTGCTGAACTAATTGGGCCAGCGGACTAGCACTGCTGGGTAGTTGGATAGTATAAAACATCGTGTAACGTTCAGAATCATTGAATACAGACGAGCAGAAGCATCGTGCCGTGAAGTATCTCCGGTTGGCCAGTACCTGAACTGTGTGCTTTGAAGACTAGAAGTCCTTGCTATTCGGACTGACTGAGCTCTAGAAAGAAAGGTCTGAGTGGGCTGACCTTTAAAAGCCCACGCTGCGCTCTTTTGATGTTCGCGCCTACCATTAGGCGTGACCAACGGTAACATATCTTATTGTCTAAGCATAATAGAAGTTTCAGAGATAGAGAGAGAACCACAGCCCCATAGGAAGTCTAAGGAAACCCCAGCTGGCACTCGACGAACGAGTGGCCTGTATTATAGATCT
The DNA here is from genome assembly GCA_963931925.1 of Onchidella celtica. Classification (NCBI taxonomy): domain Eukaryota; kingdom Metazoa; phylum Mollusca; class Gastropoda; order Systellommatophora; family Onchidiidae; genus Onchidella; species Onchidella celtica. The sequence goes on along the minus strand of OZ007584.1, from coordinate 3,823,524 downwards.
ATCTCCATAGCCTGTATTATAGATCTATCTCCATAGTATGATTGAAGTAATATAGCACATTGTTGATGAATTGAATAGTGATTGTGCATATATATATATAGTCTTTTGCAACTACTTAATTACCTACAAGCAGAAGTGTGCTTCTGTAGGTTTTGAACGTACTGGGCTCTCCTAACATTCAAGCCCATATGATTTAGGGAGAGTTTGCCTGGCGACTGGCCAGTGGCGACTCAACTGTCACTTTAGATTGATATCCAGTTCGTATAATATACCCATTTGCTATTGATTGCAGTACATCCAATAAGGAACCATAGTTACATGAATATCATAGATTAAGTTAGTAATTAGAATTTTTGGTTTGAATATATACCTCTATTGTCTTTTGTTTGTTATTAATATTTATGTAAAATATGGCCTGACCGATATAGATCCTCTAGTTATTTAATACTTTTCTTGTGTGGTTGTGTCCGAGTGTGAGTTAGCTGCCTCTCGTGCAGTCATAACATCCCCAAGACCTCAACTCTGCTCGAGTTAGAGACCGACAGACTAAGGTTTTGCTGGTTAATTCATTATCAAGCGTGATAAGGCATAGCAGCGAATGTTTTCATATCGATCAATAAAAACCGAACCATGTGGACAGCGGTTGTGGTATCGCATAGCGGCACGGGTCAGTGACCCCAGATAAGATTCTCCGTGAGTAAGGTTACTGACCGTGCAGCGGGCTTTACGGGCAGCGTGCGGGGTATGGGTTGAGAACAGAATACATTTTTCAACAAAAATGTACATATACACACACTTTGAAGATTTATTAGTACCAATGCCAATTAACTCTTTCCATGCGGATCGCCGATATATCGGTGCTTCCGCCTGTAGAATCTGTGCCAATCACCGATGAATCGGCGCTGACTTATATTGTTTTGTACAAGTTCGTTTCGAGTTTTTATATCAACCTAAGTTCATATAAAAACTAGGACGACCTTCTGGTGACGAAATTTGAAGCGTCAGTGCAGTTTTCATTGTTGGCAAAGCGTTTTTCTCGAACTAGTGATTTTTTTTTTTCAATTTTTTTATCTGTGAACTGGGAACACTAAAAATGCCATTACTTTTGAACTAATTGAGATATTTCACTTCTGTAAAAACCTGTACATCAATAAATGGATACACTATGAATTATATGCAGAGATAATTGGATAGCAACACACCTGAATACTCTGGATTCATGTGAGTACAAAAAATTATTAATAAAATTATCTCCCGTTTCAGAATGTCTCCTCTTTCATTCCTCCCTATACAATTATTTGTCCCTTTTTCATGAATTCCTTACTTTCTCCACATAGCTGATCCATTTTCCAACACAGTGACATATAATACATGACTCTTTCTTCCATATATTGCATTGCTATACGCTGTTTAAATAAGCCACCATGGGTTTGATTTTAAGATCGGAAATTAATCTGGCACAGACCTGAAAAACAATGTGGCATTTAAAGAGTTAAGATACACCCAAGATCCATAATTCAATTAACCCTCAACCTGCGCAAGGCGTCGAACGTCGGAATCACTTCCCAAGCGCTCACGCCGCACGGGCGAGTTTAGTCAAGCTGACCGCGCCACGCACATGCCGTATTTTCGGGTCACTGACCTTTTTGAGACGTAACCACTGTCTTATTGTTCATTGTATCTTCTAAATCAAAGGCATTGTGACATGGACATGTTAACCAGTGAACCACTGGTTGGAATCACAAAGACTAAGCTTTCAAAGGCTCTCCCCACACTTTCAAAAGATGTAACATCGACATGCAAACTGTTGCTCAACAAATTTGCAATATTATCATTTTCTCACAAGCTGACCACCATCTGGAGTTGTCTGTATCTAAGAACCAATCAGAAACAAGCTCTGAAATAATCTTTGCCCCAAATGCCCACACTGGTTTATTAGTATGTGTCAATCGGGATGAAACCATTTGTATAGGGCTTGGGAGGGCGTGGCTAGTTATCATGATTCATTCTCACAAAAACTACAGCTGTCAGTTTGGAATCATAAGTCAGATTATTGGATCGAGACTGACAGACTAAGGTTTTGCTGGTTAATTCATTATCTAGCGTAATAAGGCATAGTAGCGAATGTTTTCATACCGATCAAATACAAACCAAACCACGTGGACAGCGGTAGTGTGGTCATCACACATCGGTAAGTTAACCCTTTTACATTCGGTTGGGGCATGAAATGATAAAGAAAATGAGTGCCTGGGGTCTGTCAGACCCAGAGTGTAAAGTAGGGCTAGGTTCCACATCACTTGAGTAATGTCACTGACTGGTCAGCGGGCTTTTAGGCGTCGCGCGCAGGGTGAGCGTTAAAGAGGACAGATGCATGCTCATTTGAGTTATCACAAGTGTTCAACCTGATGGCTAGCTGTTCTGGGCTGACCACTAATTCACTAGAAGAGTTGCAATATATACAGACCAACTAAATGAGCACTTCGATGAGAGACACGTACAGCTAGGCCCTGTTAATGAAAACTGAAACTATTAGTTAATTATAATTTCTTTAGAAAAAAGAACATAAATATTTTTTTGACTGGTTTTGTTTTGAATTTACAGAAAATTGCTTCATTGTTTTATCATGCTGTCAACAGTTGTAATTTTGAATGTCCATCTTGGAGACATTCTGTAATATTATCATAAGTTATAAAAAATAACCTGGTGCTTAGTGTGCTGGCAAGCATGTGTTCTGAAGCAAGTCTGTATACCGATGAGGGAGGGAGGGAGAGGGAGAGGAAGAGGGAGAGAGAGAGAGAGAGAGAGAGAGAGAGAGAGAGAGAGAGGGAGGGAGGGAGGGAGGGAGGGAGGGAGGGGGGGGGGGGGGGGGGGGGGGAGGGAGGGAGGGAGGGAGGGAGGGAGGGAGGGAGGGAGGGAGGGAGGGAGGGAGAGGAGAGAGAGAGAGAGAGAGAGAGAGAGAGAGAGAGAGAGAGAGAGAGAGAGAGAGAGAGAGAGAGAGAGAGAGAGAGAGAGAGAGAGAGAGAGAGAGAGAGAGAGAGAGAGAGAGAGAGAGAGAGAGAGAGAGAGAGAGAGAGAGAGAGAGAGAGAGAGAGAGAGAGAGAGAAGTAAGTCATCTAATATTAACATATCGTGGGGTGCCTGCGCCAAGACCGTATCGCCAAATTTTAAAAGAGAGCGACCTGAAAGTTTGACATGAAGTATGAAATGTCTATTACAGCCTTTAAATCCTCATCAATAATTAGGTCAATTAATTCGATAATGGAGTTCGCATCATGTCAAAATGTATTACCTATCAAGGCAAATAATATGCAAAAAAAATATAAAAATTGAAATTTTTCGAATTACACTCTTGGCCCAGGCACCCCTCAATATAATGTGTATGCCATCATCAGTTTTGCACTCTACTGGAGACTGGTTTTCAATCCTCAAGCCTGGCAAGAATTTCGTTTTGAGTAATATGTTTTTCCATCCCAACACCCTAAACTACTAGTCAGTCCCCTACAATAGGGGCAGGCAGGTCTGCCAACAGCACTGAGCAGTTCATCTATGTGTACTATTTGTATGAGACACCCTATAGAACTCTACTACTGGCCCGCATGAAACACCCTTGTGAAACTTCAGTGATGAAGTCTGAAGACCACTGCTGTGAAAGGCTCAGTTCAGTCCTACCTGCTTCAAACATTCCAGCTGGAGCTCTGGCACAGTGTACGCGAAGCCTGTACGTTCTATCATTGTGCCATTGGCATATAGATGTTTATTGTACAACAGTTCCTGAAATGAAAAAAGAAAATCATTTTCATTGTGCTACACACAAATTGTTACTACATGTCTCTATCCACCTTACTCTGGAGAAATACTGTATAACCTATAAATAGATAGTATATCAAGACCCAGCCATGCTATATTCTAAGCAAGATCAGACATTAGAAGATTTACATTTTCAATCAGTTGAAAAATCCATTTCCTGAAATTTAACCATTTGTGAGCCACCTTTTAATCACTTTTTTTGTGTTTCTTGTAAAAATTGCAAAATCAGAATTAACTCCCGGAAGACTGACTATAGGGAAATCGTAAAAATTGTTTCGATAGCGATAAGGGCCCAGAAATGCACCGATCGCGTTGCGTTCCGCCTCGATTTTCCCGATCTGAGCGTATTTTCCGATAGGGGGATGATAAATATTAAATAAAATCCAGGATTTTGTCCAGTCCAGGTTTCTGAAGACATTTATTTTTGTATTTGAAGTGACGCTTTTCCGGGGGTTTCCTCGTTCGCCATTTTGCCTCAGCCGATCGATCGGTAGACCCACAGCAGACCAATAAAAGCACTTTTTACACCTGAAAATGGATTCAGACAACTCTGATATTACATTGAACGAGTCAGCAAGTGGCAGTTCTGACGAATGGTCACCAGATGAGAGTTGTAAAAATAGACCTCCAAAACTAGCGGCCAGTACTTTAGACCTGAGGTGTCCTGAGGTGAGTCATATTGTTTATTTTGATGCCATGATGATCCCACTCCACTAAACCTACTAAAAGCATCACCAGCAGCCCTAGCATACTATAATACACTATACATCATACCATAGTGTCTTTGTAGGCTTAATTTGATTGTTTTGTTACAATCATGTAGCTCACTGATTGATCAAAATCACTCAACAGATGTTGCTAGGGTGGGACCTGACATTGTTTACACATGGATACTGTTTTAGTATAGTTCGCATTATGGACTTCAGTAGATATAAAGCATGGAATCTAATGAAAATTTTCCTTCAGCTCTATTTTATCAACTCAAAATAGATCTAGATCTGTGTTTCAACTTCAATAATATTACATCTAATAGTTTTAATTTATTTTTGTTTCGGCAGCTCGCAACCTGAAGGTGAAAGTGAAAATTCATTCGGTCACAAAGATGAGGGCACAACATCATATCCCTTGCCAGACTTTCGTCCGAAGAGACCTCCAAGTCTGCACCTGCCAGAGGTAGTGACATGGGCAGATTGTAAGCAATTTTTAACACCAGGTAAGCAGTCTAAGTGGATGCTAGACCCTTCTTATTTTCTTTTGTAGCAAAGGTTGTTGCAATGCAAGAAGACATCACAGGTGAGAAGTATACGGAAGATGTTTGTGATTTTTTTTTCCCTTACCCAACTCAAATGTTTTAAGAATTTACGTTCTGCATTTGTTTATTTGTTAACATGATTTATTCACCTTTTGGGTTTGTTGATGTTTACATAATATTCATTTACAAAATCTTTTTTCTTGTTTTGGTTCATCATGTTCGTATCTCATCTTTTGCTGCGTGTCAAGTACCGATACTCATGGGTTTTTTTTTTTTTCTCCCATTCTTTTACTTGCAGGAACTTTCTTCAGACTCTTTATTTGCAATGGCAGGATTTGATGAAAATAAGAAAGTTCCACTCTATGATGAAAAACAAGTACTGATTGAAGACCACCATATTGTCCCTGTAGCCACAGATAAGCCTTTGAATTGTGTGTGCGTTGTTGTCGTTTTGAGATAGAGGAGAGGAAAAGTAAATTTGCTTGTAGAAAGTGTGGTAAACATCTGTGACTTAACCAGACAAGAAATTGCAGGCTTTTGGGAACATCCCCTGAGTGATGTTTTTGAATGTCTAATGTTGGAGAGAATCTGTCGGTACCAATTTTCTGCAGTTACATGTTTACTTTTTTGTCATAATACCATACATGAAATTCTGGTATCAGTCAATTGCTGAAAGCAGATTGTAACTATTATTCACTGAATTATACTGTATTTTGGTTTTTAAAACATTAGTATGCTTTGTTGACCAGGTAGAAATATTTTTCATTTTTTGTAACTGAGTAGCTATTTTCACGACTAATGTCCAGTTTTATATATATTGCAAAAATGCTCATAACTACCTAAGATTCCATGCTACATGTCTCATTTTTTGATATATTATGTGAAATTGAAGGTTCTTTGAAACAAGTAATAAAATTTTGATCTTTTGCATCAAACTTTTTTTTTTCTTCTTTGTGTATGTTGTCTGGATGCGTTTTTATGTGGTTTTTTTTTTAATGATCAGCCATATTTTATGTCTTGGTGTGGAGACACTACTGTAAACAGCCCTAAATTATACATCAAATTAAAGCTTATTCAATTCTGAACACATCCATATATGACCTAAGGCATTTCTAATAAGATCAGGGGCACATATGGGCCAATATACAACATCAGTATTTGAATCCAAGTCGTTGATGGAAAATAGCCCAGTCTTCCGAGAGTTAACACATTCCCTCCCAGGAACGGATATTACCCGTTCTCCAATTTATGACACGGCCGCCCGCGAACGGGTATTACCCATTTGTGAGGTTACGTTACTCTACAGCAGTCTACGGTCTGTAGTTTTTATTCACAATGATTTCCCTTGACGGATATCGAAGCAATGCTACTCTAGTAATAATAGGGAACTGTTTTTGGTGCAACTGACAGTATTTTTTCGCGATTCTAACCATGGCGAAGCAATTTTTCAAAATTTTTGTCAACATCCGAAGCTTTGCATGAAATTTTCATGGATAGTGACAGTAATGAAAAGATGGTGGAGGACGACAGTGATGAAGAATTTGTTGCAGATGGTTCTGGACCTAGATCTAATGATTCTGAAATCATTGATTGATCTTGTCAAAATTTTATAATTTTGTACTTTTTTCATTTTGCACCTCCACACAATTCTCTGCATTGAAATATGACAAAAACACAGTTTTATATTAAACAGTACCCAGTTCTGTACTTTTAGCACAAAATTTATTTTTTTTTAAATCAATAAATAATCATTTTATGCTCTTTTTTCTATACCAACCGCACAGTGGTCAAATTTGACAAAAATTACTTGGGCAGGGGAAAACACTCATGTGAGAAATACTTGGGAGGAATAGTGTTTCAGGATAGAAATATTTACAGTGAAAATAATAATATGTTGTGAATGAGTGTACGGCTCGAGACGGAGCCAGACAGACAGACAAGCAGACAGACACACAATCATAGATGTAAATCGGAAAATAAATATGCTTTAGGAAGTAAATGAGATATGGCATGAGGATGCCAATGCCTAAATGCAAAGTGCTGTGATATTGTGCCATTTTGAAGAAACAGACTACCTGAATACAAAAAAAAACAAAAAAACAATAACAAATCTTCATGTGTGGAATTTGCTTCAATATAACTGTCATATAATTTCATTCTGCTCACAATTATTTTTTAAAAATATTTCTCAGACAAAAAAAAACAAAACATGACGCTCCCAGTGGAAATTTTCACCCACTTGAGTTCAAATTCCATAAAACAGAAGTTCCCAAATTTTTTCTTGGCCTGCTTACCCCTGACACCACCAGAAAGTAAATTTACCTCCCACCCTGTTTTGTTCAGTAATTAGAGTTTACAATTCCACCATGCTAAAGCAACCAAGAAAGGGCAAATTTTAAAATACTTTTTTAAAACATTATTAACCCTCACCCTGCGCGGGGCGGCAATAGTCGGTATTGACTTGCAAGGGCTCACGCCGCACGGGCGGCAAGTCGCCCAGGTCAAGCTGACCGCGCCATGCGCAAGCCCTATTTTCAGGCGTCGGGTCACTGAACTTTTTGAGACGTAACCACCGTGTTATTGTTCACTGTATCTCTTCTAAATCAAACACATTGTGACATGCACATGTTAACCAGTGAACCACTGGTCGGAATCACAAAGACTAAGCTTTCAAAGGCTCTCCCCACACTTTCAAAAGATGTAACATCGACATGCAAACTGTTGCTCAACAAATTTGCAATATTATCTCATTTTCTCACAAGCTGACCACCATCTGGAGTTGTCTGTATCTAAGAACCAATCAGAAACAAGCTCTGAAATAATCTTTGCCCCAAATGCCCACATTGGTTTATTAGTATGTGTCAATCAGGATGAAACCATTTATGTAGGGCTTGGGAGGGCGTGGCTAGTTATCATGCTTCGTTCTCACGAAAACTACAGCTGTCAGTTTGGAATCATAAGTCAGATCATTGGTTAGAAACTGACAGACTAAGGTTTTGCTGGTTAATTCATTATCAAGCGTGATAAGGCATAGCAGCGAATGTCTTCATACCGATCAATAAAAACCGAACCATGAGGACAGCGTATGTGGTCATCGTCTAGCGGCACGGGTCAGTGACCCCAGATAAGATTCTCCGTGAGTAAGGTCACTGACGGGGCAGCGGGCTTTACGGGTAGCTCGCGGGGTATGGGTTAAGTATGCATAACAATAACAATAGCACACAATAACGGTATTTCACTTGTTTATGAACAAGTAATGATGAACAGAAACTGGTATTTCCAAGAAAGAAAAAAAAGTGCACAAATCCAGAATCAGCAAATTCACACACACACACCCGGTAGGCAAAATTTACATCCCCCCCCCCCCCCCCTCGAAACTGACCCTAGGTTGGGAATCTCTGCTATAAATAGCAAAGACTATTGTCAGATCTCTGACTGAGCAATGTACCTGATCTATGAAAGGGTTGAGTGGAGTGTTGGTGATCCCATCTCTCTGACAGGCATCAGACCAGGGACGCATGTGTTTCTCATTGATGTCATCCACCACATCCGTCATACGCACCTGCTCAGATAGACGACTACATATCAACATATGACTTATATATTTAATAAACAAAAACTCACATGATTTTTAACAAGACCTAGTGCTGCTCACACAGCTCGGATTTGCATGAAATTATACATGTGCCTTCTTTTCGACCTGCAGAGGGCTCTTTTCTAGATTTGGAGACTTGAAATGGTAGGGAAGTACTTTTTTCAGTTTGTTTTGTGTCGCTAATTGACTACCTCCGCTCCTTCATTTTCATGAACACTTGAGCCCATGACACCATCAGTTCTTGAAAAATTCTCTGTGCGCACCACTGCACACCATGTACTCAGTACTGTCCTATCTACATGTATTTATCCATCGCCAATTTTGTGAATGACTCTACACATATTGACATCAATGTTTTTGTGCTGGTTCCTATCAGTTAGAAGAGGTGCCCTTTGTCTTTTTTACCATTCGAACAATCTGGCAGGTACTAGTGTAACTAATGGTACCATGTCGAGTGCATTATTATCAGAAAAATGCTACACTAACTACACTAACCCCCCCCCCCCCCCTCATACAAAAAAAAACAAACTTTTGAGAATTTTACCAATGTACTAAAATGAATAGGTAACTATTTAATTATGTTTGTGAAATGCAGAAGCTATGAATACCAGGCATGAATAGAGTACCAAACTGACCATAAAGAGCACAAAGTGGCCGTTATCGTGCTGACGCGCTGTAAAAGTGAAACACAAACTCAACCCCCCCCCCCCCCTTATTTTCAACAGAAACACACAGCAGGGGGAAAAAAAACAAGACTTTGAAATTGATTTCACTTAAGAGCCAGCGCACACTAGCAGATTTTGATAGGCCGTTGTATCGTATGGTGATGTCACGACACCCCAGTTTCAATGAGACTTCGCACATCAGTCAACTAGTTGAATCTCACTGAAACTCAATCTTGTGACGCCACCATCCAACCAAAAGGCCGATCAAAATCGGCAAGTGTGCCCTTCACCTCACAGAAATTCTGATTCTTATTCTGAGTCTACATTAAAATGGACTCCAATGTAAAAAAGAAAATCTTTGAGATGACTAACTGAAGTTGTAGTTATGAAGGTACAAACGAAAATCATGAAAAACTCACCCTGGCCAGGTTAGAGAATATGGATCCTAAAAAGTCATAATTGATATTGAAAAGCTCTGATATCAAGCTGCTTATCCGTCCTTGAGCTGTAAAATAAATGCAAAAAAATTTCTTCCTTAAAGTTAACCCTTGTCCTGCGTTGAGTGAACTCGTCCACGTAACGCCCCGTGCGGGGATAGCCAGCTGATGGTTCGCGTGTTGCCGATAACCTCGGCGGTCAGGTCAATCGGGTCCGTGTGAACACCTGTATCGCGTATACTTCAGGACGCAATAACAATAGTGGTGGATAAATCATAAGGGACCCCTATGGTATTTGGATAAAGTACTTGTGATGATATGCAGTAGGTTTTATTGTGAAATGGAAGGCCCCAAATCAAGAATTTTCTGCATTTACATGCCGTTCAGCACATGTTTTATCATGTTCCCAAGACCTCTGCGCTTTTTCTGTCCTTATGTCAGGCCATTCAGGTGAACAAATTATTTTTTAAGCCATTCGCTTAATTTACTAACCACATGTATCGTGACATTGCCTTCTCCCTCCTCTACTATGTACAGCGTTCACTTACTATGATGTTAGTTTTAGCGAGAGATTTGATTTCCAGTTCCAGGTCGTAGAGCACATACATGTACTGAAAAGCGGTTTAATCAAAGGAACACAATATCACTCTAATTACCACATCAAATAAAGACAACAACCAACAACAAAGTCGGTCATTTTCTCCCAGTTTTCCCTGATGAAAAACCGACTGACAGATGCCCTTGTGCAGCATGCCCTAATATTACATCGGAATTCATAATTACAGACGTAGAATGGCGTCTCAAATACGCACATGGCCCCTTTCTTCTCATTTCACATGTAGACGACAACCAGCATCAAAGTAAAAGTTTCCCCAAGACTTTCCCGTTCAAACTTCAGACCGTCAGTACTATTAGTATTACACGAGTATGACGAATAGTTGCGAATAGTTGCATCGTAATAAACGTAATCGGACGATACCATTTTGTTAGATATAGTAGGGGTGACAGGATAGATAAACACGCGAAAATAGTGTGGAAAAAAAACGTGAAAAAAACAACAACAACGACAGCCTTGGCAACCGAATAACCAAAGCGCGAGGCGCACCGTTGCTATACAAAAATGTGGCCTCCCGCAGGACCCGCGGTTAAGCGTGTCGGACAAAATAACGGCCTCCCGTGTCTCGCGTGTTGCGCGGGGAAGCCACTCCCTCCCGCAGGACTAGGGTTAAGTAAGTCAAACGGCACAAAAAAAACCCAGATGAAATTAATTAATTTAATCACAGGCAAGAGGTATAAACAGTCTCCATCTGCAGAAAATTATTCAGTAAAGTGACAACAGTTCATGCTTACTTACTCGTTGAAGCAGCAGCATAATATAAATAAATTGCTTCTACCTCATAAGTTGAGAAACTTGAAACCCCATTTTTCTCTCCAAACAAATGATCTGATTTATTGACCCTTAACTTTACTCTGAGCTGACCAGTTACAATTTGTCACATTCAAACGCAAACTGCCTTATTCACGAATCAAACATTTTACAGTCTTTGTCATTATTGACTCCAGGAAGCCAGATTACATAGTCTGAACTCAATAGGAGCCTTTAGGAAAGAAAACTGATCTCCTCAAAGGTGGGAAACCAAACTGCCTAAGCCAAAAGTCAGACAGACATAGATCTAAGCCCAATGGTTTTTATAGTATAGTGTGGACTGCCTTATCGCACTTTTGATCATTTACTGTGAAATAATAATAATTATTTTTTATCTTTCTTGTAAAGAGAGGGAAAATGAGTTAAAGGCAAGTTAGTTAGGAGATTTATGAAACACTTACTTGTGTCCCCTTTGTCTACCAGGTTGTAGACCTGGCCTCGGTTGCCATGGAAACAGAGATGCCACAATGCTCTGACCACATCATCTACATGTACTGTGTTCATTTTCAAGTCTTTTGTCCACAACATCTGCAGTAGAACATGTGAAAGACAAGCTTGTTAGCTGTACTAGGAGAGATAAAGGCCAAAACACTTTTTTGACTTTCTCCTACAGTCTTCATTTACAATGATAACAATGTGCCTATCACCTGTTCAGTCACACTGAAGAACCAAGATTTTATAATTTCAACTGGTTATACTGACATGGCAGTCTCTGTTCACTTCACCTTAATATAGTTTATCTCTTTGTATTTTGTTACTGACAACTGTAGTGGCTGGGAATGGTCTCAGGATGGGTTATGATATGGCTAAATTTTTTATTTCTCTAAAATTTGCTTGACTCACCTGCATGTTTTGCTGCATGTACTTGTAGATAGCACCAATGATCAGTCGTGGAGCTGTTGGAAAAACAATGAATTAGTCAGCACCAAAGATGAAAATATGCTGCTGGATAGATAATGATATGGACAAAATGACAATTACACAATGAATCAAAACCAATCCTAAAAAAACTGTGAATGTGTTTGATTTCAGTGTGTGCCAGACTTATAGAGTTCATTTTGCCAGGGCAGAGAGGCAGAGCTAGTATGCCTAGCACCTGTGGAATCTATATTTGCATCATTTTTATCCAGTTATTTATGCACACAATTGATACAGCGGAGATGGCGGTCTACAGGCAAGGTGCTTGCCTCTCATGCCAAAGGTACCGGGTTCGAATCCTGGTCGATGCAGGCATGTTGGAATTTTGGGATTTTTCTTGTATTTTCCTGTCCATTACCCTATGGTAGGTAGGATCGAGCACCTGGTCTTCTCGGATAAGGATGAAAAACATGGAGCACGTTGCGCACATTCAAAAACCTTGGCAGTTGGTAATCGAGAAGGGTAGGATGAAAAGGCCACTGCCCCGGGCAAAATTAATTATCCCTACTATTCACCCCCCCCCAAAAAAACGACATCCACCAATCGGCACTGCACTAGGGCGACGAAGTATCTGCTCCAGTTGTAACTGGGCTGCAATGACACTAAGGCAGATTTCCCCAAATGGGACTAAAGAAGTATACTAAATACAGAATACCCTCTCCCACCCCACCCCCCTTTTTTTAACCATCATATCTACTCCACCATCATAACCTTAGTGAAAAAATAGAGTGTGACAAAAGATAACTGCCATAACAATGAATACTCTGGCAGGAAAATTTACCATTAGGAGATTTGTACTATGATGGGAGTCACAAATGAGGGCACAAATAATAAAATTCTAGCACTTTCGATCGGCCTGGTAGTTCACTCATCAGGCATGAGTAATCTTGCCTCAGTGAAGCTGCTTTGATCAGCACGACACTGTCAGCATCATACAATAACGGAGCTAGAGGGGGAACATGTAAGCAACTAAAAACTTCCTGACTACGAGACCAAAAATGTTGAAATTTTGTGAATTGCCTTAATTTTTGACGATAGATTACACGGACATATCCATTGGACAAATTTAGTCTGTAATATTTATTTACATTTTTTTTTTGTAGAGATCTTTAACAACAAACTCCCATCTCACATCTCCCCTTATCAAGTGCAGATTAAAAACACTCTTGTGGCAACTTTCAATCAAATCAGACAAAAAGGCAAAAAACAACTAAAGATTGTCAGCCCCTGAATTTAAAACACAAAAATAAAACAAAAAACAGAGAATTCCAAACTGAAAATGGGTCATATGACACTTACTGAGGCCATTCCTGTCCCCCAGGCCATAAACAATGGCAGGACGAACTATGACATAATCAAGGTCCACAAAGTTCTGCAAAGCTGTTTCCACGTCTAGCTTGTGACGTGCCAGGTTGGTCCATGGATCACATTTTGAGTCTTCCCTAGCAGGTTTCTGTGAAACACAAAACAGATTTCTCCTACAGGATTTAATTTAAATTTCAATCCTATATTCAATTATGGCAGCCATCAATGTTTAGATTTTAGACGTTCCCCTTTTCTCAGTTTCAGTGATATCCAGTTATCACCACTAGCAAAGATGCTAGCTGTGATTGATTCATTGATGGGAATCAGAATCCTAGCACATCCGACATCCACATAAATGCTCCTCTCCCCACTTCAATATTCATTTGAGGGTTATTCTACTACCTGTCCCACTGGCCAGCTGGTCCCAAATTTGTTGGGTTTGTCCAGCCTTGTCACACATTCTTTCATCGCCCCGTTGGTATCCCACACCCAACATTCTGGTTACGGCTTTCCCCTCCTGCCCCTCATCTGGTATGAGGGTCTGCCAAATGGACCAATTTTTGCCTCATTCATGCAGCACCAACTATGAGTACTAGCTGTGATAAGATGGGATAGCTGGGGCATTTTACATTCATAGATTTTGCACCCCCAACCTGGCACTGAATGTGCAAGAGACATATGATAAATATAATGGCATATTTTATGACCAATTACAGAAAATACTTCCATGAAAGAACTACTGGTAGGTCAAATTGTCTGGTTAATAAATTAAACCACTGTTATACAATGTTATACCTCATAAGTGAATGAGGTCAAAGGTCAATCTGTTTGGACAGAAAATAAAAATAGTTACACGAGTTCATAATTAATATTAAGATAAAAATAAAAGGACAGTAAAACAATGTACTTCTGAATAAACAAGGTCACATCTTTTGGATACAAAATAAAAGGGGTCAGTTACATGAGATTATGCGTAATGAACGAACTAGAACAGTGGTTCTCAATGTGGGCAATATTGCCAAGGGCTGGATTTGATTTCCGGGGGGGGGGGGGGGGGACAAAGAAAAGGGTGACCAGGGGGCACCAATGATGAAAGGAGGCTTTAGGGGTGAAAACATCATACAATAATGGAGCTGAAGGTGAAAGTTTTGCCCTCAAAGGCCCTTTTTGGAAGGGCTCCAAATCTCTGGAAGCATTCTCATCGCCTATAATTCGACTTATTGTGATGTAAGGGGATAATATAAAAATGCTGCTAACTCTGGGTAATTTGTTCATTTTGCATACTTCACACATAAAATTCGTAACAAACACTTCTGACTCCATGCTTTTAGAACAGGGACACGCTATTATGATCTATTTTTAGTACCGTGATGCAGTTTCCCTCATCATTCATTCGCTGAAGGAAGCAAATTAACGAAAACATGGATCGCCAGTAAACTTTAGAGAAAAAGGGTAAACAAACTCCAGAGTTGGCGCGGAATCCGAGTCGATACTGATTCCGACATTGAATTTCTTTGTCTGTGGAAGGAACTTTACTTTGTGTCCTAGATCTAGATCATTATCAGTAATAAAGATATTTCTCCCAGGCAGGGCCGAGTAACTCAGCTAGTATGAATAAAGGACGATTTAGAGGTATGTACAAGGTAGCCATTGATGTGTTCAACAGCATGCGTTGAGTGTGTTTTAAGAAAATGAAAGAAAATTTGGAGCCTAAGAGGGTGCTTGCCTGAAAAAGGTTGGGGGCCAATGATCTAGAATAAGGTCAGAATGTTTTATAGAAAATTAAAAAAAGATTACAGGGGATTGTATGTCATGAAGGAACTATAGAATAATGTAAGTCAAGTTGTTAGCATAGAAAATGACAGGAGGGGGTACACTAGCTGTGTCATGAAGGGAAGAGATGATACTGAGGCCCTTGTTTTTGGTGCACTTCTGCCCTAGGCATAAAGTTTCCTTATGCTTGTCTTTTTGCCCAATTTTGACTTTGCTTATAGTTCTAGCCCTGCTGCGACCCCACAGTTTTTCTGTGGTTTTTATGATATTTCTTGTTTTTGTTGTCCTATTGGCATTCTTTTCTAGTGGGTTACCTTACTGTTGTTTTTGCTGTTGTTTCAGTTCAGTGAGTTGTTCTATTGGCATTCTTTTCTAGTGGGTTACCTTACTGTTGTTTTTACTGTTGTTTCAGTTCAGTGAGTTGTTCTATTGGCATTCTTTTCTAGTGGGTTACCTTACTGTTGTTTTTACTGTTGTTTCAGTTCAGTGAGTTGTTCTATTGGCATTCTTTTCTAGTGGGTTACCTTACTGTTGTTTTTGCTGTTGTTTCAGTTCAGTGAGTTGTTCTATTGGCATTCTTTTCTAGTGGGTTACCTTACTGTTGTTTTTGCTGTTGTTTCAGTTCAGTGAGTTGTTCTATTGGCATTCTTTTCTAGTGGGTTACCTTACTGTTGTTTCAGTTCAGTGAGTTGTTCTATTGGCATTCCTTACTGTTCTATTGGCTTTCCTAGTCCTCAAAAAGGGCTCCCTAGAGGGTCACCATGTTCTTGTCCACTTGGCCTTCTTTTCCTTCTTTCTTATGAAATAATTAGGTCAAGTCAGATGATTGTAAATTGTATGGACACAAGTGTAAGTTCAGTATGCCTGTTGTAAAGTGTACCTACCTTATCACTGGAATACACCTGTGCTGTGGACACCTCTAGATATCTTTTAACTTTATGTTTGGCTGCCACCTCCGCACAGTTCATGCTCAGCTTGTAGATTCCTTCTCTGTACACCTGCACATTGGAACAAAGAATGAAACTGTTCTATTTATTTATTTTCTTAAAAATTCAGCTGCATTCTCCAATGAATAAACATTGTATGAGCATGGAGGAACCAAGCACGTCATCAAGAAAATGGGCTTGTCAGTCTTTATTTGAACATTCTAAGTGAAGATGAGTTTTAACATTTTACAAAGTTTCAAGTTCAGAGTATCAATGTTCTAGTAGAAATTCTTCCCACAGTGACACAAATAACTGAACTAACAGAGACAGTGAAGTAGATCTGCTTGCACAGGTCCTAGCTACTGTGGTACAGGCTAACGAAGGTACAATAAAATGTTAACACACTTTTTACACTCCACACTGTCAAGCATATTTTATAGGGGGAATCTTAAAAAGTTTCCAAATGGAATGAATATTTTTCAATGTGACAGAACCGCTACTGTTTCATCTTACATTAGTTCATCAATCATGGGAATAACACTCATTTATAGAAATAAATGATATAAACCTCACAGCTATGTTTTAATGTTATATGTTTAACTCTTTCCATACAGCACTACGCACACTGCGTCGCACCCTTCCCTAGCAGCAGCTGGTACAACGCAGGCTGCGTTGTGATGTTGTAAAGGTATTCCTTGACCACTGTATTGGAAATTAACACCCCCTGACGTTGCACCTTAAAAATAGAATTCTTGGTAAAGCTTCCTTTGTCCCCGCATGTCCAGTGATACCGTGCATGCGATAAGTGTATAGTTTGGACAGCTGTTGTGTAGTAAAGCAATCTTTGTTTACAAATGCACAGTACAGTATGGCGTATAAACCCAGGTGGTGCTCCGCCCAGACATGGAATACTGGCCCGTAGGGAAAGAGTTAATTCTAGATTTTGATACGGTATGCTATTGTGCAAGAGAAAGAGAGAAAAAGAGAGAAGAGCGAAAGAGAGAGAGACAGAGACAGAGGAGACAAAGAGAGAGAAGAGAAGAGAAAGTGAGAGAGAGAGAACGAGATGGAAAGCTTGTTTTTTCAAACCTTTAAAACAAGATGAAACAAGGTGAAATATGAAAGTTTTCAAATTTGACATTTATATATCGTAGGTCAGCGGTCAGAACCTGGTTACACTTTAACTCAAGGCTGTTGTTTGGGGAGCACAGTATTTTACTTGGACAGCTACAGGCAGAACGCACATATCCGCCATCTTTAGTGTAAGGACCCATGCTTCACCATAGTGATTGTGGCATTGATTTTGATTCGTTAGCTGATTTGCACAGCAAGCACATGATGCGTCGCAAACCAACTGGCAGCGAGATAAAGGTAGTTCGCTACAGTAAACAATGGCACGTGTGTACATGTTCAATGGGAGATGTTCGGTAAATTCTTTCACTTCCTTTCCCTTGTTTACACGGATGGTAGGGAATCTGACCAGCTTGGATCCTGCCTTTCCACCTTTGTCATAACAATCAACTACAATGCAACCAGCAGGCCTTAGACATATCTCGAAGTTTCACTAATCGGCTGATCCACCGGCCATCTTTAGTGTAGGAAGATCAAAACAAAACACTCCTTGATGTCATGCGCATTCTACCTATAGCCAGAGAGTATGTATGTATAGAGAGGTTTCACTATTGGTCGGTTTGCATTGCAAGACACGGGAGGCTCTGCGAAACCATTGTTAGCATGGAGTGAGTGGAAAGTAGGTCGCTGCGGTAAGCAATACCAGTTTGTGCATTTCCACGGGGTGTAAGAACTCACAAATGGCTCTAAATAGTTTCAATCAGCCCAAAAATATGAACAAACCACAGTAAACAGATATGCACACTATGTTTGGCAATGAGGGTCTCTTTCAATTCTTCAACTTCTTGTTTACCGCAGTGACCTAGTTTTGCGATTTGGCGGAAGTGAGATCTCTCTATACATCTATACTCTCTGCTATAGCTGACCATGCACACAATGCAGTATTTTCCCTATCTGGCTGTGTAATTGTACTTCCGCCCCTAAACAACAGCCCTGGTTTTAGTATTAAGGAGGTTTACGGTGGCAAAAAATTGCTCCTTAGTTACCTGTGTTCTTTCAGAGTTGATATCTCCCTTATTCCTTGATCAATCTTTATGAAATTTTGAATGAATATTTCCTTTGTGTGTTGTAACAAATCTACAACTGCTTTTTCTGATATTTTAAATGAATTTTTTAATTTGCATTTTTTTTGTTTGTCTGCAGCTCAGAGTCCACAGCTGCCAACTTTCAAAAGCCTAAAAACAGACTCCTGATATCGGACCAGACACCGAACCCCCCCCTCCCCCCAAAACATTGAAAAATCATCATTTCCTCACTTTGCTACATTATGGAATATTATTCTCTTTACATAGGCCCAATGTAATAAGCATAAGATTTTAAGAAGCAGAAAACAAACATTTTGCTTCAAATGCTAATACAGTAGTCTCCGTCTAAGAACTCGCCGCCTAAGAACCCGATCCGCCTTAGAGCCCGCTGTTGCCGCGAAACCGAATTTTTTCACTATAATTTACATGCGTAAGAACCCGCTCTGAAACGAAAAATCCGCCTAAGAACCCGGCATGTGACCGTGAGACAAGCACACTTTTACGTAAAATTTCGATATTAAACACAAAATTCTCTTTCAAGTTGACGGAATAGAACAAAGCCACACAGTGCAGTGAAAGAGAACAGGTGGAGGGAAGGTAGGGGGAGGGGAACCGCACAAAGGATAGAGCCCAGTTATGTCTTTCGTGTGCAAGCAGGCCACTCCTAGACTAAATTAGCATAGTCATTACCTAACATCTAATGTTGTCTGACTCGAGGGGCAGAATTTTATACGTAATTGACCACGCGCTTGGTTTGCATGGCACATGTACAGTACTGACGGCTGTATGTGGTTATTACACATGGTATCACTGGGCCTCGTGTTGTATCCGCCTAAGAGCCCGGTCCGCCTAAGAACCCGCTTTTTCTGTCTCCCGTTGACCGGGTTCTTAGGCGGAGACTACTGTACATGTGTTGTTATCACCACTGTTTCTGTTTCTAAAGAACTGACTATTATGATATGAGCTGTTCTCAGAATTGTATAACTCTTTCATACTAAATTGTTCTGGCAGTATTGAACAATGTCAGACTTGCCTCCATGTGACGTGAAACTGGTGAAATTGGAAGTCACGATAACATGACTTATGGCTCACAATGCATTTATTGGACAAGTTTGATGTTGATGCAAAAGGAAATTCCTTTGAATATTTTGCACTAAATGTCGACTCACGGCTTCATGACTCAAGAACTGAATAGAAAAGACTTCCGACTAAAAATAAAATAAATCTATCCATTATCGCAAATCATGTTAGGCATAAAAGATGGCCGATGTAATAGATCTAGAACTGAAGCCACTTCACAAGCCATGTCCATATTGTTCTAGTTCTAGAACTTTTTCTATTGTTTTACCAGCTCACGGGCTCTAGATTTCGATTTCTTACGTCACTGAAACAAATACGCCTGAGCCTAGGCCTAGTTTATCCGTGATCGCCAATTACATTCAACATTCTAAAAGACGGCCGACCTAGATCTACCGGGAGGTACCACCGCCAAAGATGATTATAAGCTATGTAAAACTGGAAAAAAAAACACACCAAAAAAGACGTAACAGCGAAATAAAATGAAACCTCTTCACAAAATGTGTCCACTGTTCTTACTCACTGACCGCCATCGTTTACAATACAACAGGCGTGACCTACACGACGTGCTTACGTACTCGAGCTCGATGAACGGCCGAAGCGCGCGGACATTGGCGAAGGTGCATGCCGTGATAACTTATTATGCAACATTACTGTCTGTTGCTTGGTTGAGTGGGGCTGTGGCGGGGATACAAAAGTTATCGCGAGTTCGTGCATACGCGGTACGGCAGGACACGGTACGGTAGGGCTGTGTTTACGGTTGCGCCAGTTGAATCGCTAGGTCCAGCGCTATTTGCGGTAGGCCTAGTACTAGATACAAAAGTTACGGTTTTGTTTTCTCCTCTAGAGTCGATGTGTTTTCTCCGTATAAATGGGGAAATTCTTCAAAAACGCAATTTTCACCACAAAAACGTATTAACGTACTGGAACCAAAAAAACGTAGTAAATACGTATATTTTACGTACTGGTTGGCAGCTATGAGAGTCTACTTTTTGGTGATCCGATTTGCGTGTCCAATAAAAAAACTCATATAAAAATAAATATCAACCCTTGCTTGAAAAACAGTTGCAGATATTTAAATAATTGTAGATATTTAAATATCCCAAGATACCCATATGCAAAGTTTTAAAAAATATACTCCAGAAGATTTTGAGATATATGTTTTGTTGAAAAATCCAAAAATGGCCGATAAACATTGTTACGTGATCACAGCAATAATGAACAAAATTTGTTGGTAACACTCAATATTCAATTCCTACCATCTAAGAAGTAAGTTGATCTGGTTATTTTATCTTTAACAGCCAAAATAACAAAAATGAAGTTACTGCCAGGTATCCCCTTAAGGAGTTTCCAACAGCTATCTGACAACATGTGACGTCAGCCATTCTAATGTCTGGCTTGAGAAGCGGAATCACAATTTGTACAACACAAGTAAGTTCATGTTTCCCTACCGGCTCACTTTGTCCATATTTTGTCTCTGTTGCCAGATTTATGACAAAATCAAATTCTCCTTCGTCATCACAGAAAATTTTCTCCACTGAGGCTGAAAAATAACATCAACACAAAATTTGATGAAATACAAACATCAAATCACTGGGAACAAACACAACATGGAGAGATTATAATGTGTACCATATTTCACTAAGGTTCCTTACTATGTCACTTCTGAGTTTACTGAGTTATGATAGATATACTTATGTAATGACGCATAAGATGTGGTACCATGCATGTGCTCGTAAACGCTCTGTGGAAGAGAATTTCCCTCATGCAATAACAAAGTAATTCTTATCTCTTATCTTAACTATCTTAACTAATGTGGCAGGAAACTGACGCTCTGGTCCTGAAATCAACTCTATTTATATTATCTCATTTCTCCAGCTCAGTATGGTCAGTTACTACACCTGGGAACTGAGCTCAGCATGGTCAGATACTGTTCAAGGGAACTGAGCTCAGCATGGTCAGATACTGTTCAAGGGAACTGAGCTCAGCATGGTCAGATACTGTTCAAGGGAACTGAGCCCAGCCTGGTCAGATACTGTTCAAGGGAACTGAGCTCAGCATGGTCAGATACTGTTCAAGGGAACTGAGCCCAGCCTGGTCAGGTACTGTTCAAGGGAAATGAGCCCAGGCTGGTCAGATACTGTTCAAGGGAACTGAGCTCAGCCTGGTCAGATACTGCAATAGGGAACTGAGCTCAGCATGGTCAGATACTGCAATAGGGAGCTGAGCTCAGCATGGTCAGATACTACACTAGGGAACAGAGTTCAGCATGGTCAGATACTACACTAGGAAACAAAGTTCAGCATGGTCAGATACTACACTAGGGAACGGAGTTCAGCATGGTCAGATATTGTGCTAGGAAACTTAGCTCAGCATGGTCAGATACTGTACTTGCCCTGGGGTCAATCCTGCTTAAAGGTCTATACATTATATAAATAAAATCCCACCTCAGCAGCTCAGCTGTTGGACTGTTAGTGTTACATTACCTACTTTTACAAGTTTTAGTTCCATACTGTTTCTCATGAACAGAAGTCTTTGTAAAATTTTCATTTTAAAAAATTTTTTTTTATGGTTAATTGTTGACACTATAAGATGTGACCTGCGGCTGATATAAATATTTTGGAAAATGCTACAAAACAGTTTAACATTCTTGGAGCCATCATATGTTGCAGAAGACGGCTGCACAGCCAATATATCGGTCCTAATATTTCATGCTGAGACTGCTGCGAGGCTGATATATTGGCCAACTGGTAGTCTAAAGGAAGGAAAGGCAGCTGGGTTTTGCAACAAAACAGTTTTAAAGGACTATTCAAACCAGTCCTTTGTCTTGTTGATTATGCAAATATGAACATCCCTCTGCACACCTAGCGACTTTTTATTAATAGGTATTTTCCCAGTCTAAAACAATGTTATCAGTAATGGTCATTAGGTAAACATTGGCAAGATACACTTCTGTTCCAATGTCAGATAGGAGAGCTTACCTTTATTTATAAGATTGGAATGTTTGAACTCAACCATGGAATTGGCAAATGATTCCTGAAATATGAGAGTATAAGAAAAGTGAAGCCAGATGATCAAAGAAAATTGTTACCTAAATCATTAAGCTTCAAATACAGATGTTTCACCACAGAAACTGTCTAATGCAAAATATATATTATATATACAATGATCTTTTCTGACACAAAAGCGATGGATGACAAAAATTTCTAGAATTGTATTTAGAGAAGGCATAAGCCACTCATACTCAACACTGATAACACAATTGTTTTGTTTCCTTGGCTGTCTGGACTTTTCACTCATGTCAAGCCATAACTACTGAGTTTCAAATCCTGGTATACTTGCCCAATCATGATATAAATGAAATGTTTTCACTAGGCTCTATTTAATCCTTACATGGATCCTAAACTCGCTGGCATCAAATTCTCAGTCTACTCACAAACAAGAATCTCAATATTTAAAGATCCATTGCATTTACTTATATCAAACATCTGCCCCCCCCCCCCCCCCCCCGTTTTTTATTTTTATTTTTTATGAAAGTAGGCATTTTGATTAGTCATTACAAACAGAAAGCATTCTAGATCTTTATCAAATGCACTAAACAAGTAGGTTTTATTCTATTCATAAAGCCCGTTTATGCCTTGCTGTTGAACAAGTCAATGACTGCCCTGTATTTGCCTCCGAATCGTTCTCCATTCATGTTCAGGTGCTACTAAATCCTTTTCTCACAACTTTTGCTGAAGCATGACAATGAAATCAAGACAGTCTCAAACTGATTCATTCTTGCATCCCTGAGAAATGGTGCGTAACAAAACAAAGACTACTACCACTAAACCATGCACTAAAATACCAAATGTTTGGAAACAGTGTATTATCTCAAATCTGATACTTAGTATACAGTCTATCCATCTGATACTTACAGTATGTTTGGGATTCAACCAGGCCATCTGGGGTGGGACTTTATCCACTACTCGAATCTGAAATGATCAAAGAACACACAGTAGTATTGGAAAGCCCCAACAAAAGTAAGCATTAAAAAAAGTTGAGTTCTCAAATGCAGGCTAAATATCTAACAGCGTGTTGGCACAGACAAAGCTAACTCTAACTCAGATTACTGTCTGTAAAAATGAAATGTGATTTTAAGTCTGAAACATTTTAAATATTATATTCAAATTGTTACAAATCCAGGACATTTTCAAATTATCATTAGACTTAACAACCCCCACAACAGTGATTTGGAGGTAATAAGAGAAGAAATTCAGGATTTTTAATTTTAGTGAGAATTCAGGATCAACAACAGTGATCATAATCAATCACCTGCAATGTCCTGAAGTAATCAAAAGTGTAGAATCAGAATTCAACCACTTATAAAACAGTTTTGTAATTTACGACGGGAGACGTTTTTTCTCGTTTGAATTTATTTTTGCTTGTGTTTCGTTTGTCTTTACTTTCGCTCATCAAACTGGAAAAAAAAAAATCCGAGCGATATCAAGAATCCAGCAAAGTTCACCCTGTATTCAGGAATCTGGGAGCAGATCTAAACTCGAAGATAATCCTGGATTCTCAAGGAAGGTTGGTAGGTTTGTTTTGTTATAACACCAGAACATTTCAAGCCATGTGCCGACAGTGCTATCCTTAACCCTCGTCCTGCGGGAGGCTGCTACACTGGCCTCCTTGCACAACATGTGAGGCCAATATTGTGTCCCACATTTTGCTAACCGGAATTTGGCGGAGGCCAATTTCATGTATAGCAATGCTGCTCCTTGTGTTTTGTTTGGTTGCTGTGCCTATAGTTTTTTTTTCACATTTTTTTTTCACACTATTTTCGCTTGTTTATCCTGTCACCTCTATTATGTCTCAGAAAATGGTATCGTCCGCTTGCATGCAAGTTTATTACGATGCAGCTATTCGTCATACTCATTTAATAGTACTGAGAGCCTGAAGTTTGAACTTAGGAAAATCTTGGGGAAACGTGATGCTGGTTGTCGTCTACATGTGAAATGAAAAGAAGTATTTGCCTATTTGAGAAGCCATTCTATAGTATAGATCTGTAATAATGAATTCAGACGTAATAAATACTAGGGAAAATACTGTATGAAGGTGTCAGATGGTAGGTTTTTCATCAAGGAAAACTGGGAGAAAATGACCAACTTTATTGTTGATCATTGTCTTTTGATGTGGTAAGTAGAGAGATATAGTGTTGCTTTGATTAAACCGCTTTTCAGTACATGTATAATACACCTTTACGAGCTGGAAATCAAATTTCTTGCTAAAGGTGTGCTAAGAAAACTAACAGTAACATCATAGAAGTTGAACCTTCACATTGTGGTGGAAGAAAAAGGTAATATCATGATGCATGTAGTTAGTACAATAAGCGCCTGGTTTAAAAAATAATTTCTTCACCTGAATGGCCTGACTTAGTAACTTCACTTACAGACAAAAAAAAAAAGCACACAGCTCTTGGGAAAAAGGATAAAAAGTGTGTTGAATGGCATGTATGCAGAAAATTCTTGATTATCGGCCTTCCACTTAACAACAGAACTTATTGCATCTCATCACAAGTACTTTATCCAAATATCATAGGGGTTGTCAAGAATAGATTTAATTCATAAATGTTTCCACTGACTAAATTTTTGTGAGAGAGCAGTGAGTAATTTTTACAAACGTAATTATTGTGCGAGCCAGCATAACTTGGTCTCGTAAACAATTTGTTTTGAACAGTTTTTTTTATAATAGATAGACAGAAGGTGTGGGGAAGGATAGACGGACAGCGTAGGTGTGCATGACTGAGCACTTGTTATATCTCGTGTTTTGAACTAGGTTTAGTAGAGAGGGAAGGGGTGAGTAGGAATTAAATGTTATTGAGACGTCTATTGACGTACAGAAAATCCGTGATCCAGAGTAAAAGCTCGGGGTTTTGAACATGTTAAGAATTTATTGCTATAAAATTACATTTTATTGTCTTGATTGATTCGACCTTTGATGTCGACCCAAGGTCGTTGCGTAGGGCTGTTACTTGAAATAACTCAGTTCGGCAGCTGAGCTAGAAGTGGTTGCACCAATCACAATCCAGGAATTAGACGGTAAGCTGCAGATGCAGTCCAGTATTTAAGGCCATACAGAACTTAGTTCTGGGCCACATGCAGACAATCCATTTACGAGGTGGACGGCGAGCTCTCAGCCAGATGAGAAGTCATAGAAACGCAGCGATTGAGCTGATATGTACAGTGATGGAGCCTTGTCAGAAATCTACGCTCCTGAGCCCAAGCCTACTTGTTTGAGCATTAAACCCACAGCGCTAATATCAACAGCTCTCACATTGTGAGGGCCGAATGGTGAGCTAAAGATTTTAATTCCATCCTGAATTTACAGCCACCTACACATGTAGACTGTTGACCAGTACTGCCAGACCACATGCATTTCCCGCGACCACGTGTGAACTACACCAGAGCGCGCCTGGCAGAGACGCTATACAAATATGTTTTAGTATGAAGAGAGATAGAACTTTAAACCTTACAGGATCCGTCGCCCTCGGGCGCGGATTCTTTTGAATGTAAATTTATTGTGACTTAGATAACTTCATATTACATTGCCTTAAGTACTTCATAGTTGCTCCTCAGCTTAGCTGAGCATTTTCAGTTGCTATTGTATTCGTTATCTATTGTATATTTTATCTTTGAATTTGTTAGATATATAACTTTACAGTCTGTTACTCAAATTGATTTATTTAGTTTTTAGAGTGAAAGTTGTTTAATTGTTGTTTTTTTTGTGCTTGTGTGATTGGGAAGCGGACCTCTCGATCTATATTCCCCAAAATCCCGATCCGCAACAGGGGTCACTTACAATTCATCCACCATTATTGTTGTCATTGCGTCTTAAAAAAAAACACGACACACATGTTTAAAAAGACCCGACTGACTGACCCGCCAAGGTTATCGGCAACACGCGAATGATCTGCTGACTGGCCACAAGCTATGCCCACACAAGGCGTTACGTGGATGAGTTCATCAGTGCGGGACGAGGGTTAAGATACCATAAAATGTTGGTGTTTTCCATAGATACAAACCACCATTTGAACAATCAGTGCAAAAGTAAAAGAATCCTAAGATACCAAGATATGCATTCTGAAAAGTCCAGTCATATTCAATCATTCATCTTTTGACAATGACATAGCTTACATTAACTCTTTCAGGACGTCAGATTTAGGGGCTTCGGTCACATTGGGAAAAAACAGCATGGTTCAGAAAAACGCTTACAGAAAAAAAAAAGTAAAATGTTATACATCAAACAAAAGAGAATTGAATGTAGAATACAATATAAATCGGCAATAAGTCCAAACATGTTTTTCACTGGCACCGATAAATCAGCAATACGTCCCGAAAGAGTTACTATCCAGGTAAAGAGAACATTTTACATTAAAATTTTATTCAGTGACAAATCCTTCTACTTTCCTAAATGTTTAAGAATAGGAGTTTTATTTCTGTATTCATTATAACTTATAAGGATAAGGTTGTGTCTCTTAACTGTTACATAAATGTGAACTAACAGTAACGATAATTACAATAGCCAAGTACAAAACAGCTTGTCCCATACCTTCTTGGCCGACTTGCCTCTGACCAAGTAGTCAACTAGATTTCTACCAATAAACCCGGTCCCTGTAAAATGAGAAGGAAAGGAATGATGTCTGGAATCACATCTCATGTTAAAAAAAAAATTATCAGACCAGAGACTGAAAACCTTGCAAAAAAAAAAAATGACAGGAGAAACATAAAAAAGCCTACATTTTGTGAGAAAAAAGTTATTTAAGAAAATGACAAACATCTTATTTCTGTTAGATCTGGAAAATTTGCGTATTCCATCTCCTTTCAAAGGTTTACAAAATTTAAAGTACTCTTTCTCTCTCTCCTGCACAACAGCACTCAAAAGCTAGAATTATGTATAGAATAAAATATAGATGTGCGGTTTATATCACTACACTACAAGTACAACTATATAAATAAAAACAAATCAATGTTAGTCCCGTGGTTGATCATTTTATGCAAGGCAAAACACTTAAACAGCAACAACTCCGTCACCTTTCAAAAAAAAAATTCATTCCACTGAAACTTTTTAAGAGCCCCCACTTAAAATAAGTAAGACAGTATATGAGCAGGTAAAATGTTTCATACTGAAAGAGACCACTTCATGGTATTTTTACTTTCCAAGGCAATTTGTGCTGATGTTAAACATACATAAAAGATAAGATAAGATAATATAAATTTTATTCGTCCTTGTACAAGGAAATTTGTTTTGATCACAGAAACAAAAATTATGATATATAGCGCGCACACACACGTATACACACACGCTACTACTAAAACACACTGACCTGACACGCAGGACACAATTCAACTTTACACAGATTACGATGAAGATGACGGCATTATTGTAACATCCTAGTTAATGATGGAATAAACCATTTAAAAGATCCCTGCCCCACCTCTCAAAACACAATTCATACAAACACTGAAACAATGGAGGAGTTTGTAAAACGTGCTGGCATTTTAAATTGCTTGCAAAGTCACTTTCTCTCCAATTATTTGAAATACTAAAGATATATTCAGATAAATAAAATTCATAAAGTTTTTAACCCTCACCCTGCGCGGGGCGGCAATTGTCGGTGTTGACTCGCAAGCGCTCACGCCGCACGGGCGGGTTTAGTCGGCAAGGTCAAGCTGGCCGCGCCACGCGCAAGCCCTATTTTCACGCGTCGGGTCACTGACCTTTCTGACACGTAACCACCGTGTTATTGTTCACTGTATCTCTTCTAAATCAAACGCATTGTGGCATGGACATGTTAACCAGTGAACCACTGGTCGGAATCACAGACTAAGCTTTCAAAGGTTCTCCCCACACTTTCAAAAGATGTAACATCGACACATGCGAACTGTTGCTCAACAAATTTGCAATATTATCTCATTTTCTCACAAGCTGACCACCATCTGGAGTTGTCTGTATCTAAGAACCAATCAGAAACAAGCTCTGAAATAATCTTTGCCCCAAATGCCCACATTGGTTTATTAGTATGGTGTGTCAATCAGGATGAAACCATTTGTGCAGGGCTTGGGAGGGCGTGGCTAGTTATCATGCTTCGTTCTCACGAAAACTACAGCTGTCAGTTTGGAATCATAAGTCAGATCATTGGTTAGAGACTGACAGACTAAGGTTTTGCTGGTTAATTCATTATCAAGCGTGATAAAGCATAGCACTTAGCAGTGAATGTTTTCATACCGATCAATAAAAACCGAACCACATGGACAGAGTATGTGGTCATCGTCTAGTGGCACGGGTCAGTGACCCCAGATAAGATTCTTCGTGAGTAAGGTCACTGACCCGACAGCAGGCTTTATGGGGAGCGCGCTGTGTGAGCGTTAAGACTATTATAAATATAAACTGTATCATTTTTGAATTACTGCAGACTGTAAGCAAACAAACACAGCACAATTAAAGGACATGGATCAGCATTTCAGACACTGCATAATTTAAATTGTTTTTCTCTATCCAATATGTTGAAATGCTCTATTAATTCATTTCAAGCAAATAAAATGCACTCTTTTTAATTTATCTAGGGCCTATTAATATTATAAAATGAATCATTTTTTTTGGGTGTGAAATACTTTGTACCTTGCTACTAGAGTCTAGTAGAAAGTCTGACACTGACCAGGGATCAATGTTGAAACTTGAAATAGGACCTAGATCTAGATCTAGATTGTATCATAAAAATTATGAAACTGTACTGATAGTGATACCTCACCCAATGTCATTAGGAACAAGAGTGCCAAGTATTGAGTGTTTTCAGGTGCAAATAATATCAAACTCAAGTCAATGGGATTCAATATTTCAAAAATAGGAATTCACCCCGCCCACAGTGCTTTTCTTGCAAATTGCCCTGCCGTAAATTACATAGATCTAGATCTAGATCTAATCTGCATGATGAGGAAAAACCATAGATGATAGATCTAGACTTCTAGATTCTAGAGGATCTAGTCTAGATCTATCAATTGTGCCTCATCTTCCTGTAGATTCTAGATCTACATCAACAAAATTGGCAAATAAATTTTTAAGTTTTGAAGCCTAAATCCCAGCCTTATGAATATAGTATAATATATAGATCTATGTAAATTTCAATTTTCATTATAGGCCTATATATCTGTCTACTGACAACTCAACTGTCTCAATGAAATGCAGCACTTTTAATTTAATAAGATTAGACTGGAGAAGAGTAAAAAAGTAACTGTCATAATCCGAATATCTTAATTTCAAAAGGACTCCCGACAGCTTGAAACGATGCACACTTGAGCTGAAGTAGGGCCACTTGATGTCACTTCTTATCACAGCACGGACACTACCGAGTCGCAGTGACTCGCCGTGACATTGTTTTTTGTTCGGTGTCCCCTCAGACTCAGTGCATCCATGCCGGGTGAGATTTTTCGAAGAGAATATTTCCTACTTTCCACCTATACTTTGGTATCTGTAATAAAACCATGTTTTCCCTGGCACTACCGGATAAGTGCGGTCCCTATCTTGCCCACTTCATTTCCTCCTTAGTTAACGGGAGGACTTCCGAATGCGATGTTCGAGCGAAAACAATACATAGCTACCCCGGCGGCTTTCCCTGATATCGTCGCTGGTATGGCATAGGGGCGCATCGATTAAAATATGGGTTTTTACATTTTTACATTTTTGTGATGTATATTGTGAGATCTTTATTGTGTATAACTGGTTTTGCACTAAAAAAAGTAGTTTTAGAATTACAGCCACTATGTAATGGACGTATCCCCTCCTCCGGTCATCTCGTGGTATGGCATAGGGGCGCATGTCTGATGCGCCCCTATGCTATACCAAATAGTACACCTGGCGGGAGGCGTCATACAGCCGTTTATCTCCGACTCATCCAGCTGCGCTCGGGAGATGGTGTCTTTATTGGCTCTTGCCTATTGTTTTCTTCACACCAGCGGGGACAGCGGCGTGCTTTTGAATCGGATTAGCTAACCGGACATGAACTTCAAAAGGAGCAGATATCTAGCCACATGCCATTGTATGAATGTGATTGTGAAAGTAGGAGCGAAGGAGAAGATCTAATACCATATAGTTTGCTCTTATAGTTATATAACCATGTTTTGATACTTGAGCTAAATAAATTAGAATTGTAGTACCGAAGCCAAGAAAAAAATGCCGTACATGTATGAAGTCGGATTACTGTTGAAAACTGGCGTCTGTGTTGTCATTTTGAATATGGCATCCCCATTGTGCCTCGGAGATGACCATATTTGGTTGTCAATCCCCATCCTGCCTAAAAGATGACCATATTTGGTTGACAATCCCCATCCTGCCTAAAAGATGACCATATTTGGTTGTCATGATAATTACATTGAGATCAAGAGCACTGTGACACATTAGCGAGTGAAGGCAAAGGAGCTGCCATATAAACTCGGAAGATGCTCTGGTGCTGCGCGGTCTCAGTTACCCCTCCGAGCTTTAAACATGGACTACCGAAATTTCAGTAGAGGAAGGCGCATGGTAGAGTTAGCCAAATCTGCTGTTAATCAAAGTACACAAAGTAGAAGACCCGAAGAGAACGCTAGCCAAGATTTAAGTCGACCATCCAAACTATTGGTGAAACCTGACAATCACCAAACCAAGAATACTCCCGCAGATTTACTGGAAGTTTCACTCATCAGTGATTTAGACATTTCCGTCACGTCAGCGGCCAATGAACTGTTCCATGCCAGCATCGGGTCTGTCGGCGAGATCGTACCAGATGTTCTCCAGACTGAGCCACGGTCAGATGTAACTAATTCAGTCTCTAATTCAGTCTCTGAGTCACCCACTGTACACCAGGCAGCACCAGACAGTCCCCAGCATCTACCTGAACAAGCGCTCCAAAGACTGATTCCGGAGAACTTTCATGTCGATGGATTCTATTCTACCAGCCATGATTCGCACATTCCTGAAATCATCCCTGTCTCTGCAGTCTGTGACCATGCACTTTTTCGAAAAAAATCATGGTCAAAGTGAGGGAGATTCAATGCATTCTGTTGTGGAAGCTGCTTATAAGAGAATTGAAAGTATCATGGTGCCCTCCGAACTGGTCGGCATAATTAAATCTGCAGCACGCAAGAAACCATAATTATATAGTGAATGAAATTCACACTAATGATATCATAGACTGGAAGGCCACTTCTGGTACATCTGGGGTTTTGCGTGTTAGAAAATCAGATGAGGGGATGCCAATATCTTGGCCCGATTTCATGCAAATAAAGATCAGAAAGGACACCCTGGTTAAAATTGAATTCAAGACCTCTCACCTGCAGGAATCCTTCGCAACCATTACCTTACCACCAAGAAGGAAACCCGAGGTCGCACCAACTTTATTGGAGGCTTCTCCTAAGATCTCCAAAGGCAAATATGAGGATCTTGCTGCACTGTGCAATGGACCTACCCCAGTTATAAGCAATCCAGATCATAAACGATTCTACCTGTCTTTACCTCATGACTGAGAAGCGATAATCACACTACCATCATCAGCAACAAACGAACATTAAGCACCATTGTCACTGTGATAAATTCTGTTATCATTTCATGTCTTAAAATGATATGTCTTTAATGTCTTAACTATTGTTGCCACTTTACAGAGCAACCCATTTGCAATACAATATACAAGCTATTATCATCATTATCGACGCCATCATCATCATCGTCATCATCATCATCTCTTGCTGCTCTAATAATATTGTGTCAGGAGCCAGCCTTTTCATAGAAGGGCTAGGTATCTGTTAATATCAATTACACTGTCAAGTTGTTGTGTTCTTCTTTAAAACTGCACCACTCAGCCTTTTTACAGCAGATCAGTAGTCAATAGAAACTTGTAATAAATAATGTAATCTTCTCTGCATCCATCGTCAACATCACCATAAGTTATGATTTGCTGTCAGTGTCATTGTGTCATTATGTCATATTTATTAATTTTCATGTCATCTTACTTGTTATCGCCTTAGTTATCATCGCATTTTGATAATTAATTAATTCTTAAATTACTGTCACACCTTTATTATAATGGCATGCAGATTTTTAAAAAATTAATAAAGTTGGTTTATTCTTGTAAACTTCGTGTTCCGGCCTTTCCTTTATGCTTCAAGTCCGAGATGTTGCTGTTCTGTGTTCTTTTCTTTCTTTTTCTTGCTTTCGAAGTTGATTGTGTGTTGTAAGTCGAATTCAGAATACATTCTGTCAGTATTTTATTATTACTCTTTCTAC
Organism: Onchidella celtica; assembly: GCA_963931925.1. Taxonomy (NCBI): domain Eukaryota; kingdom Metazoa; phylum Mollusca; class Gastropoda; order Systellommatophora; family Onchidiidae; genus Onchidella; species Onchidella celtica. The sequence continues at coordinate 3,790,894 of OZ007584.1, read as the reverse complement.
TGCGTATGGACGTAACCTGCGAATAGAGCCCATTTGTGGCATGTCATAGGGGCGCATCGGGCCGTCGCGGGGCGCATCGGGACATCCATGTCAAAACGTGGTATGGCATAGGGGCGCATCCTATCTACTGGCTTATATACTAATAAAATCACAAAAACGAGATATCAGTATAATAGTTAACCTGCCACAGACATCGCAACAGCAAAAACTATTCGGATCGAGCCAGAAATAAGCGAGCTACCACAATTTTAAGACTCCCAAAGTTTCAAAGCGCTGTGGCTCAAAACTAGGTTTTGCCCGATGCGCCCCTTTGCCGTACCAGCGACGATATGTCAATCTGACTACTGCCCAGACGAACATCGGCCTACGGCTACGGCCTCGATGATACAAACTGACTAGACCCTCACGACGTTACATTATAATACATAATTACATATCAATCTGACAATCGACTGATATAGCCTAGGTAAGTTGGGGTGGGAACAACCGAAAATGTAACGACGTGAGGGTCTAGTCAGTTTGTATCATCGAGGCCGTAGCCGGCGTAGGCCGATGTTCGTCTGGGCAGTAGTCAGATTGACATATCAGGGAAAGCCGCCGGGGTAGCTAGATCTAGATCTAGATCTATGTATTGTTTTCGCTGGAACGATGGAACGCGGGCAAGATAGGGACCGCACTTATCCGGTAGTGCCTTTTCCCTACAATCTTGCATACCTTTCAGGAAGTTATATCAAATGTAATTTTGTATAGTTGCACACTACTTACCTCCGAGAACAAGCACTCTGCTGCCTTCCATGCTGGCCGCCATTTTGTTTTGTTTTTGTCATGTGACTAATGAGCTCATCGTAGAACGTACAAGATTTCATTCGGCATGAAAACTCACAAGGCCTGAATGTACTATGACGTTTTATATAATATCACATTTATTATGCGCATTACTGGTATGATGGAGCTAAACACGAATTTGAAAGGTTATAAAAATGCAAGTATCACATACTAGCATTTCTGAAAAGGAACATCTCTAACTGTGATAGGAAAGTAAAAGAAAAATGCTATAACACCTTCGTGAGGCCCTCCCTAGAGAATGGCTGCAGTGTCTGGGACCCCCACTGTCGAATAAATATAGACCAACTGGAAAAGGTCCAGAGGAGAGCTGCTCGCTTTGTGACAAATGACTATGCTAGCAGTAGTAGTGTCAATAAAATGATGAGAGACCTCGAGTGGACACCACGAGAAGAAAGAAGAGCAAAAAACAAAGTAAAAATATTTCATAAGGGCAGGGAAGGAAATACCCATATCCCACTGAACCACCTCACCATTAATACCAGAGGCAACAGAAGGAATAACATAAAATATAACATCCCAAGCTCACGGATTAACAGCCATCTTTACTCATTTTACCCTAATGTGAAATCATACAGATGTTATGGTGAACGATCATTCACATATATTGGCCCCTTAATGTGGAACAAGTTACCTATGGAACTGAGACAAACAAAAATCATTAGTAAGTTTCAAAAGGCAGCTAAAGCATTTTTTGTTCCAGCAGGCTTATTTTTCTTGACTTACCTGAGGGGAGAGAGCATGTGATAGAAGGAGTGAGAATGTGATGGGAAGGGAGAGAGAGGGGGGGGTGGATAGAGGGAGTGTGGGAGAGAGAGGAATGAGTTTTTATTACTTGTAAAGCGCATTGAGCTTTTATTGGAAATGCGCTATATAAATGTAATTTATTATTATTATTATTATTATTAATGTCATCAGGATGTGGAACAACCTCCCGGCAGAAGTCCAAACACTATCGTCTGCAACGGCTCTTGGCAATGAATTAAAGAACATAATTATCCGTTGCAGCTACCATTGTATTTAAAGTGCGGGTCTATTTCTGTGCACAATCTTGATGCCAAGAGATATTTTCACCAGAGATATATATATACAATAGAATTTACACAACGAATATATTTTAAATGGTCTTAATATATGCTGTTTTAGCCTGTTTTAGCCTCAGAGCAGTAACGTCGAGTCGCATATATATGGTGCAGTTGAGGGATCGTCTTTGTACATAGACGAATCAACTTCATGAGAAGAAGAAGAAGTAGCTCAGGTATGTACGTAGGCCTACGTATACACACATGTAAGTATGCATGCATTTTGTTTGTATATAAAGGAGTTAAAGTATTTTTTGGGATCCAGCATCTTTCTGTACTGATTTGAAATCGATTCTATTTACATTTTTTAATAAAATGGTTAACATAATATTTATGAGACTAGAACGACCCCCCATAGTAAGCCAATCTCAGCACACATCCTAATTTCCCCTGTGCCCAAATTTCTTTACGGAACATTACCATCTAATTTAGAATCTAGATGTGAACTTTGAATTAAATGGATTTTTTCCCGATCTCTCTAATAATTAAGCACGATTCTAATTTAAATAATCAGCACATCCACCAGTGTTCAAGAAAGAGATGAAATCCATCTATCCATCTAGTGATCCGGTTGTATGAGATGTTTACAATGTAGAATGGGATAAAATTGGGTAGGTACAGTGTGTATATCTTATTTCATGTACACCATATTTCATTCTATAGTCCAGTGTTTTTCGAGGTGGGGCGTGAGACTTCAGAATGAGGCATTGTATAATAATATATTGTATACTAACTTTGTTCGACCATGGTGGGGCGTAAGTTTTTGTTTGTTTGTTTGTTCAAAAAATTGAAGTGGGGCAAAAAAAAAAAAAAAAGGTTGCGAAACACTACTCTAGTACGGGTGTAGATTGATTTAATTTCTACCTCATAGGCAGAGGAAATGTAAAGAGTTTGAAGAAAAAGGCAATTAAAGTACGTAGGCTTGCGTGTCCAGTACCTTAGTAATATGTTTGGCAGGGACAGCAAAGACCTAGTGAAATTGTATTAGAGAAACATAAGAAAATAGAGCTAGGATTTCTATAACCGCTTACATGTTCCTTCTTCAGTAGCTGTTACTGTTGTTCATGTGTACCTCCATCACTAATATAATACTAAAAGGCCTATCTACTGCCACTACATCACTACGTTATGGAACTCTGACAGGCAGGACTAGCGTCGTTTGCTCAAAGAAATGACATCGTACCAATGTAAGTCATATGGTTACAACATCATGCCGACGTCGATTTGATGTAGGGAATTCACGTCTAAAGTAGGCCCTAATCCTACCAACAATACGGAAATCCTTTAAAAATCTACATCAAACTGAGTTACGCAAGCTCGCTGGGAGTACTGAAATGTTACAATTAACCACAAAAAATTAGAAAGAAACAAAAGCAACAAGCGTTCAGTCATGATAGACCTTCATCAGGCAAGAAAAACAGTGGAACGAAATTCAGGGAAAAAAAATCGGAACAATTTTTGAAAAAAAAACAAGGCCACCACTAATCTGTTATTGCACATATATAAGAACTAGATGAGCTACCGGGCATTGCCCGGAATAAACAATCATGTGATCCCCCCCCCCAACCCTCCTCTCTCTAGTATAATAATAATAATAATAATAATAATAGGCTCTTTTCGTCTTGGCAGACGATCTAAGCAGCTATATGTGTCCTACTTCTGCAGCTACGCTCGTGACTGATTCTGCCTATATTCGACAGGCACGCTCTGTCGCAGAATCTGCATATGAGGGAGGTGCCATAGGGCAATGAGTTATCTTTTCTTGTCAGGCGTTTTGCCTCAAGGGCTGCAACAATGTTTTTTTCATGGTGTTTTATGCCAGAGTCCACTGATGTTTTCCATGCTGATCTGTCTTCTGCTGTCGTCTCCCACGTTCTCAAATCGATGTTACACTTTATCATACTGCTCTTGCATGTATCTTTGTACCTCAGTTTTGGTCTTCCTCTGGGTCTGCTACCTGTAGCCATTACACCATATAAGAATTGCTTGGGGATTCTGTTGTCGTCCATCCTCTTCAAATGCCCCAGCCATCGCAGTCTCTTTTTGCACAAGATGGTCAACATGGTTGGGAGTGCTGCCCGTTTCAAGACCTCTGTGTTGGTAACTTTATCTTGCCAGCTGATGCCAAGGATCTTGCGGAGGCATCTCAAGTGAAATCCATTCAGTTTCTTCTCTTGTCTTGAATATAACGTCCAGGTCTCTGAGCCATAGAGGAGTGTGCTCAATATACATGTTTCATATATCCTGATCTTTGTTTTTCTATTTAACATTTTGTTATTCCAAGCTCTTTTGTTTAATTTTCCAAAGGCTGTGGCTGCTTTTCCTATTCGGGCACCTATTTCGCTATCTAATGAAGTTGAAGAAGTCATTGTTGATCCCAGGTAGCAAAATTTCTCGACAGTCTCCAACTGGTTGTTGTTCAGCTTGATGTTGCATTGTGTTGTGCCATCTTGTGTCATAATAACAGTCTTCTGGACGCTGATAACAAGAGAGAAAGCTTTACATGCTTGTGATAAGTAGTCCATCATTGATTGTAGTGTGGACTCGCTATGGGCAACTAGTGCTGCGTCATCTGCAAACAGCAATTCTCTGATCAATGTTGACTTGGTTTTAGTTTTTGCTTTGAGGCGTGCAAGATTGAAGAGGGATCCATCAGTTCGCCAGTGGAGATAAACATCTCCAGGGGATTCCCTGAATGCAAACTGCAGAAGCATGGAGAAGTAAATACCAAAAAGTGTTGGTGCCAGGACACAGCCTTGTTTCACCCCGCTTTTGATGTTGAAGCGATCGGATGTAGAACTATCAAATTGGACTGTGGCTTGCATATCTTCATGAAAGGACATGATGAGTTGGAGGAGTGTCGGGGGGCATCCGATCTTATGGAGCACCATATACAGTCCTGATCTGCTGACTGTGTCGAAAGCCTTTGTTAAATCGACAAATGCCATATGTAAAGGTAGACTTTGCTCGCGACACTTTTCCTGCAGTTGACGTAAAGAGAATATCATGTCCATGGTTGATCGTCCTGACCTAAAACCGCACTGGCTTTCTGGAAGTACTCTTTCTGCTAGTTGTTGAAGACGCTTTAAAAGTATTTTGGCAATTGCTTTTCCTGTGATACTTAGCAGAGATATGCCTCTGTAATTATTACAGTCTCCCTTATCACCTTTGTTCTTATATAAGGTCACGATGTTAGCATCTTTCATATCTTGTGGAATCTCTTTATGCTTCCAGCACAGGATGAGGAGCTTGTATAGATGAGGAAGGAGGAAATCTTTGTTCTCTTTCAAGATTTCCGCTGGTATGTTATCACTACCCGGAGACTTTCCACTTGCAAGCTCATCTATAGCCTTGTTGAGTTCTTCCTGTGTAGGTTCTTTGTCTAGGTCTGTAAATTCTGGGAGCTGCGGGAGGGCCTCTTCTAGACTGTCATCCACTATACGTTCTTGAGAGTAGAGATTTGAGTAATGTTCAATCCATCTGGCCATTTGTTCGTTTTTGTCTGTGATTTGTTCACCTGATGACGATTTTAGTGGTGCTATCTTGTTAATCTGTGGGCCAAGAGCAATCCGAATTTTCTCATACATTCCTCTACTATCTCCGATGTCATGAGCTTTCTGTATGTCTGTGCAAAGATTCTCCCAGTATGTGTTTGCGCATTTCCGTGTCTCTTTTTGAAGTGTAGATTTTGCAGCTCGTAATTTGTTTAAGGTGCGATCTGATGGAGTTTTGTTGTGTGCCAAAAGTGCCATGCGCTTTTTCTCGATAAGTGGCAATAGTGTTGCTTCGTTTTCTTCAATCCAGTCTTTATTGTTTGATCTGTTTGTACCAAAGGCCTGAGAAGCAGAATCGTGCATAGCTTCCTTTAAACCGGCCCACATCTTCTCTGGTGTAGTATCATCTATGGAGAGGAGCTGTTCTTCCATCTTCCCCTGAAAAACTGCTTGCATGTCTTTGTTGCTGGCATTTCGTGTGTTAATTTTTGGTCTTTTCGTCTCTTTGGCTCTGTGAATGTTTCTACCCACAATCTTTGTCTTGGCTAAAACGAGCAGGTGATCGGTGTTGCAGTCTGCACTGTGGTATGATCTTGTTTGTTTGATGTTGTTCAGATGGTTCTTTTTGACGATAATAAAATCAATTTGATGCCAATGTCCAGATCTGGGATGACGCCATGAGACTTTGTGGCAGTCCTTTCCATTGTAAAAAGTATTTGTGATGCATAGATTGTTGTCTGAGCAGAGTTCCAAAAGTCTCTGGCCGTTGTCGTTGATCTTGCCTAATCCAAAATGGCCGAGACAAGTTTGCCATGCTTGTTGATCTGTGCCAACTCTGGCATTGAAGTCACCAAGGATAAAAATCTGATCGTTTGTTGGTATCTTCGCAAGTACGTTTTGAAGGTCTTCATAAAACTTGTCTTTGTTTTCTGTTTCAGCTGCTAATGTTGGAGCATAGGCACTAATTAGATGGGCTGTGCCTGACTTAGTCTTCAGCTGCATGGTGATGATGCGTTCGGATATACCTTGAGGTGTATTAATTTTGGCGAGGAGCTTGTTGTTGTCTGCGAAGCCCACACCATAAAGTCGAGGCTCTTCTTGTCCTAGACCTTGCCAGAAAAAAGTGAAGTTTGCCTCTCTCACTGAGCCACTATCAGCCAGTCGTGTTTCCTGCAAGCCCACGATGACAACGTTTAGCCTCTTGAGTTCTTTGTTTATGATGGCAGTCTTTCTTAACTCTTTGGTGTTGTCAAGATCAGTGTTGTCAAGTCCGGTGCACATTGTCCTCACATTCCAGGTGCCCAACTTCATTGGGATTGATTTAAATTTGCGTTTCTTATTGCCTGGTGCTTGGCTTTACGTCTCTAGTATAATAAAAGTAATAAACTACAGTCTTGCTTCAGAACTCATGCGCACCACAACATTACGCACCGAACTGAACGCTTGATACGGTTACTTTTTATGACCTGCACGGTACTATATTACGAAACAAACATGCAGAAATACAGATGTTACATAGCAATAAACATTGTTATTTTTTAAAAATACATGCTTGAAGTAAACAACTTTTAATTATAGCCATCATCTTCCTTATCTCAATTGCCACCTTCCTGCCAAATTTAAGACCTGAGGAGTGTATAGTTTGGTCAGTTAGTCATGCCAAAGGTTGCAAGTTACTGAAATATATAATAGATTAAGAGGCGAGGAACCTTTTCATCAATGTCTCATCAGAAATATGAACCTGGAGGCTTCGTCATGCTCAAATTCTGCTTCCAGAGTGTGTAGCCTTGGCTGAAGGTATCCCAAAGCCATGGACATGGTTTAGCTTCTTCTCCAGTACCGCCACAATGAAGTACTGGTGCTGCAAACGCAGATGTCATGTGATTCTGCATCCAGCACAGATAATTTTGAACCAGCAGCTCTGAAATATGATTGTTGGATGAACTACGAGTGGCTAATGTGGTTACTGCGTGGGTTCAATAGTAACTCCCTTAAGGATACACAGGATTAACAAACACAGGGTTCTGCTGGCAATCTTATTTATTCAAAAAGCCTAACAACGGTATCACTACCAAACAAAAAAAAGCCCAACCAGCCATAAGCCAAAGTTTCTCCGGGTCCTGCGCTACCGCTTCATGCCTTATGGGGCGGGGTGGCGATGGCAAGCGTCGGCAAGCCTCTGAGCTGCTACGGGCCCGGGTTGCTGGGCTGGGTTCACTGTGCTGTCGGCTCTTGTCTCTGCGTCTATGATGGAGTGTGTTGACCACTCGAACTCGCATCTTATTTATGAGCCCGCGAGGACGTCCGGGAGAGCTATTACGTAGCCCGTGTTGCACAAGTGAAAGGCTCGGACATTGAGTCCAGCCGAACAACATAACCGGTTAGGGTCCTAACACAATCGAATTTACAGTACGGTTAAAAGGGTGCACACAAAAGTCAATTAGGTATCCCAGTAAACTGCAGAAATTACTCTAACGTCCCCTCCAGCAATAATTGAATAAATTTGACCCAGGTTGGATTTATCGGGGATAACTTGCGCCTAACTCATGGTTTACTTTAAATCCGAGACCCTCTTATTAATTATTTCAATAGGACCTGTGCATCAAAGCACAACGAAATTGGTACCCTTATAAAGTAGAAACTTGCTGCTAAAATTCTAACTGACTACTTATACCAGAAACCCAGTAATAGTTTTAATGTAAATTTTCAAAGTGTCAGGACTAACAACATTCGACAATTTTGTGCGGGATACTTTCGTCCATTAATACGACGTATCTCCATTGATAACAAACGTTATCATGAGTACCTATTTTGTACCGATAGGGTATTGTCTACTCTCAAAAATGAATTCGGGCTCCCGTCTTTCTGTCGGTGGATAAGAACGAAGGAGCGAGTTGTAAGAAACTTAAAGCCATGATATAAGAGTTGGAAGCCCGGTGGTCAACATTTCCAACTGACCAATCAAAATGCGCGCTTTTCACCGTGATGTGAATAACGGGTCCCGCGCTAGTATTACAAGGGAAATAATCCAATTAATGGTACTCGGCCAAGTGTCCATAAACTACTATGAGTGGCCGTCCCTCACTCACGCACCAGAGTTACCATGAAAGCACATTAAAAATAGAAAGTCGTTCATCCTCTCACATTCTCCCCTGCTAAGTCACGTAGTCCCTTACGTGACACATACATCAATTCAAAGGTTTACAAAAGACCACTGAAGGTATAATCAAACTCTAAGGGGCTATGATACCATCACTTAGAGTAGAACAATTGCAAATTACACACAGTGAACCGAAGTACCACAATGGTCCATCCTCTTTATAACTACTAACAGGTGGCGTGAACCGGCTAAGTTACTACTGGCATCCTGAAGATGTACACAACAGTCTCAGCTCTGGCTGTAGTAAGTTACATCATATGGACAAAACAACAGGTCCCAGACCTGCAACGGTGGTCCCAGACCACTATCAGGGTTAACGTAGGATCGAACAGTACAAAAAAAGACAATATGCTATAAGGGCACTAGTGCAATGAAAAAGGCAAGGTCAACATAGGCATTAAAAGTCATTGTAACTAAGCTGTGGAGAAAGCCAACATGGGCATACTCTCTAACTTAAAATCTTGAGGCGGAGCTCCCTTGGATTCGGTGGTCTATCATCTGGCCTGATGGAAACTCGGGGGGTCTTGATGGGTGCGCTCCCCTGCTCTTTCGGCACTCACAGTCAATGTCTAATGTTAATCACTAATAAGAGTCAGAGGTCCAATCTCTGGGGTTGTCTGTGTGGGCGGCTGGACCTTCGCACAGGAGGTAGGCGCTGGGAAGTTGTCATCCCAGGTTGAGGGTCCGGTCGGGCTGCAGGTGGCTGGCAAGGGTGGTGAGCCGGGAAGTACCAGACATCGGTCGACGCAGGCAGTGGAGGCGGGTGCTGTGGATGTGTGTTGACCACTGGGGGGTGAAATAACCGCAAGAGGTCTCCGTTGACCGCAGTGGCATCTCCATCTGGGTTTCTGATGGTAAAGTAACCACCATGAGGCGGGGGAACAGACAGGACGGTGGTACACAGGACTGGGATACAAGTCCTGAATCTTGAGTTGATGTCGGAGGGCGTTGGTCTTCGTGGCTCCCTGGTTCCTATGGGGTGGGGCAGGGGTTGGCTGGCCGGCTGGGCTTCAAACTAAAAATTTCCACGGCTGGGTTTTCTACACTACAAACTAACCCTTCTGTGTATCCCACTTCTTGACACCAGAAAATGTTGGATGAACTACGAGTGGCTAATGTGGTTACTGCGTGGGTTCAATAGTAACTCCCTTAAGGATACACAGGATTAACAAACACAGGGTTCTGCTGGCAATCTTATTTATTCAAAAAGCCTAACAACGGTATCACTACCAAACAAAAAAAAGCCCAACCAGCCATAAGCCAAAGTTTCTCCGGGTCCTGCGCTACCGCTTCATGCCTTATGGGGCGGGGTGGCGATGGCAAGCGTCGGCAAGCCTCTGAGCTGCTACGGGCCCGGGTTGCTGGGCTGGGTTCACTGTGCTGTCGGCTCTTGTCTCTGCGTCTATGATGGAGTGTGTTGACCACTCGAACTCGCATCTTATTTATGAGCCCGCGCGGACGTCCGGGAGAGCTATTACGTAGCCCGTGTTGCACAAGTGAAAGGCTCGGACATTGAGTCCAGCCGAACAACATAACCGGTTAGGGTCCTAACACAATCGAATTTACAGTACGGTTAAAAGGGTGCACACAAAAGTCAATTAGGTATCCCAGTAAACTGCAGAAATTACTCTAACGTCCCCTCCAGCAATAATTGAATAAATTTGACCCAGGTTGGATTTATCGGGGATAACATGCGCCTAACTCATGGTTTACTTTAAATCCGAGACCCTATTATTAATTATTTCAATAGGACCTGTGCATCAAAGCACAACGAAATTGGTACCCTTATAAAGTAGAAACTTGCTGCTAAAATTCTAACTGACTACTTATACCAGAAACCCAGTAATAGTTTTAATGTAAATTTTCAAAGTGTCAGGACTAACAACATTCGACAATTTTGTGCGGGATACTTTCGTCCATTAATACGACGTATCTCCATTGATAACAAACGTTATCATGAGTACCTATTTTGTACCGATAGGGTATTGTCTACTCTCAAAAATGAATTCGGGCTCCCGTCTTTCTGTCGGTGGATAAGAACGAAGGAGCGAGTTGTAAGAAACTTAAAGCCATGATATAAGAGTTGGAAGCCCGGTGGTCAACATTTCCAACTGACCAATCAAAATGCGCGCTTTTCACCGTGATGTGAATAACGGGTCCCGCGCTAGTATTACAAGGGAAATAATCCAATTAATGGTACTCGGCCAAGTGTCCATAAACTACTATGAGTGGCCGTCCCTCACTCACGCACCAGAGTTACCATGAAAGCACATTAAAAATAGAAAGTCGTTCATCCTCTCACATGATATTTGTTTATGGGAAAAGATAGAGATGCAAAAGCTACATTTTGTTTCAAAAAAAATAAAAAAAATAACACCAGTATTGGGCCTGTCTAGATCTAGACCTAGAGCTAGTCTACTGATAACACAAAAAAAGTTTGGTGAAATTATTTTTGATGAAGTTCAATACATTTTTAATTACGGTAAAATTAGTTACACTCCATTCTGTGATAAATATATCTAGATCTAGATTTGGATCTATATTCTACCTAACCTAAACTGAAGCAAAATCATAGTGCTAGATCTACTTTATGGACAAAACCACCTGGGAAAGTTGTAGAACTAGACAGACCTACTAGTACTATAGAACCGACGAGAGGAGTAGATTTTAGATCTAGATTTAGGCTATACGAGTTAGGCCTACCTTGCAAAATCATTTGAAAAGAGCGTCCCGTGAGAGGGGAGGGGGGTGGGGGGGGGGGGGCTTGAATTAGATCTTGGAAAAAGTTTAGATATAGCCGATTACCACTCTTTCCCGAACTGAAAGTCTCTAGATCTAGATCTAGATCTCGGCCTACCGAAACTAGATATATTCTAGATCTACAACTAGACTAAACAGCTAGGAATAACCCACCATATCGTTTTCCGCATCCTCTAACTCTACAACATGGTCAAAACTTAAGTAGATCTAGATCTAGATCTAGATAGGCTAGACTGGACACATTCCCAATTCCCAGCCGAAGACATGAAGAAAGCGCACATGACAGCAGCAGCAAGTTTATCGTAAACGGATCAGATAGACCACGAAAGATCATGTGAGAAAATCATCTGAAAAGAAACAAAATAATAAACATTGCCTGACGTGTCACACTACAGAACTGTGCACAGCACTGAGATTAAGTGCACATTCATGGAACATAACCAAGAAAATACTGCGCGACTATGACGGCAAAATTTGTCTCCCATTTTGTTTGACGATTGTGGGACATAACTGAGGAAATATTACAGTATTGCTAAGACAACAAGGTTTGTCTCCCATGAAATTGGGTCAATCATGGGACAGGACCACGAAAATAAGGGACTGTTATTAAGACGACAAGATTGATCTCCCATTTTTTTAATAATGGGACATATATGGCCTTTAGCGTCTTTACAGACGGTCTTAGCAGCTAGAATATTCACTTTCACTTTGACTGACAGCTTCTCTCGTGGCTTATTCTACCAATGTTTGACCCGAGAGTGCGATGGCAGTGATTGCAGGTCAGTCTTTTGGGTTCACTTTGGCGAGTGTTTTCATTCCGCCTCTGTCGTTTTGTCAGGTATGTTTCTTTTGCCTTGAAGTCTATTGCGAGCGTGCCACTGCGCAATTTTTGTCTCCATCTGCTTCGATCATTTGCAAGGTTCTCCCATTCATTGGGGTCGATGTTGAATGCTTTCATCGTGACCTTGCAAGTGTCTTTGAATCGCAGATGTGGCCTACCTCTGGGTCGGTTGCCAGTAGCAAGTTCCCCGTAGAGAATTTGTCTGGGGATGCGATCATTTTCCATACGGTGGAGATGTCCAAGCCACCGCAGTCTTTTTTTGCCTAGGAGAGCCTGAGTTGATGGAATGTTGGCTCGGCTCAGAACTTCGGTATTTGAGATCCTGTCTTGCCACTTGATCTTGAGAATTTTGCGTAGGCAGCGCAGGTGGAAGGAGTTGAGGGATCTTTCATGTTTGGAGTAGGTGGTCCATGTCTCTGAGCCATACAGCAGGGTGCTTAGGACGCAAGTTTGGTACACGAGTACCTTTGTTTTGATGGTCAGCTTGCTATTGTTCCACACCCTTTTTGAGAGTTTGCCAAAAGCTGTGGCCGCCTTTCCTATTCTGGCATTTATTTCAGTTGTTATGTCTGTGCTACCACTGATGGTTGAGCCTAGGTAGCAGAATTTTCCCACTTGCTCCAGAGGAGAGCCATTCAGCATGATTGGGTTGGGATTTCTCAAGCCTTGTGTCAAAACTACAGTTTTTGAGACACTGATCTTTAGCATGAATTTGTCACAGGCTTTGGCAAGGCTATTGATGAGAGCCTGGAGCGTGGTTTCATCGTGGGCCACGATTGCAGCATCATCTGCGAAGAGGAGCTCTTGTAACATAATATGCTCTGTACGAGATTTTGCTTTTAGTCTGGCAACATTAAAAACGGAGCCGTCCACTCTGGTGTTAATAAGTACTCCACCTGAACATTGACCAAAGGCATTCTTGAGTAGGGCTGCAAAATATATACCAAATAAGGTAGGAGCAAGAACACATCCCTGCTTCACACCGCTGTTTACAGCAAATGAATTGGATGTGCAGCCCTCAAAGTTGACACATGCCCTCATGTCAGTGTGGAAGGATGCAATAAGTTTTAGCAATGTTGGTGGACAGCCTATGGATTTAAGGACTGCATACAGGCCAGATCGGCTTACGGTGTCGAAAGCCTTTGTTAGGTCCACAAAGCATGTTATAAGCGGCCTGTTTTGTTCTTTACATTTTTCTTGGATTTGCCGAAGTGCAAATATCATGTCAATAGTTGATCGTTTGCTTCGAAAGCCACATTGTGTTTCTGGTAAGACTTTTTCCGCCAGTTGTTGAAGGCGGCAGTGGATGACGCGAGCAAAAGCCTTTCCAGTAATGCTGAGGAGGGATATGCCTCGATAGTTGTTGCAGTCGCCTTTGTCTCCTTTGTTCTTGTAAAGTGTGACAATTTTGGCGTCTCTCATATCATGTGGTATCACGCCTTCTTTCCAACACTGCAGTAACAGATTATACAGGTGTGGTAATAGTGGGCCTTTTAGGTCTTTTAATACCTCTGCAGGAATGTTGTCACTTCCTGTGGCTTTTCCAGCAGACAGGTGGTCGATTGCATTGGAAAGCTCGACTAAGGAAGGTTCAGCGTCAAGTTCGGCCATTATTGGCAGTTTTTGGAGGTGTTCCTCAAAATCTGGTGGAATATTTTTCTCAGTTGAATACAACAGAGAGTAATGCTCTACCCACCTGTTCAGTTGTTCATTTTTATCTGTGATGGGTTCACCATTTACAGACTTAAGTGGGGCGCTTTTGGTGATGATTGGCCCAAGAGCTACTTTCATCTGACTAAAGGCGGTTTTCATATCTCCCTTTTCATTTGCCTCTTGTATGCTGTTACACAAGTCTGTCCAGTATTTGTTGGCGCAACGTCTTACCTCCAGCTGAAGTTTAGCTTTTGCATTTTTCAAACAAGTTTTTGTACTCTGATTGCAATTTTTGTTATACTCATTGAAAGCAGATTTCTTTTGCTCAATGAGAGGTAGGAGAATTTCGCTGTTCTGGGCTACCCAGTCGTTGTTTGAAACTTTATGCTGTCCAAAAGACTTGATGGCACAGTCATGAATTTTTGAACTGAGAGTGTTCCATGTTTCATCTACCGAGTCACATTGGGTGACATTATCCATGCTTTCAGCAAATAACTTTTCAAATGACTTTCTATTTGATTCATCTCTGATTGCTGTTACATTGATCTTAGGGATTGAAGGGGCTTTTGATCTGTATATTTTCTTGGCCGAAATTTTGATTTTGCTGACTACCAGTGCATGGTCGGTGTCACAGTCAGCACTGTGGAGGGAACGAGTTATTTTTATACAGCCCAAACTCTTCCTCCTTGAGAGAATAAGATCTAATTGATGCCAATGGCCAGACCTGGGATGGCGCCATGATGTTCTTTGGCATCTCTTAAGGTCAAAGTACGTGTTTGTAACACATAATGAGTTTACGGAGCATAGCTCCAGAAGGCGCTGCCCGTTTTCGTTGATGTTGCCAATGCCGAAGTGCCCAATGCACTTTGGCCATGCGGAGTGATCTGCTCCCACTCGAGCGTTAAAGTCACCCAGAATTAGCAGGCCTTCGGTGAGAGGGATGTTGTGGAGAGTCCTCTGCAATGCCTCGTAGAAAATGTCTTTGGTTTCGTCAGAGGAGGTAAGTGTTGGGGCATAGACACAGATAATGTTGGTAAAACCAGACCGGGTGTTCAGTCTGAGTGTCATGATGCGTTCTGACACTCCAATTGGAGTTGCGATCGAATTGATAAGGGAGTTTTTAACGGCGAAGCCCACGCCGTGGATTCTCGGCTGTTCGCTGCTAAGGCCCTGCCAGAAGAAGGTGTAGTTTTCTTCTTTGACTGACCCGGAGTCGGGAAGTCGAGTTTCTTGAAGGGCAGCGATGTCGATGTTTAGTAGCTGAAGTTCTCGATCAATAATTTGGGATTTCCTGATGGAGTCAATATCAGTGAGATCTTGCTGTTGCAAGCCTGGGCGCATTGTTCTGACGTTCCAGGTACCAAGTTTTAGTATTTTTTTGTTTTTGCCAGGTGCACACTTTACGTCAGCTTTTTGACTTTTGGTCTAGCTCCAACCACCTTATGAAGCAGGCTGACGTGGCGGAACAACACCCAACTGCCTGGGGGCTGCCCAGGTTACGGCGGGCGGTAGTTGATCAATGCAGCTGAAAAGCCGCTCCCACCGACAGAGGGGACCCCTGGCGCTCATCCGTACGCCAAATGGATTGAGCTTATCACCGGTAACTGCCACCTCCCGTGTTGTGCCCATCCGTAACGGATGGCTGGAGTGTCCTCTCCAAATCGGAAATGGGTGGGCTTATAGAGGAGAGACAGACGCTTGCCAAGCCCGAGCAAACGCCTCCTCGTTTTGCTGCCTTGCCTGGGCTATTTTTAAGAGATGGTGCTTTGCCCAGAGGCACCACCCCTCTCTCTGCCATTCTAGTTAAACCCAAGGGAGAGACCAGGTCAATACATTTGGAACTAGTCCGGCTGCAGGAGATGCTGGAAGCCAGTTTGATGCAGTTCTCCCTGACAACCACCTTCGGGTCTCCACTCCTGATTTTCTGTCTGGGTTTACTCCCATAGCCTTTGCTATCATAGCAACACACAAGGCAGTGTGGTATTTGTATTCAGGGTTACCTTCCCCTAGTCTTCCTCTCTCCCGAGATGACCCACAAGACAGTGGGGGTGACAGTAGCAGGCTGTATTGTGTACTGTCATACAATAGCAGAAAACTCTGGCCTGACACACCAGGGACATAACCAAGAAAATATTGTACTATTACGAAGATGACAATATTTGTCTCCCATTTTGTTTTTACTATTCCCCTCGTTTATTTCAACTTCCTGAACCAACTTACTGCATTTCATTGATCCTATGAGCTTTTAGCTGTTTTTTTTTCTTTTGAAATAAATATGACCATGGTAGTGGGCATGACATAGCACATTTCAATGACTATCCCCCGAATTTCTTCAGTCGTGAAAACTGGCTAAGATGTTTAATAAATTATAATAATAATCGTAAAAAGAAGAATATAATAATAATTCATCCACAATAATAATGGCAAATGGGAACGAACTGGGAGATAGAGAGATAATAGAATATGGTAAGGGGGGGGGGGAATTCAATATGGGAATTAATTGGTGCTGCCTTCATGAACTGCTGAAGATTCTCATTGTTATTTGCCTTGACCAGGGGGGGGGGGGGGCTGTTTTATGACAATATTATTTCGGTTAAACTTTTGGCAGGCAGCTGTTTTTAATGTTTCAGTTAGCGAAAGGCGTTTCACGAGTCTGGTGAAAATCTACCTACTCTTTGCTATACTTTTTTTCCCCCCATAAAAAGATTCCCTCAGCCGAAATCTTGAAGACTTTAAAAAAAAGTAAATCGTTAAGTAAATAGATCTAACAATAAATCATGTTTAATGACTGCATGCTGTACTGAATCCCCAATCTTGTGCACAAGAGAGAGGACAGCCCTCAAGTTTTGAATAACGAAGAAAGATGCAAAATAAAGCGTTAGATCTAGACACTAGATCTAGATCTAGATCTAGATCAGATCTGGTTCATGTCCACTCTCAGTGGCCCAACCCAAATACGTTTAATCCCAATTTTTATTAGACCATAGTATACAAAGAATGCAACTTCCGGTAGCAGGTGGACCCGAAATCGGTCGCGAAAACTGTACCGATGAGAACATTAATTATATCTCTGAATACGTGGAGACTTAAATGGAGTGCAGTGCATGGTCAAATTTAATTATAGTTGGAATGGATTACATTAGAACATGTCCCGCCCCTTCTCATCGATGATACGAGTCCAACCGATGCAATATTTCGCAGCTCAGACCTGATTAGAATCTACTAGAATATCTAATCTAGATCTAGATGAGTAGATACATCTAGACTAGACTGCCAAGAGCTAAACTCTAATCACAGATTATCAGAAGTGACATTAGGGCCAGTCCTTTCATAGATATCTGAATGTAGAAATGTGTAGCTCTACATCTGTAGTCAATGCACTAGGTGCGGTCAGCATGTTGGTGCGGTCAATATTTGTTTTTCCATACAGTTTCATTTACCAGTGTTTTTGTGACCTATCCAGGTTTTGAGACATTCTTATCAATACATCACAACATCACATAGAATATGACTGCTGTCTAAGCTTGTGTTTTGCCTTGGGTAACTTTCCCAAATTTTGTGTCCCCACAACTTCCATCTTGAGTTCAAAGGTAAATAGATCTATGTGACCCTACAGTTTTCTCCATTTAATGGTCTGGTGTAAGCTCATAGAAGTGCTCTGGGCACTGTACTTTGGGTGGATTTTCATTAAAAATATGTTTTCTGGGTATTATGAGCGTGATTATGCACATATGGCGCTGACTGCACTGACATGCATTCATCTGACACCCTGCATGAGGTGCAGTCACTGGTAATTGCAGTGATCAACTGGGATCACTAGCACCATTATTACTTATTATTAATATGATTACATTATAAAAAAGGGTTTAAAAAAAGAGCCACGGCACACCAGCTAATAGTAAAATAATAATATTAATTATTATGGTAAAATCTAAATACATAGGCTAGATCTAGATCTAGAATCTAGATCTATATTTCAAGGCATTTTGCAACTTGATAAAAGAATTATCTAGATCTAGTAAATTCAGCATGAGGACAAGAAAAAGTGGGAAGTCAGGGAATTGGAAAAGAAGAGGATGGGAAGGTTGATTATCAGATTTATTTTGATATTGATTGCACAGAGAGCATGCACTGATGGCACTTACATGCAGGTGACTGCACGACCAGCAACTTGTGACTGCACTACCAGCAGGTGACCGCACAGACATGCAATTGATGCTTACACATGAAAAGTGTTCTGACCAGCACAGATTAACTGAGAAAGTTCAGTGGTTAAATTGAGCCAGTCAGAAGCTCGCTAGACTTTGTTTACTTCCGGCCATTTACCATTTCCTGGCTCGTGACCGCACCTAGTGCATTGACCATAGATCTAAAGTGTTCTGGTAAATGATTTGATTTCTAGATAGGCTTTGTGAACAATACAAGGATGAAGGACTATTAGTGTGTGGAGAGAGATTCGTCTGCAACCATGCAATTCTTTTACAAATGTTGTTCAGAATATGAAGTGATAATTGGTCATAAGGTCTGGAACAATGTGTAACAGTGAGCTGTACTTTCTAAAATAATGATAAAAACTACATGTAACGCATACGGAACTCCTCCCTAAAGGCCTATTTACACGCGCAGATGAATCGGAACCGACGTATCACTCACAAGATCTGTCAATTTTTTCCGCCCTGTGTATCGTGCTTACACGTAATGATCTCTCGTTAAATGTAGGAAGCGACGTCACGACCTCCTTATAATTAGATTTGATTTCACTCTTGAATCAGAGAGCCACAATGTCTCATTGCTATGTCTACATAGATGATTTGCTTGCTCTGTGTAAATAACAAAAGACAAAGCTAAAGAAAGAAGCCCATTTGGACGAAAGGCTGGCTTTTAAAAAGAAACGTTTTCACTCACACAAACCTTCTTCTAGATCTAGTAGAAATAAGAGCTTTTCCTGAAGATTTCAACAATTTTTTAAGGATGGATGAAAAGACATATTTTCAACTGCTATGCGCCGTGAGTCCTTTGACCGAAAAACAATCTTTATTGGCGTCTGCATTAAACTCTTTGCAAAATGCAACAAGTTCTTCATACGCTTTTAAAAACTTGTTGCTACATAGTCCTTGGACTTAATTTTCCAAAGACATGCTTTGCATCTATACTTAAATAAATTGTAGCAGTGTTTCCTTTGACCAAGTAACCATGATGACGGTGTTACAAGTTTGACGCCTTGAAGAAGACTGGCATATATAAATTTTTCCTGACGGGGATATCTCCGTCCCATCCCATTCCAGATAAAAGTAACAAAAAGAAAACATTGGAGGCGAACTTACATTGCACAAGAATGCACGGGGGCAAATTGTATTTTTTATTAAAACTTAAAAACCTTAAATAATGCATCAAATCGAGTTCCTCGCGAACCATTTTGCTAATTTTGGGGCGCTGATTCCGAAAATGCAGTTAGTTTGGGGCTGTGATAAGTATTTCAATATTTTTAACACTAAAATTTTATCTCCCGGGGCGTCGGATTTCAAAGGAATTCTCATTTCCTGCCCACCACTCCCAAAATCGTACGAAAAATATCAGGCCTAATAAATTCTAAGCCTTATTTAAACGTCAGACAGAACTTGCAGAGGAAGATTTATAAATACCAATGTCCAGTGTTTATTTCACCGCTTGTTTCACATTGCTTAAATTGGCTTGTGGGATAGTTGGAAGAAGCAACATAATACACAACCTCACTGGGATATTTTATAACAGAGAATTTGCATCAGAGTTGGTCAGCTTGAGGATCCAGTTGTAAGTTGTGCAACAGTTTTTGACAGTTTTGACACAAGAACCAGTATCATTAATATCAATTATCCTGCGCAGTGTATCACATTGGACTGGTTTACTTCAGTTTGCATAGTTTTCATGCCATTCACAGGCACAGATGACAAGTAAAGATGTCATCAGACTTGCAGTCTAGGAACACTTTGATGACAGAGTCAACACAAATGATGCAATCTAACCAGCTGGGCCAAACTGAAGGTGAGGCTGAGGAAAGTGAGGAAACATCATCTTCCACAGAGTCTGTAAGCTTTCAAGAGGTAACCATAAGAGATACAGTTTTATCTCAGTGTGAATTAAAAACTTGTAGTCTGATTCACATGTCTCGACATTGCTTTGGTCAACATTCTGCATAACTTGACACAATTTTAATAAAGTCCCTGCCTATTCCTTCTTTAACTTTAATTGTTCTAAAACATTTCCCCGTAATTCAACATGTTATTGCATTTTTTCCTCTTATATAATTATTATATCGGCATAAATATTTCTCCCAAATCAGAGCACAACAAGTGTACTAGATACAAGATCTAACATGAAAATGTCCATGCTATCCCCCCCCCCCCCCCCCATCGAACCTTCACAAGTATTTCTTTTTGCAGTGCGGGATAATGGGGTAATGTGAGTGTGGAGTGTGATTTGATGCATGTTTACACTAGTAGATGTACAGGCTTGTGTGCACTTTCTTTCTCACTTTAAATTAAGAAGCATTGTATTCGTGTACACTAGTAGATGTACAGGCTTGTGTGCACTTTCTTTCTCACTTTAAATTAAGAAGCATTGTATTGGTGTGCTGTTAGTACCAGGTCTTAACCTACATCTCATGATCTCTTGGTTACTTACTGCACACACATGTATCAGTATCATCACTGTTTCTGAAGAAACTGGCAGGGCACGGCTAGAAAAAAAGCACTGAAACAGTGAGCATTTGATGTAAAACTGTGCAGCTTCTTTGCCAATGTTGGCAAATAGTTTGCCATGCAACTACTTCCCACAGCAGTGAAATTACTGGAATATGTGACAGGGGTATGACACGCATGAGAAGAAAGGAGGGAAATGTTTTATTGCGTTGTTTATGGGACATTTTTCCCTTAATTGTGATCTTTAATCTTCCCTTCTTATTTCCTCTCTTCCTCCACTATTCTGTTATTTCCTCTCTTCCTCCACTATTCTGTTATTTCCTCTCTTCCTCCACTATTCTGTTATTTCCTCTCTTCCTCCACTATTCTGTTATTTTCTCTCTTCCTCCACTATTCTGTTATTTCCTCTCTTCCTCCACTATTCTGTTATTTCCTCTCTTCCTCCACTATTCTGTTATTTTGACCTTATTAACTGGATGCAATTCTGGTGGTCCCACTGATGTGGAGATACTAGGATTGTACTTGTTTTTTTTTCATTCAATTTTTGTATTATTCTATACACTGGGTACTATACAAGGTATCGATAGTATTATACTATATGTTTGCAGGTATACTGTTTATAATAATTCTAATCTTTTTTTGTGTGTCATATAACCAGATTGTTTACTCTGTTTTTGCCAAAGTTTAAACACAGATGATCAGGCTTGGCAACACTTAACTTGGCATCAGTGCAAAAGTGATGTTCTTTAAAAGATGGCTCAGATTGCAAAGGATCAAAAGGGGGAATTAAAAACAGGCATTCTTGATACCAAAGTTTTAATAAATAATAATAATAATGTATAGAATTTATATAGCGCATATCCATTTAAAATGCTCTATGCGCTTTACAGAAACAACATGTCAACCACAGAGCAGAATGGAGCTGCCTGCGAAGCGCTCAACACACTGCACTGCTTCTTTCTCTCTCCCTGTCTCGCTCACTCTCTCTCTCTATCTCAGAGCAAATTGTAACGCAGCCTGTTAGGCGCAGTTCACAACTCACAACAGTTCACACTCACAGCAGTTCACAACTCACATCAGTTCACAACACACAACTCAAATAATATTTGAATAATTATTAATAACAATATATATTTAATAATGAATAATAAATTTTGTTGCTGCTGGTGGGGGAGGGGGGGGGGGGGGATGATATGGATAAATTTTAATCTATTAATTTCAATTTTCAATTTTGCCCGGGCAGCGGCCTTTCGGCCTGCTCCTACGATTTCCAACTGCCAAGGTATCTTTAACGTGCGCAACGTGCACACGGGCCCTCCGAATTTTTTCGTCCTTATCCGAGAAGACTAGGTACTCGATCCTACCCCCCAATAGGACCAGGGACTTGAAAATATGAGAAAAATCCAATTTCCAACATGCCTGCACTGCCCGGGTTTAGAACCCGGGACCCTTGGCATGAGAGGCGAGCACCTTGCCTCTAGACCACCTTGTCCCCATAATACATGAACTGCACAATATGAAATCTAATATACTGATTTTGTCATTATATCTTTGATGTTGTTGCACTGATGTATGGGCACTGTGCAAAATTTCGGGTTTAGGCCATGTGTTGTGATGCCGGTTGATGCTGGGTGGATAGTCCGATAGTGCTGTGATTTAAATCTCTAGGATTCTAATGCATGCAGCTCTTTTTGCAAATCAATGATGAACACAAAATTTTGGCACTACCTGCATGTTGATGCAATCATTAATGGGGCATGGACCAAAACGATATGATTGGTGCATGAACCTGAAAGTTTGAAGATTAGAAATAGAATTCATCTGATTCCTTCCTCATCTCCAGGTAGAGATTAAATGTGAGGTTGCCTCAGACCCAGAGTCTTCCATGTCATCACAGCCACTGACAGCTGATCCTAGTACATCTGAAGTGTATGGTGCTGTGAAAGAAGAAGTGATAACCGATGAGTGCTGTGAGTGTCACTGTGGACAAAATGAGGAGGTGAATATTTGCTTATTCTGTTCATTGATTGTTCAAAGTATTATTTTTCTTTTCCATGTAGTAGGGTGTAAAGATCATTTCCAGAGTACTGATTTGATGAATAATTCACTCTCTGCTGATCTTTAGTTTCAAGTCAGGATCTGTTATGATATGATTGTTTGACAATATAACTGTGCACTGTAGGAAAATGTGTCAATCTTTAATACATTAATTTAATAGCTTCAGATGTATTGATTTATCAGTGGCACGAAACATCAAAAGTTGATGTGTGTGAAGTTCTTGTTGACGTGGCAGAACCTTTCTACTTTGTATGATGTACTGGTACTTATGTGGCAAAGTCAGACCTGTCAGCTATCCTTCATTTTGCACGACTGCCCTGTAATTAAGGTATTTAGGGTACTAATTGTGTTGGACTTGAGAAATGATTTTTTACTAAAAAGAAATTCTTGCCAGGTTTAAGGATACAGGCCAGTCCAGTCAAGTGCAAGACAGAGATGGCAGCACACAAATTGTACTGCTTTATTTTGTATTTGTATACTACTTTAATTCCATTTGGGAAATTTGCCTTTTTGTCATTGCACCCAGTTACAACTGGAGCAGGCACGTCGTCGCCACAGTGCAGCGCTGCATTTTGGGGGGGGGGGGGGGGGGGGATAAGGGGGAGGGAGTGATAGGGATGAATTTTATTTGATTTTGCCCAAGCAGCGGCCTATTCGGCCTGCTCTTTTCGATTTCTAACTGCCAAGGTATCTTTAACGTGCGCAACATGCACATGGGCCCTCCGAATTTTTTCGCCCTTTTCCGAGAAGACTAGGTATTCGAGCGTACCCCCCAATAGGATCAGGGACACGAAAATATGAGAAAAATCCCAAACTTCCAACATGCCTGCACCGGCCGGGTTTTGAACCCGGGACCCTCAGCATGAGAGGTGAGCACCTTGCATCTAGATCATCTTGTCCCCCCACCTGTAGATTGTGTACAATATATGACCTGTGGAGTGTTGCTGTTGCGTGTGTTTCTCCTTTCTATGGAAAAGCCCCTAGCTAAATTGAGTTTTATCTACATAAGGCATGGGTGTATATGTGTCCTTTATTGAAGTAATCACTCAGTTGGAAGGTCGGCAATAATAAGACCATAGGGGAATCATCTATGATGATGTAGGGGGACGTATTGGTCTAGAGGTAAGGTGCTCGCCTCTCATGCTGAAGGTACCGGGTTCAGTTCCTGATCGGTGCAGTTATTTTGGAATTTGGGGGGGAAATTCTTGTCCCTGATCTTATGGCAGGTAGGATCGAGCACCTAGTCTTCTTAGATAAGGATGAAAAACTCAGAGGGCCCATGTGCACATTTGGTCATGTTAAAGTTACCTTGGCAGTTTGAAATCAAGAAGAGCAGGCCTAACAATGCTGCTGCTCAAGCAAAATTTAAAAAAAAAAGAAAAATCCCTACCACAAAAACACACAAAACAGCAAAAAAAAATAGAAAGAAACAAGACGTGAGGTGTAAATGCCAAGAGCAGCAAATCTCCTAAAATGAAGATCTAAAACACATCTGCGATATAGGTGACCTTTTCAATCCCCACTCTAATATCTTCTTTCTTGCTCTGATAATTATAGGAATCAGTGGAAGAAGGTGCAGCAGCAACAATTACCCTACAGACTACAGACTATGTACAGCCAGTGTATCCTGTGGGCTCTCCAATACCTGTCAAGGTAGAAGTGTTGGATGAAGAATGGTCTCGGTCAGATCAACAGGTAAACAGTCACAACAGACTGATCCACTTTCATCCCAAACTTGTCATTGAACCAACTATGAGACTTTCTGTATTTCAGAGTCCTTTAAAAAAAATTACTGTAATTGTGATTGCCAGTGACCACTGAATGAAAAAAAAAAAACCCAAAAAATCAAAAACAATTAACTTGAAAATCACATATTACTGTTCTTTTCATTGTTCGGCTTGATGTGAATGAATTATAACCCATTTTGACTGTCATTGCTACACACTGTCCTTTTATCACAGCGTGGAACTTGTGCCATTAAGTTTATCCTTCACATTTTCCAGATGTACACAGCAGAATGTACAACAGAATGTGGCTCAACAAACAGTGGAGCTTTGGATCTCAGCTACAGGAAGAGAAGGCACAGAGAGGAGACAGATGCTGTGACCATGTCTGATGGTAGGTGAAACTATTATGGTAGAAAGTACAGATTCGTTATACATGATGCACTGAGACCTCATCTTCTCCTTCCAGTTAATTGGTTTGGTTGTCGTGAAGTCTGTGGTGACTGATTAGACCTACCTGCGAAAAGCATACACTGACAGACCGGGCAGGTTTACAAATTTGTGAGGTGTGTGACACAGGTGCACAGTCAGTAAATAGAAATTTCTCAACGACTCCACTTATTTTTACGCAGATCTATTTATTTTCACACCGGTATACATACATCCATTTTGTACTTTCAGACCTCCCTTTTGCTCACACGTACCTCTCTCTTATATACCCCCCTTTTCCTCAAGAACTATTCCTCGTGTTTCTGCCCCAAGTGTGCCACATATAAAAATGCAACAATGATAAACAAACCTTACAATAATAAACAACAGCGTGACACTGAGCATATGAGAATGCCCTCGTTGCGCAAGGTCCTAAACACTTATACTCCAATTTAATCCGATTTGTAACAGGCAGACATAATTACTATACAGTAGTCTCCGTCTAAGAACCTGGTCAACGGGAGACAGAAAAAGCGGGTTCTTAGTCGGACCGGACACTTAGGCGGATGCCAAAGGATGCCACCCATACTTGACTACCAGTGTCCATGGCTTATCCCCCTTGATTGCTCGGACCTGGGTCGTGACCTCATAATGAAAAGTATAAGCGTTGAACAAAGTTACGACTTATGGCTAGCAGAATGCTCTTTTCTTACAGTGATGATTGTGTTTAACGAATGGAATGATTCAGTTGTGAATCACAGATGCCGATTTTAGACAACACGAGGCCCAGTGATACCCTGTGTAATAACCACAATCAGCCCTAAGTACATGTGCCGTGCAAACCAAGCACGTGGTCAATTAGGTATAAAATTCTGCCCCTCGTGTCAGACAACAATAGATGTTAGGTAACGATTATGCTAATTTAGTCTAGGAGTGGCCTGCTTGCACACGAAAAACGTAACTCTGGGCTCCATCTTTTGTACAGTTCGCCTCCCCCTACCTTCCCTCCACCCGTTCTCTTTCACTGTACTGTGTGGCTTTGTTCTACCCCGCCTACTTGAAAGAGAATTTTGCGTTTATATGGACATTTTACGTAAAAGTGTAACTCTCGTCTTTTGGTCAAATGCCGGGTTCTTAGGCGGATTTTTCGTTTCAGAGCGGGTTCTTACGCATGTAAATTACAGTGAAAAAATTCGGTTTCGCGGCAACAGCGGGTTCTAAGGCGGCGAGTTCTTAGACGGAGACTACTGTATTCATTGGGGGAAATAAATCTTTTTAGAAAGGAACATCTGACTTTGGTTTTCTTTGGGGGGGGGGGGGGGGGGGGTTGACTATTTGTTAATCCTTCCATGTGCTGTATTCATTGGGGGAAATAAATCTTTTTAGAAAGGAACATCTGACTTTGGTTTTCTTTGGGGGGGGGGGGGGGGGGGGGGTTGACTATTTGTTAATCCTTCCATGTGCAGATTTTGCCTGGGCACAAAGTAGGTGGTCACATGGCAGGAACACACAGTTGTATACATGCTAGAGTTTTTCATGCATTGAATGTTATTAGGGGCATGTAGACTGATTACATTTAGCCAAATAGAGAACATACTGAGTTAAGTCCATTGTTCAGCAATGGCTTATAATACAAAATTCTACTCACCCCTAACAACAGCTTTATGCATTTTTGGGGGGAAATTCATGACACAAGACTGACTTTCTTATCTTTCTAACAATTTTCCAGATCTCCAACCAAACTGTTGTTACCAGGAGTGCTTAGAGCTTGCTCAGTCCTCAAGTGATACAGTGATAGACTGTACTTGTCGTGGATCCTGCATACAATTTGGTCACGAAGACAGTCTGTGTGGTCATTCTCAGCAAGAACCTCAGTCGGGAGAAGAAATTTTAGCCAGAGATTTGAGTATCAAAGGTCGGAAGAGCCAGCGTGGCAACAGAAAATCAAAGCAGCAGAAAAAGTCTCGACCTTTCAAATGTGATATCTGTTGTAAAGACTTTGGCTGGAGCCATCATCTCACGGCTCACAAGCGAATCCACACCGGGGAGAAGCCATTCAAGTGTGACATGTGTTCAAGAGCATTTGCTCAAGCTGGTGATCTGACTCGACACAAAAAAAGACACAAGGGACACTTGAAGAGTGATGTAAAATTGACGAATGGCACAGATGAGAAACCCCATCAGTGTGATGCGTGTGGCGCAAGGTTTACTAGGGCGTACACACTCAGATTTCACGAGAGAACCCATACAGGAGATAAACCCTACAAGTGTGGTGTTTGCAATGCAAGGTTCACTCGGAGTATGCATCTCCTGAGACATAAGAAATCTCATACAGGGGAGAGACCATTTAAATGCAGTGTATGTAATAAAGCATTTGCTCATAAGCACAACTTGAGAATTCATAAAGCAACACATTCAGGAGATAAGCCACACATTTGTGATATTTGTGGTACAGGGTTTACACTCAAGAGCAACTTGACTAAACATACAATAACTCACACAAGAGACAGGCCATACAAATGTGAAGTCTGTGGTGCAGGATACGACAGACTGGATTATTTGGAATGTCACAAAAGAACCCATATGGAAGGGAAACCATTCAAATGTGACATCTGTGGTGCTGGGTTTGACCGCAAAAGTGTACTTGTAAGTCACAGGAGAATTCACACAGGGGAGAAACCGTTCAAATGTGATTTGTGTGGAATGGGATTTCGAACAAATGACGTACTGAAGAGACATTGCAGATCCCATACTGGAGAGAGACCGTATAAATGTGATATTTGTGGTGCAACTTTCACCCGCAATAATTACCTCATGGCTCACAAAGCAATTCATTCAGGAGAAGAACCCTATATATGTAACATATGTAAGAAAAGATTTAGCCAAGAAAGTGAGTTACAAGCACACAAACTAAGCCATGCACAGGCCAAACCTTTTAAATGTGAAGAATGCAATGCACAGTTCTTGAGAAATAGTCACCTGAAATTTCATAGGCGAATACACACAGGTGAGAAACCTTTTAAGTGTGAAGATTGTGGTGCAGCATTCACTCGGAATTATCATTTGAAGATTCACAGGAGAAAACATACAGGAGAAAAGCCATACAAATGTGTTGTATGTGGTGCAGCTTTTAGTGATAGAAGTTCTCTCAACTCACACACACGATCCCACACGAGAGAGAAACCCTTCAAATGTGACGTTTGTGATGCTGCCTATGATAAGATGGATTATCTGGAGAACCATAAAAGAACACATATTGAAGGTAAACCTTTCAAGTGTGACATCTGTGGGGCGGGTTTCAGTCGCAATAGCAATCTCAAATGTCATAAACGAACACACACAGGGGAAAAGCCCTACAAGTGTGAGGAGTGCGGCATGGGCTTCAATAGAGTTGATATACTAGGGAGACATAAAAAAATCCATACTGGAGAGAAACCGTTCAAATGTGATATGTGTGACGCAGAATTTTCACGAAATCATCATCTGACCAGTCATAAGAGAATTCATGCCAAAGAAAAGCCTCTGAATTGCCTGATTGGATATTTCTTCAGCAGCCAGCAGGAACACAGAAAGGCCAGTGAAAGTCAGTCAGGCACAAATAAAAATCTGGACCCTATCGTAGCCTCACCTCATGCTGGATCTCAGCCTCTCCCTGGCCACAACTCCTGAAGACCAGTTTTCTGCGGTCCATTGCTGAATGTTTTTATCCCCGAACTTGGATTTTGGAAGAACACTAGTTAGCCTATACTTATTAACCTTTTCACATCAAGGGGATCACGACTCGCACATGCCCACTGTACATTCCTTCTTTATACTTATAGTGGCTATTCCTGGAGTATGCATTATTGTGGGGTGTTTTTAAAAATTCATATAATAAAACCTTCTGGTGATGCTACAATATATTGGACTAGATGAGCTACCGGGCATTGCCCAGAATAAACTATCATGTAATTCCCCCCCCCCCCCCCCCCTCCCCCCCCCCCCTAGTATAATATTAATAAAAGTAATAAACTACAGTCTTGCTTCAGAACTCATGCGCACCACAACATTACGCACCAAACTGAACGCTTGATACGGTTACTTTTTATGACATGCACGATACTATGTATTACGAAACAAACATGCAAATATACAGATGTTACATAGCAATAAACATTGTTATTTTTTTAAAATACGTGCTTGAAGTAAACAATTTTTAATTATAGCCAGCCATCACCTTCCTTATCTCAATTGCCACCTTCCTGCCAAATTTAAGGCCTGAAGAGTGTATAGTTTGGTCAGTTAGTCATGCCAAAGGTTGCAAGTTACTGAAATATATAATAGATATCTTTGGAAAGCTTATTCAGAGAAGAATAATGACAATCTTATGTTTACAAACAAAAAAGGAAAACAGTGTGTGCTATGAAACTACATGTTATTTGAGGCAATGTGGGGTGCCGCGAACAGGTGTGCGAGTAGCTGCACCACATGGGCAGCCAGTGTATTCATTGTGTGAAACATTCAGCACCCATAAGGTGAAGGGTGATGTGAAAAGGTTAACAGTACATCACCACACTCATGCTTTATTTTAATCAATATCATTAGACATTTAAAGTGTCACCTTTTGTCATTGCTCTATGATAATGGCCTATGTCAGGCGTATGTCAAAAGGCAAGTCACGATTCATTGCATTCCTGAGCATGAGGGCTGTCAGATAATATAAATAGAAAAAGAAATGTGCCCATGATCAGAAAATGTAATAATCCAATAGAATTATGACAATGGCTCAAAAGTGTCAAAAATGTCTTATGCCATTAGCATAGAGTTTCATAGAGTAGGTACGATTTTCAATCACCTCATCCATTTCCTACTGGAATTGAAACATTTGCAAGCCATTCTTTTTATCAGTTCTTTTTGTGCCTCCCAAGTGTAAAAATGTCAAAATATGAGTTCTGTTGATAGAAACAGGCAACATGTGTTCTTGTCACTGCTATTTAATGTCTGTGCAGTTTGCAAACCTTCTTCCATTTCCCCACAAGAATGCTGTCTCACGTTCTCTCTACACAAGAGATATTTTCCTGAAACTATTCTGTTCCTGCTTTTGTAAGGATTTAAACAATAGTGTATTGAAGCTTTTAAGCAAATTCCTCACTAAAAGATTAAAAATAAGAAGGCCTTTTCTTTTTCCAATGTCCGTAACCATGGAAATATGATTTAATAATACTGAGAGGGTAGACAGGATAATGCAAACTGTGTTTATTCCCATAGATTTTTTATGTTACCAGAAGATTGGCTGTTAAATGTTTTTGTTTGGATAATGCAGTTGCTTAATGTTGTTTGTTGTTCACAACAAGGCACATATTAGATAGATCATGTCTTCAGAGTCATCCCTGGTTTTGGTGTCATGATACTCCCACTGCGTTATACATGCTCTTCCTAACATTTCATCATTGGTCTCGCTAAATGTGTCCATATTTTGCCCTCTTCTAAGATCATTTTTTTTTTCTTAAGTTTGGGAATAGTGCGGAGAAGGTGAAAAATTAATATTTTCTGACATTTGGCAATGTCAGCTGTAGTGATCTGGGATGAGTTTTGCAATAGACTCTTCTTTAGCCGTAGAAAAAAATGTAGTTCCAGTAAGGATTTCATAGAATACATTAGAAAACAGAACTGTCATATTTCTGGAAGACACTGGCATTACTATGAAAAAATCACACATATAACTGTGCAGTTAAATTGTGCTGTCTTGATACTAGTGGCAGCGGCATTCTGTATCTTACATGGTTCAGGAAAATTGCATGCCTCCTTATGTTATTGTTACTGTGACACATTAAATGGAAACCAATAAATGGTGAGTCGCAGTAGAACTAGGTGTAAGAGGAAAGTTGGCAAAACAAAAAAATTGCAGTATTTGTGGAGCCCTAAGGTGGACACACAAACACAAGAACATGTTACAAACCACACATAAGTACTTCTTCGGTTTGTAACATTTTCTTATGTCTGGGGATTGTGCCTGTCTGTCCACACCCATATATGTTCGGTTTGTAACATTTCCTTATTTCTGTCTGTCCACACCCATGTGTTTAGTTTGTAACATTTCCTTATTTCTGTCTGTCCACACCCATGTGTTTAGTTTGTAACATTTCCTAATTTCTGTCGGTCCACACCCGTGTGTTTGGATTGTAACATTTCCTTATTTCTATCTGTCCACACCCCATATGTTTAGTGTGTAACATTTCCTTGCGTCTGTCTGACGACACCCTATATTCTGTTTGTAAGTTTTCTAGTGTCTGTCTATCCACACCTATAGGGCTTCGCAAGTACAGCATTTTTTGTTTTTTTTGTTCGCTAACTTTGCTCTTATGTTGTTATGAAACATTTTAAGAAGCTTCCGTCTTCCCATACAACAATTGTTGTATTCAGAGGACCAGTGGAAATGCATTTTCTTATTATAGAACCATGAGATTCTATTTTCTTTCAATTAAATATTTTTTATAATTTTAGTCATCTACATTTGGGCAGCCAGAGTGTATTTTATACACGTGCAAGTCTTTAAATGATGTCATCAGAGGTTTTGTGGACTGTCCCTAGTTTAGTAAAGCTAACAGGAACAATTTTAGTCATTCTTCTCATTTTTACCCTGTTGTTAAAGCTAATCCATTGGACAGATTTTTAGTGTCACTCTACTTGTGTACTATGCAATGAAATTCTTATTGTACAAACAGAGAGAAACCAACATTGTTGTTGTAAGTTCGGACAAATTTTATTTATAGCTTAGACAGGTGAAAAAAAAAGGGGGTTGGGGGCAGGATGGAATGGAAAGCTGATTTGAAAATGATACTGCCAAGTTTAATGAAATATGGTCTAGGGTTACGTAGGCATGTAATAGCATGTATTGGTGAAGAAGTTTTTACTGGGTGGCAGTTTCTTTATGAGGTAATTGGGTTTGAGAACATTTTTAATTGTGGTCTTTATTTTGTTGAAAAAGCCTGGGTCTTCCTGGTAACAGAATACATTGGCACTTACAAGTTGAATACGGCCAAGCTTTAATTTAACACATGTGTAATGTGTCTGTTTAATTTAGAGTTCAGAATATTGTCAGTGTCATACTGGCATGAGAAGGCAGACTTGCGAAATGTAAATTTTTATGCTTTATAAAATGAACTCGATCAACTCAAAGAAAACCCCCCAAAAAACCAACAAGAATGAGACAGCAAGTGTGAAAATGTGGCTCAGAGTTATAAAACCAAATTGAAATATTTTTTTTTACATTCAAACTGTTTTATAGCATTATAAATTTTCTACAGTCCAAAGGGAGCAGATAGTATATAAGTACTACGTCTTGTTGTAACAGTAAACTGTCGTTGTATAATTTGTGTATGTATGGAAGAGGTGCTATGTTGGCATGATGACCTGATATGAACGCAGATCAATTTGATTTTATACTTAGTCGTACATTAGCACTGAACAAGTGTGGAAAGGAGCAAAGGTGTTCACATACATGCCTCTATTATGATATACCAGTATATTGAGTCATTCTAGTCTTGGTCATCTGTATGCTGTGTCCATTACCATCCCATAAATGTCATGACCCGGCCATTGCATATTTTAAAAAATTTCAACACATTTTCAGTTGCATTTTCAGACGCTGTGAATTATGTGCAAACTTCATCTGTACAAGTTTGTCTCTGCCCTCTGACCAGATCAGCGTGGCGCCACAACACAATTTGTCCTTCCTGAGAAAGGCTAAAATCTGCAGTCTAATTTAAACAATTTTTATATTGCAACATATTCTATTTCTGTACAGAAACACTTTTGTTAAAATTATACAGATTAAACTGTTTTATAGGGGCCTTTTCCAGCTCAGTTTTGATCAGTGAAATTTTAGTTGATCAAACTTGGAGAATTAAGCTACAGAAAGGTACTCTATCAATTATAAAATGCAAAAGGTAGAAAGTGATGTTATTCATGCTGTGTGTTGTTAAACCCAAACTCAAATTCTCCAGACCTAATGTGTCATTCTGCAGGCCACCTATACCACTTGGAAGAACTGGTTTATTTTTGTAAAGTATCTGTTAAATTGTACAAATTACAGCAGGGCTGTGAAGCCAGTGTCAATGTGGTGATCACAACGTTCCAGAGCAGAGAAGATAGATCATCACTTTTGGCCAATAGAGCTCGAAAATCAAAGTTTTAAACTCAGTGTCATGGCCTGATATAGTTAATGGCTAGTTGTTGCCTCAGTATTTTATAAGCTTTCATTGAGTTATATACTTTTATACAGTACTTAAAACGACAAACTTTTCTTAAAGGTGTGGCAGAGCTTAGAGGACAGAAGCAACACCTATGAAGTCTCAGTTTGTGATTCTGTACACGTCGTCTCCTTAGAATGACAAGGATCTATCTCCACTTTTTGGCAGAACTGAGTGACACACTACACACTACTTCTAGGGGCCTTCTACATTGTATGTCAAAGTATCAAGTGCATTTTGTGTGTAATTTGTAATGATTATTTAATAGAAAAAAAAAAAGTGGTACTCTTAAAGCTATAATGAGCACATAAAATTTCAACAATCATTTCCCAAAAGTTGATGAAAGGAAGTTTGAACCTTGTCATTCTAAGGGGACATTTGAATGATGTATGAATGGGTCATCAAAGACTCGTATCACTGTCGGGCATGTGTATTAATTTTTGCCCCACAGTGGTAAAACATCTCAGTTGCTGTAGTGTAATGAATTGCTCATCAAACACATCAAATTAATGCCAGGTGATTGTCAGCCTTTTCCATACTGTAAATTATAAGGCAGTTTGTCAGCAGTGGTATCTGAGCATAGAGAAGATTTAAGTCTCTTTTATAGAACCGGAAGCATGAAAGAGTAAAAATTGCTTTTTTTTCCCTTTGAAATTACATTATTGTCACATTTAAATAATGAAATAAATACTTATACAGTCATGTCATTTCAGACCAGTGTGTTTTAAATTGCTGCCTCAGAGTACTGTCCATCCTAGTCATAATTACTTAGTATCGGCGTTATATCACAATTTTACAGCAAAATACAGGGTTCATTTTTTTTTACTATACTGCAACTATTTGAGTCCAATCTGGACTGGACAGGTGTTTTTTTAAAGTAATTTTTAGATCACTATTGTTAGAGGACACTCCCCCCCCCCCCCCCCCCCCCCATTTTGCGCCAGTTAGCACGTGCCCCTAATAACAGCCTATATATTATGATAATGCGCTATTCTTAAGCTGTTTTGTATGATGCATTTGTTAATGTCAGTATTATAGAAAATGATACATGTAATTATATACCAAATGATAATACATGTTACATATAAATTTACTTTCCAGTGTTAGTGTTGTGTTGAGTGAACCAATCGAGAGCTTGTGACAGACAAACTTTCCTCGAAGAAGAGCTAGCTAGCTCTCTTAGTACAAGTCAGTGAAGTTCAGATTTTATCAATGCAGCCATCTGTGTAGATAGATCAAAATGGAGATGGGACAAACGTAGTTTCTGCATTATGTCAGTGGAACACTGCAGTCACAGAGGATGTTGTCATTCTCAGGAAATGGGATGTAGTTATCTAGGATTGGCAACCAGACTGTTTGATGTCCAATTTTACCTGCTGCTTTTAAATGCCTAGAATAGTAGAAATATCCAAGACACAAGGCGTTTGGCGGTCATTTCATGATAACCCAATAAAACTGTTCACGTGACCAGGTTGAAGTTATTGCAATTATTTGGATTTTCATTAAATTTACAAATTTCAAACGCGTTTTTCTCAGTTTGTCTATTTCGGACATAAAATATTCTGGTTGCCAACTTCGTTATATCACTCTAGCTCTATGCCATGGGATTTACGAACAACGGAGTAAATAAATGAATACTTTACTGTTTCTGTCCATATGCAGGTTTTCACTTCACCCACTCAGTTACAGCTCCATGCCTTAACCACTTCAATGCCAGCACTGCAGACTCGTGAATTGTCAACTGTAAAGAATGCTTGTAAAATTGCAGAAAAGTGAAAGTCCTCACCAGAAAATTAAAATTTCCCTATTTAGAGCCTCATTCAGGGCTTGACTTGAAACGACTACAGAACGATCATATCTGAAAGTAACACCAATTCGAAAATTGTTTGTAACTTTCCAGAGTTGGCAAGTGAAGGGTTAATTCAAGAATCCCCCAAGCCATAAAATAGCAACACAATTTTACAAAACAAGACTTACATCATTTTCTTTCCACTTGTGCTGTAAATTGCACACACTGCACAATGCAGTATTCACCTCAACCTCATTTGTTTACTATGAAATTTGCTTAGTATGAACAAGACGGATTTCAAAAGTCATGGATTATTCCTGAAAAACTTCAAATTTTCACACTTTACATCAAAGCCGTGTGAATGCATGGGCACACTGGGCAATGACCCCCAGGGCCCTGAGAGTTTAGGAGTACATGTATGCAGCCTTTTGCTTTGCTCAGAAGCCCAGTATGATATTAACAGTTAAGACAGCCCTAGTTTACACTACAGGGAAGTGTTTTAAAGTTTTGGTCACTTCTGTCAGTCTTGGATATGGCAAAATATGTTTTTGCTTATAACTTGAAAACTATTAAAATTAAAGATACATGAGAATTATATACATGTAGATCTCACCATGAGCAATGACAGGGTTGTCGTAATACATGTACATGTATCTCAACACCCCCGAAATTCAGGATATGCCAGTATGTCAAATGGATAACAAAAATGTAAACGCTCATGCTTTCTTGAACAACATCACATCGATTGTACAGTGTATCTGTCTGCTTGTCCATCTTACTCAGTTCTTTTTGGTCACACATAAACTGCAGGCTAAAGACACCATGTACCCTGTAGTATCCAATAGAACATAATATCTGCCCACGTCATACCACATTTGTCCCAGCTCCCCAGTTTGACAAATATATCTCACTCCATATCTCTGCAGCTATTGACTCTTCCAAGCCACTTTTGAGTTGTTTTAAGAGTTTCGGAATTTTTAGACAAATTAAGGGAAGTAAACACAGACACTAGAGGGTAAGTGGAGCTGCTCTGGAGCATAAGCGCTTGTAAACATGGACGTGAACACTGCATACATGCAGTTTGTTTACTAAAATCATACATTGGAGATATTATAGGACAAACTGAGCTTCAGCGGGAGAAACGCAAGACGTGAAATAAAGGCATGGGAGACAAACAATTTCACCAACAAATATGAAACCGTCTATTAATAAAATATTCTTTTCTCGGTTAACTAGATGAGGTATCCGGAATAAGCCTGTGCTTCCACCCATGTCTCTTTCTGTTTAATAATCTACAGTCTTGCTTCAAATCTCATGCCCGGCAGGGCACTACGCACTCGTTCCTGGGCAGGGAACTTTTCAAGAGGAGCCTAGAAAAAGACAAAATTATATCTTACCGTCATAACAACATTTCTAAAAGATTGCTTGAAACTTGCATAAACACAATAGGTTCTTACAAACGAGAATGGGTTAAGGTACATTGAATGACGCTTAAGAAAATACAGTTTTTTAATTTTTAAAATTGTAATTTGGGATTAGCAGTGAATTTCATGCCCGTTCTTTCTCTCATCATTAGTGCCGACCTGAGTCAACACAAAGAAGGACATAACTATAAGAAAAAAAATATGAAAAAGTAGAAAATTGAAAACATCTTCCTGGGCATGTACATGTAATACAGTTTTACCTCAGTCTGACTCAATTTTACATACATATGTTTTACCTTAAAATTGTTTTGCCTAACTGAAATTGCTAATAGAACCCTTTTTAACTTATGAATAATGTTTGTGTCAATTTTCCAGTGAGTCATGCTGTTTCAAGAGATGGTACGCGGACGTCAGTCATTCATGATCTTGTAAATGTGCACAAACTGTGAACAATTCCACCGTCTGCACTGTAGTGGCTTTAAAAAGTTTGAAGAGAAAAAGATTCGACCTAGAGACCACATACAATGTAGTTTTGGGGATATCGTTTTCAGCTTCCACTGATTATGAATTTTTTGTAGGGTTTGGAATGAAAATTCATTTCTTCATATCATCAGTGTCTAGTCGTTTTTAGGTACACTTTTGATACAGTGTTTTGAAATACATGTAGAAGGTGGGAGCAACCAGGAGCAGCAAAGGTTTAGCTGGCGACTTCAGTACTTGTTTGTTCCAACTCCAATTTTTGCACAACTGAGAATTTCGACGTTAAAAGTTTGCGGCTTATTATTATGATAGGAAGTTAGAATAAATCGGAACTGTGAAACAGCTTGATAAGTGCCACAACGCATACTAAATAAATGTCAGAGTGCATTATTGCTATACCTCTTCACACACTAAATGATCCCCAGTTAAAAAAAAAAAAATGGAGATATAACAAACAGGAACTAAGGTCGCGAGTGTTTGAAAGTGGCATAAACAGGTATCATCATTGCCTTTCTCACCCTGGATCAGGGTATAGGCCACCAACAAACACTTTCCATCCCTCTCTATCATGGGCCAGCCTCTTTACATTATTCCAAGTCTTTCCGCTTCGTTGCACATCATTTTCTCTGGCTCTTCTCCACGTTCCGCGCGGCCTTCCTCTTGATCTCTTGCCCTGGGGATTCCAATCCAATACCTTCTTCGCGATGCTGTTTCCTGGCCTCCTGAGAGTGTGGCCGATCCATCTCCATCGCCTCCTACCAATTTCCTCTCTGACTGGGCTCTGTCTTGTTCTTTTCCAAACAATTTCATTGCTGACCTTGTCTGTCCATCTGATCTTAAGTAGCTTCCTCAAACATCTGTTGATGAAAACTTGGATTCTCTTTATGCAGGCCTGGGACGCATTCCAAGTCTCACATCCATACAACAGGACTGACTTCACGTTCGAGTTGAATATCCTCAGCTTTGTTTTTAGAGATATATCCTTGGTTCTCCAAATCTTGCTTAAGGACGTGAAAGCTGCCTGTGCCTTTCCAATTCGTGCTTTGACTTCTGCCTCTGTTCCTCCCTTATTGTCAATGATACTACCAAGATA
This sequence comes from Onchidella celtica, assembly GCA_963931925.1. Classification (NCBI taxonomy): domain Eukaryota; kingdom Metazoa; phylum Mollusca; class Gastropoda; order Systellommatophora; family Onchidiidae; genus Onchidella; species Onchidella celtica. The sequence goes on along the minus strand of OZ007584.1, from coordinate 3,753,156 downwards.
GCAGAAGGACTCTACATCTTCCAGTGGTTGATCTCCTACTTTGACTTGTTCGCTTGGGGGTGCAACAATTTTTAGGACCTTCGACTTCGCAGGATGTATCCTCAATCCAATAGATTCTGAAATTTTGTTTAGGGCTGTAGTCTTTGCTTGCATCTGGTCGTGTGTGTGCGACAATAGTGCCAAGTCATCTGCAAAATCTAGATCGTCCAGCTGTGTCCATGGGGTCCATTGTATGCCATTTCTTCCTCCATTGGTGGTTTCTTTCATAAGCCAATCAATCACCAGAATAAACAGAAATGGGGACAGCAAACAACCCTGCCTAACACCAGTCTTGATATCAAAGCTGTCAGTAAGCTCACCATCGTGTACGACTCTGCAACTTGTCCCCTCATACATGCTCTTGATAAGATTCACCATCTTCTCTGGGATTCCATAATGTCTCAATATTCTCCACAGCGTTTCTCTATCGATGCTATCAAAGGCCTTCTCGTAGTCAAGGAAGTTCACTATCAGTTGGGAGTTCCACTCTAGCGACTGCTCTACTATAATTCTCAGCGTGGCGATCTGGTCGGTGGTTGATCGATTACTCCTGAAACCAGCTTGCTCCTCACGAAGTTTTGGGTCTGTTGCATTCTGTATTCGCATGAGAATAATCCGATTGAAAACCTTTCCTGGGATGGAGAGAAGTGTGATTCCTCTGTAGTTACTACAATTGCTGAGGTCCCCTTTTTTTGGAAGCTTCACGAGGTGTCCTTCCTTCCAGTCCTTTGGAAACTTGCCTCCGATCCAAATCCTCGAGAATAGTGAGTGCAGATCCTCTGCAGCCCCAGCAGCATCTGCCTTCAGCGCCTCTGGTGGGATCTGGTCTGGTCCAGCTGCCTTGCCTCGATTTAACTGCTTTATGGCATCATTAATCTCTGCTTTAGTCGGAGGGTCGCAACTGATCGGTAAATCATTTCTTGCGGGTAGAATGTCGGGTGGGTTGCTTGGTGGAGGTCTGTTCAAGAGGCTACTAAAATGTTCTATCCATCTTTTTGCCTGAGCTTCCTTTCCAAAAATAGCCTTCCTGTTGCAATCCTTGACAGGAACTTCCGGTTTTCCATATTTTCCAGCAAGAGTCTTTGTAGTCTGGTAGAGGATCCTCGTGTGTCCTCCTGTTGCTGCCTTCTCTGCTTTCTCTGCTAACATTCCTATGAACTCCTCTTTGTCTTTTTTAATTGATTTTTTGACCTCTTTAGCTGATGCTCGGTACTCTTCCTGGTTACCAACTCTTGAGCTTCTTGTACGACTTGCATTTACCTGTTCTTTTAGGTCTCTTCTTATCCTTATCAAGTCCAGTGATTTTTGACTGATCCATTCCTTGTGTTCCACTTTCTTTTCCCCAAGAACATCCTGACATGTCGATGTAAATACTCCTTTTACCTTAGCCCAGTGAGTCTCCAAATCTACTGTCTCTTCGAGGTCAACAAGGGGTTTGAATCTATTCCTCAGTGTCAGCTGGAACTCTTCCTTCTTGTCTCCATCCAGAAGGCTCACTTGAAACTTTCTCCTCTTTGTTCCTGCTCTGGTACCTTGTTTCTTGAGGCGGAGTTTGAGTCTTGCCAGCAGCATGTGATGGTCAGATCCAACATCAGCTCCTCTCTGTACTATGACATCCTCCAGTGAGCGTCTGAATCGTCGGGTGATGCAAAAGTGGTCAATCTGGTTTTCAGTTACTCCATCCGGTGAAATCCAAGTGGCCTTATGGATCCTCTTGTGTGGGAATACTGAACCTCCAATCACATAGCTGTTAAATGCGCAGAAACTTGCAAACCGCTCTCCATTCTCATTCATTTGTCCCAAACCATTGCACCCCATAATGTCCTCATACCCTGTATTGTCCTGTCCTATCTTGGCATTGGCGTCTCCCATTATAATGTTCACATCTTTTCTTGGCAATGTGTCAACTATTTCCTGAAGCTGGTTGTAGAAATCGTCCTTGTCCTCATCGGTTGCTTCATTTGTTGGGGCGTATATCTGCACAATGTTCATGTTGATGTTCTTGTTCTTTGTAGTAAATGATGCCAATATAATTCTCCTTCCGTAGGGTTCCCATCCCCTCAGTGACCTTTGGGCGTGCTTGCTCAAGATGATCGCTACTCCTTCTGTATGCTTTTTGTCCTCCCTTCCAGAATACAAAATCTTTTCCCCAGAATTAAGTTGTTTCAGTCCGGACTGTATCCAGCGGGTCTCGCTAACTCCAAGTATGTGCAGTCTGTATCACCTCATCTCCATTGTAACCTGGGCACTCTTTCCTGCTTCATACATGGAGCGGACATTCCACGACGCAATCCGGAGTGACTTGTTTGATGAAGGAGCAGTCGGGCCAGTGGAGTCCTTTCGGCTTTGTCCATTGTCCTTCATTGAATCTACAGGTGCAGATGCTCCCCCTTCTCCCAAGATAAAAGACTGATTTAAAGTATTTGCTTGTGTTTCTGTAACTGGTTTATTTTTACAGGGTGGGTAGTTGGCCCACCGCCAACTGGCTCTTCTCGGGAGACCAGGACCTTTGCACCTTTAGTCGCCTCTTACGACACGCAGTATCACGTCAGATGTATTCTTTGCTGTCCCTCTTCTGCAAGAGGGCCCCGCATCTGCACGGGCGATAAACAGGTATGCGATATAATAATATTACGTTTGTTTGCCGTAGGTCACAATGGGAAATCCCGTTATGAGTGGAAATTCTCAAGGAAAGAGTAGGCTAATATGAATATAGGCCTAACTTTCTTCCAGAGGTTTGTTGGCGTTTCCGGTGGATCAGTGACATATTGGATTCAACATGGGTGAGTTGAGTTAAATGTGACGTATGAAAATGATGGATCTGTGTAGTTCTTTTGTGTCATGTTCATCAAAGAACCGTTAAGGAGGTACCATACTTAGCCCGGTCAGACACAGTCGGGTGCTGCCAGCAAAATGTACACCAAAGAAATACCCCCAAAAATGGCACAAGCTAACTGTGTCTGACCAGGCTTAGCATGACAGGGTCTTCTCAGATTCGCCAAGAAACACAGGAAATTATGGTGTGCAATCCTTGTCTGCCAGCATCTGTCTGTGTGTCACGGGGCTTCGTAGGACGTCTCCCTAGTTCTTCTGTGTCATATTCATCAAAGAATCGTCAGTCAGTTTGCAGAATACAGGCGTTATAAGATGATTTCCCCTGCTTTTGTGCTGCCCTCTTTCTTCTGTAAGATTAAAAAGTCTCTATTTCCCTTTCTGATAAATTGTAGAGATGTATTTTGGAAATAGTTTACATATTATTATATAAAATAAGGACTATTTGATCACTGTGCTGACTTAATGATTGAACAGGCTGTACGAGAAACATTCACGTATGTACAACCTCTGATAATACTCTCAAAAGAAACTGCACCACTTGTGATCGTCATTGCTATAGGAGAAAAACTAATCACACGACGATAACATAGGTAAAAATGGAGAAAAAACACCTGCATGGTATTTTCACGCATGTTCTACAAGTTTGTGCTGCTTTTAGGATTTTATTAAGTTCCTTTCTTTCACTAGTCCTACGTCGCCACCATTTGCGCTGAGAAAATATCGGATGATCTCATTCCGCTGAGACAACATCGGGTTTCCCCATTTTGCTGAGGTATAGTTAACCAGGGGACAGTTATTTTTCTTCGGGGGGGGGGGGGGTGATAGAGAAGTAATTGTTATTGTATGAGTTTTTCGTGGGGGGGGGGGGCTGGGGGAGGGGTTACTTCCTGAAAGATATAATTATTTGAAACTTAACCCTTTAATTCCTAAACATAGACTGCCACATTAAAAATTCAGAATCTTACAAAGCCCATCTTAAATAATCAAATGAAGGCAAAATAAATATATATCAAAATCTCATTCGCCGATAAATCAAACTTCTAATGACGTAGAATATCATGTATCAGGTTACACGGTTAACTTTTAGAACATTGGCTACTAGAGGTTGAACTGTTTACTGAATGGTTGAAATAATTTCTTGAGCTTCTCATTCATCTTCTGTACAGCACGGCACAGGTCCGATGAAATTTGACTTAAATGGTCATCCATAAACCAGAACGTAACTTTGATCGTGGCCATCTTTTGTTTCTCTGCCTACCCCCCCCCCCCCCCCGCCCCGTGTAGGCTTTTCATATGCTTGGTCTCACCCCCCCCTCCACCACCACTCCCCTGTAAGAGCGAAGAATGTTGACTGTGGAATAAAATGCCTTGATGTTTTGAAGACTTTCAATGGCACTTTGCATGGATCATTTGACTTTGTCATTATTGATACAATTTTTATGTAAATTAATTAAAAATTTGATTTGTTGAAGGAAAAAAAAATAAAAACAATTTTTGAAATGTAAGACCATAGCTGAAAGGCGAACTCACGCTTGCCAGATCCATTTGTGCATTTTAATGTGATTGATCTTGACCACAAAGTTTTCCTCTATTTGGATCGAAACAATTTCGAACCTCAATAATCACTCATCGATGATATGATGTGCAGCTTTGTGGTTTGATTAGAGTGAATCGGAATTTCATTAACACAGCTAAACGGTTCGCAAAATTTACTGACCTAGGCAATGAACGAGCACACGAGTCGGCTTCATCATAACTATTATCCTATTAGATGAAATCGTTAATTCTTATTTTGGCTTTTTTTCCCCTTTAATCTGGCAAATCTGCAGCCAGCCGTGGAAGCGAAAATGCACCAGAAAGGATTTCATTACTTCTTTTTAAATGAATTTAATACTTACTGATTTTTGCCACTTGGGTGAATTTTGACCTCGAGTGGCAATACTACACAGAGAACGTGTGGAATTCTGCTCTGTATCTTTTTCTTATTTGTCTATTCACATTGCCAGAAAAATATTCGACATGTTATAATAACATTATCATACTCTCAGGTCCAATTTCTAACACCGAAACGACTCTAATTCCACTTACTGTTATCCCCAGAGTTGAGTCACACTGGCACAGCGGATTCTATGATAAACGTTCACATGGTCATACGTGATATTACAGAAAGTCAGGTATTTCATCCATCTATCCACCCATCCATCCATCCATCCATCCACCCATCCATCCATCCACTAATCCATCCATAGATAATAGACAGACAGAGAGGCAGACAGACACACATGTACATGCATACATACATACATACATACATACATACATACATACATACATACATACATACATACATACATACATACATACATACATACATACATACATACATACATATCAAAAATCTTTATTTCCAAAGAATACAATTCATATTGTACTGACATAATATGTTATACACTATGTCTGCAAGGAAATTGTGCCATGTACAGAACAGCTGCCCTAGGACATCATTCTAGCTGCTGCATGTTGTATACTTTACACCTTAATCGCCAGATTTTATAAGATCCAATTATGGCACTTATGCTACAATACTTAGCAAGAAACATTGCCTCATATTTGTTAACATTCACCTTCATTAAACCACTTTTAAATCTTTGATGGACATTCCCCAGGCTTCCAACGATTAAAATAATTATATAAGTATGAAAGTTAAGGTTGTTAATTTCTAGGGACAGCGGATAATACTTATTGAATTTTTCTTCATAGCATTTTTGTATGTGCGCGTCGAAAGGCACTGCAACCTCAATAATAGTGACCTTCCTGTTTTCCTTATCAATAATGGTAATGTCAGGTCTTGTATTTCTGCTTAGAAAGTTGATTTCGCTAATTTCAAACATTGCTGGTACCACATTGGTGTCCTTTAATATTCTACATTCCTTATTTTTAGATTTTACTTTCTCACAAATGATGTTGACTAGTCTGTTGTGTCTGTTTTGATAAATTTTTCGGAACTTGGTACATCCGTTGAGTATATGAGAGACAGTTTCTGTTGGGTGGTTGCAGATTTTGCACCTCTTGGTGTGAATCGTTGGGTAGTAAAGGTGCATCAGGCTCTCACACTGAAGAAGCTGCAGACGTCCTCTTGCGGTGAAGGATCGAATGTCATCACGCAGGTTGATGTTAGTGATGTACGCAGCTGAAGCTCGGTGGTCAATATTTCCTGCCTCTCTTAATATGCGGCCTTGAGACTGTTTGTTTTTTAAATCTTCTTTTTAAATACATACATACATACATACATACATACATACAACTGTACATACATACATACAAACAGACAGACAGACAGACACACATATACATACATATCAATATCTTTATTTCTCTATAATACAATACAAGTAATGTAACATCATAGAAAAATGATGATGAGAAATAGATCAAAATGGATGGTAGCATGCTGGATGCAGGTAAACAGGAAACAAGACTCATGAAGAATATTGAAATAATGATATAAAAGGGTAATGACACAGTACATAGATTATAGAGGATGGGATTTACAACGGCGTTTCCATATGTGATGGGATGAGAATATTGCACTATTGCTTAAGTATTTGCAGAGACCCCGGATTTGATATTTTCTGATATTTAGTTGGAACAATCCTTTAGAAAAATTTTTATGAATGTGGCCCAGACTGCCAACAATCAAAACAATTACACGGGTGTTAAATCCCATTTTGTTTATCTCCATACTGAGGGGGAAATATTTATTAAATTTATTTTGGTAGCAGTTTTCAATATGGGCATCAAAACAGACTGCAACCTCTACAAGCCATACTCTTTTGTGTTCACGATCAATAATTGTAATATCAGGCCTGTTGGCAGTGGTGTCAAAATTTTCCTGGGTGTTATCAAAATGAGCTGGCCTTAAAGGTGTGTCTTTTTTCAATGAGACATGCGTGTTCCTTTTGTACACATCACTTACTTTCTCAAAGATCTTATTGACAACTTTGTTGTGTCTTTGCTGGTAAAGCAGCTTCAGTTTTTTACATACATACATACATACATACATACATACATACATACATACATACATATATACAAAGATACATACTTACATACACACACACACACACACACCCACCCACACACACGCACGCACGCCCGCACGCACGCACACACGCACGCACCCACCCACCCACACTCACACACACACCCACGCACACACACACACACTTAGGCTACACTGGGATACTGTCATCTTTTTCACAGGCCGATGTGGGTGTCAGCACAGTGCACAAAAGTGGGAATTTATTGGTGGGCAAACTGGCCTATCAGGTACTTCAGGCTGCAGGAGACGAAATGCAGACGGAAGTTTATAGGTTAATGGACAAAATGCAACATAATGAACACAAGGGAAGGGTACGTATGATTTGGAAGGGGTTGAGGGGAGGCGGCTACATTCATGGATAGGCTGATGGCTCATTGGCTGCCTGCACTGCAGAAATAAATCGTAAGGGATTTTCCACATTATAGTACATGCACTTTTGTCTTTCGAGAGAAGGAGGATTGAATCTTTAAAGAGTTGTGTAAAATCAGAGTTTTTAACCGATTGGAATGACCCTTTCACATAGTGAAATCAGAAGAGAGAGAACCATTTCCATGACACAGCCTCAAATCCGCAGAATGTCGCATGTAACAATATAGCAAATACCCAGGGCTGGATTAACCGTAATGCAAAACAAGCACATGCTTAGGGCATCAAGGGAAGGGGGGGGGGGGGCACAGACATTTTTCATCGCCGGATTTTCCACGAACCATAATTATGGTTCAAAATTGCAAATGGTGCAGCTGAACACAATAAATGAAAAAATAAGACCATTATGATCACAAATACAGAGCTCTGTGGCTATGTAAATTAAGAGGGAAGGGATAAACCAGTAGTGAGTTTGTTTAGTTTTTTTAAAAATTATTTTTATTTTGTAAATGAAATTACTTCCACTGTAACGTGCAAAACAGCATATATGTATTTGTATTTGGAAATTTCAGCAGGAAAAAGAAAACCGCTGCTTGTGGAAAACATCAATGGTTTTCTCTATGGAAATTGTGCATTTAGATCTCTTCCTACTTTGCTAGTCTTTTCTCAGTTCTCATTCTATTTAAGGTGATGGATTGATGCATATTACATATATTTGTTTTTCTAGACAAAACTATTTCTTTTTAAACATATATGAGTGGATCTAGCGAAATCGGGTATATGTCCTAAATTCTTGAGAAAATCCGTCCAAAAGTACTGTACTGGTTTGCCCATTACATTCGTAGTGGAGATATTCAAGTATGAGGGAGATATTTTGATGTACTCACTTTATCTTGTCTTGCGTTATGGAAAGGACTAGTTCCCTACCGCAGTACAAATCACATAAATTTGGAATAGTGTTTCTGCCATGCAAATTAAACTCATGGAAAATAGCTCCATTATTGCCTCCATCTAGGCAAGGCACAAAAAGAAAGGAATATCTTCTCTACCTAAGCCAAGTGGTATACAAGAAATTTAATATCTCCCCGGCCTAAGAAACACGCAGAGACAATATTTCCCCTATCTAAGCTAAGACAAGAAATATCTTCCCTTCCTATGTCCTTTGCACATGAGGATATCTTCTTTACATAAAGTGCACAGGTAGAGAATACCTTCCCTACCTATGCAAAGTGAATAGGCGTTCAGAAGTGTAATAGATAGATAGATAGATAGATAGATAGATAGACAGACAGACAGACAGACAGACAGACAGACAGACAGACAGACAGACAGACAGACAGACAGACAGACAGACAGACAAACAGACAGACAGACAGACAGACAGACAGACAGACAGATAGATAGTGTCATGATCACATTAGGATCATAAATGCCGTGCTAGGTCACGACGTCAGTGAGTTAATTTTTACGATCTTGTTGATTATAACCAGCGTAATTTGTCCTTGAGCTGTTCTCGTGAACAGTTTGTTTTGAAACACCTTTTTTCTGATAGATGGAGAGAAGGAGAGGCGAGACAGAATAAATGTATAGCTAGGAATGACAGAGCAGTCCTCGACCCCGTGATTTTGATTAACATAGATAAGGGGCGAGTAAAGGTAGTTTGTTTATTTAGACGCTTAATTGGCGTTCGGAAATTCGTGCATAAGAGTAGAAAGCACGGGGGTTGAAGATTTTAGTAGTTAATGTTTCGCATTTTAAATTTTGTCTAGACCGTAAAATTGACCTTGATTTTGGCGCAAGGCCATGACAAGCATAAATTAATATTGCAGGCTGAGCTGAAGCGACTGCACCAATCAAATGTATGAATCTGGACGGAAGGTCGAGACATAGCTTTAGTATTTAAACCCGTGCAGAGCTTAGATAGTTGCCACATGTAGACAATCCATTTACGAGGTGGACGGCGATAGTCCTCAGCCAGATGAGACATAGAGACGCAGTTGAGCAGTCCATATTGTGAGGAGCGTGATGTTTTAAAACTCCAGAGCCTAAGCTACTTGGTTTGATATGAACCCACAGCGTTTACATCCAGCGCTCTCACTCCCAGTGAGGGCCTAATGGTGAGAGTTCATACTAATTTGTAATGATGAAAGTGAACCGTTCTACTTACTTTTGAAGACAGTTTCAGAGCTACCGCCAGACAACGCATGGTTGTACAAGCATTCTCCATGGCGTGTCTAGAGGAAATGTCCATATCATAACATGTCTCATTGAATTAATAGAATTTAAACTGTTATATCCGTCGCCAGGTGCGCGGATTCTATTTGGCATCTAACTCATATGACCTGCAAGTAGTTAGAGTGAATAAGTTAGTCTTTACAGAAAGCTGTAGTTTCATTAGTTAGATTCAGTTGCCTTTGAATTGATATTTATATTTATAATTATATTTGTTACATTAATTCCTGTAATTAAACTGCCCTACAGTTCTGCTAAAAATCAAAGCAATTGATTTATTTAGTTTTTAGAGTGCAAGTATTTTTTTTGTGTGTTCGTCGATTGTGGGAGCGGACCTCGAAAGAGTGTCAGTCGAATTCTCCCCATCTAACCCACATCGCGACAGATAGATAGATAGATAGATAGATAGAGACAGGCAGACACACACACACACAGATAGATAGATAGCTAGACAGAACGACCGACAGACAGATAGCTAGACAGACAGAGAGAGAGAGAGACAGAGAGAGAGAGAGAGAGACAGACAGACAGACAGACAGCTAGCCAGCAGAGGTCTGGTATATGTGGATGGCTAGACAGATTGGTTATGTTCATGGCACACGTTGACTTAACGGGGCCGAGATCTCGTCTCTTTTAATAAACAATTATGACTTGACTATGGTGAAAAGACACATAAAACTTCAACAAAATATCACAAAAACCGAATAGTAACATTTATGTAGTTGTTAAACATAAACTTGTACATGTCGCGACCTCAGTTCTTATTTGTTGCAACTCTACTTTTTGCACCACTGAGAAATATGGTGTTAAACGTTTGTGGTTTTATTTAATGATAAAGAGTTAGAATAGATCGGAACTGTGAAACAGCTTGACAAGGCCACAACGCATTTCAAACAAGTATCAAAGTGTGCACTTTTTTTTTTTTTACACTTCTTCTACCTGCTGAAAGGACTCCAGTTTTTTTCTAAGGAAAATGGAGATGGAACAAACAAGTATTAAAGCCGCGATGTGTAGACTGATTTCTTTCTTTTTCTTCCAACTATGTTTTTTTTTAAAGATTATTTTTATTTTATTTTTGGCCTTTAATTATGAATAGTCTGTTCAGATTTGTACAAGTTAAGCATTTTTGTTCTTTCTCCTGTCAATCAAGGGTGAGTCACGGAAATCCCTAGTGCAGGGAAGCTTGCTGGTGGTCGATCCTCAAAATTTGCGAGGCAAGTTTAAAAAATTCATGCTGGTTTGCCTGGAACCTTCGCAAGACTCGAACGATGAAGTGAGTTTCCTCTTCTTCAGTGGTTCTCAACCTGGGCGATATTGCCCCTCTTCCCGGGGGCGATTTTGGTATGATTGTGGGGGGGGGGGGCAAACGTAGAAAAGGGTGACAAGGAGTCGAAAACATGGAGGATGATTTAGGGTCAGATACAGGGCAGCCACTGACTTGTTCAACAACACGCCCAGATGAGTTTTATGGACAGAAAAGGCATTTGAAAAAAACGCTTTTCTGTTTATTATGGATCATCTATACGCGTATTGTAATTATCAAGGATTTGAAAAACCAAACATCATAATTTATGAGTAGTCTGTATTCTTGATTGTGGGCCTACAATCTGTCTGTTGGGTTTGAGTATGTATTTTTGTGCGGTGGGGGGGGGGAGAGGGGGGTAGGGGGCAATGAGAGAACATTTGGAGCCTAAGGGGGCGATTGTCTTAAAAAAGGTTGAGAACCACTGCTCTATTTACTCACCAACACAGCTAACTATTTACCTATTTACCTACCTACCATCCTCACTTGCCCATCTGGCCTACTTTCAGGCATTTTTGTCTGCCCGCCGACCTCCTCCACTCATAGGGTAGCCACACAAAGGCCACCGAATTCGGTCACCGAGCCACTAGGCGCTTTAGGTGAGAAGAATTGCACTATATAAACGGACCGAATTTAGGTGGGCTCTGTGTGCAGTTGTTGAAATTATATAGTGCAATTCTTCTCACCTAAAGCGCTTAGTGGCTCGGTGACCGAATTCGGTGGCCTTTGTGTGGCTACCCATAGACCTGATTTTTCTGTCTACCCGCACGTAATATACATGAAACAGAATTCACCACCAAATCGCCGATCTGACTAATTGACCGCCCGACTCCCAGTGGCGGACCTACATTTTTGAGACCCTGAAGCTTGAACTGTTATGGGACCCAATTGCAACCAGCAACAATAGTGCAACATCTAAAATCCATTCATTAAAAACAGTTCTCCGGGGTTGGGGACCCTGAAGCTCAAATTAAATTTCATTAGTTTCACTAGTAATTGCCCCATTCTTCGAATGGTTAAGCACAGCATTCCAGACCGAAAGGAATCAGCACAAAGACATTCATTGATGTCGAGACAATTTGGGTCATCCACAAAAAAATTGGCTATTAATAGATAGATAGGAGAATTTTTCAGGAAATGATGACGTCATGGGCTCATGTGTTCGTAAAAAATGGAGGATCAAAAGTAGACAATTCGCGGCATAAAGCAAACTCAAAAAATACTTCCCCACCTTTTCAAGACTCCAAATCTAAAAAAGAACCTTTTGCGGGTCGAAGGGCGGGCACATGTAAAATTTCACGCAAATCCGAGCTGTGTGAGCGGCAGTAGATCTTGTTCAAAATCCCGTGATTCTTTTATTATTATTATTATTACATTTTCCTTTCTTTAAGCATTAGCTCTAGAGTTCGAGGCGTGAGAGGCCTAGCCTTTCGACAAAGTTTTCTTGGCATGACTGACACTCCGAGATCTGTAATAAAAATATTTCATTTCGAGCTTGAAGCACACTATAAATGTTTCTACACAGTTTTCTTGGTATGAATGAATGGCACTCACCTCATCTGTATAACATTATACTTGGTATCAAAATTTTCTTGGCGTGGTTGGATCTCAAGTGAACTCCAGTTCGAGAGTTTACATTTCCGGTAAGAGACGGAAATGACGAAATTGACGGAAGTACATTATTACGTCGTATTCGCAATCATGAATTGATAACTGATAATTACAACTGAATTTCTGGGAAAAGTAAAGAGTTTCGTAAAAAAATGGGCTCGACACGTACAGGCTTAATAAATTTTACACACATGTGCCAAGTTTCATTTCTCTACGTTGCGTTGTAAAATAGCCTTTGCGGGAACAAAGTTGGGCCCAAGCTCCATTATTATATGATAGTAGATCCGCCACTGCCGACTCACCATTATTACATTACTCATTCATTGTCCTCATCATTATCCTCAAGTGAAGAAAATTGGTTATTTATTGACCCATTCATTCACCACTATAATCCACAGGACTTCTGTCTGGATCACAATGTCTTTCTACCCTCCATTCATTCACCACTATAATCCACAGGACTTCTGTCTGGATCACAATGTCTTTCTACCCTCCTCTCACTGCCCTCTAATTTATACATTCGTTTATCCACTTGTCCGTGATCGCTGGCCAGGCCGCCGTCCATCTGTCAATCTCCATTTTTCCCTCCTCAATCCATCCGTCCATGTATCCATCCATGTATCCATCCATGCACCCACACACCCATCGTCCATCCATCCATCCATGCACCCACACACCCATCGTCAATCCATCCATCCATACACCCACACACCCATCGTCCATCCATCCATCCATGCACCCACACACCCATCGTCCATCCATCCATCCATCCATCCATGCACCCACACACCCATCGTCTATCCATCCATCCATGAATCCATCCAGCTATCCATCCACCTATCTACCCATCCTCCATCCATCCACCCCTTTTCGCTCACCCTACTGCTCCCTCCCACTCCCACCCCCCAAATCATATACCATAGCCCCCGAGTGCCTCTCAGTGGTATACACACTGAATGCGGAATGCACTCTCCCCTTTCTATTCCAGCACCTAATGCACGGCATACAGCAGTGCCTAGACTTGTCCTCTCGTGAGCGTTATACCAGCATTATGATTCCAACTCTGGGGATGGGAGGACTGCACTATCCCCCCGAGAAGGTGGCTCTAGCATTGGCTAAAGCTCTACGCAGGTTTAGTGAAGATAACTGTCGCACCACATCACTGAAGACTGTCTATTTTTGCTTGAGGGAAGAAAACACCAACATTACAAAAGTAATGCTATAGTTTTTCCTGCTCTGTTCTTTTCTTGCTTACTCTGAAGTGAGACGGGAAAAGGAGAAAAATCTGGCATTCCTGACTGAGAGGTCACTGGACAAATCTGTTATATTGACCAAAAATGGCTACTATAACATTTTTTGTCATTTATTAAAATGTCATTCAATATTATAGATAGATAGATAGATAGATTGATTGATAGATAGATAGATAGATAGATAGATAGATAGATAGATAGATAGATAGATAGATAGATAGATAGATAGATAGATAGAAAGATAGATAGATAGATAGATAGATAGATAGATAGATACATACATACATACCTACATACACACATACATACATACATACATACATAGATAAATAGATAGATATATAGATAGATAGATAAAGATAGATAGCTCGATAGATAGATAGGTAGCTAGACAGATAAATAGATAGAGATAGATAGATAGATAGATAGATAGATAGATAGATAGATAGATAGATGGATAGATAGATAGATAGATAGATAGATAGATAGATAGATAGATAGATAGATGGATGGGTGGGCGGGCGGACGTCCAGGCGGACACAGACAGACAGACAGACAGACAGACAGACAGTTAGATGGATAGATTGATAGACAGATAGATGGTTGGATTCACTGATGACATATTATTATTGATTGATTGATTAACGGAGAATACATTGATTTATTGGTTGATTGACGGATGTAATATTGAATGACTTTACAGACTTTTCTCCAAACATTCATTCAATACCTGAAAGGTGACATTAACGATTCTGGTGACAAAACCACTCAGAAACCAACGTTTTTCACCTACGTCAGACGTTTTTGTGAGTATAGATAGATAGATAGAAAGATAGATAGATAGATAGATTTATAAATAGATAGATAGATATATAGATAGATAGATAGATAGATAGATAGATAGATAGATAGATAGATAGATAGATAGATAGATAGATAGATAGATAGATAGATATGGTATGTGTAAAGGTAAATTGGTTCACCGATCGATTGATCAACCCGAGACACAGAATACCGCTACGAACTATTATGTCCACAAATTGCGCGCGTATAAATACGGTGAGAACTACTTTTTTCGTTCAATTATGAAAGGGTATGGTGCGAATTGTTGAATTGTTGACATGGATGATACGCGCACAAGTTGACGGACAGAATATGACGAACTGATTCATTTCGGTATCCTGTGTCTTGTCATCAACGAAGGATGCCCAAATGGAAGATGATGGGTGGATAATTGAATAATAATACGTGGATTCTTGAATGGCTGGATGGATTTATTTGTATGGATGAAGAAATGGACGATAAACAGGTAAATTGATGAAAGAATAGGAGGAGGAACAGATAAGATTATTTTGCATGTAAAACGATAATAGGCTTTGTTTTTAAATATAACAGTTGCCTTACCTTGGAGAGCTTCACCGGTCTCACCAGCTGCCGTGAACACTGGCAACCAATCAGGTAACATACAACACTCGATGGCAGCCAGTGGGAATCATGCATCCAACGCGCCTACCGTCAGCATGCGGGGCCCTCCTTCTTTCACGCTTGAGAATACAGCCTGGCATGTCAAACTTGCACACATAGATGCTGATTTAGAGAATTTGCTGGGCATATGGTTGAAACTGCAAGACGAGTGAGTGTATATAGAGGGGTAGGTTATGTGCCCTATTGTTGTTTGCGACATTTTACGGATTTTGAAGTTTTGTCATGAAAATGGTCGATGGTGTCAGTGGCAAACCGGCGGAGTCAAAAAAAATCATATTACTTTATAGGCCTATAGTATCAATTTATGAAGCCTGGAATCCTGCCTCATATGTAAAAGTAGCTGTTACCATCATCCAGTAGAAATACTCAAAATAAGCACGTGATCAAACGGGCTAGGTCCATTTCCCATAAGTTTTAGCGGCACTTCTTTGTTTCTCTTGTAAAATTTGCTTATTTCGACTTGGCCGTCTTGCCCTTGACACCATCGTGGTTCTCTCGCTCCTTATTAAATTATGTATTATAAGTCTCATTCGAATCGGTTAAAAACTTATGAAAGTGTGTGTTTGTGACATAATGATGTCTCTGATTTTACTCAAATCTTCAATGTTTCCATCCTCATTTTCTCGAAAAGACAAAAAATACTCCGAAATTATATTTATTCTCAGTTCACATTCCTACATTTTTTAAAAATTGTAATTAAGTTGCGTATATATACAGAGTCATGAAGCTTTGGTTTGTTATAATGTTTGCATTGACAACATGTTTCCTTTTAAAGAATATCTGTGAATTTCATGGTGGCTTTTAACTTTAGAGTCTCTTGATAATTATAGAAATTTAGGTTCCTTTGAGGCTTAGCATTTAAACAAAAAGACATCACTATTTCAGAGTAGGTATATCGACCTTCTTTGTCAGTTCTTGAAAAGAAGAATCTCTTTAGACGACTTAAGATAATGATAATAATAATAATGAAGATCATTTCTATAACGGTCAATCTCAAAATTTGTTCAAGGCGTGCAGAAAGTCTTGTTCTCTCCATCTGCAACTCATCTTCTCTCTGTCTGTCTGCCCCCCCCCCCTCCTTCTCTCTCTCTCTCTCTCATGCACAATCTGTTGTGTACATTCTTATGGTAGACACGCACACAGAAACACACACATACTTACATTCACACACAAAACGTTCATGCTTTGGGATTTTAAAGTAGGAAGGCAAGGTTTCTGAAGAAGAAATTCCCTATAAACATGTACATATAATTTTGAACATCTTTTAATATACAAGTTTTTTTGTTGTGCTAAGATCACTATGCCAGTAAAATGTTCAATTAACTCTAAGCTCATCTCATGTACTGGCGTATGAATGATTTTGGTGATTTGAAGTTACGACTGTCTACGCTACCATTGCTCGCAGTGAGATCTAAAGTCTCACAAAGTGACGTATCGATATCTTTAATGCTTTTGAAGTTACAATCTTTTGCCACTTTCAAGAACAACATAAGTGCACAAAACTGTGAAACGTCCTCCAGTGAAAGGAGGAAATTGTCGATACACCGCCACGTGAGCTGGTGGACGAATTGTTTGTTTTTCATTTGCAGTTTCCCTGATTTGATAATCTGCGAATAAGAAACAGTGCATTTTGTTTCTGCTTGTTTTTTTTGCCTTTTTTGTCAGGAGAACAAAGAAGTAAGATAATAAATTCCCCATGTATAAATTATTATCTTATTCGGCCTAACCAATCAGTTTGTTTTAATGTGATAAGAAAATTACTGTTAATGCTTAAATTGTTTCAGAATTGTGTTCCACGGTAAAAAAAAATAAAATATTTTTGCAAATAAATGATGTGAGACTTCAGCGAGTTTTATTTTTTGTGTCTCTAAAAGGCTTTTCTTTGTGATGTCGTTTTCAGTGACGTAGATAGGAAAATCTACATGTCTAAGTTAAACCAAGCCACTCTGTGAGATGACATGCTAGATTTTGGCACTGGACTCTGAGGGCCAATTAATCCTCTAATAACAGGTCCGAGGTTCCCCCCGAGAAGCCCACTTGTGTATTTATCAAACGATGCCGATGACAAAATCCCCAAAATGCCATGACTTGTTGATGGTGATGAAACGAAACGATTATACAGACTGCCCACCCGAAGTCCAAGTGTCTGATGAGGTCAGACACAATTTCTGGGATCAGCTGTCCCGGGTCATAGATCACGATGTTGCTGAAGAGACACTCGTAGAAGGCGACAATCACACCGAGCAAGCACGCAATATCTGGCACTATTGCCCCGACCTTTTCACTGTTTATTCCCATTTGTATTTATTCCTTGCTCTCAAACAAAAATCGATCACGATCACGAATCCCTTAGCCTACGTGTCCTTATGCGCGACGCGACGTTGAGTCGCTCGCGATTGTTGTCGCTCCAAAATCAATCGAGTAAGATTTGTGAGAAACCATCTCCTTATACGCGACGCGACGTTTAGTCTCGAGCGACCATCGCGTGAGATCAAGTCATGTCGCGATCGGCTAGGTGGTCGCGTCAGACTGTCTGGAGGTGTGTCTGATTTAAGGCATAGCCATTGGTCGAAATATCTTGCGTATGCTGATTCATTGTGCGCACCATGTGTAGTACTTTTTCCTTGCACTACATACATCTTGAACGTCTATCCCAAGACCCACTACGCCACGGTACAATAGATAATCTATTCAAATAATTGATTTAATGATTAAAACAAATAAATGGGTATAAAATGCAAACTTTGAATGAAGTTCTCACATACATCAGACTAGAAATTTACGCTAATTTTACGGAAAAGTGTAGAGATAACCAGGGTAGCAGAAAAAGGGTAATGAAGTAGGAAAAGTGACCAGATAGGCGATTAAAAAGACAACAAGAACTTACCAAATTCCATCCGTAATATTCTGATGATAATGAAATTTGAAAGTGTTACCGCCCTTCAAGCTGGCAAGCATAACGACTTGAAGAAATGTTTTACGCACCTTGGAAATCTAAACAGGATAGTCATACAGTGGATACCATCACATTGTGTACCATCACATTGTGAAGTGCCAGGCATTGAGAAAGCAGACCAACTGGCCAAGGAGGGTTCTGGCTTGGAGCAGCCACAGTGTCTCTTAAACTAATATAAGAAGAAAAACCTCATCAAAAACAACAGACGGCAGCAAAATAAACCAACAGGATAAATATCATCTCCTGAACAGAGAGGATCAAGTGATATTGTTCAGACTAAGAACTGGCCACAATAGGCTCCACCACAATATGTTCACAAAATTTGAAATAGGAACATCTGCCATAAAAATGTGAGTGCAGCCAGTCTCCTCAAAACACAGAGCATTATATTGCAGAACTGCACACTCCTCTTAGCACTACGGGAAACATATTGGCCCAAACCCACCGACCTGTATGTCAAACTCTATGGTGCTCTTGCAAAAAGCCATAGATTTTCTTAAAAGAACAAATCTGCAGATTTAGATTTGGTGAACGAAAGAAGAAGAAAGTGTTACTCATGTTGCAGCTTCTTCAGTTTTCCAAGTTTCTTTCCTGAAATTTTCTGTTTTGATGTACTATTTCTTAGGCTGACCTGGTGATGCAGTCGAATTGTCAGGAACAAATTAACAACATCATCCGGTGTGCAACAGTTGCATTTGGAATACTTGTGCTTTTGTGTGATAGGTAGATGTTTTAACTTGCTTTGAAAGTGATGGCGTATGTTGTCTTGACTTTAGCATTTTGCAATGTCTGTTTGAAAAACAACTTCAGAAAAAAAATATACAGTCTCTATCAAAGTTGTGCTAGGTCTTGCCAGCCCTTCACCTGTTCTACCATCATATTCTTTTACAGCCACTGGTGTCAAATGTCTTGATTGATAATTGTCTATATCTGCAGTAATTACAAATAAGGTGCAGGATTTTCTCCAAGATCAACATGAACGACTAATCGCATGTAATGACAGCATGCCTGTGTTTATGACTGTGCGCGCCGAACTATTTTTAGAAACTCCTGACTCGGCGGACGGAAGTGCTCAATTGCACCGTCCTGACGTATTGGGTCTTGGGTCTATCCTCGCAAAGAAAAAAGTCAAACATGGCGACTTGACACGCGACGAGACGTCGCTCGCGCATAAGGAGACACTTTTGACTCGAGCGATCGAGCGACATCGCTTGTCCCCGGATTTTCGCGAGCGAATCTTAGCGCATAAGGAGACACTTCGCGCGACTGGTCTCGAGCGACGATTGCGAGCCACTCAATGTCGCGTCGCGTATAAGGATATGTAGGCTTAGTCTAGACGTCCGTCGGGGCACCTCTGATGACTTTGCAACAATCCCTCTCCATTCCTCTCGGTTTTCAGCTTTTCTTAGCGTCTCTCTGAGTTCCGTGCCCGTCCATTCGCTGATGTTGTCATCCCATCTCTTCCTACAAACAACAATAACACTATAACAGCAACAAAACCATACTGACACACACGTACAAGCGAAACTTAAGCCACCAGAGCATCCGTCAATTCTTATCTCCGGTAGGATCGAGTACCTAGTCTTCTCGGATAAGGACGAAAAAATTCGGAGGGCCCGTGTGCACGTTGCGCACGTTAAAGATACCTTGGCAGTTGGAAATCGTAAAGAGCAGGCCGAAAGGCCGCTGCCCGGGCAAAATTGAAATTAAAAGATTAAAATTTATCCATATCATCTCCCCCGCCCCCCCCCCCCCGCCAGAACAAGAAATAATAAAAAAAAAAAAACAAGTAAAGTGAGGTGTAAATGCCAAGGGCAGCGAACCTCCTAAAATAAAGACCTCAAACCAGTCAATTCTTATCTAATTTCCTTTCCCTTATCTGCATTTCTTTCTTTGATCTGACGTCCAATTTCATCAGATTACGGAAAAACCCGAAAAGAAGCCATGATCCCCGTACAAACTTCTAGAGATTGAGTGCCTTGAAAACACAACAGAGAAAATAACTTTGAATGTTGTTGCAAGGACGTAAGTCCCCAAATTTTTTTGTTTATTTTCCTTCTGTTTTTTTGTGGTTGAAAGGGTAGAGGGCAGGGTTAGGGATTCGATAAGATTTAGGGTTGAGGATAAGGACGGGGTAAGGGGCAGGTACGTACACATAGGGGCCCTAGGGCAAAACGCCTGTCGTGCGTACCTACTTCTAACAACAGCCAATAATTTTGGTAGGATCCTGCAGCTAAATGGGATTCGAATCTGAAACTTCTCGGACACGGATCAAGATCTCTAACGTTTGGGCCAATAGGCCACTGCGTTGGCTGCATAATCGCAGCGAAGGGCATCATCGTAATCGAATGACATTGCAAAAGCAACAAATTAATTTCATGGTGCATTTAATGACAGTCTAACAGAGAATGTGATGACTTCATTGACGTTTTTTTCCCTCACTTCCCAGGAAGAAAATTTTCCCTTCCCATTTTCTCGAAATCGTCCACTTTAGAACAGCGGTTCCCAACCCTTTCTATATGTCGCACCCCTAGAAAATCTCTTGTATTATATTCTCGCACCCCCTACAAAAGTAATATCTGGTTTGAAGATGAAGAAAGCGAATAAATATATTACTCAATTTCCAAATCCAAGTTTTAGCACTCCTTGAAATATCGACTTCCACCCCCGGTTGGGTACCCCTGCCGTAGAGGTGAGGACCGTTTCCTTGAAGGATTGGTTGTCCACGATATTTAAACCGTAATTTTCACGAGGGCTTTAAAACATTTGCAATACAAAAGCAGCTCTGGAGATACCGGTATCCAGCTACATAGCTATAAAATGAAATGGAAACGTGATATTTATGGTTAATGCTGGAATTCGGTGAAAAGCCGAGGTTAACAACAACAACAAAAAAAATGCATTGCAGCTGACGTGACATATCCACTCACTTCTGGGCTATGGTTAAATTGGTGTTGGTCAAGGAAAAATTTCAAAAATTGTCCAAAAAAAAAAAAAAGGTGTCAATAACAATCCTATGTCTTTTTCTATATTTTTTTTAAAAAACCAATTCCTACGAGGTTTCCGTGATTGCATGATGAAGAATGGAGCAAAGAAGAAACAGAAAGGGGGTAGAGAAACACGCACACAACGCACACACACCCATACACACACACACACAGAATCCTTGTTAACAAAAAAAAAAGTCCAAATAGGACGTAAACAGAATAAAATAGAACAAATAAGATAGTATTACAATGTAAAGACTGTCAAAAGGACATACAGAATAATGAAAACGACATGAAACAGTTAATATGAAAAAAGAATTTCATTATTATGTTAAGTGAAGTCAGACTTGAGATGAGATTCTAGACTGTTCTAATTAATGTAGTTTTTTCTTTATTTTTTTTTTTGGTACTGTTCTTATTGTAATTTCATTCTAAAGCCTTTAATGTTTTACTTTTTTTTTTTTCGCTTTTCTTATGTCAATAATTGCTCTGATTTAATGAAATTCGTTCTTGGTTTCTGGGCTATGGCGGTTTTCTATCCAATGCGGCTCGCGAGGGATCAAAATAATTCAGTTCGTTCGTGAAATCTAAATGGTCATGTCCGCTTGGTGAGGAATACTAAATCTTATTAACTTTATCAGCAGACATGCTGCAGTGGGTCCCTTTAATGCCGTCACTGCCGCTGGAGGGGTAGCTAACTTATAAATGTAGCTTTGCTTACGGTACGGTACAGGATTCTATCTTTGTCATTAGATTATTCATGGTATTGTAGTAATTAATGTCCACCGAAATATAATATTACATGTACAGGGTGTCCCAAAACTCAAAACAAACGTTTAATAAATTCCTAACATTTACACAAGAAACTGAGTTTAATCATGTTTTTAGTACATCAACAAAGGAGTCATTGCAGTTTTACTTTGCTAGCTATACTTACTATTACGTTCCAACGCCTTGAAGACTAGCTGTATACTTCCAAAAGAGTGCCTCCGTCTTTGACAACCTTCAGCCACCTTCGGACCAGGTCTCACCAAGGTTTTGCAGCATCACTTCACCGACTTCGCTGCAGGCTGTGCGGATTCTTTCCTCAAGCTGTGACAGGTCGCGGGGCTTCGTGGCATACACCTTGCGTTTGTATATAGCAACACAGAAAAAAGTCACAAAGTGTGAGGTCACAGGAGGGCGGAGCCCATTCCAGAACATACATGTATAACTTTAATCGCTGTAGGAAAACCTTTTTTTTTAGTGGCAGTAGCAATGCAACAAATCAGTATCATTAATTTTTCATTCATTCCTTTCATGCAATGCGTCATGGGCCCCGCCCCTGATCAGCGCACAAACTGCGCGCACGATTTTTTTAGAGGTGCTAAGATAGATAAGAGAAGAAGAGGGTGGCTCAACTGATTGTGCCTAGTATCTTTGTATCAATGTCACGAAAGTAGACAATGTATTATCGAGTAAATTTAAACATTGTTGTTTAATTGCTTCATTTGTATCGAATCAGATTAGGAAATTTAGAGGTAAATATACATTGCCGTAGTCACAGAAACGATTATTGCAATAGTTTCAATTCGATTCCTCAGACTGATTTAAATTTAGCCAAGAAACCAAAGAGTCTGTACATCGAGGATACATTTGTAGAAATAAATATTTTGAATGAAATACTCAGATCATGATATTTTATAGTTTTCCAGTATTTAGTGGCAATTTCACATTGTTTTTCTTTCTACACCATTGTTCATGTACTTTCTCTCCTAGGAAAATGCGTGATAATCACATTATAATAACTGCCTTAATAGATTTTTGTTACCAGAATAATTTTGCTATGCACTTTCCAACATCTTTGAGATTAACCCCTTTTGGCCACACGACTTCGGCTGTCGCGATGTGGGTTAGATGGGGATAATTCGACTGACACTCTTTCGAGGTCCGCTCCCACAATCGACGAACACACAAAAAAAATACTTGCACTCTAAAAACTAAATAAATCAATTGCTTTGATTTTTGGCAGAACTGTAGGGCAGTTTAATTACATGTAATTAATGTAACAAATATAAATATAAATATAAATATCAATTCAAAGGCAACTGAATCTAACTAATGAAACTACAGCTTTCTATAAAGACTAACTTATTCACTCTCTAACTACTTGCAGGTCATATGAGTTAGATGCCAAATAGAATCCGCGCACGTGGCGACGGATATAACAGTTTAAATTCTATTAATTCAATGAGACATGTTATGATATGGACATTTCCTCTAGACACGCCATGGAGAATGCTTGTACAACCATGCGGTTGTCTGGCGGTAGCTCTGAAACTGTCTTCAAAAGTAAGTAGAACGGTTCACTTTCATCATTACAAATTAGTATGGACTCTCACCATGCGGCCCTCACTGGGAGTGAGAGCGCTGGATGTAAAAGCTGTGGGTTCATATCAAACCAAGTAGCTTAGGCTCTGGAGCTTTAAAACATCACGCTCCTCACAATATGGACTGCTCAACTGCGTCTCTATGTCTCTCATCTGGCTGAGGACTATCGCCGTCCACTTCGTAAATGGATTGTCTACATGTGGCCACTATCTAAGCTCTGCACGGGTTTAAATACTAAAGCTATGTCTCGACCTTCCGTCCAGATTCATACATTTGATTGGTGCAGTCGCTGGAGCTCAGCCTGCAATATTAATTTATGCTTGTCACGGCCTTGCGCCAAATCAAGGTCACTTTTACCTAGACAATTTAAAATGCGAAACATTAACTACTAAAATCTTCAACCCCCGTGCTTTCTACTCTTATGCACGAATTTCCGAACGCCAACTAAGCGTCTAAATAAACTACCTTTACTCGCCCCTTATCTATGTTAATCAAAATCACGGGGTCGAGAACTGCTCTGTCATTCCTAGCTATACATTTATTCTGTCTCGCCTCTCCTTCTCTCCATCTATCAGAAAAAAAGTGTTTCAAAACAAACTGTTCACGAGAACATCTCAAGGACAAATTACGCTGGTTATAATCAACAAGATCGTAAAAATTAACTCATTGACGTCGTGACCTAGCACGGCATTTATGATCCTAATGTGATCATGACATCGGCCAATGTTTTAAAAGATTTGGATCTGTACAAAGCCGTATATAAGGGGGACTACATACCTGTGTTCCCTGCCCTTAGCATTTACACTTCATTTTTCTCGTTTTTATTTTTCTTGTCCTTGTTCCTGTGTGTTTTTATGGTAGGGATTACATTTTGAGAATTTTACCCCGGCAGCGGCCTTGTTCGGCCTGCTCTTCTCGACGTTCAACTGCCAAGGTATCTTTAACATGAGCAACGTGTACACGGGCCCTGCGAGGTTTTTGTTCTTATTCGAGAAGACTAGGTGCTTGATCTATAGCTCAAGAATCAGCAAAGCCAGCTCTGCATTTGGCAATCTTCGAAAGAGAGTATGGGATGTTGCCAGCATTCGCACAGACACTAAGCTGAAAGTGTACAATGCTGTGGTCCTTCCCACCCTACTCTAAGGGGCTGAAACCTGGACAGTGTACCAATCGCATGCCAGAAAACTAAATCACTTTCATCTGGCCTGCCTTAGAAAGATCCTAAGGATCAAATGGCAGGATAAAATTCCAGACACTGAGGTCCTCAATCGTGCCAAGGAATTGAGCATCTTCTGCCACCTGAAAAAAATTCAGCTACGTTGGGCAGGACATGTTGTCAGAATGCCCGACTCCAGACTCCCTAAGCAAATCTTCTTCTCTGAGCTCTCCAATGGAACGAGGAATGTTGGGGCCCCAAAGAGACGTTACAAAGACACTCTCAAGCAATCACTGAAGGCCTTTGCCATTGATGTGAGTGAGTGGGAAAAGCTCTCGCTTGATCGTGCAAATTGGAGGGCGGCCCTTACCAGAGGCAGCAAAGCATGGGAAGCTGACAGAGTCCAGCAGGCTATCAAAAAAAAAGAGAACGGCGCAAGAAAAGGCCCAGTGGTACTGAACCAACGGAGCACTCTTGTCATTTATGCGGAAGGGTCTGCAGGGCAAAAATAGGACTTATCAGTCACATGAGAAGCCATAAGTCATGAAAGAACAGTCTTTCCATTCTGTCTTCTGTGTCCTTTAGTTCTCTTTATTGTCCATGTGTTGAAATTCTCAACAATTTCTGTTCTTTATTCCTCTGGTGTTGTTAAGGTCATCATCATACCTGATGGACGAACTATTATTATTATTATTAGGTGCTTGATCCTACTACCATAGGAGCGGGGATAGAAATTCCGATGTCCCCGAACCAAAAAAAAATATTTAAAAATCGAACATGCCTACACCGACTGGGGTTTGAACCCGGTACCTTTGGCAACAGAGGCTAACACCTTGCCTCTAGACCAGCGTGTCCCCGAGGCTACATACTTTAGCTTTAAAAGGTCTGAGCCTAAGCCAGTGTCCAGATATTTCGGTGAAAAGTTTTAACTGATTCGTTTCGCAAGTGGCTAGCAAGATACTGAGACAGTGTTTTTGTAGCTTTGAGTCAACTTCGTACAATAGTAGCTTTATCTTACTCATTGTCATTGAACATCGTCTGTATACATACATTTGACATTACTATGCTTATTGCATTATAGTGTTGTAAAGCCTTGCATACATTGCTTTTCATGAGAATAAAGAGCTCCTCATGGATCCCTTTTGTATTACGTTCAATGGCCTTCGTGTAAGCAGTTTACACACACAAATGAGAGAGAGAGAGAGAGAGAGAGAGAGAGAGAGAGAGAGAGAGAGAGAGAGAGAGAGAGAGTGGGAGAGGGGGGGGGGACAAAGAGAAAGATACGGAGAGAGAGAGACAGAGTGAGAGACAGATACAGAGAGAGAGATAAAGAGAGAGAGATACAGAGTGAGAGACAGATACAGAGAGAGAGAGAGACAGAGTGAGAGACAGATACAGAGAGAGAGAGAGAGACAGAGTGAGAGACAGATTCAGAGAGAGAGAGACAGAGAGAGAGAGTCAGAGAGAGAGACAGAGAGAGAGAGAGACAGAGTGAGAGACAGAGATAGAGACATGTATAGGGAGGGGGGGGGAGGAGATATAATAATTGCAGTCTCCCTGGGTTAACCGAGGTGTGTATATTTTTGTCCAGACTTACATCTTGCAGTTTTACAGACGTTGAGCCGTCTTTATGCATGGACACACTAGGCAGTTGCCCAGGCCCCCAGGGGTTTAGATGACCCCCATGAATACAAATTCACATGGGTTTTTGAAACTGGGGGCCGCAGCTAGCCCATTGCTTATCCCAGGGGCCCGTAACAATATTATATTAAGAGGGCCTTGATTTGGGTTAATAACAAACTTTTTTGAGGTGTTGAAAGGTGAGTAAAGTCGTGAAATTCAAGGATGTTCCCAAACCTCTTGAGCTGGTGCTACTCAGTCGTGTGGAACTGACACGAGTTGCAATCAACCAGTTTGGGGGGGGGGGGAGGGGAGAGAAAGAAAGGGCCGTTACGATTATCTGAAATGTGTGAATTTGCTCATATAATGCAGATGTCACACGTAAACATTTTGTGAATACAGTCAAATTTCTGCTTCATGTCACACTGTTTTCTGTGGTTTTTTTTTTTTTTTTTCATATGCTTATCTTTATGAAGAAAATTCTTTTACGGTCACTGTGATTGTACTTGTGAATAAGCAGTTCTCGGTTAAGGATAATTGAAACAGAAGGCTATGAAAATTAGGTCCAATTCATCAATGCAAGCCGGGGATGGATAGGGACTACCAGTAAGATATAAATGGTATTTGAATCACACCGGGAAATCCCGCTAGGACTGGGTCTTTCCTGGAAAGATAAACCAATTTGAAGAGAACTTCAACTACTTCAAGTGTTTTGCTTGCATGTTGTGAATCAGAGTCAGATCGGACTGACAATGAGTAAGTTGAGTCAAATGTGATGTAGAAAAGGTATGAATCTGTGTAGTTGTTCTTTTCACATTCATCAAAGACTCGTCAGTCAGTTTACAGTAAGCAGGTGGAAGATAATCGCCAGTGATAATTTGTATTTCTCTGCTGGCTTTCTTCCGTAACTCAGAAGTGGCAATCAAATTGTCTATTTGATAGTCTCGTAAACGCAGATACACCTTGGGACAAGTTGAATAAATTACATGTATTATACAATGATACGAAATATTTGATCACTCTCACACCATAACGATTTAAGCCAAGAACATAAAACAGTGATGTATTTGCTATCAACTCCAAACATCCTTGCTTTGTGATGTATTAATTAGTACTCAATATATCCTTGTGTGTTTTTCTCTTTGCCATGGTGCAGACACAACTCCCAGCTTTCCCATTCAACCTCCGTGGAAAAGGTGTATTTTAAAGTTAACCTTCAATGCCCAAATATATGTCCAAATTGGGCCAAAAGAAAAGTTGTACGTAGCAAAGCCCTGCGGAAGAAATAATACGCAAACAGTACAGTGCAAACTAAAAGAGAAGACAGAAAATGTTCAATATTTCGGCTATCGCCTTTATCAAGAAAACAAAATCTGGGCTTTCCTACATACAACTTTTTCTTTTTGGTCAATTTTGACATTGCTTATAGCCCTGCTCCGACCCCACAGTTTTTCTGTGGTTTTTATATTTCGCCAATGCCCAAATATAGAGTGCTTTATCTAAACATTCAGAAACCTGCAAAACTAGTTTAAAATTATCACTCGAATGCAAAATAAGTAAATAAACAAATAAACGAATGAATGAATAAAGAAAGAAAGAAAGAAAGGAAGAAAGAAAGAAAGAAAGAAAGAAAGAAAGAAAGAATATATATGGCCTTTAGCGTCTTTACAGACGGTCTTAGCAGCTAGAATATTCACTTTCACTTTGACTGACAGCTTCTCTCGTGGCTTATTCTACCAATGTTTGACCCGAGAGTGCGATGGCAGTGATTGCAGGTCAGTCTTTTGGGTTCACTTTGGCGAGTGTTTTCATTCCGCCTCTGTCGTTTTGTCAGGTATGTTTCTTTTGCCTTGAAGTCTATTGCGAGCGTGCCACTGCGCAATTTTTGTCTCCATCTGCTTCGATCACTTGCAAGGTTCTCCCATTCATTGGGGTCGATGTTGAATGCTTTCATCGTGACCTTGCAAGTGTCTTTGAATCGCAGATGTGGCCTACCTCTGGGTCGGTTGCCAGTAGCAAGTTCCCCGTAGAGAATTTGTCTGGGGATGCGATCATTTTCCATACGGTGGAGATGTCCAAGCCACCGCAGTCTTTTTTTGCCTAGGAGAGCCTGAGTTGATGGAATGTTGGCTCGGCTCAGAACTTCGATATTTGAGATCCTGTCTTGCCACTTGATCTTGAGAATTTTGCGTAGGCAGCGCAGGTGGAAGGAGTTGAGGGATCTTTCATGTTTGGAGTAGGTGGTCCATGTCTCTGAGCCATACAGCAGGGTGCTTAGGACGCAAGTTTGGTACACGAGTACCTTTGTTTTGATGGTCAGCTTGCTATTGTTCCACACCCTTTTTGAGAGTTTGCCAAAAGCTGTGGCCGCCTTTCCTATTCTGGCATTTATTTCAGTTGTTATGTCTGTGCTACCACTGATGGTTGAGCCTAGGTAGCAGAATTTTCCCACTTGCTCCAGAGGAGAGCCATTCAGCATGATTGGGTTGGGGTTTCTCAAGCCTTGTGTCAAAACTACAGTTTTTGAGACACTGATCTTTAGCATGAATTTGTCACAGGCTTTGGCAAGGCTATTGATGAGAGCCTGGAGCGTGGTTTCATCGTGGGCCACGATTGCAGCATCATCTGCGAAGAGGAGCTCTTGTAACATAATATGCTCTGTACGAGATTTTGCTTTTAGTCTGGCAACATTAAAAATGGAGCCGTCCACTCTGGTGTTAATAAGTACTCCACCTGAACATTGACCAAAGGCATTCTTGAGTAGGGCTGCAAAATATATACCAAATAAGGTAGGAGCAAGAACACATCCCTGCTTCACACCGCTGTTTACAGCAAATGAATTGGATGTGCAGCCCTCAAAGTTGACACATGCCCTCATGTCAGTGTGGAAGGATGCAATAAGTTTTAGCAATGTTGGTGGACAGCCTATGGATTTAAGGACTGCATACAGGCCAGATCGGCTTACGGTGTCGAAAGCCTTTGTTAGGTCCACAAAGCATGTTATAAGCGGCCTGTTTTGTTCTTTACATTTTTCTTGGATTTGCCGAAGTGCAAATATCATGTCAATAGTTGATCGTTTGCTTCGAAAGCCACATTGTGTTTCTGGTAAGACTTTTTCCGCCAGTTGTTGAAGGCGGCAGAGGATGACGCGAGCAAAAGCCTTTCCAGTAATGCTGAGGAGGGATATGCCTCGATAGTTGTTGCAGTCGCCTTTGTCTCCTTTGTTCTTGTAAAGTGTGACAATTTTGGCGTCTCTCATATCATGTGGTATCACGCCTTCTTTCCAACACTGCAGTAACATATCATGTGGTATCACGCCTTCTTTCCAACACTGCAGTAACAGATTATACAGGTGTGGTAATAGTGGGCCTTTTAGGTCTTTTAATACCTCTGCAGGAATGTTGTCACTTCCTGTGGCTTTTCCAGCAGACAGGTGGTCGATTGCATTGGAAAGCTCGACTAAGGAAGGTTCAGCGTCAAGTTCGGCCATTATTGGCAGTTTTTGGAGGTGTTCCTCAAAATCTGGTGGAATATTTTTCTCAGTTGAATACAACAGAGAGTAATGCTCTACCCACCTATTCAGTTGTTCATTTTTATTTGTGATGGGTTCACCATTTACAGACTTAAGTGGGGCGCTTTTGGTGATGATTGGCCCAAGAGCTACTTTCATCTGACTAAAGGCGGTTTTCATATCTCCCTTTTCATTTGCCTCTTGTATGCTGTTACACAAGTCTGTCCAGCATTTGTTGGCGCAACGTCTTACCTCCAGCTGAAGTTTAGCTTTTGCATTTTTCAAACAAGTTTTTGTACTCTGATTGCAATTTTTGTTATACTCATTGAAAGCAGATTTCTTTTGCTTAATGAGAGGTAGGAGAATTTCGCTGTTCTGGGCTACCCAGTCGTTGTTTGAAACTTTATGCTGTCCAAAAGACTTGATGGCACAGTCATGAATTTTTGAACTGAGAGTGTTCCATGTTTCATCTACCGAGTCACATTGGGTGACATTATCCATGCTTTCAGCAAATAACTTTTCAAATGACTTTCTATTTGATTCATCTCTGATTGCTGTTACATTGATCTTAGGGATTGAAGGGGCTTTTGATCTGTATATTTTCTTGGCCGAAATTTTGATTTTGCTGACAACCAGTGCATGGTCGGTGTCACAGTCAGCACTGTGGAGGGAACGAGTTATTTTTATACAGCCCAAACTCTTCCTCCTTGAGAGAATAAGATCTAATTGATGCCAATGGCCAGACCTGGGATGGCGCCATGATGTTCTTTGGCATCTCTTAAGGTCGAAGTACGTGTTTGTAACACATAATGAGTTTACGGAGCATAGCTCCAGAAGGCGCTGCCCGTTTTCGTTGATGTTGCCAATGCCGAAGTGCCCAATGCACTTTGGCCATGCGGAGTGATCTGCTCCCACTCGAGCGTTAAAGTCACCCAGAATTAGCAGGCCTTCGGTGAGAGGGATGTTGTGGAGAGTCCTCTGCAATGCCTCGTAGAAAATGTCTTTGGTTTCGTCAGAGGAGGTAAGTGTTGGGGCATAGACACAGATAATGTTGGTAAAACCAGACCGGGTGTTCAGTCTGAGCGTCATGATGCGTTCTGACACTCCAATTGGAGTTGCGATCGAATTGATAAGGGAGTTTTTTATGGCGAAGCCCACGCCGTGGATTCTCGGCTGTTCGCTGCTAAGGCCCTGCCAGAAGAAGGTGTAGTTTTCTTCTTTGACTGACCCGGAGTCGGGAAGTCGAGTTTCTTGAAGGGCAGCGATGTCGATGTTTAGTAGCTGAAGTTCTCGATCAATAATTTGGGATTTCCTGATGGAGTCAATATTAGTGAGACCTTGCTGTTGCAAGCCTGGGCGCATTGTTCTGACGTTCCAGGTACCAAGTTTTAGTATTTTTCTGTTTTTGCCAGGTGCACACTTTACGTCAGCTTTTTGACTTTTGGTCTAGCTCCAACCACCTTATGAAGCAGGCTGACGTGGCGGAACAACACCCAACTGCCTGGGGGCTGCCCAGGTTACGGCGGGCGGTAGTTGATCAATGCAGCTGAAAAGCCGCTCCCACCGACAGAGGGGACCCCTGGCGCTCATCCGTACGCCAAATGGATTGAGCTTATCACCGGTAACTGCCACCTCCCGTGTTGTGCCCATCCGTAACGGATGGCTGGAGTGTCCTCTCCAAATCGGAAATGGGTGGGCTTATAGAGGAGAGACAGACGCTTGCCAAGCCCGAGCAAACGCCTCCTCGTTTTGCTGCCTTGCCTGGGCTATTTTTAAGAGATGGTGCTTTGCCCAGAGGCACCACCCCTCTCTCTGCCATTCTAGTTAAACCCAAGGGAGAGACCAGGTCAATACATTTGGAACTAGTCCGGCTGCAGGAGATGCTGGAAGCCAGTTTGATGCAGTTCTCCCTGACAACCACCTTCGGGTCTCCACTCCTGATTTTCTGTCTGGGTTTACTCCCATAGCCTTTGCTATCATAGCAACACACAAGGCAGTGTGGTATTTGTATTCAGGGTTACCTTCCCCTAGTCTTCCTCTCTCCCGAGATGACCCACAAGACAGTGGGGGTGACAAAAGAAAGAAAGAAAGAAAGAAAGAAAGAAATACTTATCATCAAAAATCATATCTTGATTATTTTAAATGTGCTAAAAATGTAGGTCACTGAATCAAGTGATGCGTTTTAAGATTTGGAAAATAAGTTACCACAGGGTAAAGACCAATGTTTACTAGATGGCTGAACTGATAATAATGTATATACTGATCCCACCCACCCCTTCTGCATTTCTTGTAACATGTCAGAGAGGACTTAAAGGCACTTGAACTATAACAAGATCTGAATGTATGTCCGCCACTGGAGTACACAGTGGCGTGTTGTTTTCCTGGCCAGCGTGAATTCTAATTAAGAGGGGTCTCGTAATGGGATGTGTGAAAAATAAGCAGAAATTATTTGTTTATTCTGTTTTGATAGAAATGATTTTCAGAGGTCAGCATTCCTTGACAGATGGTATGCGTTGTAGCTATTGGGGCGAATGAATCAGTATTTCTTTAACATAAGCAATGGTTTGTTTGATAACTAAGCTTATGTTGACAGAGACAATTGAAGAGCATAATAATTATGATTTGCAAATGTTGATGGCAGCTTTAAGCCTCATCTCATCATTACGTTGCTGACAGGGTGTAGCCGATTAAAATCATAAACGTTTGTTTTCGAATGTATTCACATGTATTTGTTTTTTTACTGTGATAGAAAGCATGTTATCATATCGATTCATATGAATTTGATAGGAATTAATCTCTGTTTTGTACATGGATTTTGACCAAGGTAGACAAAGAACGTGTGGTCCTCTTAAGTCTCGCCATTTAGTGTTAACATTTCATTCATTTGTTCACGTTGGGACATACTTATAGTTATACACTATCGGATCAAACTGCATTGACATAATATATGTATATAGACTAATTTAATTCCACTTACTGTTATCCCCAGACTCCAGTCGATGTGGCACGCCTGAATCTATGATAAACGTCCATATAGACAATCGTGAAATTATAGACAGTCAGGTACTTGAGTTCTCATCCATCCATCCATCCATCCATCCATTCACTACCCACCCACCACCTATACATCCATCCACCCATCCATCCATTCATCACCCACCCACCACCTATACATCCATCCACCCATCCATCCATCCATCACCCACCCACCACCTATACATCCATCAATCAACCCATCCATCCATCCATCCATCCATACATTGACCACCCACCCACCACTTATACATCCATCCATCCATCAACCCATCCATTCATCCATCAACCCATCCATTCATCCATCCATCCATCCATCCATCCATCCATCCATCCATCCATCCATCCATCCATCTATCCATCTGTCCGTCCATCCATCCATCTACGTTTTCGCCCTTCCGTAAGTCTATTCATTCTCAAGATTTTCCCCACTACAACATTAGGCCTACTACCATACTGGCTGAAGAGGAAAATGGAAACAAGTATAATGAACATAAGTAAAGACAGTTTGTCAGATCAGATGAATGAGTGAATTAAGCCGGGTTTGGAAACTAAAAATGATAAAGAGATACTCTCCCTTGCCTCGTTAACTACAGTTATCGCAGGCAAGGCAGGACAAGATTGTATAGCCAGGTTTCAGAAAATCTACTGTAGTCATTGTGTCCTGATTTGATGGTTTGCAAATGATACACACTTGTGTGCCATACAGAGTTCTGATCTGTTTAGAAATTTGCACTGGGATACTGTCATCTTTTTCACAGGCCAATGTGGGTGTCAGCACAGTGCATAGAAGTGGGAATTTATTGGTGGGCAAACTGGCCTCGCGGGTACTTGAGGCTGCAGGAGATGAAATGCAGAAGGAAGTTTACAGTCAAATGGTAGGTAGAACTTCCGACTGGGTGGGTTGAGGTGGTTTTGTTCACGGATAGATTGATGCCTGCCGGCACTGCAAAAATAAATAAAAATTGATGAATGGTTGGACAATTGGACAAAATTGCTGACAGACAAACGAATCAAAATACTCCTGAATGGATGGACACACTGACGGAAAGATGATTATCATGGGATGAATAAATAGATGAATTTGATTGCAAAAATTGATTTTGTCTTGTAATGGTGAATAAATAAATACAATTATGGATCGTGGATAAATAAATATGGTTTGGAAATATTTGATTTGGAGGACACTCATCAATAAATCTGTATTTCACAATCTCGATCGTTTTGTATCATGCAAGTGTTTTCTATGTCTTGACCGTGAGGTTCAGATTGGATGGGGAATAGAAAGAAATAACAGTTGTGCTCGGGAATATATTGATGAGGAGGGCTAGGATAGACAGATAGTGACACCCATTTTCCATGTTGCAAATGGAAGATTATTTAGTACCATTTACATTGACATACAGCAGTGATATGTATAATACCTTGTATATGAACAAACAACCCAGTAAAACCAAAGAACTGTTTAGAGTTAGCAAAGTTGGATTAACTATTAAGCAAAATAAGTACGTGCGTATGGCATCAAGAGGAAAAGAGGGGGGGGGGGGGGGCTCAGAAAATTTTCATTGCCGGATTTACCATAAACCATGGTACAAAACTGCGAATGGCTTTTTTTTCAGCTAAAGATAAATTGGAAGTATACTAACATAGAAGCGATTTTCCATCTAACTGTAAGCTTTGTTTCATTTCAAAAAAAAAAAATATTTTCACGCACAGTTTTGTTTATATTTTGAAATACATATACAATATAATTATAGAGGCATCAGCATTTTTTAATTGCTTAGGGCCTCTAAATTTCTTCATCCAGACCTGAGAGTTATTGTCTCGTTGATTAGCACTGATGGATTGTCCTAAAAATACAACATCAACGACGTTTTTTTACATGTGTGTTTTCCTTCCCAACCAGAGTCATTCAGAGAAACCTCTGGAACTGGGTAAAGTGCTGACCGTTGAGCCCAGAGCTCTGGGAGACAGATTTCAAAGTTTCATGCTGATCTGTCTGGAACCTTGGCGTAATGAGAAGGATGAGGTGAGGTCTACTTTTAAGTCTTCAAATGTGGCAAACACAAAAGGTTGTATGTAGCAAAATCTCGCGTAAGAAATGATACAGAAGCGATACAATAAAGCCCCAAGAAAAGGGAACACACATCAAGCTGTCGGTATGTATATCTTTGCAAAGGGAAAAAATGTAACATCGTAAAAAATTCAACCATCTGAACAAAGAAAAAATGTAGAATGTAAAAACAATACGAGCACTTAACTAAGAGTCCAGTCTTGGATTTTTGGGGCGGAGCACTTCCGTAAATGAATGGAGGATTTGCTACTTTCAGATTTTTCTTTTTCCCGCATTGTCTTTGCTTCAAACCTTGCTGTGGCAACGCCGATTTTCTGTGTTTCGTTTGTTTAAATAATATTTATCTATTTTTAATTCTGTTGACCTACATATTTAGTTATCTTCTGTCAGTCATATCTAGTTATCTTCTATCAGTTTAAAAGCCAGCCTGACCAGGTACCGTCCCAACAATATGCAGGCTTGGCTTTATGCACGTGCCCGTGTACCAATGTGCACCAATTACAAATCCGATTGTCTATCTGCCTGTCTTTCAGCGGACACGTAACAATCCATCTAGTTGCCGATCTGATAGTGTCCGCCCGCCTCGCCATCTTTACAATGCTCAATCATCGGCCATTCTTGGCAACACCAGTCTCTCCAGTGTATGGCATCAGTTATTTAATCGCCCATTTATTCTTTCCTGTATTCACAAAACGATCTATCCACCAATCTCTGTCTTTATCCCTCGCCTCCTTCGACCAGAGCCGTCTTAACGCATGGCCACACAGGGCAGTTGCCCAGGGTCCCAAGGGTTTAGGGGTCCCCCTACAGGCAAATTTACATTGGTTTTTGAAACGGAGAAGAAAATCCTATTGCTTTGTCCAGGCGCCCAAAGGGATGTTAAGACAGCCCTACCTGCAACCCCATCCTCTTATAACCCATCTGTCTCCACTTGTTCAGTCCTATACCACTATCATCAGCCCGTCTTCTACTTTCATCCATAGATCAATTATCCATCAACTCATCCCCCGTTTCCTCTCGCTCCACCCGTTCCCCAGTCCCGCCCACCCATCCATCCGTCCATGGATCAATCCTATCCATCCAAGTATATATCCAATTCACTTTTAGAGATAACACAAACCACAGCCTGATCAAGACAGACGAGAAAATTGCATAGGGCTTATGTACCTAAGCCATACGGAAGTGACGACATAACATGGTTCGCAAGAAAACTAGGGAAGTCTCGGTTTTAGATTAGTGTTCACTGCTCAGTTCAAAGTCACAACAGGAAGGTGCTACACACTCATCCATCCATCCATCCATCCATCCATCCATCCATCCATCCATCCATCCATCCATCCATCCATCCATCCATCCATCCATCCATCCATCCATCCATCCATCCATCCAGCCAGCCACCCATCCATCCATCCATCCATCCATCCATCCATCCATCCATCCATCCATCCATCCATCCATTCATCCATCCATCCATCCATCCATCCACCCATTACCTTCCTGCGCCCTCCTCACCCCGACCTCCATCTAAACCTCTATACCAAATCTCAAGTTTGCCTCTCACAGTCACACAGTATAAACACTATTTCCTCATCTCATCAAACTCTAGTTACCCCTCCTGAATGGCGTCTACGAATGTCTAGACCTTTCCTCTCGAAGAGGTTATACCAGCATCACGATCCCAGCCTTGGGAATGGGAGGACTTCGCTATCCCCCTCAGGCAGTGGCCCTAGCAATGGCTCAAGCTATCTGTAGATTTGGTGCTAATGATGCCCATTATCCAAACGTGAAAACCGTTTACATTTCTATTTGGGAAGTAAACTCCGACATTACAAAGGTGAGAAGCAAAAAAAAAAAAAAAAAATTTTCCTTAATATATATTTATATATCCATTTTGTTGCTTCCTCTTACAGTGAATAAAATTTGTGAAAAGTCTACCTGTTGTTCATTTATTTACCTGTACGCAATTATTTAATAAACTTGGCACACAGCGGAACAGATTCATTGCTTTATTTATTTTATCTAATTTATCTATTCACTTATTTTTTTTCTTCGCTAATATATTCATTCACTCATCAAGGTATTAATTAATTAGTCAACCGTTACAGACTGCAGCAGCGACACCTGATGGCGCCTCTGTGCTCCCTGTTTTGGACTGCGGAGTAACATGAGCTCACAATGCTGAGTACACTGAAAGCGTCATCAGCAAACTGCAATGGACAACCAACACATGACTGATAGATAGATAGACAGACAAGACAGACAGATAGATAGATAGATAGATAGATAGATAGATAGATAGATAGATAGATAGATAGATAGATAGATAGATAGATAGATAGATAGATGATAATAGAATGCCCAGATTGATTGTTTGGTACAATGATTAAGTAATTATTTAGTGGATTGATTAATTGATTGATTGACTGCTTGTATAATTGATTGATATTTCACCAGACTTTTCTCAAAACATTTATTGGGTACCTGAAAGGGGATCTTGACGACTCTGGTGAAAACGTCAGCAGGAAATCAACTTTCTGGGCAAACTTCGGACGTTTTTGTGAGTATTGATAGTTAGATAGACAGACAGAGACGGAAGAAGGAATAGATAGATGGATAGCCAGACAGACAGACAGACAGACAGAGAGACATACAGACAGACAGACGGACAGACAGACAGTTAGATAGATAGACAGACAGATAGATAGATAGATAGATAGATAGATAGATAGATAGATAGATAGATAGATAGATAGATAGATAGATAGATAGATAGATAGATAGATAGATAGATAGATAGATAGATAGATAGATAGATAGATAGATAGATAGATAGATAGATAGATAGATAGATAGATAGATAGATAGATAGATAGAATGACCCAGATTGATTGTCTGTATAAGTGAAGAAATGACTAGCTAAATAAATGACTGGATTGAAGGATCACTGAATAGATGTATGAAGAAAGAAAATGATGGCTGGATGCCTGGGTGGATGGGTGGGTTAGCTGTTGACCATTGCAGGATAGACTGACAGAGGAATAATGGGTTGATGATTGGATGGCTGGATAGAAGGATAATAATAATAATAATAATAATAAGAGCATTTATATAGCGCCTTTCGCCGAGGCCTCAAGGCGCTTAACATTGTCCACCATACGCGCACACACACATACTAAAGAACGGTCACACACACACAAATCATTTATCTAAATATTTTTTAAACAGTGAGGTTTTAGTTGTTTTTAAAAACTCTCTACAATGCATGCTGATCTCAGGGAATTTGGTAGTGAGGATGATGGATATAGATTGACGGACAGACGAGAAAACAATGATAGATGGCTAGATTGGTGGCGGAATGGAGAGAAGAACATTATGTATTACAACTTGTGCTGCTTAATCACCTTTAATTTAAGCTGAAGAGCCTGGTTTATTTATTTATCTATTAATTAATTTATCTAAATAGAGGAGGCCCCCTGCTTTAGCCGGGACAAACCTGTGAACCCACCATTCTATCTCTTTTCTCTAGAAAGCTTAGTATACAGATATTATGCGCACCAGAGTACCATGCACTCATCTCTGGTAGGGGAACTGCGTGCGCGGAATTGAACGCGTATTGATATCGTTTCCAATGCAGTGAGCTTACCAAAGGGAGCCACAACAAAGATCATTGTATTTTACATTTTTACAAGTTGTTATTTAAAAATACCTGAAACTTGAATCAACACAGTCTGTCGATATGAAAGCTATTGGGCTGGATTAGTTGACGCTTAAGAAAATAAATTTTATGATTTTTGAAACTGTCATTTAGACTGTAGTGTCGTGCATAAAATCGCACCACAATGAATTACTTCCCCACTATTTTTTTTTTATAACTAGATGAGGTTCCCGGCACTATCCGGGATAAACCTCTGAACCCACCGTTCTATCTCTCTCTCTCTCTTTTTTGGTCTACAAAGCTTCCCATTCGTAGGGGGGCCAACTTGCTCTATCTCTTCAAATAAGCGTTGAACCTTGCACTAAAAAATATACTCTTGCTTGTTGTATTTTCATTTAAAGTGATCCCCTGGGCGTAAGAAGCTGTCGGATATATTTGGCTAAAGGGTGGCATTACGTATGTAGAGGCGATTTTGTCCCCAATTCTATTTAGATAATATAGCTCAATTTTGTCGGGGGTGGCGTAAGAAAATATTCACTACTTTCTCAGTTTTCTACCAAAAGCTTTGATACTCTACACACTTACTCTCAGATAGACAGGCCAGGAATTGAAAGCTTCAAATGTATTATTTGTTCATTATTCTGCATATCATGGGTCAGGAACTCTGTACACATAAAAAAAATCTGAAAATTTCGAATAAATCATTTCGGATCAATGTTTATAGTGACTAATAATTCAATATGGTGCTATCTAAATGTTTTTACCACAAATGTCTTAGAAAGATGCTACAAACATTTTTTAATTTGGTAATTGTAACATTAATCCCCCCAAAAATATAAACTTAGAATTTTATATACAAGAATTATAGCACTCATTTCTCCTGCTCCGCCATTCTGAGTACTAAGAACAACCAATACCACTGTAATAAATTTCTGTAGTTTTACCAATTTGTTACCAAACATTTTCCTTTAGGATGCTCTCTGTGCTTTTGTTACCTCTTAACAACAAATTGTTCTCAAATTGACGCAATATAGTTCGAGTATGGCTTCTATGTAAGACTATCTGAGCCTAGCGATTGGACGGATGGAAAATTTTATTGCTGAATTAGGTTGTCAGATAGTTAGTGATCTCGGTTCAGTCTGATGCCAAATGATGCCAGTCGAGTTTATTTTATGAGAGGCTAAAATGTTTCGCTATCATCAGTAACAATGCCTTCGTAAGCACCGATCCTAGGTACCCACGGTACTGCAACACTAACGATCCTTTGATGTTCTATCTTGTGACGTCAAAATATCGATGATTCTGCACCCGATACTGTTCGATCTTGGGAAATATTGAATGAGGTACAATTCCAGCTGACAGGAGGGCGGTAAACTAACTGACCAGCCTGCGGCGAGCTGGGCACTGAGATCAGTCGTCAAAGACCCCTTGAGATCAGCATTCACCACCAAATTCACTAATTTCGCAAGATGGTGGACCCTAGACATACGTGAACAGGAAACTGTGAAGTCAACGAATGACGCAATCGTGGACAAACGGTTTCGCAGTGACTGTCCATCATGACTGTTTTTGTACTGGCAGAAAAGGGGGGGGGGGGAAGAAAGGGAAGATGACTGGCCTTTTCATTTGATTGCTGCCATATTTTTCCGCAGAAGATCACAACAGCTACGTACACTGCGGACTGTATTACCTGCCTTTCGTACAGGGCTTCATCCTGTCCTTGTTAAGAGGTTTCTTTCCAGTAGACATGCTGTGCATCGCAAATTGGTGTGTGGCATAGCATTTGGTCAGATCTCTTCACTGAAACGACCTAAATGCCCCCTCCCCCCTCCCTCCCCGTTTCCCAAGGCTTCAGCAGAAAACTGATAAACTTATCGGTGGCAAAGTTATGTAACCACACATGAAACTGCATAAGTGCAAGGGACAGATTTACAAGAGGGAGAAAACACATTTCTTCAAATGCATTGCTTATCTTCTTACGTTTTTAACTGCAGATATTTGAAAGATTGTACTTTTCCTTCATCGGTAGAACAAACAAAAAAAAATGAAATTTTTGCATAGAGTGTGTAGAATATTGGGCAAAAGAGAGTTGTCATCTGAAGTTGTGAGAACACATTATTGTGCCATTCACGGTGGGGCCAGGGATACACCTTCCACTCTTGAGCTAAATATTGAACCTGAATTCAACCGTGCACGCGTTTGTAACCTAACAGAGATATTGTTCCCATTACAACTCACCCACTGTCGTCATCTCTCTTTGGTTAAATGGTGGAAATGCAATCTACCAGCAAGCCAGTGTTGAAACAAAGTGTGTAAGATTTCTACTGAAAATTTCACCATAGGGTTTCAGATGTAGACATCCTTGTTGCCTGTGGACCCATGCCACGACAAGTTTCTCCAAACAAAGTGTCTGACTTTATCACTTCAGCGGTGAAGGACTTATCCTTCGTGATGAGAATGCTCGTATTCTGTATGTGGTTTTCGACCAGTGTTTCAAACTAAGTAGAAAGTCCTGCTGCATACCCCCCCTCCACCACCCCATCCAGAGAGGACACAATTGTCTTTCTTATTAACACTGCGAAGAGCCGTCGCATCCCCAGCAGACCCTTGTTCTACCGTTGCTACGTACGAAGAACAAACCAGACGGATGACTATCAGCCAGGTGAGGTCTCTGTAGCATTCAGTTAATACACATCGCAATGTCATAGGCCCAGACCCACTACCAGTACAAGTGGGAGGTGGAATTCAGCACACATCTTTCAATCACGAGAAAGCTGGTGTTGTTGTGGTATATCACATGATTCAGGAAATCAGTGATGGACATCATAAACCTTAAAGTCAACTCAGACGACACAGACGTACTGCCATATCTCGCAAACACCCTGCACGTTGAAATACATAGACGTCTGGTCAATGTTGTATCTTTCATGAAAGTATCATTGCCAACCAGTAATGTCATGTCCGTTAATATTGTTTGTCAGCATCCCCGAAGCCATCATGCTGAACATCTTTGCAATCCATGTCCTCACTGGACGGGACACTGTTTTCTCGTTTGCTGTCACTGGAAACACTATAGTTCTTACCAAGTTAAAAATGTAATGTTCTCTGTCTTCCAAGAGTTGGGAACACGTATCAAACAGAGGAAGAAATCATAGAATTCTGCTTCACTTCATAGCTTCGCTGCATCATCTGGCGACGGGGACATTCTGGAGGAAAATGCATCTTTTCAGCACGAAAATTGCAGCCAAGAGGTATGCCACAATAAAGCTCTTGAGCCTTTCACCATCTATGAACAGAGTCAGACACAATGTCTGGACGTTCAGCATCAGATGTTACCGTGGAAAGATGCCGGTGGCTCATTTCCAAATCGCAACCCTCTGCACTGTGACGACATGGTCTGTGTAGATGCACCTGAGAGCACCAAAAAGGCTCTTAACCTGTTTAGCTGCAGTTGCAAAACGAGCTGCAGCACAAGCTAATGTACTGTCCTGTATTCAGTTGTGCAAACGAAAGCTCTATAGCAATCCTGTTAGGGATGTGGCAGCTGAGACGAATCCAGCTTAAGTCCACTAAAAACCAGTTTGCTACCTCATCGGGGAATTGGATGTGACTCACCTAAAAATGAGAATTCTCCCATTGAAGTTACTATGGTTGTAGTAATGGGGCATTGGTGAAACAGTGATGACATGAAAGAATATCATTAATGACCTGAATTACACATCTACTGATACGGTGGTGATCAGTTTGTAGGTGTCTTTGGAGACTAAATGCATCTGCATCACCCCCCACCCATTCAACAATGGTTTTGTTCGAATTAAGATTAAACAATTGGCACCATGTGTGTATGTCTATTTTTATATACTTCTGTTTGTTTTTACAAACTCGATTATTTCCAACTATAAAAAAAAAAAACAAACCCACTGTTGCAGTTGTTCTCAATTTTAATGTGAAGGACACCGGACCTTTTCAGCGGCGGCTATCTTGCAGTTCGTCATTTATTGAAAAACGTTCAAATTCTCAAGGTGGCATCGATCGGACCTAGAAGCGGAATTTAATTTTCATTCAAAACCAGCAGGTAACTTTCAATATACACCCAGTTACGAAACTTACGCCACGCTAAGACTGATAGTTTGTTTGAAGTTGTCTGCAGATCGCACTGGACAGCACAAAGGGGTTTGTTATTTGACTTGTTTCTCAAGCCCTAATATTATTGTTTCCACAGCACATGCCGATATAATTCAAAATGAATGAACCTGGCTTGAACTGCAGTAATGAAACAACTAACTCTTGCTAGCAAATATTGTATACATATCTCAGCATCAACAACAGACGCAAAGTACTATTACTAACATTTCTAAATATGTGAAGCAGTTCAGAGCGGATCCTCCAAATAGACGTATTACTGTAACTGCTATTATTAATAATTTGAGCTTCAAATTGTTGCATTATGTTTTTCAAAAACTTCTATGGGTACTTGCCTATGATAATAGGCAGTAAAGTTCAACCTTAGCCACATGGTATATTTTATAAGATTTTAAAAAATATTGGACTCGCAATGTTTAGCGATTTTAGAGGTATAGTTTTGATTTTGTCCAACAGATTTCTTGTAATAAACACAAATCAGTACGAATAACGTTCATGTGGTAGGAAATTGGATTCTTTTTAATTTGGTGTATATTAAGCATGGGTATCTCTTTAATATTTGGCTTGGTACAACTTTATTACTGTCATTTTGGCTGAAAAGAGCACTATTCTGTAATGTCACGTAGGGGGTGTTTTTGACGAATTTCTTAGCGTTGCCACCCTTTATCTCATTATATCCGGCATTTTCAGTAGCTCAGAGTGGTTCTCCTAACATTTATAGCAAAATCAGGAGTATATATTTTTGTGCAAGGTTCCCGGCCATTTGGCGGCTTGGCCCCCCTACTACATATTCTACAGTCTTACTACAGGTTCTATGCGCTCCAGAACACTACTCACTCATTTGTGGTAGGGAAATTGTGCGCACGAAAAGCGAACGCGCGTTAGGCTAAGTTTATAGTGGGGCGGGTGGCGGGTTGCCGCACGA
Organism: Onchidella celtica; assembly: GCA_963931925.1. Taxonomy (NCBI): domain Eukaryota; kingdom Metazoa; phylum Mollusca; class Gastropoda; order Systellommatophora; family Onchidiidae; genus Onchidella; species Onchidella celtica. The sequence continues at coordinate 3,709,500 of OZ007584.1, read as the reverse complement.
GGGCTAATCGCGCTGGAAAACTCGCGCCTCATCCCTATGCCGAGTTTGGTGTACATAGCAAAGCTGGAACAGCACAATCGTATTACTGCTACAACACAGGAAATATGGCTTCCTCATATTTCTGTTGGCGTATTCTTTCTTCCTTTTGTCCCAAATGGACGGTCTTTTGAAAACAGCGACAATTAGTTGATCAGCATCCATTGCTTTGGCCAGAGCGTGACTCGAATTACGACTAGCTCAGTTGCTACAGTGATCACACGGGAGCAAAAGTAGGTGACCGACTACAAACCCCGGCGCGAGACGCGTGTCAAGAACTAAGGTCGTGTTTATAGAGAAAGCGGGTAGGCGGGTTGCCGCGAGATGGTTACTCGCGCAAGAAAACTCGCGCCTAATCACTCGCGCGGTTGGTGTTCATAGCAAGGCGGGAAAAGGAAAGACGAGGTCAACATCCATCGTGAAGCCAAGAAAAGTACACAGCCAACACAACTCCCGCGCGACACACGCGGAACAAGAACACACAATTGGTTCTGGTAATTTCCCGCGCTGGTCGGCAAAATTGCCGCCTCGAGAGACACGAGTTGTCTATGTACACTTACAAAGCATATTGAGTAACATTCCTCGCGCGAGTTCTCTCGGGTCGAATCAAGCGTGCGATTTCCCGAAACCCGCCGTCTCTATAAACGCTACCTAAAAGTTGGTTCTGGTAACTTTACCCGCCGTGCGGCAAATTAGCAGCGCCTCCAGACACGCGTTGACTATGTAAACTTACATAAAAGAGTGTGTCACAATACTCGCTCGGTTTAAACCGCGCGTGCGATTTCCCGAAACCCGCCGCCACTATAAACTCGGGCTTAATATTGTTTTCTGTGCGGTGTGCTTACTACAGGGAGGCAAAACAAAGATCATTGTATTCAAAATTTTTACAACTTTTTAATTAAAAATACCTGAAACTTGAACCACCACAGCGGGCCGATACAAAAGCGATTGGACTGGATTAGTTAACACTTAAGAAAATTAATTTTATACTTTTTAAAACTGTCATTTAGGCTGTAGCGTCGAGGAAAAAAAATGGGCAAAATTGCACCATAATGAATTACTCCCGCCACTATTTTTTTAAATAATAAGATAAGATTGTTTTTTTTTAATAATTTATTTATTTATTCACTTCCTAATAACAGTTACGTTACCGTGGAGAGCTGCACCAGAATCACCAGCTGCAGTGAACACTGGCAACCAATCAGGTAACGCACAGCTCTCGACGGCAGCCAGTGGGAATCATGCATCCAACGCGCCTACGGTCAACATACGGGGCCCTCCTTCTTTCACGCTTGAGAATACAGCCTGGCGTGTCAAACTTGCACACATAGATGCTGATTTAGAGAAATTGCTGGGTGTTTGGTTGAAACTGCAAGTCGAGTGATGCAGTGTGTCCCAAACATGGAAGCTGGGCATGTAATATGCTTAGAGTTTGAGTTTGTTTTTACGGCGCGTCGGCAAGATGCTCGATGAAGATCAGTGATATTGTAATCACAACAATGGTTCATAATTACGGTGGTATGAAATTACATTAGTTCACATTGCACATGTACATTAATGTTCATTTCTTTCTTTCTGTCGTTCTTTCTTTTTTTTTTAATGTATCTTATTTATTCATTTATTTTTTTCTACGTGTAATGACACCCATCTGCACAAGTTTGTCCAATCTGATTTATTTGTTTATGATATACTATTAATAATAGCTGACGGCCGTGAGAACTGCATTAGAACAAAAATCATCATTATATTTCCCTGTAATGTCATGGTGACCATAGACTTACAGGTCTCTTATTAGTGGTAAATATTTCGATCATATCGAGGCTTAGTCAGTGACGGACCTGCATGTTTGGGATCCTGAAGCTTCAACTGTTATAGGGCCCTTCACAACCAGCAACAATAGGGCGACATGGAAAATTCACTTATTAAAAAAAGTTTTTTTCAGGGACCCTCCTGGATTAGGCGCCCTGAAGCTTAAGCTTCATTAGTTCCATGGTAGTCCCGCCACTGGGCTTAGGACTTCACCAAAAAGTAGTGCAAATGTCAGAATGTCAGAAAAGTTTTTGTTTCAATTCTTGGGGAGAATTTGTTTGGATGACATGATGAGGTAAAGTTTCATGCTTAGAGATTTTTAAGTAGGGAGGTGGAATTTCTGGTTGAGAATTCCCTTATGAACATGCGTACTGTGGAAAGGGGTGGGATGGGTGGGTGGAATAGGGCGGTGCTTATCATCGTTTGTTGAATTTATTTCTCTGAATACATGTATGTAATTCATAATAAGGTCACTAAACCCAGTATTATGTTCAGTTACGTTTTTTGTTTTAATTTGGTGTCTCCCAACTTTTGCTTAGACTTTAAGCACAAATTCCATGTAAAGCCATTGGTTTTGTTTTGTGCCATATTACTTTTTGCAACAGGAACACAGAAACAATAAATTCCTTCTCTTTAAACTATACCGTAATGATATTCGGTCCAATTGATCAATTAGTTTTAAGCTGTACAGAAAGAAAGTCATACCTGTTACTTTTCTGTTTATGCTGAGGTTTGTTTTATAGTTATGACCTTCCTTATGTTTTTGTAAGAAAATGATTTTCAGTTGCAAAATAAAAAGATTTTTTTTCTTTCTGTGTCAGAATGATATGTTTTTGTGATATTGTTTTCGGGATGTGGGCGGATGACGACACACAGATAACTATACTAAGCATCGAGCAATTAAAAAAGCAAACGATGTACCATTACTGAAAACCACAGAATGCAAATAGCCCAAAAACAAACACTGCTCAGAGATGTTATGTATCAAATTCCACCAAGTTTAGCAGGGAATGGTAAAAGTTGGCCATTGAATTCAATTTTAAAGATGGTAATTAATAATACATGTAATGATAATACAATTAATAACAACAATAATAACTCTAATAAATCAATACTATATGTGTAGCCGCCCGGCGAGATGAGGCACTTCCTGCATTTTGGTGGTAGAGAGAGAAAGAGAGAGAGAGAAAGGGAAAGAGAGAGAGAGAGAGAGAGAGAGAGAGAGAGAGAGAGAGAGAAGAGGGAGAGAGAGGAGAGATAGGTAGAGAAAGAGCGGGGAACACAAGAGAGGGGCGGAGAGCAGAAGGAAATGTCAGGCCACGTGGGGAGACTGAGTTAGTTGTTATCATTATATAATTATAATATTAATGACTGAAAAAAAAATCATGATAAACCAGTTGGACAATCCAAACAGTCACACAAAAAACATTCTGTTCCTCCTCCCTTTACATTTAAGCCTGTCTCGTGCACCTGGCCTTCTTTCATCTTTCATTTTTATTCAACATCTACTTCGCCTCGTCTCTCTCTCTCTCTCTCCCCCCTCTCTCTCTCTTTGTGGTTATCTTTCGTCTCTTTTTCGTGTTTGTTTTTCGTTTGAGTAGTCTGGCCTCAGGGGCCTCGAATATCTAACAGTCGCGGGGAAGATCCAAGGCAGGAAAAGCACGGGTAGATAGAGAAAAACTTTCACTGAAAGTCTTAATTCATGGACAACAAATAAACATCACAACAACAACTCCTTCTTGAGGTTGGCTGGTGACAGATCCGAGTGGAGAGCCATGATCGCCAATGTCTGTTCCAGACAGGGCAACTGATGATGTCTGGCTTTCTCTCTCTCTCTCTCTCTCTCTCTCTGTCTGTCTGTCTGTCTGTCTGTCTCTCTCTCTCTCTCTCTCTCTCTCTCTCTTTCTTTCTCTCTCGCTTTGTTTCAATTTTTGAGGTTTCATTTCCTTTTTCCACACTCAACTGGGCCTTGATATTTCTTCCTTACTTAACCCCTGTGTGTGTTCAACCTTTGCCAGACGTACATCCCAATTTACAGATCCCTCACGACCGAATTTCGAACGGGGAAGGACCAACGCAGATTGATATGAAAGCAAGAGCTGAAACAGATTCATTCGCCACTCAGGAACAGTAAAACTCAGCTTTCACTTCTGATGATAGAGCACCATCTGCTCGTTACACGTTGAACACAAAGAAGAAAATCAGTACCTAATATACTATACATATGCTTAATTAAATACTGTGCCACTCAAATGCACCTAAGTGAGTCTTAAATGGCAGATGATATTAACATTGAAACAAAGCCTACACGACTTATTGTGTTTGAATGAATCTTATGCGATCATCCGTAGGGATAGTGTTTTGTGGTAGATTCGACACATAAAATTCCTTATTCACCGAGCAATGGCGAAAGGCATGCTGCAATGTCGTGAAGGTTTTTGAATACGCGATAAAATACGAAATCATAAATACACATAATGTTGTAATACATGTATGATACTAGTCTTGTAATACATTGTAAATAGCGTTCACTATAAGTTTTAAAGGGAAATGTCGATGAACAATTAATTCTATTTCGCCAGTGGGCCTACGTAAGACCAAACTTCAGTTATTCTGCCTTTCTCATGTTACCCAGTTTCATACTTCTCAAAAAGGGGGCGGGAAGTTACACCTTGAAAATACGAAGACCCATTTCTTTCAGACAAACTAGGCTAGGTGTTTTTCGGCAGCAACAATAGTAAATATTTTTGAATTTCTTTTGTGTATGCGTGTGTGTGTGTGTGTGTAAGAGTTTGTTAAAGCGCCCAGAGCTTGTCATCGACGGGGTTGGGCGCTATATAAATGCAATATATTATTATTATTATTGTTGTTTCTAAACTGGGGACTGTGCAAAGACACCCCCTCCCCCTCCCCTCCCCCTCCCATCGCGTTTAGACTCGAAAAATTTGGTTTTGGATCGAGGTATCATTTTTCTTTCCTCCTAGCTTTGTTTTCGTCAAGTTTGGATCAATCAACATGAGGTTTCGTTTCCCAGTCTCGCACTTGTACAAAACTCATTGATACGGTCATTTACAAAAACAAACAAGGAAATAACAAAAAAATCGGTCATGTACTGGTGTAGGTAACAAACTGTACAGGCATTTAACAAAAATAAAAATTACATTGCAAGTATTATCACTATTTTTCAGTGTTTTGGTGCCATTAAAGTCATCGGGTCATCGTGTTGATTTGCACGAAATTTGGTGGACTGACTGTTGACCATGACCCATGCGTCTGTATTAATAATTTCCAAGATGTATTTTTCAACCTTGTGTGAACTTTCTTTGCTATATAAACATGCATTATATGTATATACATGTATTATAATGTATGTTCATACAAGGTATATTCAGTATATAATGTAACATAATAATTAGCTATTGTGTAGCGCTCAAATTCACATCAAAAATAAATAAATAAATAAAAAATGATGTGCTCTAAGGCGCTGAACTAAAATTAGAAATAGAATTAACGTAAGATCTAGTCATCATGCTCCCACTCACCCACAATAACACATTTTAATCTACTCTCATCCTCAAACCTCTGAGACTAAAAGTAAAAAGGAACATAATTCAGTTTCAAAGAAAGCAGTCTTGGACAATTGAGTTTTAAGTCTAATTTTAAATGTGACGGTGTTCTCACTTTTTCTGATGTCACCGCTAATGTTTCACAATTTACGCCCATCATAGAAAAAAACTGTTCATTTAGTGGCAGTCTGACTGGGTGTCTCAAAAATTTCCGTATCCATTGATCTTTAAGTGCGTGATGGTTGGTATGGTTCCACTAGGTCTGAAATGTAGATGTAGAATAATAAGTAACTTCTTTTTTAGTTCCTGATATCATAATTATGTGGGAATCTCAGCAACCCCATTGCGTGGTGGAACTTTTCAATTTTAATCTCATACAATACGAATTGATGGTCGCATTGGTAAACTGTCGTAACTGGACTTTTTTCAAAAATTGAGATATTTGGTATGCTTGTAGCCATGACAACCCACAGGTCGTGTTATGAGTCGAGGATAAGACCCTGAAAACCAAGGTTTAAATACGTTTTTAAAAAAAAAATAATTTCGGAACTATTAGATCTGATATTACATGTACTGGTAACAAAAATTATTCACTTTTTTGCTTCTCCGGAAAAAAACATTTAAAAAATGTAAAAATCGATTTACGATGGTTTACCACGCGGTCCCGCAATTGAAAGAGGGAAATTTCTGAGCACTTTGCAGTTTGTTCTGTCAAAAACAACAAACAAACAAACTAACAAAAACGTCCTGTTTGAAGATTATCCTGTTATTTGCTTTGAAGATACTTGGTAATAAACTAAATGGACAAGTATCACTTTCCAGAAAAGCCGCAGTTTGAAGTTTTCCTTGATTATCGAATTTCAACTTCATTTCGGTAGCGTTTACATTGGCAATGGCTTGTTTATATACCGCTGACACTGGGCCATGTTATTGGTGAACAGATTGCTTTTTGTTCCTGGTACGACCTTTCAGTGACATGATTTTGTTCTTTTTTTTTTTTAATATGAAGGTGACCAAATCCACTGTCTGTTGTAACATACCAAAAGCCTTCACTGGTTGATATAAGCTTTCCACTTCACGGTGTATTTCCAACTTGTGATGTAAATTATACATGAACTTTTAATTTGCGTGTGTCTGTCAAAGACTGTTATTAGTTGTAAAAGGCTTTTCATCTCAGGTTGCCAGAAATATTGCTTACAGTAAATGTACTTCAATTAATTTTTAGTCTGCTGACATAAAACTGTTACTGGTTTTCGTTCAGTAAGAAATTCCCCTGTTTATGAGAATGCGAGCAAACTCAGCAGCAAAGTCAAATCTCGACGGACTGGAAAAGGTGCAAAATCAAGCTATGAGGATGGTGACTGGAGGGATGAAATCTACACCAATACCTAGTCTTCTCAACACAACAAAACTACAAATACTTGCAGAAAGAAGAAAAATTGGATCAGTGAAAGCCATGGAGAAAGCCAAAAGACTAAACCAACATCCTCTTCATGAAAGGCTGACCCAACCATGCACAACACGCCTCAAGAGATCAAGTGCAGTAGCATTCCATAAGAAATGTGAGCAAGTATATGAAATACTAAAAACCGAACCGATGCCTATCCAAATCTACAATCCTCTACCACCTATGGAAAACGCGACAACATGAAGATCAACACAACAATGTCTGGAATAACTTGTAAAAATGACAACCTTCAAAATGAATCCAAAATCTTGGCTAGCTCACACATTGAGGAAAAATATCCCAGCACAAAATGGATACAAGCTTATACCGACGGTTCGTCAGCAGAGAGAGCAAATGGAGGTGGAGGGACTTACATCAACTTCCCAACAGGAAAAGTGATATCTAGAGAAATTTCCACAGGAAAACTGTGCAGCAACTTTAAAGCAGAAACGGAAGCCATTGGGTGCGCGACTGAAACCCTCAAAGAAGAGATTGGAACTACCAAAGCAAAAGTAGTGCTTTTGACGGATGCACTGTCAGTATTACAGGGTCTCCAAAGTGACACATGTGACATGTATTCCCTGTCTGAAGGACTGCACACCCTCAGCAAAGATTGTGGAGAACTACAGTGTACATCTGCAGTGGATCCCTTCGCGTGTCGGCATACAAGGAAATGAGAAAGCAGACAAACTGGCAAAGGCAGGATGTTAAAAAATGCAAACAAATGTCCCAACTTCTTTTTCAGAAATAAAAACCTTGATAAATCAAAAAATGAAAACAACCTAACCCCCAAACAAGGACGCGTATTATGAACTCCCAAGACAAGATCAAGTGATTATTTTCCGCTTAAGGACAGGACACACAAAACTGAAGAAACATTTTAACAGAAGAAAAATAACCCAGTCGTCGCTCTGCAGTTGTGGTCAAGAAGAAACAGTCACCCATGTACTACAGGGTTGTCCCAATTATGAAGAAAACAGAAGCTTTTACTGGCCCAGCCCAATACCTGTAGATGAAAAACTAAATGGAAATGTAAACAATTTACTACAGACAGTTAATTTTATTAGAAAATCGGGAGTTACAGTGTGATTACCTAGTGTACGAAAGAAGAAGAAAAAGAAATGAGAATGCATGGATTTTGTCATGGGGTGGGGGTGGGAAAGGAAGTTTCAAACTTGCTCGAATTTTATCTAGTAGATTTGTGGCATTTACAAAATTCCTAAATGCAGATGCACCAAAAAGAATTTTACATTTCTGGTCATAAAATACAACTTATTACAACCATTATGATTATTTTGTAATAAACCTGTGCAAAAATTATTAGGGCTTGCTTTGATCTATAGAACAGTGTTTCTCGTGGCGGGGCAGATGGTGTGGCAATATTTTGGTGGAGCTCATGACTTCTGAATGGGACACATTGGGATTTTTCATAAATATAATTTATCTTAATTTCATTTAACCTAACTGTACAGATAAACTGTTGTTTGTTTGTGCCGTGTTGATGCAAACTAAAAGAAATATACTGGATATCACAAAAGGTGGTGATTTAAGGCTACAACTAAGTACTTTGGTCCCTCAAATCAAACAAATCTGCAGCCAGCGTCGAGGGCAAGGCTCCCATTGAAGTAAGAAACAAGTGAATAAAACTTGAAATAAAGTTTTTATCAAAATTGCTTTTGTCGCGATGTGGGTTAGATGGGGATAATTCGACTGACGCTCTTGCGAGGTCCGCTCCCACAATCGACGAACACACTAAAATAAAATACTTGCATTCTAAAAACTAAATAAATCAATTGCTTTGATTTTTAGCAGAACTGTAGGGCAGTTTAATTACATGTAATTAATGTAACAAATATAAATATAAATATAAATTCAATTCAAAGGCAACTGAATCTAACTAATGAAACCAAAGCTTTCTATAAAAACTAACTTATTCAATCTAACTATTTGCAGTTCATATGAGTTAAATGCCAAATAGAATCCGCGCACGTGGCGACGGATATTACAATTTAAATTCTATTATTCCAACGAAACACGTTATGATATTAACATTTCCTCTATACACGCCATGGAGAATGCTCTAACATTTCCTCTATACACGCCATGGAGAATGCTCTGTGCAACAGTGCGTTGTCTGGCGGCAGCTCTGCAACTGTCTTCAAAAGTAGGTGGAACGTTTCACTTTCATTATTACAGATTAGTAGTTGACTCTTACCATGCGGCTCTCACTGGGAGTGAGAGCGCTGGATGTAATCGCTGTGGGTTCATATATCAAACCAAGTAGCTTAGGCTCTGGAGCTTTAAAGAATCACGCTCCTCACAATATGGACTGCTCAACTGCGTCTCTATGTCTCTCATCTGGCTGAGGACTATCGCCGTCCACTTCGTAAATGGATTGTCTACATGTGGCAACTATCTAAGCTCTGTACGGGTTTAAATACTAAAGTTATGTCTCGACCTTCCGTCCAGATTCATACATTTGATTGGTGGAGCCACTCGGGCTCAGCCTGCAGTATTAATTTATTCTCGTCACGGCATTGCGCCAAAATCAAGGTCAATTTTACCTAGACAATAAAATTTAAAATGTGAAACATTAACTACTAAAATCTTTAAACCCCGTGCTTTCTACTCTTATGCACGAATTTCCGAACGCCAACTAAGCGTCTAAATAAACTACCTTTACTCGCCCCTTATCTATATTAATCAAAATCACGGGGTCGAGAACTGCTCTGTCATTCCTAGCTATACATTTATTCTGTCTCGCCCCTCCTTCTCTCCATCTATAAGAAAAAAGGTGTTTCAAAACAAACTGTTCACGAGAACAGCTCAAGGACAAATTACACTGGTTATAATTAACAGCATCGTAAAAATTAACTCACTGACGTCGTGACCTAGCACGGCATTTATGATCCTAATGTGATCATGACAGCTTTTGAATGTATGCATACTGAATGCCTATATAATATTTTTAAAATGCCTATATACACTAACCTTCTCCGATTAGTTTATTTATTCATTTATTTTAATTGAAGTGGGGCATGGGACAGAAAATCTTGAGAACCGATGATCTAGAAACATTCCAAGATAGTGGACGGAATGGTGTTGTCAATGTCATAAAATATTGTGTCTGTTGCCATGGGAATGCCACCATCTTGGATTTTGAGTCCCCCAAAAATGTCTACTTCAAAAAAAAGGCTTCGCCAAATTTAACTGGATTTATTTCAAACTTCTCATATACGTATATTATTATGTCTTTTTCAATTCAGTAAATTAAAAATCTTTTCGCTTTTACAGATCTTGTGTTATGAATTTTTAAAAATGGTGTGCAGCAGAATTTCAATTTTACCTCTACTTTCTATCCAAACAAAGTTATATATATATATAAAAAACAAAAAAAAAACAACAAACAAACAAACATGAAAAGATAAACAAATTTCCTTTTGCATGAATTGTTTTGACTTGTTCAAACACGCTGTGTGTGCCAGTCAAAATTTGTAGCAATTGGTCAATAAATAAAAAGTAGCTAAAAAATTACAGATCGAAAGTGCAGTTCTGAGAAAATCGCATGTGAAGTTTTTTTTTTCAATAAAAATTGTATTGAAAAGTGTCACACATACCTCAAAACATCCCTGCTTGGTATGCTGGGCCTCAACAGTGATTTGAAAACTACCGAAGGTTTATGACAGATGTGTAGGAGTAGGGGGGGGGGAGTTTGGGGGAGGACGAGAAATAATATAAGGTGTAGGGTAGAACAGGATATAGAACAGTTGGAGTTGGGGACACACTCGGGGAGAGGGGGGGGGGGGAGTTTGGGGGAGGACGAGAAATAATATAAGGTGTAGGGTAGAACAGGATATAGAACAGTTGGAGTTGGGGGCATACTCGGGGAGAGGGGGGGGGGACTAGTATTATATGAACTTCTGCAGTAACATGTACTAAAAGGACTAATCAAGAACCTCTAGCCTTTGTACCAATAGAACTTTTGGACCCGTTACAGCTCACTCAGTTATCTACGATAAAAACATGCAGCCTGATCAGCATTCATCTTCTGTAACTGGTCTACGCCTTCTTGGGATCGCTCGTCCGACTTTTTGCAACTGCTGGGAACGCACAATGTGTTTACTTTTGGGCATCTTTCACAAACGGTGACAAATTCGACGTCATACTGCAACGTTATAAAAACAACACCATGAAACAAAAGCACTGTCCAGACAGCTGATACTGTATTCTTTACGCTTTTATGTAGGTTTTATGTCTTTATTTTAGCAGGTTCGCTGCCATTGGCAGTTAGACCTCACATTTCTTGTAGTTATTTTTCTCGTTCTTGTTTCTGTGTGTTTTTTGTGGTAAGGATTAGTTTGGTTTTTGTTTTTTGTTCTGCTCTTCTCGATTTTAAATTGCCAAGGTATCTTTACGTGCACAACGTCCTCACGGGCCCTCCGCGTTTTTCGTCCTTATCCGAGAAGACTAGGTAAGGTGCTCGATCCTACCGACCAGAGGATCAGGGACAGAGTTTTTTCCCCCAGAAAATAAAATTCCAACATGCCTGCACCGACCGGAGATCGAACCCGGTGTAGCAGGCCAGATTATACCCCCGCCAGACTATACCCCCTATTCTTTTCTTTAAACAAGTCACTACGCACACTCTATTTCAATTTTAGTTTAATTTGTTCACTGTCACTGTCATCAGGCATCATATTGAAGCACACATTCTTGATTCCTGTAAATTAAGATACATATAAGAGGAAATAAATATGCATTAAAAAGCATTGATTATACAAAATGATTGAAAATCCGTTCAAATGGATCTGATTAGACTTTAACACTCATTTTACTTGTGTCTGTTGCTATTATTATTGTTTATTGTTTTTTTTTAGAATTGGTTGAACATGAGTTAAATATGCATTGTATTTTTGTTTGTTTGGCACCACTGACATACACTTAGTGGCAAGATATGAAATAATTGTAAGACTCATAAATGTAAAGACATATGAATTTCATTTTAATTTTTGAAAATCAGAAATGTGCTTGATATATCAGAACAATAAGATCTGCATACAAAGTTACAGTGATGCAGAGAGAAAAGCCGGAAGAGAGCACACAGAAAAAAACTCCAACATTTTGATAACCCAATTGACAGATGGTGCAGTTTCATCATTCAGCAGAAATTAAATACTTCACATAAAACTAAATACACACTAAAGTTTTTCACATGATGAACTCCACCTGTCCACATCCACTTGAAACGTTACAGAATGTTAACTAGTAATATACAATAATAATAAGAAGAACACCAAATCATCTTTTTTACATTTGAAAATGAAGAGAAATATCAATATCAGAATCCTCATCATCATCATCTTGGAATAATACAGAGATATAAGAGGGAGTGTAAAAACGACAGCGTAAGCCTACATGTCATTCTAGAGTTTATAAGCAGCAGTGCATGAGTATCAACTATATGTAAAAAATGTGTTACAAGACAAAATTCGATGGATCACGTTGCGTTAACATTTCTTGTCATAGCAATACATACAGACATATATATACATTCTGATGTGATTCGACTTTACCCTTATTTCACTCACGTTCGTTGTCATGTTGTAGTTGTTTTGTAGTTCGTTGCCCATGAATAAAACTTGAATTTTATTGTTTGTTCGGTGAATTGTTTACAGTTTATTTGTACAAAATATGCATTTTATTTAGGACCGCAGTGTGAGAGGTCGACCGCGGTGAAATCTTTGTATTTTTTTGCCCACAATTTGATAGATAAAATCACGCCAGTAATACCTGTGCGTAGATTCCATTACACACCTGGAGTTGTCAGTCCTCCTGCGATAGACTCACTGCATGATCCTGCTGGTGCAGAGCAGTGTACCACTTCAGAGTTCCTGTAGACCTCAGATTATACATGTAGATAGTTGCAGACCCAAAGGCAGGGTCGTCTTACCATCATCATGGGCCCCTGGGCAAAGCAATATGCTTTGTTGCTCGTTTCAAAAACCAGTGTAAATTTGCATGCACGGGGCCACTTATACCTAGGAGCCCCTGCACAGCTGCCCAGTCTGCCCATGCATTAAGACGGCTCCGGCAAAAAAGCCTGTTTTTATCTAGTTGTCTTACCGTTCAGCGTAAATGGTTTCGAATTTCAAGTTCACATAGAACTTCATTGTATTGCACTTCTTGCTTCCCTAGGGTATGAAGTAAGCTCATGTAGAGGGGTGTGTGAATATACAGTTAGAGATATTAGTTCGCATAAAGCGCTGTGTGAGTCTCTATTGAGATATTAACTCGGTTAGAACGGTGCACAGGGTGCATGTTTTTTAAGTTCGAACGGAACATTGACTTTGGCAGTTTTATTCCTTCGCATTGTAACCATATTTGGGCAGCTTAAGACTCGTTAAGACTAGATGTGTGATTTCATTAATGTTCCATACCATGATTGTCATTTCATGTACTGCTTTTATTGAGTTTATTGAGTTGTGATATATGTTAATGTAATGATGCGCTGGATATGCGTCCCATGTAAGTGCTCTTAAATGCTGTGGGGAAGAGAATAAGTGATTCTTATCCATGTTATCTTATCTTATCTACAATATCCTCGATCCTGAATTAGGAATGGACAATTTCAGTTAGTTACTTAAAAGTTGTGGACATAATTATTAGTGGAGCCGTAATTACTGTTTTTGCTATTCTATGTCCTGCATTTAGTTAACAATTAGTCATTTACAGTATACTAATATTGAATTGGTCCATCACACCACTGTGACTTCTCAAGCCTTGCATGCACATGTGATGGCCATTTTTATTATGTTAATCAAAACCTTTATTTCAGGGTAATTAGCTTAGATCAGTGTTGTCGAAATAGTATTCCATCATTTTCGTTCACGTACATTGATCTCGTACTAACTTTTGTATTCTAGTTCTAATTATTTCAGACTGTATCACAAACTTACATTAGGCCCCCACCCCACGAATCCCAGTAAGATGTGTTGTATAACGATAGTGCGCCAGTTTCATGATGGCATGCAAGCTGCAGTCAAAAGCAACGGCAGTGTTTCATAGCCCTTTGCTGTCACAAATGGGGTAAAACAGGGTTGTGTCTTAGCTCCAACTCTGTTCAGCATCATGTTCTCTGCAATGCTACAAGAAGCCTTTAGCTCTCCTCCTCAAGGGGTAAGCATCAAGTACCGAACTGATGGCAGTCTATTCAACCTCAGGAGACTTCAGGCAAAAACCAAAACCAAAAGTACTCAAGTCTGTGACCTACTATTTGCTGATGATTGTGCACTTCTGGCACACGATGAGGATAGCATGCAAAACTGTGTTGATAAGTTCTCTAGTGCCTGTGACAACTTTGGCCTCACAATAAGCACAAAGAAGACGGAAGTGCTCCATCAGCCTACTCCAGACGACAAGTATCCTGTGACCCCAAATATCAAAGTCCATGACAGTCTTCTGAAGGTGTCGGAGAACTTCACCTATCTTGGCAGTACACTGTCTTCCGCGGCTCGTGTTGATACTGAAATTCTCTCAAGAATCAGCAAAGCCAGCTCTGCATTTGGCAGGCTTCGAAAGAGAGTGTGGGATGTTGCCGGCATTCGCACAGACACTAAGCTGAAAGTGTACAATGCTGTGGTCCTTCCCACCCTACTCTATGGGGCTGAAACCTGGACAGTGTACCAATCGCATGCCAGAAAACTAAATCACTTTCATCAAGTACCGAACTGATGGCAGTCTATTCAACCTCAGGAGACTTCAGGCAAAAACCAAAACCAAAAGTACTCAAGTCTGTAACCTACTATTTGCTGATGATTGTGCACTTCTGGCACACGATGAGGATAGCATGCAAAACTGTGTTGATAAGTTCTCTAGTGCCTGTGACAACTTTGGCCTCACAATAAGCACAAAGAAGACGGAAGTGCTCCATCAGCCTACTCCAGACGACAAGTATCCTGTGACCCCAAATATCAAAGTCCATGACAGTCTTCTGAAGGTGTCGGAGAACTTCACCTATCTTGGCAGTACACTGTCTTCCGCGGCTCGTGTTGATACTGAAATTCTCTCAAGAATCAGCAAAGCCAGCTCTGCATTTGGCAGGCTTCGAAAGAGAGTGTGGGATGTTGCCGGCATTCGCACAGACACTAAGCTGAAAGTGTACAATGCTGTGGTCCTTCCCACCCTTCTCTATGGGGCTGAAACCTGGACAGTGTACCAATCGCATGCCAGAAAGCTAAATCACTTTCATCTGGCCTGCCTTAGAAAGATCCTAAGGATCAAATGGCAGGATAAAATTCCAGACACTGAGGTCCTCAATCGTGCCAAGGAATTGAGCATCTTCTGCCACCTGAAAAAAATTCAGCTACGTTGGGCAGGACATGTTGTCAGAATGCCCGACTCCAGACTCCCTAAGCAAATCTTCTTCTCTGAGCTCTCCAATGGAACGAGGAATGTTGGGGCCCCAAAGAGACGTTACAAAGACACTCTCAAGCAATCACTGAAGGCCTTTGCCATTGATGTGAGTGAGTGGGAAAAGCTCTCGCTTGATCGTGCAAATTGGAGGGCGGCCCTTACCAGAGGCAGCAAAGCATGGGAAGCTGACAGAGTCCAGCAGGCTATCAAAAAAAGAGAACGGCGCAAGAAAAGGCCCAGTGGTACTGAACCAACGGAGCACTCTTGTCATTTATGCGGAAGGGTCTGCAGGGCAAAAATAGGACTTATCAGTCACATGAGAAGCCATAAGTCATGAAAGAACAGTCTTTCCATTCTGTCCTCTGTGTCCTTTAGTTCTCTTGTCCATGTGTTGAAATTCTCAACAATTTCTGTTCTTTATTCCTCTGGTGTTGTTAAGGTCATCATCATACCTGATGGACGAACTATTATTATTATTATTATAACGATAAAGCACTTGTTCCATTGGTGTGTTGTAGCGTCATAATAATAGGTAAAAAACTTGCCCTACCTCTGCGTGCATTTGCGCTGTGTGAAACATAACATAATTACTGTATACAATACATTACAGTTGCCTCATTAGATTTACTCTGTGGGTTTAAAATGTATCCAGGCTACTTTACTTCAGCTACGCTTAAGCTTTCTGTCCAGTTGTACTTGAATAGTTGAAACGATGAAACACATTTTTTCCACATATTATAGTTCATATACACACATTATTACATAATTATAATATATGGATACTAGAATGGTGTGAAGGCCGACACTGTCATTATACATTCCCTCATATTTAGGAAAAATAACAACGATCCTGTTTGCCCTCTTACTATCAACAATGAAGAGGTTGAAATTGTCACAGAGGCCAAATATCTTGGCATTACTATTGATTCATTGCTTAACTGGCATGCGCATGTAACATAGGTATACAAGAAAGCCAACCAGCGCATGTATTTCCTCAGAAAGCTCCGCTTTTTAAAAGTTAGCAAAAGCATTCTGAAAATATTTTACACCATGGCTATTCAGAGCGTTTTGATGTATGGAGTTGTCTGTTGGGGAGGAAACATCTTACAAAAAGATAAAAATAAGATCAATAATTTAATTAAAAAAGCATCCAAAATTTGTATCTGTGACCTGCCATATTTTGATGAGCTGTACACTGGTGCTTGTATTAAAAAAGCTAATATCATTATAAATGACCCCCAACATCCCCTGAACAAGGAATATATAAGATCTGTAAGAAGTTTAAGGCTGTTGTCAAAGAAAACTAAAACTGAGCGCTACTTTAAATCGTTTATTCCATCATCAACTAGGATGTTACAATAATGTCGTCATCTTGATCGTAATCTGTGCACAGTTGAATTATGTCCTGCGTGTCAGGTCAATGTGTTTTAGTTAGGGAAGTATATTGTGTGCACTGTTAATTTTGTTAATTTAGTTAATTTATCAGTGTGTGTGTATATATGTGTGTGTGCGCGCTATGTATCATACTTTCTGCTTCTGTAACTGTATTGTTATGTATTTGTCAAGAACAGATTTAATCCATAAATGTTTCCACTGACTAAATTTTTGTGAGAGAGCAGTGAGTAATTTTTACAAACGTAATTATTGTGCGAGCCAGCATAACTTGGTCTCGTAAACAAGTTGTTTTGAACAGTTTTTTTTATAATAGATAGACAGAAGATGTGGGGAAGGATAGACGGACAGCGTATGTGTGCATGACTGAGCACTTGTTGTATCTCGTGTTTTGAACTAGGGTTAGTAAAGAGGGAAGGGGTGAGTAGGAATTAAATGTTATTGAGGCGTCTGTTGACGTACAGAAAAACCGTGATCCAGAGTAAAAGCTCGGGGTTTTGAACATGTTAAGAATTTATTGCTATAAAATTTATATTATATTGTATTGAAGTAATTCGACCTTTGATGTCGACCCAAGGTCGTTGCGTAGGGCTGTTACTTAAAATAACTCAGTTCGGCAGCTGAGCTAGAAGTGGTTGCACCAATCACAATCCAGGAATTAGACGGTAAGCTGCAGATGCAGTCCAGTATTTAAGGCCATACAGAACTTAGTTCTGGGCCACATGTAGACAATCCATTTACGAGGTGGTCGGCGATAGCCCTCAGCCAGATGAGGGACATAGAGACGCAGTTGAGCAGTCCATTGTGAGGAGCCTGATTTAAAGCTCCAGAGCCTAAGCTACTTGGTTTGATATAAACCCACAGCGTTTACATCCAGCGCTCTCACTCCTAGTGAGGGCCGCATGGTGAGAGTCCATACTAATTTGTAATGATGAAAGTGAACCGTTCTACTTACTTTTGAAGACAGTTCAGAGCTACCGCCAGACAACGCATGGTTGTACAAGCATTCTCCATGGCGTGTCTAGAGGAAATGTCCATATCATAACATGTCTCATTGAATTAATAGAATTTAAACTGTTATATCCGTCGCCACGTGCGCGGATTCTATTTGCCATATAACTCATATGACCTGCAAGTAGTTAGATTGAATACGTTAGTCTTTATAGAAAGCGGTAGTTTCATTAGTTAGATTCAGTTGCCTTTGAATTGATATTTATATTTATAATTATATTTGTTACATTAATTCCTGTAATTAAACTGCCCTACAGTTCTGCTAAAATTGAAAGCAATTGATTTATTTAGTTTTTAGAGTGCAAGTATTTATTTTTGTGTGTTCGTCGATTGTGGGAGCGGACCTCGAAAGAGTGTCAGTCGAAATATCCCCATGTAACCCACATCGCGACACTGGAGGGGACACTACACACCATTGTTTAGTTTATAGTTTTTTTAGATTAGAGTATATCGTTTTTCTCTTTGATTAACTTTTGTTTCTTTTCAGTTTCAGTGCTCACGTGGTCTCGCACGTTGAGCTAGTTTAAAATTATTGATTATTTAGTTTGTATACTGCTTTCTTTCATTATTTGTTCCACATATTTCCGGCTCTCCCATTGACCCGAGGATCGAGGCCAAGGAGACGTCAACATAACTGAACGGTGAAAGACAAAAAAAGACTGACTGTGGTGTACGCAACGGCTAAAGGAATCTCCACCAGTTCCTTGAAGTTAAGTGATTCCATCCTAAAATTTTGTCTGCGTCTGGGGAGTTGAGTGTTCCTCCTCGTGTTTTACAGGCTTTTTATACTTTTTCTCTGTGTTTAGGAACTCACGGGCGGTGGCGAGGGCGTTCTTACGTTTGCGGGTCCCCCCTGCCAAAGTGGTGGCTTGGTCGCAGACTCTGCCGTCTCGACGACAGATTGTGCGGTCTCGCAACATCAGTGGTTATTGAAACTGTGGGAAGTCGCATTCGCGAGAACGGACTTTGATAGGGATCTGTACACTTTGTTTAGATTGTAGCGTTCCATCTTCCTCGTTGTTTTAGGAAGACGTCTCTCTTGTCCTCTTCTCACCTATCTGTAATTATATTCAGAACTTGTAGGGTCTGTTATCGTTCGTCTTTTCTTGTTTGTCTAGCGTCGTGTTTGGTGTATTTTTTTTTTCATTAGACCTTTATCATTATGGTGTTGGTACATTCCTTTGTTTAATATAATGCCTGTCGAGTCATGTGTCTACATTGACGCATTGATTGAGTTTATCTGGTTATTGTGACGTATAAGGCTGATACGCCAGAGTATATATTTATATATTGGGAATATTGAGTCCCCATTCAAGTGCAGTTGTGCACCTGCCTTGAATATCCAGTATATAATTACTGAAGTTATTGTTCTTTAAAGAGAACTACCGGTAATAAAATTACCTTGCAATTGCAATTATACAAGAGCTATGGAAAAATAGCTAAAAATATTAATCAACGATCTAATATTCGTTGATTCACGTGTATTTATATATTACATCGGCAGTGATAACAGTAAGGACACTGCCATTTCATTGAAGAAGAAACATTGTTTGTATTTTGTCGTCTACTAGGGACGTCGACCCGACGAGTGCAAATCGCCTCAGGGATAAATAATCGCGGAGTTAAACAAGTAAATATTTTTTATCGCGTATCGGATTAACGTAAATACTACAGTGATAACATGTACACTGTCAGACGGGCTATTGCGTGAATTTATCCGGATACCTGTCCATTAACATTAATAGATCTCCTGTAGAGACCTATTGTGAGTGTAACTAATCATAATGGCCGATTACACTTCCTATATAAATTCAGCGAAGCTGTTAGGCATACCCGAGGACCAGCTGGCTTCTTGGTGCGAGAGTAAACTACAAGAAGACCTAGCTAGAGAAGAGCGTGCCGCAGAAAGAGCCGAGAAGGCCGCGGAACGCGAACGACAAAGAGAAATAGAAGAAAGAGCCGAGAAGGCCGCGGAACGCGAACGAGAAAAAGAAAAAGAAGAAAGAGAACGACAAAGAGAAATAGAAGAAAGAGCCGAGAAGGCCGCGGAACGCGAACGAGAAAAAGAAAAAGAAGAAAGAGAACGACAGAGAGAAATAGAAGAAAGAGCCGACAAAGCGGCTCATCGAGAGCACGAAATTGCCCTAAAGAAATTAGAGCTGCAAGGAAACCAACCGACCGCGGTTCCAAGTGTTCCAACGAATAATGTTAAAGCAAAACCAAAGCTTCCAACCTATAATGATAAGGTCGACCAGATCGATTCTTATATTCATCGTTTTGAGCTCCACGCGGTAGCCGCTGGATGGGAAAGAACTGAATGGACTTCGTGCCTTGCAAATTTATTAACGGGACGTGCACTTGAAGTATTCCATGGCCTCAACATCGAGGATTCTAAAAATTACGACATCCTTAAAAAGGCTCTTTTAAAGCGTTTTCAACACACCGAGGACGGTTTTCACCAAAGATTCCGGAGTTGTAAGCCAGATCCGTCCGAAAATTTTTCAACGTACGTCGACCGCCTAAAGCACTACTTAGACCGCTGGATTCAGCTGGCTGGTGTCGCTGACGGTAATTTTAAAGGGCTTTATGAGCTCGTTCTGAAGGACCAAATATTTAACGCGTGCCATTCAGAACTAGTCTCCCACATTAAAGAGTGGGCACCTAAGACGTTAGCGGAAATCACGTCCTTAGTAGAACAGTACGCGTCCGCACACCCTAATCGTTCGCTGGCTAAAGCCAAAACTAGCGAACCGTTTTATGCCGGAGTCGGTGGAACTGCGCCAATGGGTACAAGAAATTCTCGACCAGTTCATCGCCAGACGCCGCCTCCGCGTGCATATTCCGAACCGCCGCCCAATAAAGCTCGCGGTTTTCCAAGCCGTGCTGGACCTCCCACTCGGGGACATTTTATTCGCTATTCAGGTCCACCCCGTCGTGACGTTAACGAGGGCTACCATTATCAGAGCCCACCAGGTCCACCTCCTTGGGCATATTATAATAATCCATATAATGCACCTCCAATGCAACCCAGACGTAATATATATGACAGCATTAGGTGTTATCGGTGCAATAAACCAGGTCATACGTCAAAATATTGTAGGGTTCAGTTTGAAGCTGCAAATGCTTGCACCGTCATTGTTCCGGCTGCACAGAGTAGCCGTACCGTTGAAATTACGTCGCCCATGACGGGCACCGTTCCGGTTATGTCGGCCCTCCATCAACACGGGTCATTGACCTTATATGAGGGTCATGTTAACGCCATACCCGCGTCTGTCTTACGCGATTCAGGTTGCACCACTATCGGTGTTAGGGAATCACTGGTCAGACCGACCCAGCTGATTGAACAACAGGCAACCTGCATTACTTTCGGGGGCTCCGTCGAGCGATTCCGTCTCGCGGAGATATACATCGACACGCCATTCATTATGGGTGTCGTAACGGCATGCGTATTACCAAATCCGGTCGCCGATCTAATTATTGGTAATTTACCACAGATTAATGATACACCTGACGGCCAGTTAAAAGTTTGGAACGAAAACGTTGCGTGTGTCACCACACGACAACAGTCAAAACGTCCACCGGATGGTACTTTACAAACCCCTGCGTTTGATTTTAATGTCACGCCTACAGTTTTCTATAAGGAACAACAAAGCGATCCATCACTAAAACCGCTGTTTGCGAAAGTTCAGCCTCAGAACCGAAATGCCTCTCCGTTTATCATTAAAAATGAATTATTATACAGAAATTTCCGAAATAAACGTGAGACCATTGAACAGCTCGTGGTGCCTAAGTCGTTCCGTCGCGACATTCTGCGTCTCGCGCATGATACATCATTTTCAGGCCATCAAGGTTCAGCCAGAACCAAATCACGGATATTGGCTCATTTTTTCTGGCCTGGTGTATACGCGGACGTGAACCGTTTTGTGGCGCGTTGCGATGTATGTCAAAAACGTACACCTAAAGGTAAAGCATCACGCGCACCCCTTCGGGAGATGCCTCCAGTCTCAACACCATTCGAGCGTGTCGCAGTTGACATAGTAGGTCCTCTTAGTAAATCAGACAGAGGCCATCGATTCATCCTTTCGGTAATCGACTACGCGACGCACTGGCCTGAGGCTATTCCTTTGAGAGACATTACGGCTGACCATGTCGCTGAGGCGCTTGTTACTATTTTCTCGCGAGTCGGATTTCCGACCGAGATTCTTTCAGACAGAGGACCACAATTCACCTCTGATCTATACAAAAAGGTACTAGAATTAGCGGGAATTAAACAGAAATTAACGTCCCCCTATCATCCGCAGTCAAATGGTGGTTGCGAGCGGTGGAATGCGAGCATGAAGTCTATGCTAGCACGCGTATCCGCCGACAAACCTGGAGACTGGGACAGTCAGCTCCCCGCTATTCTCTTCGCCTATAGGGAACTCCCGAACGCGTCCACGGGTTTCTCCCCATTTGAGTTATTATACGGACGTAAACCACGTGGCCCGATGGCCATACTTAGTCAATTGTTCGCCGGTTCTGAAACCGACGATTATGATACGCGATGCGCGTATCAATATGTTGTCGATCTCCGACAACGAATTATTAATGCATGCAAAACCGCTCTGCAATTTGCATGCGCTAGAGCGAGTTCTTCAAAATTTTATCGCGATCAGGGCGCCCAAATGCGCGCCTTGTCCGTCGGAGATCTGACACTTGTTCTTTTGCCGCAAACGCAAAACAAACTCCTTCTAACTTGGAAGGGACCATACAGAGTCCTTAAGAGACTCTTCAGAGTGAATTATTTGATAGATATTCGTGGGCCAGAGTTTTCTGCTATTGTATGACAGTACACAATACAGCCTGCTACTGTCACCCCCACTGTCTTGTGGGTCATCTCGGGAGAGAGGAAGACTAGGGGAAGGTAACCCTGAATACAAATACCACACTGCCTTGTGTGTTGCTATGATAGCAAAGGCTATGGGAGTAAACCCAGACAGAAAATCAGGAGTGGAGACCCGAAGGTGGTTGTCAGGGAGAACTGCATCAAACTGGCTTCCAGCATCTCCTGCAGCCGGACTAGTTCCAAATGTATTGACCTGGTCTCTCCCTTGGGTTTAACTAGAATGGCAGAGAGAGGGGTGGTGCCTCTGGGCAAAGCACCATCTCTTAAAAATAGCCCAGGCAAGGCAGCAAAACGAGGAGGCGTTTGCTCGGGCTGGCAAGCGTCTGTCTCTCCTCTATAAGCCCACCCATTTCCGATTTGGAGAGGACACTCCAGCCATCCGTTACGGATGGGCACAACACGGGAGGTGGCAGTTACCGGTGATAAGCTCAATCCATTTGGCGTACGGATGAGCGCCAGGGGTCCCCTCTGTCGGTGGGAGCGGCTTTTCAGCTGCATTGATCAACTACCGCCCGCCGTAACCTGGGCAGCCCCCAGGCAGTTGGGTGTTGTTCCGCCACGTCAGCCTGCTTCATAAGGTGGTTGGAGCTAGACCAAAAGTCAAAAAGCTGACGTAAAGTGTGCACCTGGCAAAAACAGAAAAATACTAAAACTTGGTACCTGGAACGTCAGAACAATGCGCCCAGGCTTGCAACAGCAAGATCTCACTAATATTGACTCCATCAGGAAATCCCAAATTATTGATCAAGAACTTCAGCTACTAAACATCGACATCGCTGCCCTTCAAGAAACTCGACTTCCCGACTCCGGGTCAGTCAAAGAAGAAAACTACACCTTCTTCTGGCAGGGCCTTAGCAGCGAACAGCCGAGAATCCACGGCGTGGGCTTCGCCGTAAAAAACTCCCTTATCAATTCGATCGCAACTCCAATTGGAGTGTCAGAACGCATCATGACACTCAGACTGAACACCCGGTCTGGTTTTACCAACATTATCTGTGTCTATGCCCCAACACTTACCTCCTCTGACGAAACCAAAGACATTTTCTACGAGGCATTGCAGAGGACTCTCCACAACATCCCTCTCACCGAAGGCCTGCTAATTCTGGGTGACTTTAACGCTCGAGTGGGAGCAGATCACTCCGCATGGCCAAAGTGCATTGGGCACCTCGGCATTGGCAACATCAACGAAAACGGGCAGCGCCTTCTGGAGCTATGCTCCGTAAACTCATTATGTGTTACAAACACGTACTTTGACCTTAAGAGATGCCAAAGAACATCATGGCGCCATCCCAGGTCTGGCCATTGGCATCAATTAGATCTTATTCTCTCAAGGAGGAAGAGTTTGGGCTGTATAAAAATAACTCGTTCCCTCCACAGTGCTGACTGTGACACCGACCATGCACTGGTAGTCAGCAAAATCAAAATTTCGGCCAAGAAAATATACAGATCAAAAGCCCCTTCAATCCCTAAGATCAATGTAACAGCAATCAGAGATGAATCAAATAGAAAGTCATTTGAAAAGTTATTTGCTGAAAGCATGGATAATGTCACCCAATGTGACTCGGTAGATGAAACATGGAACACTCTCAGTTCAAAAATTCATGACTGTGCCATCAAGTCTTTTGGACAGCATAAAGTTTCAAACTGTCACAAATCCCAGACTGGGAAATGTAATAGTTTATGACAGGACGACAATCACGAACAAACAAGTTTAACACTTAACAAAACAACCCATCAGACTCACACATTTATTAAACATAATTATACATATAATAGCGCAATTAC
Organism: Onchidella celtica; assembly: GCA_963931925.1. Classification (NCBI taxonomy): domain Eukaryota; kingdom Metazoa; phylum Mollusca; class Gastropoda; order Systellommatophora; family Onchidiidae; genus Onchidella; species Onchidella celtica. Next base: position 3,685,157 of record OZ007584.1, on the reverse strand, counting down.
ATATATTATATTATTGAAATGACTGCCGTACAACGGCCTTATTCTCACACACACGCTCCCTCGGATCCACAATCCGGTAGTTACTCCTAAAGGCACTTCGGCCTCAGCCTCTCCCCTCAGGGTCTTAATAGTACATTAATGATTCACTGGCACCGCAGTCTCTCAATATCACCTTCCTATTGTCATACACCTTAGCACTCCCCTAGCACCTCCGCAGGGCAATAACACATTATTATTTCCATAGCCATCAACATGGCAACAACATAATATCAGTTCACTAGCCTATCAACATGGCAACAATATAGTATCTCATTCACTCTCATATCTACGTCCCTGTCCGTGGCCTGACTGCCACGACTTTATGTGCCTCTACTGTCCTGCACTGACAGCCTCACTTCTGGCCTATGTGTGGCCTCCGGCCCTATGCTGGCCTATCCCCTGTGCTCATCGAGGTGGCTCTGCGGCCCGTCCCCGACACCTACAAGAATAACATTACATTGGTATAATACCCTACCATTTCTATTCACTCCACCTCTCCTTACAATCTATGAAGCGTACACACACTAGTTCACCTTTCACTCACCACACATCTTACGGTAACACACCTCCATCGGAGTACACACTACTCACTCGCGCTACAAATCCATGAACTCACTTTCATCTATCGCTCATGGCGCACATTGCTATATCCAATATCAAGGACTTCCACATTCCTCACATATACTTATTCACATCATGGTAATAGACGAATATAATATAATACATCAATCATAATAATCAATCAACATTCTACATACCAGTCATAACTGGAAAGACTCTCACTAGTCTTCTCGACTGCTTCCTTTTATCTCTGCCCGATGGGCTATTATTCACAGATCCGCTCCCTTGGACCTTCTAACTTGCAGTGATAGTTATACAGCGCTTTCGCCTCCTTCAGACCCCCCACTCATGACATGCACGACTTTTCTTCCCTGTCTCCGTGCGTTAATTTTACTCTCCTCCTTTCCCCCCGTAATTATTAACTATCGCTCACTCCACTCGTGACATCATCCCCCACCCCAAAAAAATTAATGCAATTAATTTCAAATCGCATCAAGATGACTGTCAACGAGTGAGCGTGAGCAATACCTACACTAAAAAAAACTGACCTAGCAGTTCCCCTAGTATATAAAATACCGAAATCAGGGGAAAATATGGGGATCAATATGGTCTGAAATATGCATATATGTGTCACCTCATGAATAGCTAACTAAACACAATATCTAATACAGAATCAAAAACCATTCAACCTATCAACCATTCTTCATATCATATATTTTATAATGTCAATATTTTAAAGTCGACTCATTCACACAGATCCTGTCAATGTTCCTGTCCTCCGATGTATAAGCTCCTGAAATCTTCCCCTAGGCTCGACTAAGGTAGTCGGCGATATGATTGCTGGTTCCTGGAATTGGTTGAATAACGAAGGTGTACGGCTGTAAAGCCAATGCCCATCTAGACAAGCGTGGGCTGGACGAACGATTCTTCGACAAAAATGTCAGTGGCTTGTGGTCTGTCTGGATACAAAATTCTCGTCCCATGAGATAACGTCCTAATTTCTGGACGGACCAGACAATGGCAAGACACTCACGCTCTATCACAGAATACTTTCTTTCTCTCTGCAATAACTTCCTACTGACATAACATACAGGATGGAGACATTCGTTCTTCTCCTGTAGAAGACAAGCGCCGACACCAGAGTCCGACGCATCCGTTCTGAGGATAAAATTAGATCGAAAATCGGGTAATATCAGAATGGGTGACGATGATAATGCTGTCACCAAATTATCAAATGATGTCTGACATTCAGACGTCCACTGGACCTTATCGGGTTGTCCCTTCTTAGTAAGGTCAGTAAGAGAAGATGACAAGGAGGAAAAATTTGGAATGAACTTTCTGTAATAATTTAAAATTCCCACTAAGCTTCTGACTTGTTTCTTTGTTTTAGGGATTTGCAACCCTACTAACTTGTCAATTTTTGTTACTTCAGGTCTCTGAACGCCTCTACCCACAATATGTCCTAAGAATACTATCTCTGGACATGCCAAATCCATCTTTGCGGGTTTAGCCGTTAACCCAAAATGCCGTAATCGTTGAAAAATTACTGTTAGTGTCTGAATATGCTCAGACCATGTCGACGTATGGCATGCTATATCATCAAAGAATGACACGACATTAGGTGTGTCCTTCAACACTAATCTCATTAATCGTGCAAACGTCGCTGGCGCGTTTACCAACCCAAATGGCATGACCTTAAATTGGAATAATCCAATGGGCGTTTGAAACGCCGTGTATTGTTTAGACTCCTCAGTAAGCGGGATTTCCCAATACCCTTTCGTCAAATCTATCTTGGAAAACCACGTGGACCCGGCCAATGAAGCTATTAATTCCTCCTGAAAAGGAATAGGCTCCCTATCGCCTACCGTAATAGTGTTCAATCTTCGAAAATCAATACAGAACCGCACCGATCCATCACGTTTCTTCACGAGGACGATGGGTGATGAATACGGCGATGTTGATGGTTCTATCATATCTAACTTCAACATTGACTCAACTTCCTTTATGACCCTATCCCTCGAAGAAAAAGGCAACGGATACGGTCTAAGAAATACTGGCTTATCGGAAGTCAACTTTATTTGGTGCTGGATCACCGTAGTGCGACCCGGCAAATCCGTAACAACATCCGGAAATGACGCTAACAGGGTCTCAAGTTCCCTACTCCTTGAACTCGTAAGGTCAGGGTTAATTTTTACGTCCCTGTAACCTTGTGTCGGAGTTAACTCCGGCAATTGAATTTGTAACTCCTCCTGCGCCTCGGTGTCGCTTACGTCACAGTCCAACTGGTCTACGACCCCCGTACCAGCAGTAGAGAAGACGGTCTCCTCTGGTCTTGTCTGTGCACACAGATACTGTGGTCTCTCATAAAATCTCTGTAGCATATTAACATGGAAAACCTTACTCGCTCCATCAATGTGGATAGCGTAATCTACCTTTGAAACAACTCGCTCAATAACATAAGGACCTTTCCATGTCATCAATAACTTATTATGGTCCGTAGGTAACAACAACAGAACCTTGTCTCCTGGCTTAAAAATTCTCAGTTTGGACCCTCTATCTTTATAGTCTTTTGCTCTTTTCGAAGCGATACTAGACGCTTCTTCTGCTATAGTGCGCGCTGCAGATAGTCTTTCTCTTAAATCAACAAGGTACTGAAACCACCTTAAACGGTTCCGAAACCGTGGGGATCTTTTGACGAGGAGCCTGGGGTGAACGACCCTTATGCGTCGTCTTTTGGCACGCACTGCACGTCTTACAATATAAACGTACATCTCTGTATACTGACGGCCAATAAAAATCTTTCAGGACTCTCTCCTTGGTCCTAACACTTCCCATATGACCCGCTAATGGAACATCATGGGCCAGACGCAATACTGTAGCAATTAACGACCGTGGCACGACGACCTGCTTTTGAACGGAAGCCACGGTGACGTACATACGGAACAGAATGCACCCCTGGACAAAAAAGGAGGACGACCCGTTCTTATATCTCCTCGTTTTCTCGGTTCGCGCTTCCCCAAAACATGGGTTTAATGATGGGTCCTCCCTTTGTAATCTCGCCAAGCGCTCTGGCGTGATGTCTAGGTTGACCGCTGGCGTGGCCAAAGGTCTAATCTTATATTTATCAGCTACCCGTCGACGTGTTTCGACCGCGGCGCAAAAGTCAGTACCTTTTGATTGCGACCATGCTTGCACGTTCTCATCGGAAGGGGACCCTACCCGGGATACATTCCCAATGATGAGCTGGGCGCCTGGAAAACAACCAACGACTGCTTCGACTTCCCCGCTAAGGAAAGGTGTATCTATCATTATTCTTGCCATGGGTAATTTCTCAATGGCCCCCGAAAATTGGATGCACGGGACAGTCTCACCTGTAAGCTGTGAATCCCGAATGCAGTCCCTATGCACTCCCACAACGGTAGATCCTGTATCTCGTAAAACCGAGACCGGTTCGTCCCCAACAAACCCCGGATAAACCCTAAGACCACCTCCTGTATGACATGAATTTATGACGGGGATCTTTCTCCCACAAGGTAAAACACCGGAAGATAATAACTTCTCACAACTGGGACACTTAGAATACTGTCCGCCTCCGTTGTCCGATGTAACGCACGCAGCCGCATGGTGAAATTTATTTGGGGAACATGGACTGGAGCTACTGTCCACGTTCGCCGCTATCCTACCTGCAGGGCAGTTCACGCTGATGTGATCTGCTCTTCCGCAGTTCCAACACTTCGCGGCCCTACACTCGCGTGAAAAGTGACCCACGCGTCCGCAAGTCCAACACTCCGCTCCCTGTGCTGCTCTAGGCTTGGGTCCCCGTGACCCCTCGCGACCGGAACTAGAGTCCCTATGCCGTCGGTCATCGGCAAAGGTCACAACTCGCCCCCGGCCATTACCGCGACCTAGCCCTCCTGCTCGGTCAAACTTACCGGATCCATATGCCGGTGATTGGTGATAGCCCCTACGCTGCCCCTGGGCTTGCCCGCTATAGGCACCACGCTGACGCGACCTGTCCCCAAGTCCTGCCGGCGACCCCTCGACAACGGCGACGTACCCAGCATCTTGGACGTACGCCCTGGCGACTGGTTTGGACGGATGCGCCGTACGGTATGCCTCCGCCAACTTAGACGCCTCCTGCACCGTCGCGGGTTCGTTCTCTTTCAGGAAAGCCACCAGATCTTTGTGGCACGACGCGTACAGCTGGTCACGGATCATTAGGTCTTTCAGTTTAGCGAAATCCGTGCCCACATGCGCCAAGTCTACCCAGTTCGCGAAATACTCCGTTAGTCTCGCGACGAAGGCAGCAAAGTCCTCCCTGGTATCTGCGCGTGCTCGCCTAAACTGCTCCCGGAAATATTCCTCGGTACGCGCAAATCGGCGAAGCAGCAAAGCCTTCAGCTTATCGTAATCTTGCACGTCTTCGCGCTGTAGCTCTTTAAAGTAGGTTAACGCTCGCCCCTGCAATAGCGACGCCAGGTACGTGGCCCATAATTCCTTATTTTCCCCCCATTGCAATTGTGCGTTCAGTTCGAACCTGTAAAGGAAGGCGTCTATGTCGTCCTTCCGGTCGTCGAACGTAGGGAGCTTAATCCTAACGCCACCTTTATTGGGTACCTGCCGCTCAACTGTTTCTGTTGGCGCACTCTTTTTGATTTCCAACTCCGCTATTCTTACTCGCGCGTCTGTCTCCCGCTCTTGAGCTTCTATCTCCTTTAACCTTAACTCCCTCTCCTGCTCCTGAGCCTTAGCCTCTCTTTCCTGTTGCTTAAACTCCCTTTCCTGCTGCTGAGCCTTAGCCTCTCTTTCCTCTTCCTTATCCTTTTTTTCCTGTTCTCTATCCTTAGCACGCTCATCGCGCATTTCTGCCTGCTGTTCTTTAATCCAGCCGCGTAGCTCTTCTCCCTCCAGGCCAAGTTCCTTACCCAACTTCATTAGTTGTTGGAGTTCCGCCATTTCACAGATTTATGGTTATGGTATCTATTATGCGAACGACCAACCTGTCGGTATGATCACTAACGACACGACCAGAGACCTGAGATCACACCAGATATAACAATACCCGGTTCAGAATATAATTCAGAAATTTACCTTTACAGCAAAACTAATTCTATATCTATAAAATGTATGCACTATTACTTATAAAAGAAAATAGAAACGACAAGAATGAAGAAATACAGTAGAAGGACCACAAGTACGTCAAGGACAACGAACCCGACTAGGACAAAGCTTCTACAAAAAAAAACTATAATGGAAAAAAAAAATGCACCCTACTACGCCGATTACACTACAAGGTACGAACAAGAACAGAGTCTGAAAAAAAGGAACGCATCTACAGATAGGGAGGAGAAGGACAAGAGAAACGTCTTCCTAAAACAACGAGGAAGATAGAACGCTACAATCTAAACAAAAATACAGGTCCCTACAGAACTGGTCACTGTGATGAACGAAGTTCCAAAGTTTACCACACCTTTTTAAAAGGATAAACTAAGTTCAACACAGCGAACCCGCGCCACCGCCCGTATAATCAATTACGACAAAAACAGCAAAAACCGGGAAACAGACAGATGAAGAGACAGCCCTTAATCCAGGGCACAAAATTTTCACTTAACTTTTGAAATTTTGAGTCAAACTCCTCCCTTTAATCGGAGCTCTGGCTGCTCGTCTCCTCAGGCTGCACGCACACACTCTGGAAAGTTTAAATACACATTAATACCTATTCATAGCAATACATGCATCAATACATATTATTATTCATAAACATACATAAATCATATCATCATGAAATTTCCATTCATCCCACGAACAAAGACAACAGCACGAATTCCTAGCACAACAGAAAAACAACTAGATATAATGACTACACAATGTCAAAATGACCACAGGTAAGCAGGACGAGTCACAACGGACGAGCCCCCAGTGTCACAACGGACGAGCCCCCAATGTCACAACGGACGAGCCCCCAATGTCACAAATCCCAGACTGGGAAATGTAATAGTTTATGACAGGACGACAATCACGAACAAACAAGTTTAACACTTAACAAAACAACCCATCAGACTCACACATTTATTAAACATAATTATACATATAATAGCGCAATTACATATATTATATTATTGAAATGACTGCCGTACAACGGCCTTATTCTCACACACACGCTCCCTCGGATCCACAATCCGGTAGTTACTCCTAAAGGCACTTCGGCCTCAGCCTCTCCCCTCAGGGTCTTAATAGTACATTAATGATTCACTGGCACCGCAGTCTCTCAATATCACCTTCCTATTGTCATACACCTTAGCACTCCCCTAGCACCTCCGCAGGGCAATAACACATTATTATTTCCATAGCCATCAACATGGCAACAACATAATATCAGTTCACTAGCCTATCAACATGGCAACAATATAGTATCTCATTCACTCTCATATCTACGTCCCTGTCCGTGGCCTGACTGCCACGACTTTATGTGCCTCTACTGTCCTGCACTGACAGCCTCACTTCTGGCCTATGTGTGGCCTCCGGCCCTATGCTGGCCTATCCCCTGTGCTCATCGAGGTGGCTCTGCGGCCCGTCCCCGACACCTACAAGAATAACATTACATTGGTATAATACCCTACCATTTCTATTCACTCCACCTCTCCTTACAATCTATGAAGCGTACACACACTAGTTCACCTTTCACTCACCACACATCTTACGGTAACACACCTCCATCGGAGTACACACTACTCACTCGCGCTACAAATCCATGAACTCACTTTCATCTATCGCTCATGGCGCACATTGCTATATCCAATATCAAGGACTTCCACATTCCTCACATATACTTATTCACATCATGGTAATAGACGAATATAATATAATACATCAATCATAATAATCAATCAACATTCTACATACCAGTCATAACTGGAAAGACTCTCACTAGTCTTCTCGACTGCTTCCTTTCATCTCTGCCCGATGGGCTATTATTCACAGATCCGCTCCCTTGGACCTTCTAACTTGCAGTGATAGTTATACAGCGCTTTCGCCTCCTTCAGACCCCCCACTCATGACATGCACGACTTTTCTTCCCTGTCTCCGTGCGTTAATTTTACTCTCCTCCTTTCCCCCCGTAATTATTAACTATCGCTCACTCCACTCGTGACACAAACAACGACTGGGTAGCCCAGAACAGCGAAATTCTCCTACCTCTCATTGAGCAAAAGAAATCTGCTTTCAATGAGTATAACAAAAATTGCAATCAGAGTACAAAAACTTGTTTGAAAAATGCAAAAGCTAAACTTCAGCTGGAGGTAAGACGTTGCGCCAACAAATACTGGACAGACTTGTGTAACAGCATACAAGAGGCAAATGAAAAGGGAGATATGAAAACCGCCTTTAGTCAGATGAAAGTAGCTCTTGGGCCAATCATCACCAAGAGCGCCCCACTTAAGTCTGTAAATGGTGAACCCATCACAGATAAAAATGAACAACTGAATAGGTGGGTAGAGCATTACTCTCTGTTGTATTCAACTGAGAAAAATATTCCACCAGATTTTGAGGAACACCTCCAAAAACTGCCAATAATGGCCGAACTTGACGCTGAACCTTCCTTAGTCGAGCTTTCCAATGCAATCGACCACCTGTCTGCTGGAAAAGCCACAGGAAGTGACAACATTCCTGCAGAGGTATTAAAAGACCTAAAAGGCCCACTATTACCACACCTGTATAATCTGTTACTGCAGTGTTGGAAAGAAGGCGTGATACCACATGATATGAGAGACGCCAAAATTGTCACACTTTACAAGAACAAAGGAGACAAAGGCGACTGCAACAACTATCGAGGCATATCCCTCCTCAGCATTACTGGAAAGGCTTTTGCTCGCGTCATCATCTGCCGCCTTCAACAACTGGCGGAAAAAGTCTTACCAGAAACACAATGTGGCTTTCGAAGCAAACGATCAACTATTGACATGATATTTGCACTTCGGCAAATCCAAGAAAAATGTAAAGAACAAAACAGGCCGCTTATAACATGCTTTGTGGACCTAACAAAGGCTTTCGACACCGTAAGCCGATCTGGCCTGTATGCAGTCCTTAAATCCATAGGCTGTCCACCAACATTGCTAAAACTTATTGCATCCTTCCACACTGACATGAGGGCATGTGTCAACTTTGAGGGCTGCACATCCAATTCATTTGCTGTAAACAGCGGTGTGAAGCAGGGATGTGTTCTTGCTCCTACCTTATTTGGTATATATTTTGCAGCCCTACTCAAGAATGCCTTTGGTCAATGTTCAGGTGGAGTACTTATTAACACCAGAGTGGACGGCTCCATTTTTAATGTTGCCAGACTAAAAGCAAAATCTCGTACAGAGCATATTATGTTACAAGAGCTCCTCTTCGCAGATGATGCTGCAATCGTGGCCCACGATGAAACCACGCTCCAGGCTCTCATCAATAGCCTTGCCAAAGCCTGTGACAAATTCATGCTAAAGATCAGTGTCTCAAAAACTGTAGTTTTGACACAAGGCTTGAGAAACCCCAACCCAATCATGCTGAATGGCTCTCCTCTGGAGCAAGTGGGAAAATTCTGCTACCTAGGCTCAACCATCAGTGGTAGCACAGACATAACAACTGAAATAAATGCCAGAATAGGAAAGGCGGCCACAGCTTTTGGCAAACTCTCAAAAAGGGTGTGGAACAATAGCAAGCTGACCATCAAAACAAAGGTACTCGTGTACCAAACTTGCGTCCTAAGCACCCTGCTGTATGGCTCAGAGACATGGACCACCTACTCCAAACATGAAAGATCCCTCAACTCCTTCCAGCTGCGCTGCCTACGCAAAATTCTCAAGATCAAGTGGCAAGACAGGATCTCAAATATCGAAGTTCTGAGCCGAGCCAACATTCCATCAACTCAGGCTCTCCTAGGCAAAAAAAGACTGCGGTGGCTTGGACATCTCCACCGTATGGAAAATGATCGCATCCCCAGACAAATTCTCTACGGGGAACTTGCTACTGGCAACCGACCCAGAGGTAGGCCACATCTGCGATTCAAAGACACTTGCAAGGTCACGATGAAAGCATTCAACATCGACCCCAATGAATGGGAGAACCTTGCAAATGATCGAAGCAGATGGAGACAAAAATTGCGCAGTGGCACGCTCGCAATAGACTTCAAGGCAAAAGAAACATACCTGACAAAACGACAGAGGCGGAATGAAAACACTCGCCAAAGTGAACCCAAAAGACTGACCTGCAATCACTGCCATCGCACTCTCGGGTCAAACATTGGTAGAATAAGCCACGAGAGAAGCTGTCAGTCAAAGTGAAAGTGAATATTCTAGCTGCTAAGACCGTCTGTAAAGACGCTAAAGGCCATATATATTCGTGGGCAGAGGAAAATATTTCATATTAATATGCTGAAAAAGTACCTGCCTAGCGATGATCGTCGTAACAACTCCGTTCATGTCGTCCCAAGGGCCAACGCGGCTTTAGTTACTGTCGACGACGAGGACCCTTTGAGTATCGACAAATCGTTGCCCATATTACAGGCCACCGAGAGTATAAACGATGTTAATATCAATGATGAGCTTGCGCCGTCGCAGAAACAGGATCTTACACACCTGCTCCAAGAATTTGCCACGGTGTTCACTGATTTGCCGGGTTGTACGTCTTTAGTCCAACATGTAATACGACTTCAGACAGACGTACCAGTGTTTGTTAAACCGTACCCGCGCCCGCTGCACGCTCACGAAACGATAATTACAGAAGTACGTGCCATGCTACGGCTAGGCGTCATAGAGCGATCAACAAGTCCGTATTGCTCGCCGATTGTCTTGGTCAAGAAGAAAGACGATACCGTGCGTTTTTGTATTGACTATAGAAAGCTCAATGCTACAACCATCTATGATGCGGAACCCATTCCCAATCAGGAAGACTTATTCGCGCGGTTATCCAATGCAAGTATCTTCTCGAAAATAGACTTATCCAAAGGATATTGGCAGATTCCTCTCGAAGAAGGAAGTAGACAATATACAGCTTTTCAAACCCCTTTGGGTTTAATGCAATGGAAATATATGCCTTTTGGACTGGTTACTGCACCAGCCACGTTCGCGCGCATGATGAACATCTTACTAAATGAATTGCGCTGCGTTCTATCATATTTCGATGATATATGTATTTTTCAGGCTGATTGGGCTGGCCACTTAATGGCCCTTCGTGAAGTTTTTGCCGCTCTTCGCCGAGCTGGCCTTACCGCGAGACCCAGTAAAGTGTTCCTGGGATATCAGCATATAAACTTTTTGGGTCATACCATAACCCACGGGGTTCAGATTCCAGACGATCGCAAGATCTCCAGTATTTTGAAACTACAACCCCCTAAAACTAAAAAGCAAGTCCGTAGCTTGTTGGGACTTTTGAATTATTACAGGAAATTTATACCAAACTTTTCCTCTCTCTCAGCCCCGTTATCTGATCTAACGAGGAAGAATCGTCCAAATAGAGTCGTCTGGACGCCTCAGTGCGCTGATGCCCTTCAGACTATTCAGAATTTATTTTCTACTTTCCCTCTGCTTGTTTTACCCGATATACGCCAGACATTCGTCGTCCGAACGGATGCATCAGATAAAGGAATAGGCGCCGTGTTATTCCAACAGCGTGACGGTTTCTTGCGACCGTGCTTATATGCAAGCCGGAAATTACTTGATCGAGAGACGCGCTATGCGATTGTCGAACGAGAGTGCCTCGCAATTGTTTACGCGGTAGATGCATTTCTCGATACTTATTAATGTCCGAATTTATAATTGAAACGGATCATCGACCATTACTGTTTCTTAAGTCGAACAGAGCCAAGAATGCTCGACTAACCAGATGGAGCCTTGCGCTCCAGGAATACAAATTTACTATTCGGGCTATACCTGGGGAGGATAATTTACAAGCTGATGTATTGTCCCGTTTGATTTAGTATTCTAAAATAGTCTGTTGATCATTTTTCACCTTTTTCGGAGACCGTGGATGGTTTCACATTATATTGTCCTACCAATTATGGACATTCTTTCTCAAAATTTCCATGTGATTCCTTTTTCCATTAGCGTCCATCCTGACCATGACCTGAGTTTCAGACAACCTTGACGCCTTTGTCTGCGGGTCAATGAGATGAGAAAATGGCAAACCGAGCGACCAGACCTACTGCTGCCAGGATACCATTACTTTAATTAACTATTGTTCGTTCATGTTCTATGAATGTATTAATTACGCTCAGTGAAGCGATGAGCTAGTTGCTCAATATTTCAGTCTTTACAGTATGTCTGTGTGAGAGAAGTTTATCACTTTAATTCTTAAGTGCTACAATAATTATATATTATCACAGAACGTCGCATATAAACATACATATGCTATTGTCCATCGATAATGCACGTTCTTAGAATTAATTTTTTTTTTGACTTTCAGTAACGATATATTTTTTACTATATAGCCCTTTCCAAAGTACTATTACATAGCAACGTTAGTAGACAGTTATGTCGTTCAAACCCTAAGTTTTCACTGGGGTGGGGGATGTGTCAAGAACAGATTTAATCCATAAATGTTTCCACTGACTAAATTTTTGTGAGAGAGCAGTGAGTAATTTTTACAAACGTAATTATTGTGCGAGCCAGCATAACTTGGTCTCGTAAACAAGTTGTTTTGAACAGTTTTTTTTATAATAGATAGACAGAAGATGTGGGGAAGGATAGACGGACAGCGTATGTGTGCATGACTGAGCACTTGTTGTATCTCGTGTTTTGAACTAGGGTTAGTAAAGAGGGAAGGGGTGAGTAGGAATTAAATGTTATTGAGGCGTCTGTTGACGTACAGAAAAACCGTGATCCAGAGTAAAAGCTCGGGGTTTTGAACATGTTAAGAATTTATTGCTATAAAATTTATATTATATTGTATTGAAGTAATTCGACCTTTGATGTCGACCCAAGGTCGTTGCGTAGGGCTGTTACTTAAAATAACTCAGTTCGGCAGCTGAGCTAGAAGTGGTTGCACCAATCACAATCCAGGAATTAGACGGTAAGCTGCAGATGCAGTCCAGTATTTAAGGCCATACAGAACTTAGTTCTGGGCCACATGTAGACAATCCATTTACGAGGTGGTCGGCGATAGTCCTCAGCCAGATGAGGGACATAGAGACGCAGTTGAGCAGTCCATTGTGAGGAGCCTGATTTAAAGCTCCAGAGCCTAAGCTACTTGGTTTGATATAAACCCACAGCGTTTACATCCAGCGCTCTCACTCCTAGTGAGGGCCGCATGGTGAGAGTCCATACTAATTTGTAATGATGAAAGTGAACCGTTCTACTTACTTTTGAAGACAGTTCAGAGCTACCGCCAGACAACGCATGGTTGTACAAGCATTCTCCATGGCGTGTCTAGAGGAAATGTCCATATCATAACATGTCTCATTGAATTAATAGAATTTAAACTGTTATATCCGTCGCCACGTGCGCGGATTCTATTTGCCATATAACTCATATGACCTGCAAGTAGTTAGATTGAATACGTTAGTCTTTATAGAAAGCGGTAGTTTCATTAGTTAGATTCAGTTGCCTTTGAATTGATATTTATATTTATAATTATATTTGTTACATTAATTCCTGTAATTAAACTGCCCTACAGTTCTGCTAAAATTGAAAGCAATTGATTTATTTAGTTTTTAGAGTGCAAGTATTTATTTTTGTGTGTTCGTCGATTGTGGGAGCGGACCTCGAAAGAGTGTCAGTCGAAATATCCCCATGTAACTCACATCGCGACAGTATTCAATGATCAAAACAAATTTCCTTGTACAAGGACGAATAAAATTTATCTTATCTTATGTTATCTTATCTTTATATTTTATTACCTAAGAGGATGATGATGGTGAATATGATATTGGTATTATTCTGTATTTTCGAATGTAAATAAGTTGATCTGGTGTTCTCATTGTCTATTATTGTACGGTAATGGTTAGATTTCTGTTTCAAAGTTGATCTAGATAGGTGGAGTTCATGATATGAAGAAATTTATTGTGTATTTAGTTGTATGTGAAATATTTCATTTCTGCTGAATTACACCATGGATGAAGGAAGTTCTCTTTGTGCTCTTTCCTAGCCTTTTCTCTCAGCACCATTGTGTCTGTGCCGTGTAATTACATGTATTTTGAAATATCAAGCACATTTCTAATTTTCTAAAATGAAAATAGAATACAGATTTCAAGAAAACATGCATAATAATTATGCTTTTAATCAATAGAACAACTATATCTTAGCAATCAAAGGTTTGATATTAATGGGCCATTCAATAGTCAGTAAATTACATTTCAGACAGTGTTTTGCTATTTCTGAATTAAAAAAACACAAAGTCATATTTTATTTCCTACTCAGTCTTGTAAGAGCAAGCATATGCCAGTTATTAATGTACATTAGGAGTATGGAAACAAAAGACCTCATTGTAGGGATGCCAAATCATTTTGATTAAGCGTTACATAAATTACATCAGAAATTTTCAAGTTTTAAAAAATTTGAATCAAATTTAAAAATCCTGTGAATCTGTAAAAATATTGAACAATACTCAATTGTTTTCTGTAGAACATGCATTTACTAAGCTTGTGGTACAAAGCTGATGTCTGAAAATCTAGTTTTCTTCATAGCAAGGGACCCAGGTCAGTGTCACGAAAATTACCTCTGACTAATATGTGGCAAAACTTTTCGATGCGTATTTTTTCATTGAATGATGTTCCTTCCCTGTGACATCAGAAAGAGAATATCATTGATTTAAAAAAAGCAGAGTGCTCTCTGTTCCAGGCAGACTAAATTTATTCACTGATGCTTTTGTGTGTGTGTGTGTGTGTGTGTGTGTGTTTGTGTGTGTGTGAAAGATCATTTCTGTTCGTTCAAGACATCAAAAAGATAAGGGAATTAATATTGTCTATATTTCTCAGAAGATGTTTGTAAGTCAGTAGATTACTCTAAATTAAGGAAAGCATCCTCTATTTTTTCAGATGGGCCATCGTCCAAATAAAAAAAAAAAGTGTATGTGAAAACGTTGGTCTGTTACAGTAGAAGTTCCAACTTCATGCTCTTGAATTTCAACGGAACTACTTTGCCACTTCTCATGGAAAGGGAGTGGTGGATGGTATTGGGAGAAGGGTAGGATAATTTAATACGAAAAGCTGTCATGAGCAAAAAGAATCATATTGTTGTTCAGTGTGCCAGAGATTTTGCAAAAACCGCCTCTCAGCTCATGGACAGAACAGAGGTGATGCTTGTGGAGTGTCACAAGATTGATAAAGGAGAGTCCTTGGGATGATGAAGTCAAAGAAGTTTCCAGATAAGGAATGTCCACCCAGTAGTTTTAAGAAATGGAATTATCAGTGGTTATAAAAATGAGCTAGAACAGAAATTGTCTGCAGTGGTCACATTCAGCTAGGACATGAGTGAAAGAGAATCTAATGAAGCTGGGAAGTGGGTGGCGGTCCAATATTAAGGGAAAGAAGATTACAGTGAGATTATGTCTATTGTGAATTGGGAGGATGTAGAAGTTGGATGTCATGCATGAGCAGCTGGGTACAAGTCAGAAGTGAACTTTGAAAGAGATAACATTCCTTATGGAGCAGTCTTGATTTTAAGGAAGACTGGGTCCCCAGTCTCTGCTGGTGCAAGACATCAGTTTAACTTCCTGTAAAATGCAGTAAAGACATATGTAGTTTCTTTTAATAAGAATCAGTGTTGTATATTTATGCTATGTTATGTGCTTTCTGTCCTGTCTGGTGAGGTTAATAACCCTGTCACGTGAATAACATACTCTATAGCTGACACAGCCTTCAAAGCGCTGAGCGTATCCTGTTCATTCTGTACCTCATTACTTGCCATCATGTTCTACCTTTGGATCTGAGATAGTTTCATGTTATCTCCTATCTTCTATGCAATCAAAACATACATGTGTGCTACAAATCTTTAAATTTACTTGTTGTGCCACTATTTCGTGTAAAAATCATATACACAACTCTTGAGGGTCAAGGATGCATAAAAACATGTACGAAGTAGTAATATGCAATGATTCTGGACACTTACATCATTCATTTATACATCCAAACTAAAAAAAAAATCACTAAAATGTGAAAATTAATTTTATGGAAAAAATGACCTTCTGAATCGAATGCTCCTAATATTCTGTTGTTGTTGTTGTTTTTTTTAACTAACCAATACTAACATGCTTGAAAACCAGAAATGCAAACAAACACAACTATGCCAATTGAACAGGAAATTGAACATGGCAATCATAGTGGCTGCCAGAAAGCTGCACTCCAGCATAGAGAGTTGGAGCACACAATTAAAGCCTGGTTACAACATTGAAGTGCTCTGACACATTCTCAAAATATAATGCATGATCTGTCAAGCGCTGTAGACTGAAACTAGCAGGATACGTAAGCCACTGCATAGACTGCTCAACCTTAGCATGTACTACAATGTCGCATCCCATCAAACTAGCTGTAGCCATGATTTCGGCATCAGTCGCCCACACTCCATCCCTTGCAATTCCAGAAGTTGCCACATACTCATCAACGTTCTGGTTGAGGTAGTTTTGAAGCTTCATAGTGATGTCATTGTTCATATGTTGTATGACTCGATTTCGAATGACGCCATGACTCTCCTCTGATCCTGTGGGTATGTAACTTATAGATCGGAAGTAGCAGTTGCCATCTCCCTTTGTCTGATATATTCGCCTTGGTTGGGAAAGATCACAAGGTTGTCCAAAGAATATTGGTTTTGACTGTGTCAGTCCCAGAGATGCTGCTAGTTTTCCTCTTGCATTGCTAGAGAGAGGATTGAACTTTCTTGATTTCGGTTTGTCGCTAATGCGTTTCTCTGCGCCGCTGATCTTGTCTACCTTCTTCTTTTTGTTGGCATTCTTATCAGAATTAAATTTCCTGATTGGCTGCGGAATGTCCGATGGCGTAGTATCTGAATAAACTTTGACATTGCTGCTGTGATATGTGTTGCGCAGGACTTTGCCAGTTCTTAGGTTCCTAAGTTTCACACGTCCCTTTCCAAGGGATTTAACAACTGTGTATGGTCCAGTCCAGCGAGGCTCCAGTTTTGATCCCATCCGATAGATGCGTCGACTGTTTTTTATGTAGACTGTGGACCCTGTGGGAATCTCTTTGTTACTGACATGTCGACGATCATAACTCGCCTTCTGGCGAAAATGTGCACTGATGATGTTGTTAGAGACTGTGCAGCAGAGAGCTTTACGAATGGTGTAAAGTGTTTGTAGAATATCAGGGTTGACTGAGTCTGAAAGTGGTGTTGCATAACGCTCGTCAACAGGCTTCAAGTCAATGGGCAGCTTGGCAGTGCGACCATACATCACTTCAAAGGGGGTGCATTTTGTTGAAGCATGGACAGATGTATGATAGGCAAACAAAATGCCTGGAATAAACTCATCCCAATTGTCAGCTTGGTCATTTACGAGCTTACTCAGTGCAGTCTTTAGCGTCCTGTTGTCACGTTCTTTTTGGCCGTTTGATTGTGGGTGATACGCAGATGCTATGCGATGGTCAGTTTGAAAACGCTCCATTAGCCTGTCAATAACTTGATTAACAAATTCACGACCCTGGTCACTGATAATGTTGTCCATGCAACCTAGACGACACACAATAGAGTACAGAAACTGTGCCACTGACTTTGCACTCTTGTCTGGGATAGCTGTGGCTTCACACCACTTGGAAAAGTGGTCAGTTACTGAGACGATGTACTTGTTACCGCTTGTTGTTTCTTGGAGAGGACCGATAATGTCAATCCCAACCAGACTCCAGATCTTGGCAGGTACTGGTATGGGGCTGAGTGATGGTGCGTCTTTGCTGACTTTGGGATTGATAACAAAACACTTAGGACATGCCTTCACGTATTCTTGCACATCATTCTTCATACCTTTCCAGTAATATCGCTGAGCTATTTTGTTAAAGGTTTTATCTCTGCCAAAATGCCCCCCTGTTGCTGGATCATCATGACAAGCCTTCAAAATGCTGGGCACACGGGTTTTGATAAGAACCTCTTTGTCACCATGGAAGAGAGTTCCATTCTCAGCACGAAATGGCTTTGCTGTTTGACGAAACTGAGACTTGGCATTTAAGCGCTTTGCAGGATCCAGCTCATAGATATGCTGAGGGTACTTTCTGGCAGAGCTGGTGTAGAAGATCAAAATCTGCTCATGCAAAGTTTCATCCATGATGAATTGTTCGTGATAACTTGAAAGTTTCACAAAAACATCAGTCAGGTAATTTTAGAGTGATTTCCCTTCGAGTGTTGGTTATTCTTTGGACAATTCAAAGTTAAAATAGTAGGAATTTTATAAAAACGTCTATCATACAAGTTAAATAGACATTGCCACTAAGGAGAAAATTGCCTGCTGCTATTGGGGTTAAATGGAAAGTCTCGAGCATTAATAACTGTATTTTGCACACAGAAAATCTCATGACATCATTTTAATGAGTCCCTTAATAATTTCATCCATTTCGACTAAGTGTATGTCAGCGCCACACAAAAAAATACAGTGTAAGGTTTATTCATGGGCAATCAACTAAAAAACAAGAAAAACCACCAACAACAGCATTTCAAAGAACATGAGTAAAATGGGAGTTAGACTTGGATCACATCAGTTTGAATGGATGCTCAACCCATAGTATATCAATGCATATTAATGCAAGTTTATTTCCTCTAAATTGTATTCTGATTTACGGGTGTCAAGAATGTCTTTAGAGGCTGCGCTAGACATACAAAACCGAGACATCTACAACAAAAAAATAGTTATTCTCACAGATGCTAGGTCTGTCCTGCAGGCCCTTTAAAGTGCACATGATTATCATCAAAATAAACTCACCTCTGCTTCAGTGCAATTGTGTCAGGCAACAAGAAACGTGTTTCTCCAGTGGATCCCTGGCCACTGTAACATCATCGGAAACGATAAGGAAGACACTCTTGCAAAAAACGGCGCAAACCCCCCTCAAGTCAGAGAAAACATAACATTCTCAGAAGCCAAAAGTCACACTAAGGCAGCCTTGAAATCCAAGTGGAAACAAAGTCACCCAAGCCATGTAACAAATGATGCGATACACTTGCTCAGCAGAAAAGAGCAAACTGTAATCTTTAGGCTAAGAACTGGACATAATAGACTGCGGCAGCATTTTTACAAAAAATTCAGGGTTGGAGAAACTGAGACATGCCCATGTGGAAATTCGCCAGAGAATGCAGAACATGTCCTCCAACAATGCCCCTTATACAGACAACACAGGGAAGATAGCTGGTCCCGATGTGCTGCACTGCATACTAAGCTACATGGGACAGCAGAGGATCTCAGGAGCACAACGTCCTTCATAAAGGCTACCGGCCTCCTGATATAAACAGTCTGACATGAAGAACGCAGTAGGAGAGGAAGAAGAATGTGTTTATGTATGTATTAATAATTATGATATCTGATGACCATGATAAAGAAAAATTTAAACTAATCCTGAAATAAACTGTGGTCTTGACTTATTCGTAAAACAAAGTAGGGGGTATAATCTGGACTGGGGGGGGGGGGGGGGTATATTCTGGGCTAGGCCAGTTTAACCCCGGGTATAGTCTGGGCGGGGGGTAGATTTTGGCCTGTTACACCGGTACCTTCGGCATGAGAGGCGAGCACCTTGTCTCTATACCACAGTGTCTCCCAGCTATTATTTTATGTCACGATCTAAATCTGCTAAATATGGAGGGCATGCCCTTCGCCCCAGCCAGTGAGAAGACTCAACTTATAGCCCCGTGTACGGTAGTTAAGTCTGCTAGATGGATGTTGTTACACTTAACGATTAACACTGAACATTAAATGGGTACCTGACTAAAGCTGTGCACCTCATACAGTACTCATTCCGATTGATCTGTAGGGCAATAATAAAATAACAGCTGTCTCTTCAGTGACTTTATCACTGACATGAATGGATGCATATATGGAACTTAGAAGTTCCTGCCAAAATATGATCTGGGCCTAGATCCATCCCAAGTAAACTAAAATGTCAAAGCCGCAATTTTTGCATAAAAGGTTTGGAAGTAAGCATTTTTGCGGTAATGCAAAGTCTATAGATAATCTCAAAATAGTTGATTATTATTATTTTATCTTGAGTCCTGTCGAACTCTCGTCCAAGTTTAGTTTTCAGAGTGTTGCATGTATTCTTATTCTCTATATTTTGTTTTATCTATATTTTCTAGATCCTAATTCTACCATACTATCTATCAAGTGCTTAGTTTGCCCTCGATTAATTTTATTCGCAGTTGGCCGGACAATTTAAATGTAATTTCTCACACGATCAGTTGGCAAAATGCGGTGTCTGAATGCATTTTTTTTAAAATCTGGAAAAGGGAAGATATAATTGATCTTGATCATTTGTCTTGTCCCAGCGGAGTGCATCAAAAAGTTTATTAACTTCAATTAAATACCAGGCGTATGTATGCGTACAAGCCTTTGTGTTTCATAATTCCTTTGCAGTACAAGTACACTTTCATCATTTCGCCAATGATTGGTCGTGCAACTGGTGGGTCCAGTCACTGGTTTAATTATGACTGACTTGGAAGTAAAGTAGTAGGCTGGTTGAAGTTTCTTGAACATATCTGTACTACTCTGTACCTTTCACTTAAGGTTTAATCCCTATGTGTTCTTATTTTACATACTAGTGCTAAGAATATCAACATTTGAACTAATAATTTCACAGAGGACTGAAGAGACCTGGCCTGTCGCAGACTGACGTATTTTGTGTGTCGAGTTGTCCCTAACGAGTAAAACTAGTAAAACTTATCACAGGAAATTCATTGAAAACCCAGTATACACAACTATAATTTGTGACATCTGTAATTTACTGTGACTTTCCTAAAATGTAGTCTGTGAGTGTGAGTGTGATGATGATGTGGTTCTTTACAATCACTATGGAGAATTACCAAAGATTGAGTGCAATGAGGAGTGGAATACTTCTGTTGTTACCACATTACAACTTCATGTATTGAGGGTTATTACAGGGGCTTCAAGTTCAAGTAGTAGAATTGTGAATAGGTCAACAACTGTCTACACATCACATTAAAGCCATAATTTAAGTAAATCAAGATTTCCTTGAAATGTTTCACTGCTCTTTCATTCTTCCACTGTAAATTGTATGTAATCTTTTCAAATCACAAAAAAAAGGGAGGGCGGTGGGGGGAGGAGAGAGAGGATGAGTAATACATTTAAAGTCACATGGGCCACGGTGACATTGTCATGGATGAGAAGATGAGAATGTTTGCTTTTCACAATGGTAAAGTCTTGGTCTATTTAGCCCAGTTATGGGTTGCCCTCACCACTGTAATGGAATGTATGGTATAAAGATCATTTGTTGTTCATTATGTTTCTACCTGCCACCAAGGCGTCCTTCTCCATAAATTAAAACAAAAAACAACAACAGCAACAGTTCAGGCAAATGGCATCAAGTTCCAAGTGATTCAAAGTCACTCAAGTTGGGTATTAACTTTTAATTGTTTTTAGATGTAGTAATTGGTCTGAAATGTTCTCACCACAGAACTGAATGTTTATCAGCTGCTATGTACAGCAAATAAAAGTATTCTAATCTCACCAAGGTTAATGATATAAAACAAAAAAATGTTCAAAGCGCATCTGACATGGTACTGATAAATTCAATGATCTCCATATCAAAAGTCACCTGTAACATTCTAACATCACTGTATTACAGAATATGATTTAATCGCTGGGCTAAGAGACATCATTAACTCAAAACAAAAACTCTCAATAATTCTAGTAATAGAAGAAAGAGTAGTGCATTAAGTTACATGGGATTTCAAGCAGGTGTCATCTTTCTATTATGAAATATGAAATGGTAATTAACATAGCAAATAGCAACAACGAGGCAAGGAAGACTTTAGAAAGGGAAGTGTGTGTAAGCGCTGACCCTGTTGAGCCCTTATATGCATCGTATTGTACAGCCTCAACCAACATCTGTTTGGATGTTCAAACTTCAGCTTCCCACCAAGACAAGAGTCAAAGCCAATCCAAAATAAATTACAACTTGTATTCTGTACTGTTTTTCACATCTTCTACTTGCAATCTCCAAGTGTTTATTATAACCCAAATTTAATAAGCTTTCATGACATCTAGAAACACTGTGTCTGCCATTGGCTTGTTACAGACAATCCAAAATAGATTAAAGATAAAAGCTATGATATCGATTAACACGAAGAGACTGCATAAACCATCCACAAAATAATGCCAACAATGGCAACAATATGATATGATACAATATAATTCTCTTGGGTAATGCGCTCCCATGACACTAAAATGAGACTGACAACACATGACACGCATGCTTAGTTTATAGTGATTCATGTTTAACGTGCGCCAATTAAAAAACCAAACTAACAGGCTACACATGGCAAATAGTGAAATAATTACAACAGCGCCTGTGAGCATACAACATGTCAACAGATTTTACAGTAATGGTCCACATTTTGCTCAAGTCCAAAGAAATCAAGGTCATAATAGTGGATAACAGTTCGGCTTGAGAAGTCCAGTCAGTACATAAGCATAAGATGAGTCGGGACTTGACAGGTTGAGGCTGTACACACTTCTTTTAAATAGTCCTGTGTATTTTCAATAGATTTCTAGTGTTGCGTGTCACAGCTCAGAAGCAACTTTGTTAAGAATGCATTATTTGAATTCAACTATTAAACAAAACCGTTTTTGACAGGTATTTGCCATGTAGTTGTATGCAGCATTTTGCCAATTTTGAGGTTTTGTCATATAAGTGGTTCTATTGGGCCTAATGTCATTATTCGGTTAAAAAAGTTTTGAGAAACGTATGTGTTTGTGACATAACGTTTTATGTGTTTTAGCTCTTTTGCTGACCAAACTTCAATCCTCATTTTCTTGAAAAGGCAAAAATGCAATACAACAAATAATATGGCAAATACCCGACAATATACATGAATTATGCTCATCCAGACTTGAACCACATGAACTCAGCAAGAATTTGTAAGACTTCAAACAAAAACCAAACTTCCATAACTGATGACTATTCCTCATTAGATCTGTGCCAGTACCTTCATGGTGTCCACACTGGAAAGACTGGCTGACAGTTGATTGCTTTCTGTTCCATATGTGACTTTATATGCCTAAGCTGACTATTCTTGCGAGGGAATTTTTTACCACATAAATAACACTCATAAGGTTTCTCTCCTGTGTGATTTTGTATATGCATTTCATGATCCTGCTTTCGGAAGCTTAATTTACCACACTGATCACATTCATAAGCGTTTTCACCTGTGTGCATTCGTGTATGAACTCGTAGGTCTCCCCGTCGGTAAAATGTTTTGCCACAATAATCACAGCTAAAATTTTTCTCACCTGTGTGGGTTTTGTTATGTTCCATCAACTGCCCCAGCTGGGAAAACTGCTTCTCGCAAAGGTCACATCTAAAAGGTTTTTCAGGCATATGTGTGACAACATGTCTGCGATAACTACTGCTACGCTGAAATCTTCTCCCGCAGATATCACAGGAAAATGGCTTTTCTCCTGAATGAATACGCATATGGCTTTTCAGATTTCTCTTCTGAGAAAACAGCTTTCCACAAAGTTTACAATGGAATGGTTTTTCCCCTAAGTGAATTCGGAGATGAACTTCCAGATCATCCATTCTGCAGAATTTTTTACCACAATCATCACAACAGAATGCTATATCAGGTGAATGAGTTTCACAATGCTCTTTCAGCTGCTGCTCCTCATCAAACTGTTTGTCACACACATCACACTTGTAAGCTTTATCTTTTAAATGTAGTTGCATATGATTCTGCTGGTTACTACGTCGATGGAAACCTTTCCCACATACAGGACAAGGATATGGTTTCTCTCCTGTGTGCATTCGGGTATGAATCATTTGTGCATCTTTACGGTTAAAACTTTTGAAACAAAAATCACATTTGTAAGGTTTTTCTCCTGTATGTGTTCTCACATGAACCTGTTGGTCATGTTTGCGCTTAAACTTTTTACCACAAAGATGGCAGTCATATGTCTTCCCTCCTGTATGGGTTATGTAGTGTCGGTGAAACTGTCCGGGCCTAAAAAACTGTTTGTCACATATGTCACATTTGTAGGGCTTTTCATCCATGTGTATGATCATATGTCTCTGTTTGCTACTCTTGATGTGGAATCTTTTCCCACACAGCTCACACTGAAATGGTTTTTCTCCTGTGTGGGTGCGGAAATGGGTTTCCAGGTATCTCTTCTGTGAGAACTGTTTCCCGCAATCTTCACAGCTAAACTTCTGCTTGAGTCCATAGTATTTCTGGCAATGCCGTTCCCTCTGTGCACGATGTTTAGGAGTGACACCAGCGACAGTATTTTCCCAACATATCTGTCGATCTGGTTTGACACTAGAGACTCCGTCTCTTTCTTGCAAGCTGTTTGATTCATCGTTTTTATTAACCAGTAAGTAGTTCTCAGTGGTACGATTTGTTGTTTGTTCTGATAGGAAACAGGAATTTCTCATATCATCTTGAACATCATGTGCAATATCTTCATTCTCGCTGTCTAGGATTGCACCTTGCTCAACATACCAATTTGATTCCTCCTTTACATGAACGTGTTCTTCACTACCACTTTTGTCAAGATGTGCACCAATCTGGCAGGAACATTCTGGTTCTAGTTTAGCACACAAATCACAACCAGCATCTGCTTCTTCTTTCACCCTCACAATGTTTTCCTCACAACAACAGCTGGCTTCATCACTTTCCTGTTGAACACCTTGGAAAGTCACATTCACATTTTCTCTATCTCTGCTTTCATCCAATTCCTGGGGTTCTTGTTTAATACAAAGATTAAGAGGTTCCTCTCCAGTACCACTTGGCATTTGCTCTGAGAAAGATGTGAGTGATTGGAACATGTCTGTCTCAGGCAGAATTCTACTTGATGTCTCATCAAAAACATGGTCTGTTTTCGGCAAATCCTGAAATGAATATGAGCATACAGATTACAACAAGATCGACCGCATGAAACCCAACTATTTGCTAAGCAAGTGCTTCTTGGTACCTGCATCCTGTTGATGATGCGAAATGGATTTTTTTTCCCCCTCCCACTCTTCTCTAGATACCTACCCTGCTCACTAAAGTTGTTGTTACTTTCTTTTCTTTCCTTAAATGTGAATTATGCTTGTGCATCTCTTAAAACACTTGTGTACTGAGTAATAGTTCGTCCATCAGGTATGATGATGACCTTAACAACACCAGAGGAATAAAGAACAGAAATTGTTGAGAATTTCAACACATGGACAATAAAGAGAAGTAAAGGACACAGAGGACAGAATGGAAAGACTGTTCTTTCATGACTTATGGCTTCTCATGTGACTGATAAGTCCTATTTTTGCCCTGCAGACCCTTCCGCATAAATGACAAGAGTGCTCCGTTGGTTCAGTACCACTGGGCCTTTTCTTGCGCCGTTCTCTTTTTTTGATAGCCTGCTGGACTCTGTCAGCTTCCCATGCTTTGCTGCCTCTGGTAAGGGCCGCCCTCCAATTTGCACGATCAAGCGAGAGCTTTTCCCACTCACTCACATCAATGGCAAAGGCCTTCCGTGATTGCTTGAGAGTGTCTTTGTAACGTCTCTTTGGGGCCCCAACATTCCTCGTTCCATTGGAGAGCTCAGAGAAGAAGATTTGCTTAGGGAGTCTGGAGTCGGGCATTCTGACAACATGTCCTGCCCAACGTAGCTGAATTTTTTTCAGGTGGCAGAAGATGCTCAATTCCTTGGCACGATTGAGGACCTCAGTGTCTGGAATTTTATCCTGCCATTTGATCCTTAGGATCTTTCTAAGGCAGGCCAGATGAAAGTGATTTAGCTTTCTGGCATGCGATTGGTACACTGTCCAGGTTTCAGCCCCATAGAGAAGGGTGGGAAGGACCACAGCATTGTACACTTTCAGCTTAGTGTCTGTGCGAATGCCGGCAACATCCCATACTCTCTTTCGAAGCCTGCCAAATGCAGAGCTGGCTTTGCTGATTCTTGAGAGAATTTCAGTATCAACACGAGCCGCGGAAGACAGTGTACTGCCAAGATAGGTGAAGTTCTCCGACACCTTCAGAAGACTGTCATGAACTTTGATATTTGGGGTCACAGAATACTTGTCGTCTGGAGTAGGCTGATGGAGCACTTCCGTCTTCTTTGTGCTTATTGTGAGGCCAAAGTTGTCACAGGCACTAGAGAACTTATCAACACAGTTTTGCATGCTATCCTCATCGTGTGCCAGAAGTGCACAATCATCAGCAAATAGTAGGTCATAGACTTGAGTACTTTTGGTTTTGGTTTTTGCCTGAAGTCTCCTGAGGTTGAATAGACTGCCATCAGTTCGGTACTTGATGCTTACCCCTTGAGGAGGAGAGCTAAAGGCTTCTTGTAGCATTGCAGAGAACATGATGCTGAACAGAGTTGGGGCTAAGACACAACCCTGTTTTACCCCATTTGTGACAGCAAAGGGCTATGAAACACTGCCGTTGCTTTTGACTGCAGCTTGCATGCCATCATGAAACTGGCGCACTATTGTGATGAATTCGGGTGGACACCCAAACTTCGCCAAGATTTTCCAGAGGCCTTCACGACACACTGTGTCAAATGCTTTTGTGAGGTCAACAAATGTGATATACAGCGCTTTATTTTGTTCCATGCATTTTTCCTGAATCTGTCTGGCAGCAAAAATCATATCCGCCGTTCCCCTCTCTTTACGAAAGCCACATTGGCTCTCGGGAAGCAAGTCATTTGACGAGAGGTGATCAAGAAGGCGATTCAGAAGCATTCTTGCCAATATTTTGCCAGCAATTGAAAGTAGAGAGATTCCCCGATGGTTGTCACAGACTTGGCTGTCCCCTTTGTTTTTGTACAGATGGATGATTGAAGCATCTTTGAAGTCCTGTGGCAGCTTCCCTGCTTTCAACATATGATTGAACAACTCGGTCAACCTTTCAATAAGCTTTTCTCCACCGAAGGCATACACCTCAGCAGGAATTGAATCCACGCCTGGTGATTTGTTAAAGGACATCTGATTTGTGGCAGTTCGGGTCTCATTTGCTGTGAATGGCTTGGCAAGAGCTGCATTAATAGGAGTCTGAGGGAGGCGGTCAATGGACTCAGTATTTATATTTGATGGCCGATTTAGCACACCTCCGAAATGTTCTGCCCAACGCTGAATTATGGCATTCAATTCAACAATGCGTGTTGAACCATCTGACGCAAGAAGTGGCGTAGTGCCAGAGCGGGATGGTCCAAACACAGCTCGGAGGCTCTCAAAGAACTTTCTAGTGTTGTTTGTGTCGGCATATTTCTGAGTTTCTCTTACTCGCTCTTCAAGCCAGTCATTTTTCATTTTCCTCAGCTTCTTCTGGAGTACACCCTTACATGCACGCAGTGCATCAGCTTTTGCTGTGGAAGAGGGGTCACTGCAGTGAGCTTGGATGAGACTATTTTTTTCTTTGATGAGCACTTTGATTTCATTATCATTATCATTGAACCAGTCCTGGTGCTTGCGGACAGGAAAATCAACTGTGCTGCTGGCGCAAGGGTGTACAGTCGTATTTAGGTCAGTCCAGCTCTGTTCAATGTTCTCAGGGTCAAAAGTCACGCAATCCAATTTTGAGGAGAGTTCTGATGAGAGCTCGCTCTGTTTCTCAGCTGAGCACAGTTTTGAAACATTTAGGCGTTTAGGTGGCGCTTTCCCTTGAGGGCGTCTATTGCGCCTCAATGTTAGTCTGAGCTTGCAAACAATGAGTCTGTGGTCAGTTCCACACTCGGCACCACACATCGCCTTTGTTACAAGGACATCCTTTCTGTCAGTCTTCCTCACAATGACATAGTCTATGAGATGCCAATGCTTTGAGCGGGGATGCATCCATGACGTTCTGTTTCTCACGGGGAGACTAAAATTTGTGTTGGTAATGAACAGGCCAAATTCAGCGCACAAAGTAAGTAAGCGCAACCCATTGTTATTGCATGAACCAACTCCATGAGGGCCCAAAACATTTGGCCACGCTGAGATTTCGGAGCCAACCCTAGCATTGAAGTCCCCCAAGAGAATCAGCTTATCAGCTGCCGGGACAGAGCATATGACAGATTCTAGATCAGAATAGAACTTGTCTTTGGCTTCATCTGGGTTTGTCATGGTGGGCGCATATGCGCTAATGAGGGTGGCTGACTGGCTTTTCCCAACTGGGATCCTGAGTGTCATTAGCCTGTCATTTATTTCAATTGGCATGGACTGCAAGTTTCTGACAAGGTCATTTTTAATTGCAAACCCAACACCATGCTGTCTCGGTTCGACTGCACCCTTGCCTTTCCAGAAGAAGGTGTATCCACCACTGAGCTCTTTGAGTTGGCCACTATCAGGGAGTCTGGTCTCACTGAGTGCCACTATGTCCAGGTTGTACCTGCTGAGCTCAATGGCAATAAGTGCAGTGCGTCTTTCCGGGTTGTTTGAGTTGTCCTGTAGTGTGCGTATATTCCAGGCTCCTAGCCTGAGTAAGCTGAATTTCTTTTTGTTTCGACCGCAAAAAGGGATCCCCACTGGTCGCGGTATACCAGTCAGGGTGATGTGAAGTGGGCTTTCTTTAGGGCACCTTTTCTAGCCCCTTCCTCAGTTGAGGTGAGCAGTGCTATCCTTAAATAAGGCTGCTCAGCTACTGTGGGTGCTGCCTCCCCACGCCTCCACTTCAATCGACGATGAAGCGACCATAGCCCACAGCCACCAACGTGTAGGTCTGTGCTAACAGCTTCCAGTCTATCCAAACCTGCTGCCACCGCACTCGCCCATCGCCGTTGGAATTTTGAGAGGAAAGAAGACGAGACAAAGATGAAAGAAGACGAGGTGAGTGTTAAGACTGGCGCAAAGAATTTTTTTTTAGTGAGAAAGAGCTGCGCAAACATCAGACTCACTCTCTCGCCTGGACACAACTTATCCAAGTGGCAAGACAGGGTCAAGACGACTGGAAATGTATCCAGGTGCAGGAGGATGCCAGAGGGACAGTCATATTGCCTGACCGGCTGCCTGTAGGCTACTCCACAGCCTCGCAGTCCCAACTGACTAGGGTGAAAGACCCAAACCAAAGAACACCAATACTGGTGGATGCTCTGTGTCACGATATCCAGGCCAGAGTGACGGTATATTGCCATCTGCCCTATCAATCAACCACTGGCCTGCTGCCGCCAGCTTCGAAGCTGCGTCCGGGAAGTTTGCTCAATTCTTCGTCTGTGATTTAGGCAAACAAGCCTATGACCACACCGCTACCGGGGGCCAATATGAAGGACTCAAGTACTGAGGGTCACATTGTGCCCTAGCATGTGGCCGTTGGGTTAGATGAAGCCTCCTCCGCCCTGGCCGTTTGCACCGACAGGTGCACGCCCACTGATACCATGCTAGCGTACCAGTTCATGAAACAGGTTGTACTGGATTACATGTTACCAGTAGCAGATTTTTCTGACCTGACGCCAGAGTTGTAGCATGTGTACTGAGTACACATGCTACAACTGACTCATTGAATGGGAAACTAGGCATTGACTTCCCCTTATACATAAATATGTATGCCTCTGTAAGTCATAAAACTGCCAGCTCTACCCTAAGATAAATGTTGAGCAAGAAACCATGTAGTATCAAAAGGCACTTATGAGCAGAAATGTTACTGTATGTACTAGCTGACCCAGCAAAAGGTCAGAAAGGGTAACAGCAGATCAGTTCCGCCTACTGCTCGATACCGTAAAATAAAGCAAAGAACGGCCGAGCATGCTTTTTGATTCTACTCCACAAAATTGCCCCATGATATCATCCAAATTTTCTACCCTTAGCCTGCAGGCGATTTGAAGAAAATGCCAGAACACTTTCTCCCATTCAATTCAGTTGTGGCTCAAAATCAAGGGAAGTATTAAAAACATAGCAAACTTCAAGACCTTTCCAAATATGCCCACGTCCACCTTTACATCTTTCTATGTGTAATATGATATTTTGTAGAATTTAAAGCCCAGCAGCTAAAGAGCCTTTCAAGGTTACATTGGATGCCTCGCTTCCTTTATAATGGAATTCAAGTACTTTAACAATTTGCTTTAATGCTTAAATGCATCTTTAATCAACTCCATTTTGATGGGCAGAGTGACGAGTACACCTTTTTTGTGATGTCATTTTAAGCACAGTGATAACAATAGCCAATTGGAACTGTACCCATAAAGTAAAAAAAGTCAATAATTATATAATGACATCATTGTAATTTACATAAGCCATACCCTTCATGAGGAAACCAACTCATTGCACAACTTCTGCACTGCCCTACGTACTAATCTTTGAACTGAAGAATCACTCACAGTTAACACACCTACAAATGCCATTGGCACAAAGGCAGGAAAAAGGACAGATGCCACTGTGGAAACCCAGCGAAACAGTTCATGAAATGGATTGACAGCTCTTTTTTGGCAAAATTTTAATGCCAATTAATTGCAAGTACTAAATACATATTTGATCATTAAAAAATGGTACTGACCATGGTCCAGGCTTGTCCAGACATGCTGAGACCAGTCCTTGTTCATCTGTTGTCCCCATCTACATAGCAACATAGAATAGTTGCTTCAACAATCTTAGCAATAGTATCCATAGACCCTCAAGTCATGGGTCTTATCTGATGCTCTTTTTGTCCTCAGCCTGAAACAGTCACAAACCTGCAAAGAGAGGATACAAACTAATCATTATTGTGATATAATCTGATTTGCCTGCGCTTTGGCCAGACCTACTGAATGCAACACACAAACTTAATTTCCTTGACATTCATTTGTAAGTTGTTCTGCCTAGTTATCATTTGGACCTCATATTCATACCTCCCAAAACTGAATACATTATGTTTACACATAATTATGAATGAAGAGCTCAAACTGTCAATCTACCTGGGACCAATATCCCATTATTCAACATACAATCTGCCAGCTAGTATAATTTTTTTTGCTTTTATAATGTATCATTGGCATGGCAACAAGCTCTTGGGTTCTTGTCCTTCTCAATGACAATTCACCATGAAAAAAAAACAAAAAACAAACTAATAATATAATATTAACAATAATAATTTCTAAAAGCTATTTGCAAATTGTTTCAAAAATAAAATACAAACAATCTGAGGTCAAACACAACTATAACTGACACGAAAAAGTGACCATAAGATGTTAATTTAAACTGCAGTTGTACTCTGCAATTTGAGAAAAAATATAATGTTACATTTCAATGAATATGACAGTACCAATAATTCAGCACAACTTAAAGTACTGTCTGGCACAGAAAAGTAATCTGTGTGTCTGGAAACTTGATACAAAGGTTGCTCCTGGTTTTGGGCACCAGCCACTGAACTTCAAAATTTCACACTGAACCCCCAGGCAGCGCACAATGAGTCAAGCCCGCTGATCTGGTCAGGGACCTCATTCAAGGGGAATCTTATCGGATCCCTCATCCTTGCCAAAGTACACATTACAGCTGTGGTTATTCCTGTAGGCACGTGGGACTCCCAATCGTAATGAAAACATTTCTGTTGGGTAGCTGCGGCAACCATTATTTCAGAGCTTTCTGATTGCTTCCTAGATACAGACAACTCTAGACGATGATTAGTCTTGGAGAAAACAAGATAATATTCCAAATTTGTTGAGCAACAATTCACAAGTCGATGTTTCGCTTTTTGATAGTGTGGGGTGAGCCTTTGAAAGCTTAGTCAGTGGTTCACTTCTTGTCTAACCTTTTTCATTTAGCAGAGGTAAAGAGAGCAATAAGGTGGTAGTTAAGTCTCATAGAGGACAGTGACCTAACTTATGAAACCACAGGTTCCACCATGCACGGGCTGACTTGACCACCTATAGTTTCACTATGAACGCAGCTGATGCTTGAGAACCAGACATCGTGATGATATGCAGCCTCAGGGTTACCTCAACTGCTGTTTTTGTGCAGAAACAGAACATTCTATTATCTGTCAAAACACCTGACTGCAGACAACACAGAATAATGGAAATTGGGCCTTACAAACAGTGAAGGAGGGAAAAGACATTGTTATAATGAGAAATCATGAAAAATGTAGGTAGTACATGTACTTGAAAGTTATGGGGTGCTTGACTTAAAAAATAATTTTTTCACCTTATACTATATGGCCCAACTTAAGGACAAAAAATGCTGACCTCTTGGGAGAAGGTTAAAACATATTGATATTTTAAACAACATATGAATGCAGAAAATTCTTCATTATGAGCCTTCTTCTATTTAACAACAAAAGTTATTGCATCTCATCACAAGTACTTTATCCAGTATATCATAGGGGTCACTTAATACAGCAAATTTTTATTATTCATACTAAAGTAAACATGGCACTAGTGCTCAAAATGACCCAACTGACCCGGCCGCCGAGGTCAGCAGCAACACATGAGCATGCGATTGACTGGCCACAGGCTATCCGGCACTAGGCATTATGTGGACGAGTTCATTCAATGTGGAACGAAGATTAAATAGCATTAAAAAAAAGCATTTGCATTGCTAGTGCTAAAACACTGGCGCATTAAAAAAAAAAAAAATGAGGTGCGAACCCAGTATTGGAGATCATTCGCAATACAAAATCTACGCCGGCAAATGAAAAAATTCTCAGGGGAAATTAAATTGGTCTGTGCTTACAGTGACGAGTCACTTGGGTAAAATTTTGGTGGCTGTAGATCAGAGGCCTGTGAGCTGAGCTTGAGGATGGACATGAAATAACTCCCCAATTAACTTGCTTTGCTGTGAATGTAGATCTCCTGCAATATGGTGCTCCTTTCCTACCCAGGTTACCCCAAATTAACTCCTCCCTAAAACAAGAATATGGGAAAAAAAAGGCCAAATACTGAAATAGGCTGCTTTTCTGTAAACACAGGTCATTTGATTTGGAGTTATGCCTCGTCATGCTGGAGACCACTATACTGACCTCCTTGCGCAACACATGAGGCCACTATTGCGTCCCAAATTTTGCAAAACGGGTCCTATGGGAGGCCAATTTATTGTATGGCAACGTTGCTCCTCGTGTTATTCAGTTGCTGTGCCTGCTGTTTTTTGTTTTTTTTCACACCAGTTTCGTTTGAATATCCCATCACCCCTACTGTGTCTCACAAAATGGTATCATCCGATTACGTTCATTACGAAGCAAATATTAATGACTAATAGTCATGTAACAGTACCGACAGTCTGAAGTTCAAACTGGGGTAAATCTTAGAGAAACTTTTGACTTTGATGCTGGTTATCATCTACATGTAAAATGAGAAGAAAGATGCTATCTGCATATTTGAGAAGCCGTTCTGTCTATAATATGAATTTTGATGTAATTAATACTACTTGGGAAAATACTCTTTAAAGTTTTTAATCAGAGAAAACTGGGAGAAAATGACTGACTTTGTTGTTGGCCGTTGTCTTTATTTGATATGTGGTAAGTAGAGAGCTATTGTGTTGCTTTGATTAAACTGCTTTTCAGTATGATACATTCCATGAACTGGAAATCAAATCTCTTGTTAAAAGGTGTGCTAAGATTAAGAAAACTAACATCATCTCCCTCCTTCACATAGTGGATGAGGGGTGAGGCAATGTCATGATGCATGTAGTTAGCACATTGAGTGCTTGGCATAACAAAATAGTTTGTTCACCGGAATGGCAAGACTTTAAAACTCTTTCCATGCCAATCCCCGATATATCGTTGATATGGCCGACCGTGTTTGAACCAACCCACGATCTATCGTCGATATCAATTCCAGGGTTTGCTTCGTCTCGCACTTGTACTTCACATTCCTATCTGTCCTACACTTCTGTGGTTTTTAGCTTCTTCATCCATTTTCCTCCAGTTTGATATTATATAACATGCTTAGGTTTCAATTATTTGAGGGAGTAAAATTCTCAATTAAACCCCGGATCTCACCCTTGCTTTGATTTTTCTCAAGCACAAAACCCTTGGCACAAATGTGGAAATGGCCTTGGCATGGAAAGAGTTTTAAGGACAAAAAAAAAGAAGTGCAATGCCCTTGGGAAAAAGGAAAGAATCTCAGAATGTGTGTTAAACGGCATGTAAATGCAGAAAATTCTTGATTATGAGCCTTCTATTTAACAATAGAACTTCTCGCATTTCATCACAAGTACTTTATAATCCAAATATCATTGGGGTCATTTACAATTTATCCACGATTTATTGTTGTTAAATTGAATCAAGAAACGATACACATTACTTGTTCAAAAAGACCCAATTGACTCGACCGCCGGGGTTAATTCAATTTAACATTAACAACACATGAACGATCGGCTGACTGGCAACTGGATATCCCCGTACAAGACATTACATGGACGAGTTCACTCAACACCGGACGGGGGTTAAGAATCCTTGTAGCAATGGAATTTATATCTAGATCTGACCTCAAAATAGATCTCTCTAGCTATATAGGCTGATCATTCCAGATCTAGCTAGACTCTAGGTCTATCTTTTGAGTAAAAATGCTCTCTATTCAAAGTTCACGGCTTACCAAATTCACTTTTACTACTTTTAGAAATGTTGCTAGCTTGTCTTCTTCCCTTCCTTTTGCTTTGCTTTACATGTAGACCTAGATTTCTAGATCTACATCCTT
This sequence comes from Onchidella celtica, assembly GCA_963931925.1. Taxonomy (NCBI): domain Eukaryota; kingdom Metazoa; phylum Mollusca; class Gastropoda; order Systellommatophora; family Onchidiidae; genus Onchidella; species Onchidella celtica. The sequence goes on along the minus strand of OZ007584.1, from coordinate 3,650,867 downwards.
TCCAGAATCTTGAGAATCTAGATTAGATCTAGACTCTAGATCTAGATCTAGATCTCGGCGCTTTTTCGGTTGTTCCCACCCCAACTTACCTAGGCTATATTAGACCATTGTCAGATTGATATGTAACGACGTGAGGGTCTAGTCAGTTTGTATCATCGAGGCCGTAGGCCGATGTTCGTCTGGGCAGTAGTCAGATTGACATATCAGGGTGCCGCCCGCGTAGCTATGTATTGTTTTCACTCGGACTATGGAACGCATTCGGAAGTCCTTCCGTTAACTAAGGAGGGGTGGGAACAACCGAAAAAGTGCCTAGATCTCGTCTAGATAGCTAAGGAATATAGATCTAGCCCGAATATAGGCTAATATTATAAATTATATAGGCCTACTAGATCTAAACACCTAGATTCTAGATCTAGATCTATCTAGATCTAGATCTAGAGGTCTAGAACTGTAGAAGATAAAAGTAACATCGATGAAAATCAACTCAGTTTAAATTCTATAATAGGCCTATGTGCCATCAAAAACCACCTGGAAGGAGTTCCGCATTCGAGCGCCAAAGACCAGAAACGAACTAAAAGAGATGATACATAGCTACCCCGGGGGCTTTCCCTGATATGTCAATCTGACTACTGCCCAGACGAACATCGGCCTACGGCCTCGATGATACAAACTGACTAGACCCTCACGTCGTTACTTATCAATCTGACAATCTCACAAAGTGGCGCTCGAGTAAGGTACTCCTCCCAACCACCTTACCGTCATCATTTCGTCAAAAGCTGCTGGAATTCCACTCCGTCATCCGGATAATCACCACTTCGATCTCGATTTGTAGAAGTATTGAAGAGGAAGAAATGAGCCTTCAAAGGGACATCACTACGAAAAAGCATTGTAAATTGTTTTATCTATTGTCAGCCATCACTTGGTTAAAATTGTTTATTCGCAGTTAGATCTAACTGTGATAACGGAGAATTGGCACACACCTCTCAATGCATTTTCTGGAAAAAAGGACGATTATAAAATCGCACATCTCATTTGCCATGGTATGCGACTACGAAGGTAAACAAGCTTAGTAATTTCATTGATTGGTTTGTAAGGAGTTAATAGATGAGGAGAGTACAGCAAGGCTGACATGTAGACTAACTGAGCTATTCAAAGGCGCTGCACTTGTTGTGTTTTTCCCCCTCCAGCTGAGATTAGCTTGATGAAGCACTTAGTCTTTGACTTATGAGTATCTCAATGCAGTTGTGCTGATTTTTGCAATAAAGGTGACAAAGAAAGAAAGGGGAAAAGGCTGCCAAGATATATAAGTTACACAGTGCTGCTACGAGTTTCATAATTCTTTTGGAATAATTAAATTATTTTATCGAAGTGCTTATTCTGACTTTTCTGTGATTTCACACCTGACAAAATAACTGAGAAATACCCAAATCAACATTTTCTGTCTTTATTTTTGTAGGGTACAGAAAGTTTATTATTTATAAGACTTTTTTTGTTTAAAAAATTTAAACTTTCCAATTGTTGCATTTAAATCCATGTCTTTCGTTAAAGACGATACAAAACTCAATAATGTGAAAGCTCAGCTTGCTGAGATGCCAACAGTGTGATAAAGGAGAGCACATAGAGAAAGCAGAAAACCAGCGACCGTCAGCCACAGCTGCTGGTGAAGACAGAGACAGCGGTCAAATCGGCGCCTGCAGAAGTTTAAAAGTCAAAAGAATTAATGTCTGTAACTGATAAACTACAATAAAATAGTGTAATAATAATGATGCACTAATGATATTCAAACCTCTCTCCCCACCCCCACCCCCAGTCTCTCCCTTTCTCTCACTCTCTCCCCCTATGTGTGTAAGTGTGTGTATGTGTGTGCGCGCACTTTTAGGGGGTCTTTTTTCTTTCTTGATTTCATTGTAGGAACGATATCTTTTAAGAATAGGTAAGCAATTGGATATGTACTGGAGATGTAAGGAATCGGATACTGCAAAATGTCATATGCATGAGAATAAGGCACGATAATTTTTTAGGCATCCAATACATATAAGCAGTTGAAGAAATAGAACAATATGGTTCCCAGAAGGAAACGAGAAAGAAAAATAATGGCTGCACGAAAGCACACAACACACATACACACACACGCATACACATGTATTCACACGTACACACGTACATATATATAAACCCATATATATCGACATACATCAAATCACATACACACATCATGATAGCATATCCCATACATATAGGTGTACACAATCCACACTCATACATACACACACAGTTAAGGACATCTATCATAATTTCGACACACATCCAAGCACACACACACACACACACGCGCACACCTACACACACCCACATCTCGGAACGCTCACACACACCTCCATGCACATCCACACTCGCACCCACATCCACACACACATACTTAAATGCTCATATACACACATTTACACACACATCCACGCACAATTTACCCACATCCACACACCAATACACACAGACACACGCACCCACACAATCCACACAGACACACGCACCCACACAATCCACACTCACACACACATGCATACGCACATGCACACTTCAATTAACATATAAACACAACTACAAACATACACTCACACGCACACACATACATACATACATACACATCAAATTTGTTTATTTCCATTAAATACATGTCAAATGTACCCGTACAATATCTTATTGCGAAAACAATATTTCACTTGTACAGAAGCGGAAATACATGCTATTGTCCCTTTCATTCTTGCCCTCCAAATCTCTTTCTCTGGTAAAATATTCGAGTTGATACAATATTGTTTCACTTTATGCTAGACTACCTATGTCGTACTTTCTTGCTCTCAGCTTCCATACATTAAAAGAGCCTATACCACTGCTAACACTGCATTATTTTGATATAAATCTCGCTTCGGTGTTATTGAGGCCAAGTTACATAGTCCACTTTTTACACATACATACACACATACACACATACATACATTATATGCATACAGACACACACATTCACGCATACGCAGACATGCACTCACTTTCCAATCACACATTCACACACACACACACACACACACACATACACATAGATATAGTGTGAGAAATAGACGGGCATACAGACAGATGCGCAGATCAACAGACACATGTAAGCTTACCTGCTCCCGTAGATTCCAGCCTGGACTCTGTGTTAACCGTACCTCCTGACATGGTCAAGCCCACCACACCCGCTACACAAGACTCTGAGGAATGATAGTCAAACAGTGAGTACCCAGTACACCATCGTCACCATCACCACCATTGCCACTACGACGACCACTACCAAAACCATTACCATCACCACCGCCACCACCATTACCACTACCACTGTCACGAGCAGAGTTAGGGTCTTGGGGATGTTACGACTGCACGAGAGGCAGCTAACTCACACTCGGACACAACCACACAAGAAAAGTATTAAATAACTAGAGCGTATATATGTCAGGCCGGTCAGGCCATAGTTTATATTAATAACAAAACAAAAGACAATAGAGGTATATATTCAAACCAAAAAAACTCTAATTAATAACTTAACCAATGATATTCATGTAACTATGGAGGTACTGCAATCAATAGCAAACGAAACTAGATATCAATTTAAAGTGACAGTTGAGTCGCCACTGGCCAGTCGCCAGGCAAACTCTCCATAAATCATATGGGCTTAAATGTTAGGAGAGCCCAATACGTTCAAAGCCTACAGAAGCACTCTTCGGCTTGTAGGTAATTTAAGCAGTTGCCAAAAGACTATATTTTATGCACAATCACTATTCAATTCATCAACAATGTGCTATATTATTCCAATCATACTATGGCAATAGATCTATGATACAGGACACTCGTGGTCGAGTGCCAGCTGGGGTTTCCTTAGTCTTCCTATGAGGCTGTAGTTCTCTCTCTATCTCCGATCTCTATTATACTTGAATAAATAAGATATATTACCATTGCTCACGCCTACTGGGAGGCGCGAACATCAATATAGCGCAGCGTGGGCTTTCAAAGGTCAGCCCACTCAGACCTTTCTTTCTAGAGCTCAGTCAGTCCGTTAGCAAGGACTTCTTGTCTTCAAAGCACACAGTTCAGGTACTGGTCGACCGGAGATACTTCACGACACGATGCTTCTGCTCGCCTGTATTCACCAAATCTGAACGTTACACGATGTTATATACTATCTAACTACCCAGCGTGCTAGTCCGCTGGCCCAATTAGTTCAGCTATCTCATAGGTCGAAACCTCCCACCATTTTAATTGTAGTAATACGTCTGCACTATTCTACCAGCCAGTTAACGTGCAAAAACTTGTCTAGTCATACTTAACAATGTCAACTGTCCCCACCTTGTTTCACCCCTACTCCATTACTTATTAATCACGAACATTAAAACCGACAAGCGTGAATCTAACAGTTTAACTTTACATTTATTTACTCACCAACTATAATTTGGCGAGGACCGTTCAAGGCCACCAGCCAATTTCTCATGGCCCTGATAAAAAAACAACTCACTCTCTGCGTGAGTTTTTAATAACATCTGAATCATGACACATCCCCCACCCCAGTTAAAATTTGCAATTTTAACGATATAAATGATTATCGTAAGGGGAAGGCATGAGTCGAGAAATTGCTCGAAAGGTTAACTTAACTAAGAATACTAGGTAATAACTAAGACTAGTACTAAAGTTTAAAAAAAAAACCTACAGGACGGGTATCCCTGATGGACAAAACTTCATGAAAATCTTAAGGTTCCGTCCAAAAGTATATATCTCTCTGAGGATTAAATCTTACCTCTAAATACGTAGACATTAACAATAATAACTCTAAAATTTTAGAGTACAACACTGATCCTGTGCGAATGTCATCAGGAATGCATACATACAATGAATAATACTCAAGAAAAGATAACTATAGTAGCATCGATGGCATTAGTGGATCTGGACTCCTGGTCTGCCATGACTTCTCGTCCTCGACCCTGGGCAACAACGTCTGGTGTGGCCAAAATACGGGTCGACGTCAGTAAAATAGCTGTTGGAACAAAGGAAAGCACAGGGGTAGGTGAAAAGTGTTCACAATGGGTGAACAATATGTGATACCATCCTTCGGTCTCTGGATGAGGTGCTAATCAGTATCCAACGCCAATACATATGACAGACTAAAATACAACAAGATTAAGGTAACCGTGATAATAGGTCGGCATGGACATTATCTCCACCAGGAATGGCCTTTATAATGAAGCGGTATTCCTGAAGGGCCAGACTCCATCTGGTCAAACGAGCGTTCTTGGCTCGGTTCGATTTTAAAAATAACAACGGTTTATGGTCTGTCTCGATGACGAATTCTGTCATAAGTAGGTAGCGGGAAAACGCGTCTACGGCGTATACAATCGCCAGGCATTCTCGCTCTATAATAGCGTATCTCTGCTCTCTCGGAAGTAATTTCCGGCTAGCGTACATACAAGGGCGCAATAAGCCATCTCTTTCCTGAAGCAAAACAGCTTCAATTCCTTGGTCCGACGCGTCAGTTCGGACGGTGAAGGTGCGCCTAATATTCGGTAGGATAAGCAGCGGCGAACTGGAGAACAGTTGCTGCACTGTCGCGAGCGCGGTGGCGCACTGCGTATTCCAGGTAATTTTGTTGGGTCTGTCTTTTCTTGTAAGATCGGATAACGGGGCCGTAAGGGCCGAAAAATTAGGAACGAATTTCCGATAATAGCTTAAGAAGCCTAACAGGCTACGAACCTGCTTCTTAGTATGAGGAGCCTGGAGTTTTAAAATCTTACTTATCTTACTGTCGTCCGGTGTTTGGACGCCTTTGGCGATAGTATGTCCCAGAAAGTTAATCTGCGTATAACCCAGGAAGACTTTGCTAGGCTTAGCTGTAAGCCTGGCATCTCGAAGTTTACTAAGCACTTGACGAAGTGCTTCTAAGTGGCCTTTCCAATCCGTATGGAAAGCGCAAATGTCGTCAAAGTAGCTTAGGACGCATGGTGTCTGCTGCAATAGGATGTTCATCATCCTCGCAAATGTCGCTGGTGCCGTTACGAGACCGAATGGCATGAATCTCCATTGCATGAGACCCATAGGGGTCTGAAACGCTGTGTACTGTTTACTGGCCTCTTCCATTGGGATTTGCCAGTAGCCTTTAGCCAAATCTATTTTCGAAAACACGGACGACTCGGCCAATCGCGCAAATAGATCTTCCTGATTCGGGATAGGTTCAGCATCGTAAATGGTTAGAGCGTTAAGCTTCCTGTAATCGATACAAAATCTAACGGAACCGTCTGTTTTCTTTACTAGTACAATCGGCGAGCAGTAAGGGCTCGTCGAGCGCTCAATGACTCCTAAGCTGAGCATCTTTTCCACCTCGGACTGTATGGTGTCGTGCGCTTGCAGCGGGCGCGGGTAGGGTTTGACAAACACGGGTACGTCCGAGTGCAACCGGATGACGTGTTGAACTAAGGATGTTTTACCCGGCAAATCAGTGAATACTGGCGAAAACTCCCGAACAAGATTCATGATGTCCTGTGTCTTACTTTGATCCAGCTCTGGATTGATATTAACGGAAGTCGCGTCCTCTGTGGCTTGCAAGGATAGGAGCGATCTAGTCATAGATAATGGCTCCCGGTCGTTGTCATCGATAGTGACCATCGCTGCGTTTGCTTGGGCCACAACATGGCATGAATGATCGTGATGAGTTTGATCATCGGTAAGATACTTTTTCAACATATTAATATGGTACACCTTATCGTTACCACGTATGGTAATGAGATAATTAACTCTCGAGAGTCGCTTTTTAACTAGAAAGGGGCCTTTCCAAGTGAGGAGTAGCTTGTTGTTCGTTTCTGGTAGCAGCACCAATGCCCGGTCTCCAACTGACAGGGTTCTTAACCGACTACCCCGATCGCGATATCCTATAAATGACCTGGTCCGTACGCATGCAAATTGTCGAGCCAGGTCGCATGCATTAACTATTCTATGTCGGAGATCGACTATGTACTGATACGCGGATCGCGTAAAATGGCCATCGGGCCACGTGGTTTTCGACCGTATAACAGTTCAAACGGGGAAAAACCCGTTGTCGCATTTGGGAGTTCCCTATATGCGAACAAGATGGCCGGAAGTCGACGGTCCCAGTCACCAGGTCTATCGGCGGAAACGCGTGCCAGCATAGTTTTCATGGTGGCATTCCAGCGCTCGCAACAGCCATTGGACTGTGGATGGTATGGCGACGTAAGTTTCTGCCTAATGCCCGTGAGTTCCAATACTTTCCTGAAAAGGTCAGAGGTGAATTGCGGACCTCTATCAGATAATTCGGACGGGAATCCGACACGTGTGAATATGGTCACCAATGCCTCGGCGACGTGATCGGCCGATATTTCCTTTAAAGGGACAGCCTCAGGCCAACGGGTGGCATAATCGATTACTGATAGAATAAACCGATGGCCTCTATCCGATTTCGGTAATGGCCCGACGATGTCGACGGCAACTCGCTGAAATGGAGTGGAAACCGGCGGCATCTCTTGTATGCGAAGTTTTTCCTTTGGGGGTTCTTTTCTGGCATGTATCGCAACGCGACACATAGCTATTTATGTCCCCGTAAACCCCGGGCCAAAAAAACTGAGACAGGACTCTCGATTTTGTTCTCGCTTTGCCTTGGTGGCCCGCCAATGGCGTGTCGTGCGCGAGGCGGGTGATGTCTCGGCGAAATGATCTCGGTATGACCAATTGCAAAATAGTTTCGCGCTTTCCCCGAAAAACGCGATATAGGAGGTCGTCTTTAAGGCAGAACCTGGATGTATCCGGGTTGTCCGGATCAATCTTAGCAAAGAGGGGCTTTAGTGATGGATCTGTGCGCTGTTCGTTACGAAAAATCTCGGGGGTTACATCCAAATCGACGACAGGCGAACGTAATGTGTCGTCACTCTGGCGACGCGATTGTTGTCTTGTCGTGACACACGCAATGTCGTTATCATCCCAAATCCCGAGTTCGCAATCGGAGACGTCCTTTAAGTGGGGAATATTCCCAATGATTAGGTCGGCGACCGGATTTGGTAGCACGCAGGCCGTGACAACACCAGTTATAAACGGTGTGTCAACATATATTTCCGCCAAACGAAAATGTTCAACTGAACCACCAAAAGTAATGCATGTCGCATCGCGATCCAGGAGTTGTGCAGGACGGACCAGCGATTCACGTACACCGACGGTCGTGCAGCCTGAATCTCGCAATACGGATGCTCGTATGGCGTTTACTCGTCCCTCATACAATGTCAGCGCGCCTCGCTCGTGGAGGGCGGACATAACTGGAATAACTTTATCTACGGTTTCGGCATTCCTAGTTCTGTAACCGCGGTTTTCGGTGAATGCTACAGAGCATGCATTTGCCGCATCTAATCTAACTCTGCATTGTCGCGCAATGTGGCCTCCGGCGCCACATCTATAACAGTAGACTGGATTATCATCCCTTCGAGGTGTACCTCGATAAGAAGGAAATGTGGGCGCTTGACAGTAGTTGTTACGCGGTCCTCCGGTAGGGAAAGGACGTGTATATCGGGGTTCCCAGTCCCGAGAAAATTTATGGGGATTCGGTTGCCTCCTGCTAACCGGCGGCTCGGACCGTGGACGAACCTGCGGCGACTGTCGAAAGGGCTGTCTTGATTGTCTCGACGGTACCGGTGTCTTAGTAGCAGCGCCGGCGTAACACGGTTCGCTTACTTTAGCTTTAGCTAACGATCGATTAGGGTGAGCCGCAGCATACCGTTCCGCTATCGATGTTATCTCGACGGTAGTTTTGGGGGCTTGTTCCTTAAAATGCGCCACCAGGTCCGTGTGGCAGGACATATATATTTGGTCTTTAATTATCAAATCATATAGTTTCTTGTAGTTTCCCTCTTCCACACCGGCCAACTCAGTCCAACGGCTGAGTAGGTGGCGGAGGCGGTCCACGTAAGTAGAGAAATTCTCAGATGCCTCCGGCTTGCAATCGCGGAAACGCTTATGAAATCCATCTTCCGTATGTTGGAAACGCTTTAATAGCGCGGTCTTTAGAATGTCATAGTCCCTAGCGTCATCAATAGTGAGGCTATGGAAAACTTCCAACGCTCTCCCTGTCAAAATATTGGCGAGGCATGACGTGTACTCACTACGCTGCCATCCCGCGCAAACGGCATGGAGTTCGAAGCGGTGTAGGTAGGAATCAATACGATCAACCTTATCATTAAAGGTTGGCAATTTAGGCTTCGTTTTATTATTGGAAGTAACTTCCGGAGCCCCGGTAGGTTGGGCTTGCTTCGCTTCTAACTGTTTCAAAGCGAGCTCGTACTCTCTTTGAGCCTGTTTTTCCGCGCGTTCCGCGGCTCTATCGTCTCGTTCCGCAGCTTTTTCTTGGCGTAATATCTCCGCGGCCTTTTCTTGGCGTAATATCTCCGCGGCCTTTTCTTGGCGTAATATCTCCGCGGCCTTTTCTTCTCGTAATCTCTCCGCGGCCTTTTCTTCTCGTAATCTCTCCGCGGCCTTTTCTTCTCGTTCTTCTTTCAGTTTCTGGTCTACCCAAGAAGCACGCTGAGCTTCCGGTATGCCAAATGATTGGGCTAGTTCCAAATATTTCTGTAGTTCGGCCATGATATCGGTCGATAATGCGATATAATAATGTCCTACTCGAGGACAACTTCTGAAAAATCTCTAACTTTATTCTCCCTTGAAGCAATTTATCAATTGCACTCTGCGGGTGTTCGTTCCTGCAGTATGAACGAAATTACCGAAATCAACAACAAACTGTACGTCTTAGTCAACCAAGTAGTGGTTGAGCTATCTCAGTGATCACTTAACTCCACGTATTTCTCCTAATCCTCAAGCAGTCAGTCTACTGCTTCCGTGATTGGTCGTTAACTAACGATACCAATGTAATATTCCCAGTGTATTTTCCGTACACTCCTAGCAGCGTTCCCTCTGCTATAAATCGGAATAAATCAATATTCACGATATTAACTTCCTTGGCTATACAAGCCTAACAACTCTAATATCCAGATTATCTCTCAACGTGCCCTAGACACGTGATTTATCCCAGGCAATAATATAGCAAGTATGAATACAAAATATAATAATGCAACACTATAATGGAAAAGAATTACATGGAGAGTAAGACGAGACTAACAGAAAGAACAAACGACAACAGACCTGACTAACCTGAAACTATCTACAAAAAGGTAAGAAAAAGAACAGGAGAGACGTCTTCCTAAAATACGAGGAAGATAGAACGCTAACAATCTATACGAATAACAGGTCCCTACAGAACTATTCAAGGCAAAGCAAATCTCCTATCCGTTTTAAACGCCATCTAGATCTGCTAGTCTGGCAAAAAGAGGTATGCTGAGTCTCGATCCCTTCCAACCTCCCGCCTATCTAATCTAACACAAAAGAAAAAATAATGCCTGTCAAAAGTAGGGGAGCTGGAACGACGGACCCCTCAAACGAAGACAAATACAGATGGTTCACTTAACTGGGCAAAATGGACTGGCTCTTTCCTTTGGTCCACAGCGCTGGTCTTGTCTTTTCCTGATGCTAGCTGTCAGTCCCTCGTAGTGGTCCCAGGATCAATGACGAGAGGACATGCCAGACATGTGGGGGAGAAACAAAAAAAAATTAGCAGTATAGAAAACTATCTGTAAACAAAAATGATATAAATAACAGTGGAGTGTAGAGTGGTAGACCTGCAGCTGTTGACGGGGTCCTCTTCAGATGTCAGTGCTGTCCTCTAGATGTCAGAGGGTGACGGGTCCTCTTCAGATGTCAGTGGGGTCCCCTCCAGATGTCACGAGCAGAGTTAGGGTCTTGGGGATGTTACGACTGCACGAGAGGCAGCTAACTCACACTCGGACACAACCACACAAGAAAAGTATTAAATAACTAGAGCGTATATATGTCAGGCCGGTCAGGCCATAGTTTACATAAATATTAATAACAAAACAAAAGACAATAGAGGTATATATTCAAACCAAAAAAACTCTAATTAATAACTTAACCAATGATATTCATGTAACTATGGAGGTACTGCAATCAATAGCAAACGAAACTAGATATCAATTTAAAGTGACAGTTGAGTCGCCACTGGCCAGTCGCCAGGCAAACTCTCCATAAATCATATGGGCTTAAATGTTAGGGGAGCCCAATACGTTCAAAGCCTACAGAAGCACTCTTCGGCTTGTAGGTAATTTAAGCAGTTGCCAAAAGACTATATTTTATGCACAATCACTATTCAATTCATCAACAATGTGCTATATTATTCCAATCATACTATGGCAATAGATCTATGATACAGGACACTCGTGGTCGAGTGCCAGCTGGGGTTTCCTTAGTCTTCCTATGAGGCTGTAGTTCTCTCTCTATCTCCGATCTCTATTATACTTGAATAAATAAGATATATTACCATTGCTCACGCCTACTGGGAGGCGCGAACATCAATATAGCGCAGCGTGGGCTTTCAAAGGTCAGCCCACTCAGACCTTTCTTTCTAGAGCTCAGTCAGTCCGTTAGCAAGGACTTCTTGTCTTCAAAGCACACAGTTCAGGTACTGGTCGACCGGAGATACTTCACGACACGATGCTTCTGCTCGCCTGTATTCACCAAATCTGAACGTTACACGATGTTATATACTATCTAACTACCCAGCGTGCTAATCCGCTGGCCCAATTAGTTCAGCTATCTCATAGGTCGAAACCTCCCACCATTTTAATTGTAGTAATACGTCTGCACTATTCTACCAGCCAGTTAACGTGCAAAAACTTGTCTAGTCATACTTAACAATGTCAACTGTCCCCACCTTGTTTCACCCCTACTCCATTACTTATTAATCACGAACATTAAAACCGACAAGCGTGAATCTAACAGTTTAACTTTACATTTATTTACTCACCAACTATAATTTGGCGAGGACCGTTCAAGGCCACCAGCCAATTTCTCATGGCCCTGATAAAAAAACAACTCACTCTCTGCGTGAGTTTTTAATAACATCTGAATCATGACAACCACCACCATCATTATCACCACCATTACCACCACCACTAACACCACCACCACCATCACCTCTAATACCACCATCAGCACCACCGTCACAACCACCACCACCACAACCACTACTACCACAACCACCATAATTATCATCATCATCACCATGACCACTGCCATCACCATATCATCATCACCGCTACGACCACTAGCAAGTACTATCACCAATGCCATCATTACTACCACCACCACCACTACCTCTCACTATCACCACGTCTACTACCACCATCAGCAACGCTGCACGTACATATTTCGCACACTAGAGGGAACCCCTCATCTCTCTCGGAGCCTGAAAAAGTTATGGATGGTTTCTTAGGGCATATGGGTGCTTTGACCCCACCAGCCCCCTCCTCTTCCCACTGGACAGGACAAAACCCCAGGAGACAAACATACACCCGACCAGAAACCTTTTCTATTACATCTACCAGCCAACCATAGAGTGACAGTCCCCTACCCTTATCTTTGGCCGCCATTCTTATCCACACCATTACCAAGTATGTTTCAGTGGACAACGTTTTTTTTTGTTTTTTTTCTCACTCGGGTTACAAGTGGAACGGTCATGGTCTGCCAGAAAAGCTGGGAAGTTTGCTGAAGAGCTGGGAAGTTTGCTGAAGAGCTGGGAAGTTTGCTGAAGAGCTGGAAAGTTTGCTGAAGAGCTGGGAAGTTTGCTGAAGAGCTTAACCCTGGGAAACACGTACATAAAAATGTCTTTAAAAAAGTAAAAACCATTTCAGCAAAACAGCAAAAAAAAAAAAAAAAACAACATAAAAAATGGTGAAAGTTGCAGATAAATCTGGCTCCTGATCGGGTCACACGTACTAGCATAACGTTATTTGGCTTTCCCTGTGTGGGTGTCAAAATGTACATTCCTTTCTGGTGTAATGTACATATTATATATTATATATATATATGTATACATATATACGGGTGACCTTATATAGGCTACATATAGCCTTACTAATCAAACTATATCATTTCTTAAACTATATGTTTATTGCGGCTACACGTAGCCTTCATAACCAAACCCCACCCCTGAAACATTATCTGGGCTACGCATTTCTCACTACGGTAATATTGATCGTGTAGCCCCAATAAACACTCCATAATTTTGTGAGCGCGCGCACACACACACACACAGTCGTGTATATATAGTGCACAGTTTCATAATATCTGACTCTGAGGCTGAATGAGTCAATTGCCAAGCAAATTGTGACAGGATTATGGAGCACTCATCCCCCGCCCCCGCCCCCGCTTTTTTTTTTTCACTCTGTTTACAGCCCTCGAATACTATAGCGATAATGCTACGACAAATTAGACCGCAATTATTACTTGAGTGCTTTGCGTATGGCGAGTATACTGACATTGGACATATCTGTCTGGCTCTTCTTAGTCATAGCAGAACACCAGAACCCATTGGGTCCCGCTTAGGCCCCAGAGGAGTGGCCCAGTGCCAAGAGACACCATCATGCTTCACTGGCAGTGGCATCAGCCTTCGTCAGAGCATCAGACGATTCAGAGGTCTGATGATCCCCCCGGGGAATCGTGGCTAATTCTTTACGTTCATGTGGACCTATGTTGAGGTTCTTAACACTGTCCAAGTCTTCATCATTTCTGGTCACGTGGAAAGGAGGACGGTTTCACTTAAGAAAAAATATATATGGCACTATACAGTGAGGGCTATACAGATCGCAACTTCGTGTTGCCCACAGACAATTATATAAAAAAAGGAAAGCCCCAGCTATGTGTATGTAATGGAGGAGGGGGGGGGGGTGTTGCACTTTCGCTACGCACGTTACCTGACACCAACAGAAATAGCAGAAATTTTCTTAATTTAATAGATCTAATATTCCTAATAGTAATAGTCCTAATATTAAATTAAACTTAATAATAATATCAAACCAAGTGGAACATTTCGCAGCAGTTTGCCATATCCTTTTCCTAGTGTCATGACCTATGCTCGGAGCACTGTGTGAGTATGAGGTGACTTTTATATCCGCCTCAATCTCCAGCAAAAAATATAACAAGAACTGCTCACTCTGAAAGTACTAAGCATCACAAAAACACATTATGTCGCGATGTGGGTTAGATGGGGAGAATTCGACTGACACTCTTTCGAGGTCCGCTCCCACAATCGACGAACACACAAAAATAAATACTTGCACTCTAAAAACGAAATAAATCAATTGCTTTGATTTTTAGCAGAACTGTAGGGCAGTTTAATTACAGGAATTAATGTAACAAAAATAATTATAAATATAAATATCAATTCAAAGGCAACTGAATCTAACTAATGAAACTACAGCTTTCTATAAAGACTAACTTATTCACTCTAACTACTTGCAGGTCATATGAGTTAGATGCCAAATAGAATCCGCGCACGTGGCGACGGATATAACAGTTTAAATTCTATTAATTCAATGAGACATGTTATGATATGGACATTTCCTCTAGACACGCCATGGAGAATGCTTGTACAACCATGCGTTGTCTGGCGGTAGCTCTGAAACTGTCTTCAAAAGTAAGTAGAACGGTTCACTTTCATCATTACAAATTAGTATGGACTCTCACCATGCGGCCCTCACTGGGAGTGAGAGCGCTGGATGTAAACGCTGTGGGTTCATATCAAACCAAGTAGCTTAGGCTCTGGAGCTTTAAAACATCACGCTCCTCACAATATGGACTGCTCAACTGCGTCTCTATGTCTCTCATCTGGCTGAGGACTATCGCCGTCCACCTCGTAAATGGATTGTCTACGTGGCCTCTATCTAAGCTCTGCACGGGTTTAAATACTAAAGCTATGTCTCGACCTTCCGGCCAGATTCATACATTCGATTGGTGCAGTCGCTTCAGCTCAGCCTGCAATATTAATTTATGCTTGTCATGGCCTTGCGCCAAAATCAAGGTCAATTTTACGGTCTAGACAAAAGTTAAAATGCGAAACATTAACTACTAAAATCTTCAAACCCCGTGCTTTCTACTCTTATGCACGAATTTCCGAACGCCAACTAAGCGTCTAAATAAACTACCTTTACTCGCCCCTTATCTATGTTAATCAAAATCACGGGGTCGAGAACTGCTCTGTCATTCCCAGCTATACATTTATTCTGTCTAGCCCCTCCTTCTCTCCATCTATCAGAAAAAAGGTGTTTCAAAACAAACTGTTCACGAGAACAGCTCAAGGACAAATTACGCTGGTTATAATCAACAAGATCGTAAAAATTAACTCACTGACGTCGTGACCTAGCACGGCATTTATGATCCTAATGTGATCATGACACATTATACTCTAGATAAACACAAAGCAGGATGTTTTTTGGGAAAGAATGTTTTATTTTTTACTCATTTTGTCCCAGGTCTGGGGGCACCTCTTGGCAACTGACCCATAACTTGTTGACACGGCATTATTATTGTTGAAATTCATGTTAATACATGTAGTATTGTAGTATCTTTTCTTGAATTTCCTTCAGGACTACGGAGGTTGTTCAGTGGAGACAAAGATTCAAGTGGTGACTGAAGAGTTATCGTTTCATTTTAATATGTCCATGAATATTTTATTTGCCTTTGTAATGAAATAAATAACCGATTGTGTGATTTGGTACAAGACACTATATAGAGGAAGGTCAT
Source organism: Onchidella celtica (assembly GCA_963931925.1). Lineage (NCBI taxonomy): Eukaryota > Metazoa > Mollusca > Gastropoda > Systellommatophora > Onchidiidae > Onchidella > Onchidella celtica. The sequence goes on along the minus strand of OZ007584.1, from coordinate 3,635,150 downwards.
TTTTGTTGTTGCTTGATGTTACTTTTTAATGGTGCATATAGTTTGGCTTTTTTTTTTTTCAAAATGTTATTATTTTTTTTCGGCAAACCCTATGGCAAATTCCACAATTTCTATGGCAAAATTTAGCCTTAAAAATAGCAAAAACTTCCAGGGACACATCGTAGGTACCGGCCTGACCGAAATGTAAGGTTACATGACAAAGATAAAAAATGTAACCCTCCCCACCCCCATAGAAAATTAATTTAGGAAGACACCCCCACCCGAAAAAAAAACAAAACAAAACTTTACCCAATTCCATTTGTATATATATATTCTTTGAAGGGATTAAAAAACGGAAACGCTTTGAAATGGAAAATAGCAAACACGCTAATCTACTAATTAAGTACTAGTACTAACTGTTCTACTAGTACTAGACACTTTTCAGAAACCGACTTCAGTCTGTACACTGTAGAGTATTTTTGGACTGCATTCTGCACCTCGTCGACTCAATATTTCACTTTTCTCAGTCAAAAATGGGATGATGAATGCCCTGCAAAAGTGCTATGTCACAATCACATAAATTCCCAAGCACACTAACATTTTTTTCCATTTAGTTAGACCTATAGTATAAATAATACGTTAGAACTACATAGAAAACGATCTTGACCATCCATAAAATGGTCGATAGATGTACCATTTTACCCCTATAGTATAACACATGAGGATACATGATACATGAGTGGGCAACACAATGACATGAAGCTCGTTGATAAAATATCAACTGTAGTTTTTATACTTCAAGTTCAAGGGGGAATAAATTTAATGCTCGGTCACGTAGTCCCATGCATGGTTTTTGTTTTAGGTGGGGAGAGTGGTGTCATTTAGGTTCTAGTTGGGTTCGGATTTCGGCGGTAACTAAACTCTTTGCTCCTCCTTGACGTTCAGTTTGGCCGAGTGTAAGCAATCACAGCGTCGTCATAGTAACGCTGCAGTATTGGTTTATATTCAGAATTGTAATCTTATTTTAATTTTTACATTTGTCAGCACCTCGGACGGCGTCTTGATCTTTAGTGTCGCTGACAATACTGACATCTACAGAGTTCTCACTCCTAGTCCTAATCCTAGCCGCTTTGTCACAGGCTGTACACGGATGTTTCTGCAAGTTCTCTGTCGCCGATCAACCCATGATCACACACTAGTTCACCTTTCACTCACCACACATCTTACGGTAACACACCTCCATCGGAGTACACACTACTCACTCGCGCTACAAATCCATGAACTCACTTTCATCTATCGCTCATGGCGCACATTGCTATATTCAATATCAAGGACTTCCACACTCCTCACATATACTTATTTACATCATGGTAATAGACGAATATAATATAATACATCAATCATAATAATCAATCAACATTCTACATACCAGTCATTACTGGAAAGACTGTCTCACTAGTCTTCTCGACTGCTTCCCTTATGTCCGCCCGATGGGCTCTTATTCACAGGTCCGCTCCGTCGGACCTTCTAACTTGCATTGATAGTAATCCAGCGCTTTCGCCTCATTCAGACTTCCACACCACTCATACACGCACGCTTTTCCCACTTGTCTGCATGAGTTATTTTTCCTCTTCCCCTTTCACGTCTTTTCCTATCCGTCTGTCGTGAGCTCTTCTTATTCTACACCCGCTCTGTAGCAATCCCCTTAATTGCACTCACTCCACTCGTGACATCATCCCCCACCCCAAAAAAATTAATGCAATTAATTTCAATCGCATCAAGATGACTGTCAACGAGTGAGCGTGAGCAATACCTACACTAAAAAAAACTGACCTAGCCGTTCCCCTAGTATATAGAATACCGAAATCAGGGGAAAGTATGGGGATCAATATGGCCTGCAATATGCATATATGTGTCACATCATGAATAGCTAACTAACCACAATACTTAATACAGAATCAAAAACCATTCAACCTATCAACCATTCTTCATATCATATTTATAATGTCAATATTTTAAAGTCGACTTATTCACACAGATCCTGTCAATGTTCCTGTCCTCTGATGTATAAGCTCCTGAAATCTTCCCCTAGGCTCGACTAAGGTAGTCGGCGATATGATTGCTGGTTCCTGGAATTGGTTGAATAACGAAGGTATACGGCTGCAAAGCCAATGCCCATCTAGACAAGCGTGGGCTGGACGAACGATTCTTCGACAAAAATGTCAGCGGCTTGTGGTCTGTCTGGATACAAAATTCTCGTCCCATGAGATAACGTCCTAATTTCTGGACGGACCAGACAATGGCAAGACACTCACGCTCTATCACAGAATACTTTCTTTCTCTCTGCAATAACTTCCTACTGACATAACATACAGGATGGAGACATTCGTTCTTCTCCTGTAGAAGACAAGCGCCGACACCAGAGTCCGACGCATCCGTTCTGAGGATAAAATTAGATCGAAAATCGGGTAATATCAGAATGGGTGACGATGATAATGCTGTCACCAAATTATCAAATGATGTCTGACATTCAGACGTCCACTGGACCTTATCGGGTTGTCCCTTCTTAGTAAGGTCAGTAAGAGAAGATGACAAGGAGGAAAAATTTGGAATGAACTTTCTGTAATAATTTAAAATTCCCACTAAGCTTCTGACTTGTTTCTTTGTTTTAGGGATTTGCAACCCTACTAACTTGTCAATTTTTGTTTCTTCAGGTCTCTGAACACCTCTACCCACGATATGTCCTAAGAATATTATCTCTGGACATGCCAAATCCATCTTTGCGGGTTTAGCAGTTAGCCCAAACTGGCGTAATCGTTGAAAAATTACTGTTAGTGTCTGAATATGATCAGACCATGTCGACGTATGGCATGCTATATCGTCAAAGAATGACACGACATTAGGTATGTCCTTTAATACCAGTATGAGAATACAGATACTCTGGTCTCTCATGAAACCTCTGCAGCATATCAACGTGGAAAACCTTTGCTGATCCATCAATGTGGATAGCGTAATCTACCTTCGAAACAATTCGCTCAATAACATAAGGGCCTTTCCATGTCATCAATAACTTATTATGGTCCGTAGGTAACAACAACAGAACCTTGTCTCCTGGCCTAAAAATTCTCAGTTTGGACCCTCTATCTTTATAGTCTTTTGCTCTTTTCGAAGCGATACCAGAAGCTTCTTGTGCTATAGTGCGCGCTGAAGATAGTCTTTCTCTTAAATCAACAAGGTCTATCGAAACCTTTTTAACCGGTTCCGAAACCGTGGGGATCTTTTGAAGAGGAGCCTGGGGTGTACGACCCTTATGCGTCGTCTTTTGGCACGCACTGCACGTCTTACAATATAGCCGTACATCTCTGTATACTGACGGCCAATAAAAATCTTTCAGAACCCTTTGCTTGGTTCTCGCACTTCCCACATGATCCGCTAATGGAACATCATGGGCCAGACGCAATACTGTAGCAATTAACGACCGTGGCACGACGACCTGCTTTTGAACGGAAGCCACTGTCACAAATCCCAGACTGGGAGATGTAATAGTTTACGACAGGACGACAATCACGAACAAACAAGTTTAACACTTAACAAAACAGCCCATCAGACTCACACATTTATTAAACATAATTATACAGATAATAGCGCAATCACCTACATTATATTATTGAAATCAACTGCCGTACAACGGCCTTATTCTCACACACACTCTCCCTCGGATCCACAATCCGGTAGTTACTCCTAAAGGCACTTCGGCCTCAGCCTCTCCCCTCAGGGTCTTAATAGCACATTAATAATTTACTGGCACCGCAGTCTCTCAATATCACCTTCCTATTGTCATACACCTTAGCACTCCCCTAGCACCTCAGCAGGGCAATAACACGTTATTACTTCCATAGCCATCAACATGGCAACAACATAGTATCAGTTCACTAGCCTATCAACATGGCAACAATATAGTATCTCATTCACTCTCATATCTACGTCCCTGTCCGTGGCCTGACTGCCACGACTTTATGTGCTTCTACTGCCCTGCACTGACAGCCTCACTTCTGGCCTATGTGTGGCCTCCGGCCCTATGCTGGCCTATCCCCTGTGCTCATCGAGGTGGCTCTGCGGCCCGTCCCCGACACCTACAAGAATAACATTACATTGGTATAATACCCTACCATTTCTATTCACTCCACCTCTCCTTACAATCCCTGAAGCGTACACACACTAGTTCACCTTTCACTCACCACACATCTTACGGTAACACACCTCCATCGGAGTACACACTACTCACTCGCGCTACAAATCCATGAACTCACTTTCATCTATCGCTCATGGCGCACATTGCTATATCCAATATCAAGGACTTCCACATTCCTCACATATACTTATTCACATCATGGTAATAGACGAATATAATATAATACATCAATCATAATAATCAATCAACATTCTACATACCAGTCATTACTGGAAAGACTCTCACTAGTCTTCTCGACTGCTTCCCTTATGTCCGCCCGATGGGCTCTTATCCACAGGTCCGATCCGTAGGACCTTCTAACTTGCAGTGATAGTAATACCGCGCTTTCGCCTCATTCAGACTTCCACACCACTCATACACGCACGCTTTTCCCACTTGTCTGCATGAGTTATTTTTACTCTTCCCCTTTCACGTCTTTTCCTATCCGTCTGTCGTGAGCTCTTCTTATTCTACACCCGCTCTGTAGCAATCCCCTTAATTGCACTCACTCCACTCGTGACACTTGACGTTCAGTTTGGCCGAGTGTAAGCAATCACAGCGTCGTCATAGTAACGCTGCAGTATTGGTTTATATTCAGAATTGTAATCTTATTTTAATTTTTACATTTGTCAGCACCTCGGACGGCGTCTTGATCTTTAGTGTCGCTGACAATACTGACATCTACAGAGTTCTCACTCCTAGTCCTAATCCTAGCCGCTTTGTCACAGGCTGTACACGGATGTTTCTGCAAGTTCTCTGTCGCCGATCCCCCGGTGAGACTTTTGATGAGTACTGTTTTTTGGCTGTTTTTGTAAGTTGACAGTTTGAATTGAAGCTCATCAAAGTGGATTTCTTATCTCAGGTCTGGCCATATTTTTCGTTTTTGCTTGCCTCGGAACAGAGCACGCAAATGAATAAAACAGAAATCAGCGGTCAGCGGTACCGGTTCAAACCCAAAGAAGGCCATGGCGGGGACAAAAAAAATGGTGGGTGACGGAAAACGAGAGTCATGGTGTGGCCTGGGTTCTAGAAAATGTCAGGAACTTAAAGGCCGAAATATCTAATGAAAGAAATTTAAGAGTTCACTCTTCCTCTGAAGATCGTCATCTGTCTCGCTCCACCTGAAGAGTTTCTTAACACTAATCTGGAATAATCTGGTTCGGTTGAAAAGCTCCCGTATTATCTGTAATTCAGAGTTATTCACTGAGTATTCTGCAATCGTCTTCTCATTTGAGGTCACACATTTTAATGTTTCAATTATTAGTAATGTTTCTTTATTTGAACAACAACGTCAAAGGTTCCATACGGACAAGTGCAAAATTTGAAGCTGTGAAATTTTGAAAACTTTGTTGAGAGAAATCCAAATGACTTTTTTCCTTCTTTTTCTGGACAAAATCGATGTTGATTCAGCCTATGGTAAAACTGAAACATTATAAAAAGTGCCAAGAAGTGCCAGGGATATAAGTGCCCGGTATACTAAATAACTTAAATCATGGAACATTTTTGAAAGTAATTTTAAAACAAAACTGCAACGACAACAACAAAGCAACAACAACAACGACTGCAAGAACAGCAACAAAGGTTGATATGGCCATTATCTGAATTTGATCATCGGTGCCTTCAGGACAGAATGGATGTGACCAGTCATGTACATAGATTCACTGTTTTTATATATCATATTTTATATTACCATGTATGTATATATGAATGTTGTGTGTCGTGAGCGTGTATGTGCCTTAATTATGAAAACAGCATCGGGGCTGACATTGCCTGGATTATCCAAAAAAAAATAAAAATAAATAAATTCTTGCAATTACATCAGTTTTGGTGCATTAATAGTTTCATTTTGATAATGGAGGAGGGTATTGTTTGTAAGGGAATATATTTACGTATGTTGTACTGTTCTGTTGTTGAATTTGCTTTCATGGCGTTATTAAAACAATTAGTATGATGGGCGCAATCACTTGTCCCAACCTTTATATTGAACTGAACAAATGCAACAGCAAATAGGGCAGAATGAAAAGCTAAATCAATAGACGACCGTAGTCTGGCAGGTTTTTGGATTCACAGAAACTAGAAATAACCGGAGAAACACCATAAGGTAAATTTGCTAAAATATCACAAGAAAGATTTGACTAAAAAGTGTTTGATATGCAAAGTGCAGCAAACCTTTAATATTGGATGGTTTAATTTACCATGTATCCAATTGTGGAGACATTGTTTTTTTTCAAATAATTATTTGCAGTAATACAATAAGAAACACTTCCGAGAAAACCGAAGTCATAAAAATTCGAAAATGATTCCCAGCCCTCACGCTCAAGATGGAACTGATCAAGTCAAAAATCCACAGTTTGCGCTGGGGCGATGTAGAGCAGCATAATTGACGGAGGTCTAGTCCATGCTCATTGCTCCTCGGCCTTATCATGATGGTCGCTAGACTTGGCTTTTGATGGTTCCTTGGGAACGTTCTTTTTCATTCCCATGAAAAACCAGCAAGTCGCTAACAGAATCGCTAGTACGATAACAATGATGAGCAACCATGGCATGCTTTCTGTTTCTGTAACTGAAAGACAATGTGGATGGCAGCCGACAAGAAGGTAAATTTACAAATATTACATTTTGAACAATCATTCACATTTATGTTTGCATGGAATGGAATAATGCATTTCTCTTTGTATTACCTTGTTTACTGTGGGGATCATTAAAGAAATTGCCCTATGCACAATCACATTGAACATTTTACCCTCACCCGTATCGCAACACGTCCAACCTCCTCTTCTCAGACATATTTTAGTTTTCTCTCATTCAAGTATTTCTGAAACGCCAGGGGAGATAAATGCACAAAAGTCGGAGGAGGTAAATATTCTGGAGGAATTTGAGTCTCAGTTTAGTTTTTACAGCGCCTCGGCAAGACAAGGGTCACTTTGGGGACTTGGGGGGGGGGGGGGGTACTATATATAGGTTTGGTACTCAGAGCTTCATAGAGGCATCAACATTTAGACTTTAGATCTTAACCCCTTTCAGACAGTAAAAGAGCACCTGCAGGACCACGTCAGTTTGAATTTCAATATTAATACTACGGCGCACTTTTGTCGGTCTTTTTTGGGTACTCTATTTTATTTTGATTTCAGAGCTTCATCAATTTAATTTCAAAAGAGAATTAAATAGTTCTGCATAAAGTTATTACCTTGGCAAAATTCTCAAAAATAATTGTTTTGCATGGATCTGAAAAGAAACATGTTCATTAGTGGTCGAAATTAGCACATCTCAAGGGATCGTTCCTAATGCTAAAAAAACAACAACAACAACAGAGTTTTGAGATGGGTATCACCCAGACGGGTTCTACAAGGGATATTTTTGTCTCTCCTGTTTAGCTAAGAGTTGGACTGTGTGCCCTTCGCGGATTTTTTCGTACTTTATTTAGATCTCATTTTCTAATTCTAATCTCATCGAGATGTGACAGTCTATGAGTGACAACCCGACACTGGGATTCCATTACCTGTAGGAATATTTTGGTCTTTCTTTTAGGAAGATCTCTGTTCTAGGTATTTCCACCTCGCTTTTTTTTTTTTTTTTAGCTCTGTTGGTTCTTGTCGGCGTCCTTCTAGCTTTCATAGCTCTCAAAAGGGCTCCCATTTGGGTTTTTTTCTTGTTTGCTTGCGTTGTCGTGCTTCCTAGCCCTCGAATAGGGCTCCCCATCGGATTGCTTCCTTCTTTTGATTTCTAGATTTTTTGATTTCCCTATCATGGATGGGGAAGAGGGTGGGGGCGGGGTAGTTGGGAAATCCTTACTACATGTATAAGGTTTACGCCCCGTGGCATGGCCGGTAAGTGTGGTGGTTTACATTATGTTTTTTATTATATTGTTTGTCGCCCTTGCTATAGTCAGGGGAGACAAGTTTTACTAGTTGCGTCCCTGCTCAGTGCAGGAACTGGATAATAATTATTTTAATTGGGTGTTGAATTGGGATGGATTCAGAAGTGATCATGGCGGTGTGCCGATGGCGCTGGATATTTTAAATTAGTATTAATTCGGGATGGTTCTGGAGTGGATCGTCCCCTCAACTATTATTATCTGCAGGTGTGAGCAGTGGTCCTATTTATAGCAAATAATACCGCCCCCCCCCTACCCACCCGTCTTTGGGATCAATCCGGGGGGCATTTATACGAATTATGTGATAGGCCTGAATAAAAATAATTCTTACGTTGATTGCATTTGAGTCCCGTGAATCCGTTCTTGCAGCCACCCACGCATTCACCGGTCGATGTGATACAGATTGGCTTTGCACAATTAGGATCACATGCCTTGGCACACTTCAGGCCATATTTGCCACTTGGACAGTCTGAACAGACAGACAGAGACAAGAAAGAAACCATCATTATCTACTGGCAGAGGAGTTTGTCACGAGTGGAGTGAGTGCAATTAAGGGGATTGCTACAGAGCGGGTGTAGAATAAGAAGAGCTCACGACAGACGGATAGGAAAAGACGTGAAAGGGGAAGAGTAAAAATAACTCATGCAGACAAGTGGGAAAAGCGTGCGTGTATGAGTGGTGTGGAAGTCTGAATGAGGCGAAAGCGCGGTATTACTATCACTGCAAGTTAGAAGGTCCTACGGATCGGACCTGTGAATAAGAGCCCATCGGGCCGACATAAGGGGAGCAGTCGAGAAGACTAGTGAGGGAAGTTTCCAGTAGTGACTGGTATGTAGAATGTTGATTGATTATTATGATTGATGTATTATATTATATTCGTCTATTACCATGATGTAAATAAGTATATGTGAGGAATGTGGAAGTCCTTGATATTGGATATAGCAATGTGCGCCACGAGCGATAGATGAAAGTGAGTTCATGGATTTGTAGCGCGAGTGAGTAGTGTGTACTCCGATGGAAGTGTGTTACCGTAAGATGTGTGGTGAGTGAAAGGTGAACTAGTGTGTGTACGTTTCATGGGTTGTAAGGAGAGGTGGAGTGAATAGAGATGGTAGGGTATTATACCAATGTAATATTATTCTTGTAGGTGTCGGGGACGGGCCGCAGAGCCACCTCGATGAGCACAGGGGATAGGCCAGCATAGGGCCGGAGGCCACACATAGGCCAGAAGTGAGGCTGTCAGTGCAGGACAGTAGAGGCACATAAAGTCGTGGCAGTCAGGCCACGGACAGGGACGTAGATATGAGAGTGAATGAGATACTATATTGTTGCCATGTTGATAGGCTAGTGAACTGATACTATGTTGTTGCCATGTTGATGGCTATGGAAGTAATAACGTGTTATTGCCCTGCTGAGGTGCTAGGGGAGTGCTAAGGTGTATGACAATAGGAAGGTGATATTGAGAGACTGCGGTGCCAGTAAATTATTAATGTGCTATTAAGACCCTGAGGGGAGAGGCTGAGGCCGAAGTGCCTTTAGGAGTAACTACCGGATTGTGGATCCGAGGGAGAGTGTGTGTGAGAATAAGGCCGTTGTACGGCAGTTGATTTCAATAATATAATGTAGGTGATTGCGCTACTATCTGTATAATTATGTTTAATAAATGTGTGAGTCTGATGGGCTGTTTTGTTAAGTGTTAAACTTATTTGTTCGTGATTGTCGTCCTGTCATAAACTATTACATCTCCCAGTCTGGGATTTGTGACAGAGTTGGTAGAATTTGACTTTGAGCCTGAGATTTGGTTTGAAGTGTCGGCACAATAGCGGCCACTTTGCTTCTTTCACGGTCTATTTTTGGGCAGTTTTTAATGGATTAATATGGAATTTAACAGTCAGAAAGCTGGCATTTCTTTTTTTTTCATTGTATATTATGGTTGTAAACAGAGGGAAGGTGGATTTGTCAAAATGTAGATGCAGTTGAATAAAATTATTTCACACATTCATAAGAAGGGTGTATCAGTTTATAAATTTGGGTGTACCTTACCTAGTTGAGACATTTGTCTAGTGGAATAATATGTTCGAAACTGTTAGTAGTTATCAAATGCTACCTTTCTGGAGCACCCTTAAAAATATAAAAAATTCAACCTTTATTATAGCATAAACAAATGAAAATTTAAGCTTTCTAGCGCGCCCTTAAAAATATAAAAATTCAACCCCTATTAAAGCATAAACACCAAAAAAAAAAAGTTTTTTTGAAAAAATGAAAATGTTTTCTCCAGAGTTTTTAAATCCCTGGTTTTTAATACGTTTAATTCCCCTTCATAATAAATTGTTTAATAATTGTTTTGAGTTCGAAGATAGAACTGTGTTCGTTTCCGGAGATATATTTGAACCGTTTACTTTTTTTGGTTTAAAAACTTTATCAACTATAAATTTATTAACAGCTTTTTGTCCTAAGTCAGTTGCTGTTTTCTTTGCAACATTTGATACAACTTCTTTTGCAGTATCTTGCATAACTTTACTCGTAACAGCTGAAATTAAAGAATCTAAAAGACCCGATCCTCCATAAACATATTTTCTTTTGTATCCTTTATTTATCACCAACATCGTCGATTTTATATAGCAATTTTTAGCTGTAACGTTTTATAATCTTTTTTATCAATAACTTTCTGTCTATATAATTCATCTACAATACTTGCCATTTCATTTATAACGCCCGTATTTCCTGCTTCTTTACTAGCCATTAATAATATTAATAATAATCTTTTTATTAAAGCATTTGGATCCGACGGAAGAAATCCTGTTCCTTCATAAGTTGCAGTAGGACCTCGCGCTTCTAAGACTTTTTGATTATGACTTAGTACATCGTCCCAAATCGGTTTTATGATCTTCTTGTATTTCTTTCCTCCATTAGATTTAGGTTTTGGGTTATTAGGATCGTTATTTTGATGCATAGCATTAGTATCAAATAAAATATTTTCATAATTAGTTTTGTCTTCGGGTTGATAATTTTCAGGATCTTTGCTGGTTATTAATTCCCATAGACCCGGTGTTCCTTCATATTTATCTTCTCCAATAGTAATATCACCGTTATCAATTTTTATTTGTTCACTACCAATATAAAGTTTGTCATCTTTAGTATAAATTCCAAACGTTTTATCCCCACCATCTTTATCAAAATATTTTTTTAAATATTCGGTTGCTATCGGACCATATTTCTCAATTGGAGAAGCGGCAGTTGCTTGTGAAGATTCTTCTAATTGACTAGGTTGTAGCTCTGCTTGTAATGCAGGTTCAATTGCTCTCGAGGGTTGACTTTGTTCTATAGCAAGTGGAATTTTCTGAATCGTTTTTTTAGTTTCTTCTGTTGCTTTTTGTGTACTTTCTGTGATAGGAGCAAATACTTTGGAAAATTCTCTTTTCATTTCAATATCTCCTACTCTTTCGCTTAAGTTACTTAATTGAATATTTCTTTTGGTTTTTAAAAATTCATTAACAAGAGCTTCACGTTTTGAAGGATCTGCAATTTTTAAAAAAGACATTTTTGAAAGAAAAAAATCAAACCAATTTTATACTATAAGATTTTTGATTTTTTTCAATGGATCATCTATATTTAATTCAGGATTGCTTAATTTTTTCTTTTTTATTATATTTTTTAATTCTCTAAATTTTTTTTCTTCATCTAAAATAAGTTTAAATTCTTCATCTGAAATTTTTCCATCTTCAAGAGCATCAGAAATATAAGTTTGAATAGTATTAAGTTTTGATTCCAATAAAAATATAATTTTCTGATGTTTATCAGCTTTATGTTGTAATTTTTTATTTAAATATCTTTAAAATATACTTAATAAACCTGTACCTATTGAAATACCTTCTATAATAATAGGTGCAGGAATGTTAACCACTGTAGATAAAAGTATTACTCCTGTTGTTCCCATTCCAATGGCTACAATTTTAAAGTTATGTCAGTTCCGTCAATTATATTTAAAGCTTTTGAATATTTCTTAACTGTTATTCTTTTGTTTTCTTTAGTTCTTTCAAAAGAATTTTGAATGTCAAGAATTTTTTTCATTCTATAATTCGAAGCTTCCATTTTAGAATAAAGGTTTTGACCTTTGGTTACACCAGCATATTTATAAACGGAATACTTTTAACCAAATCGCTCAAAAAACCTTCACCATTATAAACTTTTCCTTCTCGTTTTAAATATAAGCCATCTCCTTGAAATTCACTACCGTTACCTTTTTACACTTCCTAAATATAAACCTTTTCCATCAGTTTCAATTTTACAAAGACATCCACCTTTTTTTAAATACAATCCGTCACCAACTCTATAGGAGTTTATAGGTGGATAACCGTCTCCCAATAATTTTTGAACGCCACTACTTGCTAGACCCGTAAGCCCACCTATTCCGATAGCTTCTGCTACTGATGGAACAACTTTAGATAATAATGGGAGTGCCATTCGAGCAAGAGCAGCCAGAAATCCTCCTTCAATTTCCATGTTATATTTTATTTGTTTTCTACTTAGAGTAATATCAGCTCCTTTATTTTGACTGAATGCTTTTCGCAGTTTATTTATTTGTGTTTTTGTTAAAGCTAAAACATCATTTCCAGATTCTGTAATTCTAATAGTAACAGGAGTATCATTTTTCATAGCTCTTTGTATTTTTTCTTTCTGATTATCAGAAATATTTAATTGAACATTTTCATATGTCATTTTTAAGAGAATAAAAATCTACTATTTTTAATACATTCAACTTTACTTTATGTTCAGTTTTACGTTACGTTAAAACTTGGTTCGTTGTAATTCCTTTTCATAAAAAGAACCAAGAATTTCTTCATCATCTAAATCTTTTATTTTGTAAGTAATTGGATATGTATATAAAATTTTATCTATTGTAAATATTTCTTTTGTCTATTTTGGTGTGTAACCTTTTTCAAAAAACTTTTTCTTCTTTGTAATTCTAACTTTATCGTCTAATTTAAATTTAGGCTTTGGCAATGGTTTCTTTGTCTCTCCGCAACAAGCAAAGCTGCTGCGACTTCGTCGATCATATAAATTTCTATATACGGTTAATTCATTTTCTTTTTTACTTCCTTCAATAGGAGTGATTTTTATTGATGAATGATAGGTGTTATTATAACCATCTACTAAATCATCTAAAACATCTATATATTTCGTAACACAATTCGCCGTAAAATATTTAAACATTTTTTCTTTCATTGTTCGGTTCCATCTTACCACTACAGAACTTTTCTCTTCATTCTCTGTGGAATAGATTTCTTTGAAAAGACTTTTAACATGTTTATTATAGAATTCACTTGCTTTATCAACCCATAATTTTTCTGGATGTCTTTTTTTGCTTATCTCTTTGAATCCTTCAGCAACTGTTAGTCCGCTTTTATTTTTTAAAGGAATCATCCAACCATATTTTGAGAAAACATCAATAACAGCAAGAATATATTTAAATCCTTTGTTTTGCTTAGAATAAGCAGACATGTCAACTAAATCAGCAGCCCATATTTTATCAATTCCATTAACTATCACTCTTCTTTTCTTAAATTTTTTAATACCAGTTTATGAAGTTCTTCTGCTAAATCACTCGTAAAGCCTGGTTTACTATTTGTATTTGTATAACTCTTTAATCCCATTTGGGAAATTTGCCTTTGTGCCATTGCAGCCCAGTTACAACTGGAGCAGGCACGTCGTCGCCACAGTGTAGCACCGGTCGGCGGTTCTTTTTTTGAGGGAGGGGGAGGGAATGTTAGGATCAATTTTATTTAATTTTGCCCGGGCAGCGGCCTGTTCAGTCTGTCGCAAACCCCAGACTGGGAGATGTAATGATTATGACAGGACGACAATCACGAACGAACAAGTATAACACTTAACAGAACAACCAAACAGACTCACACATTTATTATACATAAAGATAAAGATATATGTGCAATTACATACATTACATTATTCAATTCAAATACCATCCAATGGTCAGTATTCCCAACATGCATTCTTCTCCGGGTCCACAACCCGATAGTTACTTTCTAATTATGCTCTGGCCTCAGCCTCACATCCATGTATGTACTACTTGCGGGCCTCTCTTACTGGCTCCTGCTCAACCTAATCTCCGTATCTCAATCTCCCCTTAATGTCTTAATAGCACATTAATATTTCAATAGCACATTAGTATCTCAATAGCACATTAACATCTTAATAGCACATTAACATCTCAATAACAACGTCCCTGTCTGTGGCCAGACTGCCACGACTCATGTGCTCTTGCTGTCCTGCGCGACAGCTTCACTCAGGCAGGCCTGTGGGTAGCCTTCTGCCCCACCCAAGCATTTCCTTATGCTGGCCTATCCCTGGTGCTAGTCTCTGCACCACGGGTAACCTCACGGCCCGACCCCGGCACCTATAAGAATAACATTACATCTGTATAACACCATACAATTAGTATCCACTTCACCACTCATTACGAACCATCAAGCGTACACACAATAGTCCACATTCCACTCACCACACATCTGCACTTCTCTACGGTAACACACCTCCACCGTATTACACAGTACTCAGACTCGCTACGAATCCATGATCCTAACTTACATCTATCGCTCAGTGCGCACATGTCTATACACACTAATCAATGCCTTTCACATTCCTCACATATAACTTATTTACATCATGGTCATAGGCGAATATAGTACATCAATCATCATAATTATCAATCATAGTTCAACCTACCAGTCATCACTGGAAAACACACAATCTCCCGACTGCTTTCTCACGTCTGTCTCCTTGGACTTCTTAACTTGCAGTGACTGTAAGCACACCGCTCTCGCCTCATCCAAGCCCCCCAACTCACAACATTCCATGCTTTTCATTAATTGTGGGCCGTGAGTTAATCTTACTCTACCCCCTTCTCCCCGTAACTATTGATCCTCGCTCACTCACTCTTTACGATTTTCAACTGCCAAGGTATCTTTAACGTGTGCAATGTGCACACGGGTCGTCCGAATTTTTTCGTCCTTATCCGAGAAGACTAGGTACTCGATCCTACCCCTCAATAAGATCAGGGACACGAAAATATGAGAAAAATCTCAAACTTCCAACATGCCTGCTCCGACCGGGTTTTGAACCCGGGACCCTTGGCATGAGAGGCGAGCACCTTGCCTCTAGGGCACCTTGTATCTTTTTTTTTTTCACCCATTCCAAAAGTTTTTTTAAATTTTAATAATAGGTTCAGCAATATTTCTATCCATTCTTTCTCTTAATGTTGGTTTTAAAATAGAATCTAAAGACTGTATCATCTTATTATCACAAACTTCATTTCTGGTTTTAGTATCTTGATTTTGTAAATAACAAATATCGTGATGCATTGCGGCTTTATCAACTCTATTAATTGGTTTACTCCAAGATTTTGGTGTGAAATCGGAATTCAACCGTTTTTTCAAATTGGTTCCTGGTCCTGTAAAATTATGACCTGCCAAATGCATTTCAAAAGGAAATGTATTAATTAATTTGTTGGTTACTCCTTTCACTTGGGCTATGCCAGGTTTAAATTTAGTTTTATTACTTCCACAAATTACACATTTGCTTCTTAACATATTTCTATTATTTTTTGTTTTAACTAATTCAATACCTTCCATAGTATCGGTTTGCTTTTTACATTTTACACAATACATCAGAGTTCTACTTTCAGACATTTTTAATAAATAAAATTGAAGAATAAAAAATGGAAAAAATTTACAATACTTGTTTCATTCGAAAACCTCTTGATTTATTTTACAAGGAAAGAAAAAGTTCAGATGGTCATAAAGCAAAATGTAAAGAATGTATGAAACTTCAAAAACATTTGCATTATGTAAGAAATAAGGAAAAATATAAACAAGCATATCGAGAATTTATGAAAAGAAATCCCGATTATCAAAAGTCTATTAAAAATAATTCTTAAAAAATGGTCGAAAAAACTTTCAAAGATATTATCAAAGAAACCATTATCGATGATGTGAAAGAAAATAATACTTCCATATATTTCAAATTAATTAGGGAAAGAGTGAGAAAACTTACTGAAAATTTTAAAGGCAATAAAACAGTAGAAGTTCAGTTAATAATAACCTCTGAATTTAATACTCCTTTATCTTTTGATATTATTGAAGCACATTATCAATCAAGTTTTGGTATTATAAATTCCATGAACGATTTTAATACCTTTTATGATTCCATTGATGAAAATTTTAACGCTTGGGTTGATAGATTTCAGGCTAAAGGATCTGGACATATATTTAATCAAATTATTAAAACAAATGTAAAACTTTATAAAACTAAAACTTTAAGAGCTTCTTCTTATATTCCTACTCCTTTTAAAAGTAAAAATATTATCAATGTTCAAAATAAAAAAGATAATAAATGCTTTCTTTGGTCAATATTAGCTAAATTGTTTCCTGCTGATAATGATAAAGAGAGAGTTTCAAAATATAAACCAATATGAAAAGACTTTAAATATGAATGGAATTGAATATCCTTTTAAAATAGAAGATATTTCTAAATTTGAAAACCAGAATGGTATTTCGACTTCGTCGACCAGCAAAACTGCAATTTCGATAAATGTTTTTGCTTTAGAAAAACCACAAGATAAATATTCTCTATATCCAATTTACACCTCTGTTAATCAGCAAAATTGCAATTTCATTGACCTCTTATATTTAAAAAATGATGGAAATACACATTATTGTCTCATAAAAAAATTAGAAAGTTTATTAGCAGATAAATTTACAAACAAAGCTTTTATCGGCAGGAATTGTATGAATGTATTTACAACACCTAATTCTTTAAATAATCATAAAGAGAAATGCTTAAATCACAAAATGTGTAAGACAATCCTTCCAAAAGAAGATGATAATATTTTACAATTTACAAATCATCATTTCAAATTTAGATTACCAATTGTTTTCTACTGCGATTGTGAAGCATGTAATAAAAAAATATTTACATCACAACCAAATCCAAATGAACCTTATCAAAATAAAATTTTTAAACAAGAAGCTACTAGTTTTGGAATGTATATACAATCCGATTATGATAATCTATGTCCTTCCGTTTATCACACTTATACCGGAGAAGATGCAAAAGAAAAATTTGTCGAAATGATTATGATGTATTATAACGAAATCTGTAAAAAGTTAAATTACTATAAGAATGCTAAAGTAACTTATGCCCAAGAAAAAGAATTTAACAAAGCAACTAATTGTTATATTTGTAATGTTAAATTTTCTGACGAAAAAGTTTCCAAAGTAAGAGAGCACAATCATTACAATGGTAAGTATCGAGGAGCTGCTTGTAAGTCTTGTAATATCAAAGAAGGAAAACAATCTAAAGTAATTCCAGTATTTTTTCACAATGGTAGTGGTTATGACTTTCATTTCATAATAGATGAAATAATTAAATATGAAAATCAATATAATAAACTTTCATTGCTTGCTAAAACATCTGAAGAATATATTTCATTTGAATATGGAACTTATTACAGAAAATTAAGATTCCTTGATAGTTATAGGTTTTTATCAAACTCTTTGGACGGTATAGTAAAATCTATTGATAATTTTCCAATATTAAAAAAACATTTCCCGGATAATTCTGATCAGCAAAGCTGCAAATCCGTTGATAAGCAAAGCTTCGACTCTGTCGATTTACTCAAACGAAAAAGTGTTTACCCTTATGAATATGTTGATTCAATTGATCGATTAAAAGAAAAACAATTACCTCCTTTATACAACGATACAGAAATTTCTCCTTGGTTTTCAACTTTAAGAAAAGAAGGAATTACAGAGGACGAATATCAACGCGCTGTAAATGTTTGGAATACTTTTAAATGTAAAACTTTACAAGATTATCATGATTTGTATCTAAAAACAGACGTGTTGCTTTTAGCTGATGTATTTGAAAAGTTTAGAGAATTTTTCCTAACCAATCATGAAATTGATCCGTGTTATTGTTTCTCAGCTCCTGGATTAACTTGGCAATGTGGGTTAAAATATTCAGGAATTAAACTAGAATTATTAACAGATCTAGATATGCTACTAATGTTTGAGAAGGGAATAAGAGGTGGTTATTCAGGGGTTTTGGGACCTCGATATGTAAAAGCCAACAATAAATATTTACCAGATTATGACCCTAAAAAGAGATCAAATTATTTACTATATCTCGATGCAAATAATTTATATGGAGGAGGAATGTCAGAATCTTTACCGGTTGGAGATTTTAAATGGGAGGATGAATCTTTTCTTATCAATCCACCTGAAGGAAGAGGATATATTATCGATGTGATCTTGATTACACAGTTAAAGCAAAAGTAAACACCAAAAGATTTCCTTTAGCTCCAGAAAAATTAAAAGTGAATGAAGACGATTTAAGCGATTTGCAAAAATACTATTTACAATTAGAAAACAAAAAAGTAGGAACTGTAGAAAAATTAATACTAAATTTAAAAATAAAAAGAAGTATATCATACATTACGAATTATTAGAATGTTTTAAATCCATTGGATTAGAAATTTCTAAAGCTCATAGAATAATTTCTTTTAAAGAAAGGCCTTGGTTAAAAGAATACATCGATTTTAATACCAATCAAAGAATTAAGTCAAAATCAGACTTTGAAAAGAATCTTTGGAAATTAATGAATAATGCATTTTATGGAAAAACTCTTGAAAACATAAGAGATCGAATTGAGTTAAAACTATTATCAAATAAAGAACAAGTAACAAAATTAATAAGTAAACCTAATTTTAAGGAATCAATTATTTTTAATGAAAACCTAATTGCTATTGCTAATAATGTAACATCAATAAAATTTAAGAAACCAATTTATCTCGGAATGTGTATTCTTGATTACTCTAAGTTGGTTATGTATCAGTTTTATTACAATGTTGTTAATGAAATAATAATATGGAAATCTAATGAAGTTGTCGGATTTGATACCGATTCATACTTTCTTAATATTAGAACTGAAGATATTTATGAAGGTATGAAAAAAATAAAGGACAATGATTTTGACACCAGTGGTTATCCAAAAGATCATTTTCTTCATTCAACTAAAAAAAAAAAAGTTATTAATAAATTCAAAGATGAACTAAATGGTAAAGTTATGAGTGAAATAGTTTTTCTTAGAAGTAAAGCATATACATATAAAGTTCTCGAGGAAAAACAAGCACAGCCAAGGCTTAGATCAGCAGAGCTGCGACGAAGTCGATTCGGAGAATCGACATGTAAAAAATTAAAAGGTATTTCAAAAACGACAATTAATAAAGATGTTACATTTGAAGATTATAAAAACTGTTTATTTAATGACGAAATTAATTATCGAAAGATGTATGTACTAAATTCTGATAAACATGAAATGTATATAAAAGAAATAAATAAGAAAGCTCTAAGTCCTTATGATGATAAACAATATATGCTTAATGATGGTATTAGAACTCTTCCATATTCTGATCAATTTACAAATATTGTACATGAAATGGTAGAGAAGGTTAGCTTTGATTAATCATTAACTTCGACTCTGTCGATCAACGAAGCTTAACTCTGAATAACTGACATTTTCGTTCCATCAGATTGAAATGAAATTATCTTATCAGAAATAACTAAAGCATAAGCTATGGTATCTGCAGGAACATTTTTATTAAATGTAACCTTAACCATTATATCAGTTATGCTATTTTTTAACCTTTCACTTTGATTTGAAACATCGAAAACAAATAACGGATAAAGCGTTTGATAATCAATAGTGGTAATAGTTGGATTGCTAACTAATTCATCTATATCATACAATTTTGATCTAAATGATACAGCATCATTATATACTCTAGAGAATTGAAACTTAGGGAATGATATTTGATAATCAGCCTCTGGATAACGCCTAGAATTTAACTGAACATTAATATTTCTCACATTCAGATTATTGAATATTGATGCATTTTCTGTTTGATTAGATCTATCTTTTGTTTGAAAAGCTATTATGATCCATCTAGGTTTTTCGGGAGAAGCTTTTACAGATAATCTCCATGAAAATTGAGTTGCTACAGGAACTGTTATTGAATCACATTGTCTACTTCTATAACTAATATTTAATTTTGCTTTTGATTCAATAATTTTATATAATTCAAACTTTTGTTGATCTGCTGGTAAAACATGTGGAACATACCATGAGATTTTATCAAGAGTAACTTTTCCTTCGTCAACTTGGCCATCTCTATAAATTGCAATATTTGAATCTGGTCTTTTGTACAGAGTAAGTTGTTGAGTAAATCCATAAAGAATCTTATCATAATCCTCTGCGAAACCGAAAATATGTTTTAGAGGAATTAGAAAGGAAAATGTTCCTTTAGGAACAGGATAATATAGCAATATCTCTTGTCTTGTATCAAAACCTTCATTATTCTCAATTTGTTTGTTAGTATCTTTTATCCACAATAAATTAAGTCCTTGTGATTTTGAAAAGTCATGAGGATACTTGAGTAATCCTAACATTGTTGTTCGTCAACCTGAATGATTTAAATTTTCAATTTCTTGTCCTGATAACTGATATTTTATAAAATTAAACAAATACATTATGCCATTATTACAAAAAGTTATTTTATCATCAGCAGCATATAATGCCCCATCTGTTTTTGTAAGTCTACCTTCAACTATTATATAGCTTTCACTTGGATGAGTAATAATATTCTGCAATTCAATAGTTATTCGAATTTCTCTTCTGCTGTTTAAATTTGTACCGGTAATTGGAATGTATTCATGGTATTCATATTTTTCAATACTTTCATCTACCTTAAATTTTTCTTTAATTTCCAAAATATCTTCCATTTTAATAGTATAAATCTTATTCTACTAATGTAATAAAATTCATTAAGCAACAAAGACTTAATGTTTTTAGTAAGAAGCATACTATACCTAGTATCATGAGATAAAACATTTTCAGGTTCAATGGTAATTTTTGATTTAATAGAGACGGGGTAAAATCTTTGCGTATATTTTTCAAATTGTATGATGTATCTAAATTCCTTATTTTCTTTTTCAACCTTTATGTTTTGACCAGAAAATAACTCTAATAATTCATCATTTTTTAAAATTGCTATACCATCAATAATTAAAGTGGATCCTTCGGGTGGTTCAAGTTTGTCTTCTGCAACTTTTAGTAAACTAAGGGTGCTATACCATAAATGATTATTTTCATAAACAAAATAACTTTTTCCATTAATTATTGTATAGCCCACATTTTCAAAAGTAAGTTTTATTTTCATTAAACCATCATTTTTATATGCTATTGAGTTTGCATCATAAACTGGTTTAATATCGATGTCCCATTCTGGTTTTTTAGGAAATTCAACTCTTTTATATATTCCGTTTCTCTTTAATTAAAAACAATAAAAATTGTTCAGTTCTCCTCTGGATAAAAAACCATCAACATTTTCTAAATTTTCTAAGTTAGCTGCATGGTTATTGAGAGGAGTAATTTTCTTTTTTTCCATTTTTTTACAAACAATTTATTTCATCTAAAGTTATAGGTAACTGTGTAAATCTTATCCTATGAATTATAAACTCTTTGTAAACGAGAATATTTTTAAAACTAATATCACCATCTGTTTTTTCGGCTTTCAATTCATTAGGCATATTTCGGATTTTGTAATCCTCTTTTTGTTTTTTTACAATTATTCGAAAATCTTTTGAATCATTTCCCGAAAAACTCCTGCACTATGGAGTTCCTCAAGGCTCAGTCCTCGGACCTGTGTTATTTACACTCTACACTACGCCATTATCAGATATCATCAAGAAACATACATTAGTGCACCACATGTACGCAGATGACACCCAGCTGTACATACCTATCAGCCATGGTGAGGAAGATCAACAAATTTCAGCAATTCAAAACTGTCTTCATGATATCAAGGACTGGATGTTTAACAACAAACTTAAATTGAATGACGACAAAACAGAAATCATCATGTTGGGAACAAATCAGTTAAGAGCAAACATAAAGTTTGACACATTGGATCTTGGCAATGCAACTGTTAAGGTTGAGTCATCTAGTGCCATACGAAATCTTGGCTTTTATTTTGACCCTGACTTTTCTATGAAGACCCATGTGACAAGAATTTGTCAAACCATGCACTACCACCTTAGAAACATAGGAAAAATAAGAAAATTTATTGATGAAAACACAGCAAAGATTCTTGTTCATGCTTTCATTCTGAGTCATCTGAACTACTGCAATTCCCTACTTTTTGGCCTTCCCGATTCAACTCTTTCAAGACTTCAAAAGATTCAAAATAGAGCAGCGAGACTTGTAACACTGAGTAAAGCTTCGGATCATACCGAGGATATTTTAAAAACTCTCCATTGGTTGCCTGTAAAAGAACGTATTGAATTTAAGATCCTTTGCATGGTGTACAAATGTTTAAATCAGTGTTCGCCAAACTACCTTTCAGAACTTATAGAAAAGTACACACCGCCACGCAATTTAAGGTCCTTAAATGACAGCCAGCTCTGCATGCCTAGATCCAGAACAATGCTTGGAGAAAGGGCATTTTCCATCTGTGCCCCAAAACTTTGGAACAATCTGAACTATGATATAAAAACAAATAATTCAATAGAGCACTTCAAATCGAAACTTAAAACATTGCTTTTCAAAAAAGTGTATGATTTATAGATGATACTAGAACTGTTACTGAAATGTATCTCTGGATGTGTTAGTGTGTAGGTGTGATATACTGGAGTGTTTGAGACTGTGTATTCTATGTGTTTGTTAAGCGCCACCGAGCACTTTAAGTGGATTTTGGCGCTATATAAATCAATTATTATTATTATTATTATTATTATTTGTAATCCATCCATAATTTCTTTGTTATTAAAAGATACTAAAACTTTACCTTCAATAATTGTAATTGAACCTATCGGAAAGTCTCCAAGAATCTTTTTTTCATTCTCAAATTCACAATTAAAAGTTAGAATTGTGCGTAGCTCATCCTTAACATTTGAAAGAAAATATTCCTCATCATGGCTTTTTAAAACTGTTGTCTCTCTATATCTAAGAAGTGGAACCAAACTTCCTATAATTCGCCCTGAGTAATAAACTTTAAGTAATATTTTGTTATTTCCTTTAGTTGATACTTTATGGCTTCTTAATTGAATATCTACACCCCATTCATGTTTGCTTGGGATTGCTTTAAGTTTTTCATCAACATTTATAAAATTCACAGGTTTATCTTTTACTTCACTTATAAATTTAGGAGGTGGTGAATCTACAATTTCATTTCTAACATATGAAGGGCTTCATCACAAAACGCATTATACAACAAAATTTGAAAAACGGGGTTTTCCCTCTCATTTGGAAGACAAAGGTACATTATATCCTAGAACAGAATATTTTCCCCACAAAATGCTCCATACGCCTCATTTTCCTTTGCCAGAATATCGAGTTTCGTCACAAAATGCACTAAACAACATAGCGGTTTCGCCACAAAGTGCGTTAACAACCATTTCAGCCAATCAGAAAGCACCATTCCATTGACTTCCTGCCACACTTCCATGGTTCAATCCTTGTTGACATTCCGATCTATCGTTTTGCCATATTTTTCATAGTCGATCATTACATACTCATTTTAATCTCAACAACACCAACCTTTGATGACTCGTATGAAGATGTCAGTTTATCAGTCAATAGGAAGCGGAAACGTGCTGTCAAGTCTCAGCACACCCAGGGAAGGGTGAAGCGGGCGAGGTATTCGGCTGGTGGAAAGGTGCCACAGATCAGCTGTGTGCACAATACTAATAAGGGCTGTTGGTGTTCAGTGACCCTGACACGGGAAGAACTGGCCTTAAATCAGGAGAAATTCTATGCATCTGGCAACAAGGAAAGAATTAAAATTCTTTACTGATTTATTCCTAGGAACCAACACGGCCTTTTGTCTTGGTCTAAGCCAAGATCTAGCCTAGATCTAGCCCAAGTCTAGGCTACCCATAAAGCAAAAAAATAAAAAACCCTGTTAAACCTTTTGTCATTTGTGCTTTGATAGAAAGTTAATTAAATTGATAAAATATTGAGTTCTGTCAAATTTGGGTGGCACAGATCATCATGACAATTCTTTATGAGGAACCCATGACGAACAACTCACGCATCTTTTCTGCACTCTATAAGCTATTCTGTTTTGAAGTTGTCGTGCTGAGCAGATACATACAGGTAAAAATCCTTCAGATCATCATAATTTGTAATATTTTCTTTTCAGGGCTTTCAGTTTGCAATTTCAACAGTAAATATTATAATGTGTTTTGTGAAAAAACATTTTGCTGTGTATAAGGCATTTTGTGACAAAAGTCATAATTAAAAGTGTATTCTATGTACTTAATTCTGCACATAGATTTGCTTTCTTTTGCCTGTACAGAGCCTAACATGTGTGCTTTCTACCAGTGTGAATGAATATTCAATGGAGGTTGCCATCTGTGTGCTTTTAAATTTTCTCATTTTTCTAGGTTCAGCAAATTTGTTTATAAGGCGTTTTGTGATGAAGCCCTTCATATATACCGTCTTCATTTAATTTGAAATAATATATAGATTCTTTCTTTCCATTTTCATTAAAACCTTTAACATTTTCCAAGTCATCTAGATTGGTTGCATACTTATTAATTGGAATAATAGTCGTTGTTGAGTCTCCGCTGGCCATCAGTCCAAACTTATCGACGGACAGTTTTAAAGAAAAAAATTTAGAAGGAATTTCTTAATACAAACTATTAATAATTTCTTGAAAACGTTTTCCTTTTGATATTTCTTTTAAAACATACAAACACAAATGTCCACAAATTACTGTGTTCGGATCTTGTACTTGATTAGTAGAATATTGAATATCTCCTTTTTTCTCTCTAAGATACTTGATTATTTCTAAATGAGGTCGAATTCCATAACTGTCAAAATAATTTTTTTATTGTTATTGTGTTCGTAATGATACCAAGCGACCCAATGACTTCCTCCTTTCGTTCCATCATCTAAATTCAGTATTCCACATTCTTTTCTTCCCGGTTTTTCAGGTTATTCAGTTCATAAAAAAACACCTCTAAAATTAGGAATTCTTAATTCTATAACAGCTTTTAAAATATCAAAATTGGATAGTGCCATTTTTAGATGTTAAATTTCTCTAATATGAAATCTTATGACAACAGTTTCTCCTCTTAAATGTAAAGGTTTATCATTTTGATCTGTAATTTTAACCTCTAAGTTATTTATCGTTTTCATAGCTATCGGCAGAAAAACAAGATTTTTAGGTTTTTCAACTATTTTATATCCCGGAGATACATTTGGGAAAAAAGAATAAATAACAGGAACAGGTGTGCCCTTAACTATACTTCCGTTTATGATATTCAAATGAACTAGAATACTATTAACACTAAGAATGTTTACAATGTTTTCAGATTCATGAGTTCCCGAGTCATAAATTTCATGATGAAATCCTAATAAATCAGCTAAGGTATTGTTTTCTTTAAAACTTACTTTGTGTCCTTTTTTGATAATCATAACGGATTTTAAAGTTTGATAATTTGGTTCAATTTTTATCTCGTCACCAATCAGGCTTTGAATTGCAGTGTTTAAAGATTTAATTTCATAAGCACCAACAGGTATAAACTCTTTATACCACATGATACCATCATAGTATTCAATCATGTTGTTATTCTCGTCAATATTGGGGAAAGAATAGTAAGTTTCTAAATTAACTAAGGCGATTTCATAATGTTTATCTTTTTCTAATTCTAAAGGTGGGTTAAACCCTGTCCTAAATGCAGTTTTATTATTTATAACAATAATTTGCTGTGAAAATTTTGGTCTTGTGTTTTGGGCGATTTCTCTTAAAATATTTAAGGTAAAAATATGTTTGCTTTCATCCATTTTTAATGTAATAAAATTTATCATTTTAAGGCATGTAAAATGTATCAAATTTATATCTATATTTCCCGTGAAATTTATTACTAGAATTGTCAATTACAAGAAATCGATAAGATTCTTCCCAACATTTTTGACAGAGCTTTTGAAAATCTTCTAATGTCATATCACCGCTTACATGATCGTTATAAATGTGAGTTATATTTTTATTATCTTGCTTGAATAAACAGAGAAAATTTCCGTTTTCTCTTATTGTTTGTCTCGGTAATTTAAAATAATTTTGAGCTAGGTAGAAGCAGTCAACATTGTTATGCCTTCCTCTACAATAATAATCTTCGCATTTGTTTTGTTTCTCCAGTAAAATATCATCAAATATCATTAAATTCTTATCTTCTGAGTTTAATTCGCTTGGATCTGGAACATCATCGGTATCTTCATAAAACTGGCACTTGACTACGTCATGTCTTTGACAATTAATTGGAGAAGAGTTGGATTCGCAATCCCTTTGGCAAACAGCTATGCGTTGTCTTTGACAATCATTAATTTATTTTCCAGCTTCTTCTAATAATTGACAAGGAGAAATATTCTTTTTCAGAAAATAGTCTTTTTGATTGAATAATTTAAACATAACATCTTTAGGTAGATTCTGTTCAAAACCCGTTTTTACAATCTTGTATTCAGGTTGTAGTAATGACTTCCCAAAGACATACAAATTATCATAATCTAGCCATCCTTTTTTTAGCAGGAGGTTCAATAATAGATTAGTTTTTCCACATCCGCTTTTTCCTACTATAATTCCTCTTATACTTTTAGGTAGCATAGGACTGTTTTTTCTATTTGTTAAATTATCATTCCAAGCAAGATTCATAAAATCCATTTTAAAAAGAAAAGAAAATGAAAAACTATTACTTACAAGTGAAGAATATTCACACAAACACTCATCATATTCCTAAATTGTTTACACAAAGTAACTCAAAATGTCTCTCTATCGATCTGGTGGAACTGGCATGTCGACGATCTAATTTAAAATGTCTCTATCGATCTGGTGGAACTGGCATATATGCAACATGTTCTGGCTTGATGTTGTTGCTAAGAATGTGTTGATACAAAAATTGCTTGACGACAAACCCCATGCATTTGCACCGTTGCTAAGACTGTGTTGATGTAATGGCTGCTTGACGACAAACCCCATGCATGGGTACCGTTGCTAAGACTGTGTTGATGTAATGGCTGCTTGACGACAAACCCCATGCATGGGCACCGTTGCTAAGACTGTGTTGATGTAATGGCTGCTTGACGACAAACCCCATGCATGGGCACCGTTGCTGAGACTGTGTTGATGTAATGGCTGCTTGACGACAAACCCCATGCATGGGCAGCGTTGCTAGGGGTGACTTGGGCGGTATACAGGTATGACTCAATAAGGACAGAAAGTGAGTCAGTAGCAATGACTCAATTAAGCTCACTCATCTTCCTGTGAAGCGCTTAACTGGGCTGTAGGTGGCAACACAACTTGTTCACTCCAATACTTTCGATACTCTTCAACTTGCAAAATATCTTTAATTTGTTTTTTCAAACTATAAATTTCATTGAAAGACAATCCGACAAAATAAAATGTACGATAAGGGTACAACAGTTCAGCCAGTTGACGCAACCTTTGTGAATGTGACAAAGATATACTGATTACTGAGTGTAACCACGTCTTCCAAGCTTGCAGCATTTTTCCTTGAATTTTTTCACCATCAAACCACTGTTTGCATAATTTTAACAGTTGTCCAAAATGAATATTAAAGAACATTGACTGAGCATCTTGTTTTTGTATCTGTTTATATGTTCTTTTTAATCTACCTGTAGCATCCTCAATTGAAGTAATATTTTCGATCGAGAAGTTAAATTCCTCTCTGTTTATGAATTTGCTAATGTCTACGATATTGTCACACAAATATTTATGAAGCTCCTCTGGAGTTCCTCGTTTGAATTTTTCTCACCTTTCCATACTTTTCATTAAACAAGTTTTCTAATGTCCTCTTTGGTCGTTTTTGGAATATAAAAAGGTCCTTTAGTTTTCGCTCGTTCAGTCAAATGAGCCATTGTTTGGTAATATCTCACATGTTCATGTAAAATAGCTAACTCCTCTTGATTCCACTGATATTGAAGTTCTGATGGTGTCGGAGATGGTAAAGGAACATTCACTGCTTGTGCAAAATGTTGTGACGTTGATGCCATTGCCTCTGGTAAAATGAAAGAATCTTTTTGCCTAGAATATTCCAAAAGTTGTCTATGTGCAGTTAAATTTTCATCTATTTCTCTGTTTAAATCTTCTACTGATACACTATCTTGTGACATCATAACACAACACACCTTTCCTCAACGAAGTTCCAGCAGAAAATGAGTTGTCCCCGGGAGATTCATGCTTAGCTCAGAAACATTTGATCGATGTTGTCGATAGTTGCTATGTGAACCAAATAAACAAACCATGTAATTGGACTTCTACGCATTGTTGTGCAAGCTATGAATCAATATTTTACATTAATGTAATCAGGTAACTGATTGTAAATCTCCCTGGCGAAAAATTCAATGGTTTCAATCGATAATTCCATTCTATTGAATGAAAGGTGGGTATTTTGAATGCGATGAATAGTGCGTAGTTTGCAAATGACCAATCAATACTTACCAAATGGGAGGTAAAGAGAGAGACAGACAGAGCGAGAGACAGAGAGAAAAAAAGAAAAAGGGAAAGAGGGATAGAGAGAGATAGAGAGAGATAGACAGAAAGAGATAGACAGAGAGAGATAGACAGAAAGAGATAAACAAAGAGAGATAGACAGAAAGATAGACAGAGAGACAGATAGACAGAGATACAGATAGTCAGATAGCTAGATAGACAGAGAAAGATAGACAGACAGAGAAAGATAGACAGACAGAGAGAACTATTTTATTTGCAGTTATACGGAATGCCTAACTAAACACACATTTCTTTACAAGCCTCAACTGGAGCGATTTAAACATTGAGCAGGTCTATCGATTGAGTTCTCACGGCTGAATACACGTCGCGCCAGCAGTGATTCTCATATTCTGAGAGCCTGATTAAACATTTTCATTTTTTCAAAAAAACTGTTTTTTTTTGGGGTGTTTATGCTTTAATAGGGGTTGAATTTTTATATTTTTAAGGGTGCGCTAGAAAGCTTGAATTTCCATGTGTTTATGCTTTAATAAAGTTTGAATTTTTATATTTTTAAGGGTGCTCCAGAAAGGTAGAATTTGATAACTATTACTGTTGAGCAAAATGACAGAAATGTAAGCGGCGCAGTTAACAACCAGGCAGGAGAAATTACATTGTAAAAGAGAAGATAGTCCAAATGTAGAGAAATTAAATGGCACCTGGTTATAAACTAGGGCAAGTTTGATTATCCAGATACCATGCCTGGAAAGTTGACCATCCTAACAAAAATTATTCTGTTTCATGTGTTCAGTTGTTTTTTTAACGCAGCTGCTGCTCAATGACGTAATAACATGCCCATATATATGATGTAGTTGCCATAGGTTATCCTACAACAGTGGAATAATTGCACTTGAACTTGTCACCTTGAAAGAAAGGGCTACTAATAATTATATAGGTCAAGAACCTCGCCCCAAAGAGAGATAATAACGACCAACCACCAATATTTGTTTTCTCACCTTCTTGGCAATAAATACCCACCTTGCCGGGCACACATCCCTCAAGACACAAGCTACTGTTTGCTGTGCATTTACCATCTTTACACGATTTACACGATTTAGAACAGTCCAAGCCCCATCCATATTTGTCGCATACTACCTCTGAAATAACCAAGAAATGTACTTATTGACTGTCTTTTATGTTATTCAAGAAATAGACATGATGTTGCAGAGAACTTATTGAATTTTCAAAATTTCTGTCATACTGCCAAGAGATGATAGTGAAAGACAAAAAGATTTTGTTGTTATTCGTTGCCATGTGAACTGTTCAGAAGAAGCAACATTCCGAAGAATCCTAACATTTCATAAAGTATGACGTCTGTTGACATTTAAAAAGTTTGTAATAGCCTACTTTATGTTTTCATTTCTTCTATAAATGAATGGTTTTTACATACATTCAAAGATTGGGGTACCGAATTTTTTGCCTAATTTTCATACAGAGTGAGTATCAAAATGCCTCAAATTACATGTTATCTTTCACACATTTAAATAACCTACAACATATAGGCCTATTATCCATTATTTAGTCACCATGCAACGTTTCAAGACTGCCAGACATTTGGTTCCCGAGAGTTTAATATAGTACTGGAGGTCCTAAGTGGGAAAACAACAGTTTTGACAAAATCGCATTCAGAGATTTGAACACAGAGTAACAGGAGAGGTGGGAGGTTTAGTGACGTTTTGCAACACAAAGGAATCAATTTCATATTAAAACTGTCTGATTTATGCCTGCTAATGATATCAAAACAGTCAGTTATGCAAACACGGACAAATTGGCTGTTTTAGAGTTAAATCGACTGTTTTGCAAACAGGCCACCCCCCTCCCCGTTTTAAGTGACTTTCAGGATGTTCGTTTTTAAACGTGTGCTTGAAAAGTGTGGGAAGGATATTTCAATGATGTCACGGGTAGGTGTCATGATTTCAGTCTTAAATTCATTAAAGATTTGCCTATCACATGGCATTCAAGAGTGTCGCCGGTGGAAGACCTTATTCCAGATTAGTAGGCGTTTTTTTTGTTGTTCTTGCTATATTCTTTTCCATACCTAGCATCTTAAAAATGATGGTTCTTGGATCAGTCCGCGAAAGCTGAAAATTGTATTACCCACGCCACAATTCAGTTATAAACAGGGGTGGGGCGTGGCTATCTCCGCAAAATGGTTTCAAGTTGTAATTGTGGCCTGTTTATTACGCTCAGTAGTAATTGCTTATTGTCAGGAACAGATTATTATCATAAATGCCGTGCTAGGTCACGACTTCAGTGAGTTAATTTTTACGATCTTGTTAATTACTAGCCGAGTTGCCCGGCCCAGCCCGGGATAAATCGATTTATTAGTTTCAGTTCTGGGTGATTATTATGGACCTGCTTCATTTTGCCTGTTCCCTTAGCTTTATTTTATTTTTGTTTGTTTGTTTGTTTTTAGATCAGTTTTACTGCTCTCCCTTTGCGCGTTGACATCCTGCGCATTCCGTCAGCATCTGTCAAATGGCAATGATTTGCGCACGGGTTAGTTTGTTTGACAGTGAACACATCGCAGGAAGTGATAACGTCATGTGTAGGCGGAAGTGGGCTATTATTAGAAACATACATCAATATCTTATTGAACTTAAATTTTGGATCAAGCGCTCTCGTGAATTTAGTCTTTAATTAAAACCGCATTTACCGATTAACTCAGAAATAACAAACGGTTTTGTTTGTGTATAGCGATGGAAACAATGTTCGCTATCCCATAATTCTTTGTGCCAAATTTCAGGACGGTGCGTTGTGTAGTTTTCGAGTCCATAGGACTATTAGGGGTTTTGTTGTAGCTTTATTATATAGATAAGGTGTCGGAGAACTTCACCTATCTTGGCAGTACACTGTCTTCCGCGGCTCGTGTTGATACTGAAATTCTCTCAAGAATCAGCAAAGCCAGCTCTGCATTTGGCAATCTTCGAAAGAGAGTATGGGATGTTGCTGGCATTCGCACAGACACTAAGCTGAAAGTGTACAATGCTGTGGTCCTTCCCACCCTACTCTATGGTGCTGAAACCTGGACAGTGTACCAATCGCATGCCAGAAAGCTAAACCACTTTCATCTGGCCTGCCTTAGAAAGATCCTAAGGATCAAATGGCAGGATAAAATTCCAGACACTGAGGTCCTCAATCGTGCCAAGGAATTGAGCATCTTCTGCCACCTGAAAAAAATTCAGCTACGTTGGGCAGGACATGTTGTCAGAATGCCCGACTCCAGACTCCCTAAGCAAATCTTCTTCTCTGAGCTCTCCAATGGAACGAGGAATGTTGGGGCCCCAAAGAGACGTTACAAAGACACTCTCAAGCAATCACTGAAGGCCTTTGCCATTGATGTGAGTGAGTGGGAAAAGCTCTCGCTTGATCGTGCAAATTGGAGGGCGGCCCTTACCAGAGGCAGCAAAGCATGGGAAGCTGACAGAGTCCAGCAGGCTATCAAAAAAAGAGAACGGCGCAAGAAAAGGCCCAGTGGTACTGAACCAACGGAGCACTCTTGTCATTTATGCGGAAGGGTCTGCAGGGCAAAAATAGGACTTATCAGTCACATGAGAAGCCATAAGTCATGAAAGAACAGTCTTTCCATTCTGTCCTCTGTGTCCTTTAGTTCTCTTTATTGTCCATATGTTGAAATTCTCAACAATTTCTGTTCTTTATTCCTCTGGTGTTGTTAAGGTCATCATCATACCTGATGGACGAACTATTATTATATAGATAACCAGCGTAATTTGTCCTTCAGCTGTTCTCGTAAACATTTTGTTTTGAAACACTTTTTTCTTATAGATGGAGATAAGGTGGGGCGAGACAGACTGAATGTATGGCTGGGAATGACAGAGCAGTTCTCGACCCCGTGATTTTGATTAACACAGAGAAGGGGCGAGTAAGGGTAGTTTTATTGAGACGCTTAGTTGGCGTTCAGAAATTCGTGCATAAGAGTAGAAGCACATTTTAAATTTTATGGTCCAGGTAAATTGACCTTGATTTTGGCGCAAGGCCGTGACTAGAATAAATTAATACTGCAGGCTGAGCCCGCGTGGCTGCACCAATCAGATGTAGGAGTCTAGACGGAAGGTTGCAGATGTGACTTTAGTATTTAAACACGTACAGAACTTAGATAGTTGCCACATGTAGACCTTTCCAGCTGCGAGGTGGACGGCGATAGTTATCTGCCTGATTGAGAGACATAGAGACGCAGTTAAGCAGTCCATGTTATGAGGAGCGTTGATCCATTGAAGCTCCAGAGCCTAAGCCCACTTGGTTTGATATATGAACCCACAGCGATGATATCCAGCGCTCTCACTCCCAGGGAGGGCCGCATGGTGAGAGTCAATTACTAATTTGTCAAAATGCAATTGAAACGTTCCAGCTACTTTGAAGACTGTTGAAGAGCTACCGCCAGACAACGCACTGTTGTACAAGCACGTGTGATTGGGATTCTCCATGGCGTGTAATGAGGAACTTTAATATTATAACATGTCTCATTGGAAATAAGAAATAATAGAATTTAAATTGTATTATCCGTCGCCACGTGCGCGGATCCTTTTTGGTATTTAAACTTCATATGAGTTGCAAATAATGAGATTAAGTTACCAGTTTTATAGAAAATTTTAGTTCCACAGCTTAGTTAGAAATTCAGTTGCCTTTGAATTGATATTTATGTTTATATCCATCATGTTACATACTGTAATTAAACTGCCCTACAGTTCTGCCGAAATTCAAATCAATTGATTTATTTAGTTTTTAGAATGAAAGTATTTTCTTTGTGTGTTCGTCGATTGTGGGAGCGGACCTCGTAAGAGTGTAAGTCGAATTTCCCTCTTAACCCACATCGCGACACTTATATTTACATTTAACACACCTACACGCAAAGAAACCGCCATCGTTCGTCGACCACACTCTTTTTAATTCTGTTGTCATGATTCGAGTGTTATTAAAACTCACGCAGAGCGTGAGTTGTTGTTTTTACCAGGGCCATGAGAAATTGGCTGGTGGCCTTGAACGGTCCTCGCGAATTATAGTTGGTGAGTAAATAAATGTAAAGTTAAACTGTTAGATTCACGCTTGTCGGTTTTAATGTTCGTGATTAATAAGTAATGGAGTAGGGGTGAAACAAGGTGGGGATAGTTGACATTGTTAAGTATGACTAGACAAGTTTTGCACCTTAACTGGCTGGTAGAATAATGCAGACGTATTACTACAATTAAAATGGTGGAAGGTTTCGGCCAATGAGATTGCTGAACTAATTGGGCCAGCGGACTAGCACTGCTGGGTAGTTAGATAGTATAAAACATCGTGTAACGTTCAGATTCATTGAGTACAGACGAGAAGCCAAGCATCGTCCCGTGAAGTATCTCCGGCTGGCCAGTACCTGAACTGTGTGCTTTGAAGACTAGAGTCCTTGCTAACGGACTGACTGAGCTCTAGAAAGAAAGGTCTGAGTGGGCTGACCTTTAAAAGCCCACGCTGCGCTATTTTGATGTTCGCGCCTACCAGTAGGCGTGACCAATGGTAATATACCTTATTTGTTTAAGCATAATAGAAGATCAGAGATAGAGAGAGAACAACAGCCTCATAGGAAGTCTAAGGAAACCCCAGCTGGCACTCGACCACGATTGTCCTGTATTATAGAATTATCTCCATAGTATGACTGAAGTAATATGGCACATTGTTGATGAATTGAATAGTGATTGTGCATATATATATATATAGTTTTTTTGCAACTGCCGAATTACCTACAAGCCGAAGTGTGCTTCTGTAGGCTTTGAACGTACTGGGCTCTCCTAACATTCAAGCCCATATGATTTATGGATAGTTTGCCTGGCGACTGGCCAGTGGCGACTCAACTGTCACTTTAGATTGATATCTAGTTTCGTATAATATACCTATTTGCTATTGATTGCAATACATCCAATAAGGAACCATAGTTACATGAATATCATAGGTTAAGTTAGTAATTAGAATTTTTTGGTTTGAATATATACCTCTATTGTTTTTTGTTTTGTTATTAATATTTATGTAAAATATGGCCTGACCGGCCTGACATATATAGATACTCTAGTTGTTTAATACTTTTCTTGTGTGGTTGTGTCCTAGTGTGAGTTAGCTGCCTCTCGTGCAGTCGTAACATCCCCAAGACCCTAACTCTGCTCGTGACATCTGTCACATACTGAAACGCCAAAAAGATTGAAATTAAACACAGGTAATAGATCTAGATAAACATGCGAGTTGACCGTATGAAACTCTTTTGCAAGACATGGATCTTTTGTTTTAATTAATTCCTCATCTGTCACTGTAGTAACTTAACATGTAAAGAAAAAAAATATTTCTAATCAAAATATGATATTTGAAATTGTGACAATACATGCATTATGTTGAAACTAGACACAACTCACCACCCAAAACCTGGAATTCACAAAGCTGAAGAAATGGATTCGGATTCGAATGAGTGACGAGAGTGGGAAAGACGTTGATCGTCTGGACGGGCAGGAGTAGCCTCTCAGCAAATCTCATTTTGTAGACTGGAGTAGCTCTCGTACTATGATCTAGATATTCATGGAATGTAACGTTATTAACGTCAAGGAAGGTGATCCTGTAACAACGCATTCGTTCTTCAAGTCCTTGAAAAGAGAAAAAAAAAAAAGAAAACATTATTCACAGCATGCAGAGCCAAAAGACGGGGAATGGACTAAACAGTAAACTTTTCTACTCTACAATTACTGTAACAGTCAGTAAGATTCGAGTTTGAGTTGAGTTTTACGTCGCACCGGCATGATAACGGCAACATTGCTATTTTCTACGTCTGTTTGGGTTGTTCTTTATTTCGAATTCAGAGCTTTTAAGATTAACATAGAACTAAATACGGAGTCTACTAAGGACAATTTCATGTCTCCGATTTTGTTGGGAGGCATGAATGTACTGTCGAAGTCGATCCTGGATAAAGTGTAATATTTGTTTGCTCATCCAATCTTTCTTGCCATCTGGATTTAATGAAGTTATTAATAACGGGATTAAAGTACGTGTGCGCGTTATTTCAGTTGTTTGGAGACACATTTTGAATTTCACTGGGCTGTCCTGACAATCTCTCTGGTGTTTACGTGTCCAAATAAAACTCTTTTTCAAAGCTTAGCAGCTGTCACTCATGTAGATGGGCTCATTCCGATCATGGACGTGGACGTACAGGAACTACACAACAATATTCTTCTTCTTTTTATGATGTCCATCCAACCACTAGTCGGTATAATTTCTCACTCAAATCGAACCATGATATACAACGCATTATTTGAGTAGAACTGAAGTAAGACACAGAACTGATGCTCACCTTCACCTCTGACGTGCATCACTATTCGGTCTACGAAATATAAAAAATTCCTGAAAGTGAGGGTCCAGCGCGCAGAAGGGTCATCATGAAGAGAATGACAACAGTGATGAGTTAAGTCCATTTTGTGAACAACTGCACCATCTACAGCTTTTTCCGGACCTGAAATTCTGTTATATATTGTTGACTGCGCAGTGGGTTGTTTGAGAGCCACATTCCGACCTTGGAGTAAGAGAAAGAAAAAGTAAAAGAGAAAGACAGAAACATTGAACAGCTTCAGATTAATATTTTTTTTTCTTTTTACGGTATGTAATACACACGCTCCATATTAAATGATAGAATTCTATTAAAAAATGAAATAACAGAGAGAGGGGGTCCACATACTTCTCGTCTTGCTTTTAGAAAAAACAAACATTTTACGGTCGACTTTAGCTATGTGAATTTTTTTAACGCCCAAAGCTGTTGCTACTAAAAAAGAAAATGTTAAGGTCCTATGTCTTTGTGGGTCAAGAACTAACAACTTTTCACATAAGGGTGTGGTCTGTTTGAGTTTTGGGCTTTACGGCGCGTCGGCACGATAATGGCCGATTTGCGCCCTTCACGGTCTATTTGGGTACACTTTTATTTATTTATTACTTCGTTTTCAGAGCTGTCAAGTTTAACATAGAATTAAGTACATTCATATAATTTCAACACACTGGCAACATTCTTATAAAGTTATTTTGTATACATCTGCAAAGAGTTTTGTAAACGAGTATAAAAGTTATTACATCATGTAGATCTTAGCCTCTCTCAAAAAGGACATTATAGGTTGCGAGTCCATGTTAAAAAAAAACCCAATTCTTTCATGGATCTACAGGCATAGTGCTTTCTTCAGAAATGCGTGGTGTTTAAACATTCAGTTAAAATAGGTTTTATTGGCAGTTGGTATTTGCATGCCACACACATTTGGGGAGTAAAAAACGGTGTGTGAGGTGGGTATGACCCAGGCCAAGTCTACTAAGGACAATTTCATCTCTCCGATTTTGTTGAGAAACATGGGCCTACTGTCCAGGATGATCTTAGATAAAGTGGAGTTCATTCGATGTTTGTTCATGTAGTCTTTCCTACCATCTCGATTTAATGAAGTAGTAATAGCAGGTTTGAAGTCAATGTGTGATATTTTTAGGTTTGGTGGTGAATGTTTCAATGTTTCTTGGCCAGCGTATCTGCTGTTTCATTACCCTTAATGCCAATATGGCCAGGGATCCAACAGAGAACAATTTCATATTTCTTGTTGGACAGTGGAAAAAAATGTAACAGATGATTGATTTCATGGGTTTTCAAATTTGGGTTTTTTAAAGCCTGGAGGCAGGACAAGGAATTAAAAAAGATCATGAAGCGTCCTGGTCGGGAATCGGATGTAAGATTTGTGGCCAAGTTGATTGCATAAATTTCAGCGTAAAGACAGAGTCCTTCGGACTGAGACTGAGGCATTTGGTTTCGCCATCTGCTCTTGAGGATGAGGCGGATCCTATTGAATCGTGGTCTTTAGAGCCACTTGTGTAAAAAGGTCTGTGATCCGGGTATTTACAGTTTATCTCTGGAAATAGTTGTTTGTAGGTCTCTGGCATGGTGTTTGTTTTATGTGTTAGCCATAGTGGGATGGCAGGAAATGGGTCATTCTCCACCTTACCTATTTGGTTTTTGGGTCTTTGCGAGCAGAGACCGAAACCGAAGGCAAAAAGGAGGAGTGAGACCATGAGAAGATTCAGATTGGGCTGAAAATATATTGTAAGCGAGATTGTCTGGATGAGAAGGCAATTTTTAGTCGTACTGAAGAGAGAGTTTGTGTCTTCTGTTGGATAAGGATCCTTCATTTACCTCCACATACAGACTTTCGACCTGAGAGGTACGGAAATTGATCCAGAGCAAGACATAGCCCTTGGTTGTGCACAGGGTCTAGGATTTTCAGGTGCACCACCAAGGGCTATGTCTTGCTGATCCATAGATGATACAACCATAGCCTATTTTAGATCTGATCAGGGACCGATAGACATGAAGCATGGAGACTCGATCCCCACCCCAATCAGTTCCTGAGATAGTCTTTAGGATATTAGGAACTTCTTCACAGGAGAGTTTAAGTTATTTTACATTAGGAGCAAAAGTTATTTTTGTCGAAAATAAGACCTAGAAATTTGGCCTCTCCCTTCACTGAAACTCCTTGATTCCCATGAAGGAAAAGACCCGGATCTCTGTTAAATTTCAATTTATTATTAAAGTGGACGTCGATGGTATATGGTGGAGAAAATTCAAATCCGTTTGCATCGGCCCATCTCTGGAGGGTGTTGAGTTGCAGTTCCAGTTTTTGCTCTATTCCATGTTATCTGGCTAGACCTTGTTAACGCATACAGATCAGTCCCTCACTCCTTGCTGTGGGTGGGACTATGGATGTACCATGTTAAAGACCACGCGACAAACTTCCTCAATTAATATTTTGAGAGCTTCAAAGTGAGACTCGCAACAAAGGAGTATAACGCAAAATGGATACAGCTGCAAACAAGCATTGCGACGGATTGTACAGTTTCTCCGATTCTCTTTGTATTAGCTATGCAAGGTTCCAAGGTTGTCATAGCCGAAGGGTGGGAATGGGGACAAGCTCCCATTGTCTATAAAATACCCCTCACGGCGTGCGTCTCCAACAGCCGCTGACAACTGAGTCCAGCTCCTAGCCTGCTCGCGTGGCTTAGATATAAGCCCGGCCGAACTGCTACTACTGATAGGAGAAGGTGCGAAGGCGGGTAACTTGGCGCATGAAAACCAGTGCTTTGGGTAGATGGGGTACATCGGTCCAGGAAGACAGCTCATCTAAGAGAAGGAAAACTCTGATTTCAAACCTCCGCTGCCTTGCGGCCATACCCACACATGGGATAGGCTTCGAGAGTCAACCCTGAGTCGGATTCCCTAAGGCAGTCCGAGGCTGTATATAATAGCAACGTTCTGGGAACTGCTGGGTCCACACACAACCCCCACCCTCCCCCAACAAAACCCACTATAGTCTGTCTCCCCTGCCAATGGCAGGGGCGACAACAATTAAATAAAGAAATAAAATATATATTTGTAAACATTTACCGCCCTTGCTGTGGGGACAAATCCTTCTAAATTAGAAGGATCCCCCACTACCTCCCCCCCCCTCCTCACCCATGATAGGAATCTTTACTCTCTCCTTTTTTTTTTTTTTTACGGGCGCCAACAAACAATGAAAGAAGAAGATACCCATAAGGGATCCTTTTTGAGGGCTAGGAAAGCCACGAAGAAGACACCAAGACAACAAGAAAACACCAACAAGAAATAGGGGGCACAAATGCCAACGGCAGTGACACCTCCCAAAATAAAGATCTCAATTCGTAACTCCTGCGACGACACTGGAACCATGTGTATCGGCGTTTGCCTTTCCAGTGGACCATTCCAGTGACGTGGAGAGGGGGGGGGGGGTCTGCTGCATGGGTAACAGCTTGCCCTCCATAGCGAAATACCCAGACTTTGCGTTCTCTGGAGAGGTCACTCCAGCTTCGCTTCACAGCGTCGACAAAACACGGGAAAGCAGCAGTCTACCGGTTATAAGTCTGCATGCTCAATTGGCCACTCTCTGGTGTGCAGCAACGTGAGGCTGCGTCCGAAGAGACTGCACCACACGAGAAAAGAGGGCAGACCTCTCATCGACACCAGCAAAACATGAGATCAGGGAAAAGTGGAGGAGTTTGCGCGCGTGTTAGAGGATTCTCTCCCCGGCCCATCCACTACAAATACCCAAGGACGATGGGAACACTTTAGAGATGCTGTCTACAATGCAGCCATGTCCACCTTTGGCAAAAAGACCAGCAAGTCAGCTGACTGGTTCGAAACCCACTTAGAAGTAATGATAACAGTCATCGAGGCCAAAAGGAATGCCCTGACAGCATACAAAACCAACCCCAGTGAGCAGAGCCTCCAGGTTCTCCGTGCTGCTCGCAGCCAAGCAGGCATTGGGCCCAACGCATAAGAAAACGGGCCCTTTGAAATCAGCTACAGGCGAGGTGATTCAGGACAGAGAACAGCAGATGGAGCGCTGGGTAGAACTCTACACTGAGCTATACGCAAGGGAAAATGTAATTACAGAAGATGCCCTGAATGCCATAGAGTGCCTACCAGAAATGGAAGAGCTCGACGCAGAACCAAGCATAGATTAACTCAGCAAAGCCCTGGATTCTCTGGCAAGGCACCAGGGAAAGACGGCATTCCCGCTAAGTACTGAAGTGCTGCAAAGAGACGCTGATCACTGAACTGCATGATATCCTCTGTCTCTGTTGGAGTGAAGGCGAAGTTCCACAAGACATGAGGGATGCTAACGTCGTCACACTGTACTAAAACAAAGGTGACAGGAGCGATTGCAATAACTATCGCGGCAAATCCCTCCTTAGCATTGTTGGGAAAGTCTTTGCACGAGTCGTACTGGGGAGGCTCCAGACACTTGCAGAGCGAGTCTACCCTGAATCACAGTGCGGTTTCCGTGCCAACAGATCCACCATAGACATGATATTCTCCCTCAAACAACTCCAGGAGAAATGTAGGGAGCAGAGACAGCCACTCTTCATTGCCTTCATAGACCTCACAGAGGCCTTCGATCTGGTCAGTAGGGACGGCCTCTTCAAGATATTTCCCAAGATCGGATGTCCACCCAAACTTCTCAGCATCATCAGATCCTTCCACGAAGACATGAAAGGCACCTTCATCTTCGGCGGCTCAATATCAGCTGCCTTCAATATACGGAGTGGAGTAAAACAGGGTTGCGTCCTGGCTCCAACCCTGTTCGGAATCTTCTTTGCTGTGATGCTGAAACACGCAATTTGGTCCGAACCAGGTCAGAGGAAAAGCTCTTCAAGCTCACCAGACTAAGAGCCAAGACTAAAGTCCAGCTGAGGTGCCTGCGTGACTTCCTCTTTACAGACGACGCTGCGGTAACTGCCCGCTCAGCTGAGGATCTACAGCAGCTCATGCCTCTTCAGAGATGCCTGCCAAGACTTCGGGCTTACCATTAGCTTGAAAAAAACAGAAGTTATGGGACAGGACGTCGACTGTCCTCCAGTCATCAGCATTAATGACCACGAGCTGAATGTCGTCCATGATTTCGTATATCTGGGCGCAACCATCTCAGATACCCTCTCACACGACACAGAGCTCAACAGGCACATCGGCAAAGCAGCTACCACCATGACCCGACTAGCAAAGAAAGCATGGAACAACAGAAAGCTGACAGACCACACAAAGATGCAAATCTACAAAGCCTGCGTCGTGAGCACTCTTCTGTACGGCAGTGAGTCCTGCACCTTGCGTGCCCGACAAGAGCGAAAGCTTAATGCTTTCCACATGCGTTGCCTCCGACGCATTATGAACATCACCTGGCAGGACAAGGTCCCAAACAGCACAGTCCTGGAAAGAGCTGGATGCGCCAGCGTGTATACGCTGCTGAAACAGAGACGCATGCGCTGGCTCGGCCATGTCGTGCGCATGGACGACGGACGGATCCCCAAAGACCTCCTCTACGGAGAACTCGCGCAGGGAAAACGTCCCACAGGTAGATCACAGCTGCAATTCAAAGACGTGTGCAAGAGGGACCTAAAAGCTTTGAACATCGACCAGAACAACTGGGAAGCAATAGCCCTCGAACGGGTCAGCCTGGAGACAGACTGTGCAGAAAGGTCTCTCCAACTTCGAAAAGACACTTGATCAGCAGCAAGAGGCAAAGAGGAGAGGAAGAAAACCCGCATTCCAGGCAGTAAGATCAGCCTCAGACTTCATCTGTGCCCTCTGCCACAGAGACTGCCATTCCCGCATCGGACTGGCCAGTCACACCAGACGCTGTACCAGGAAAAACACAGAGCGTAACCCCATAGTCTTCCGA
This sequence comes from Onchidella celtica, assembly GCA_963931925.1. NCBI lineage: Eukaryota > Metazoa > Mollusca > Gastropoda > Systellommatophora > Onchidiidae > Onchidella > Onchidella celtica. The sequence continues at coordinate 3,593,187 of OZ007584.1, read as the reverse complement.
GACTGAAGGATGCCTACTAGCTATTCAAATACAGCTAAAATCCAGTGAGCAATACTCAGATGGAGCTGACTTGGGGGAAGGCATTCTAATGGCACCACTAAAAGCATTCCTGGATGATACAACAATCCTGGCTTCCTCGCCAGAAGCTGCACCTCGGATGCTTCAAAGACTGGATGAACTAGCATCCTGGTGCAGGATGGCTTTTAAACCAGGGAAGTCTAGAAGCCGTTCCCTAAAAAGAAGAAAAGTGGTCAACACTATACAATTCTAGATAAACCATACCAACAGTCTCAGAGCAGCCGGTGAAGAGTCTCGGCAGATGGTACGATGCTTCTTTGAATGATACAAAACGGAGAGGTGAAGTGCAGATGCAGCTGGCAAATGGTCTGAGGAAAATCGACAAGTGTAGCCTCCTAGGAAGGTTCAAGCTATGGACTATCTAGTTCATGTTTATCCCCAAACTTCTATAGCCACTTCTAGTCTATGGGATTCCAACCTCAACTGTGGAGGGGCAAGAGGCCAAGATAAACCGCTACAAAAGAAAATGGCTCCGACTTTCTCCATGTTTACCTGATGTTGCACCTGAATGCAAACAGGCAAAGCTAGTACTACCACTTAAATCCCTGAATGAGAAATGCAAAGTAGGGAAGGCCCGACTTCATCTAATGTTCAAGGGTTCACAAGATGTAGCAGTAAGAAATATAGAACCTGAACTGAAAACAGGTCGAAAGTTGAAAGTGAGAGAAGCAGTCGCAGCAGGAGACCACTCCCTGCAAATAAAGGAAATCATCGGAACCAATTAGTCGAACAGAAGAGGACTAGGCAAACATTCATATCCGCCGATGTCTACAGCAGAACCTAAAGAAAAGCGAGACACGGTACTTCAAGACATCAAATAGGAAGAAAAAGAAAAAAAACCAGAGTTCGGAAAGAAGTGCAACAAGGAGTGAAAGATCATTGGACAAACTGGGAAAGCTTTGCAAATAGCATATTCGTGGAACGACATCTGGCACATGGCGCCTCTGAAACTGGCGTTCAGTCATCGACCTGCATATGATGTCTTTCCCACAAAGGCAAAATTCACTCGATATATTAAAGAGACTGGCGATGAATGTCGTGGGAAACAGACATTACAACACATTCTTTCTGGGTGCAAGGGCGCATTGGCTTTTTGAAGATACGACTTGCGACACAATCGTGTCCTTGAAATTCTGGCGACGACCATTGCAGTAGAAGTAGAAAAGGCAGAGAAGAAGACTGACAAACCCAGAACAATGACATTCATCCAGGCATCCACACGGCGGTTTCAGAGCGGATCACTTAGTTAATGGCATTCCTCGCCAAGCCCGTCGGGTCAGGCACGGGTCAAGTTAACTCAGCCCAGCTGGGTGGCTTGCGGTAATATCGCTGCTATGTGCTATTACGTATGCGTTGAAAAAATACGCGTGAGCTTCACAGTTTAAGTCAAGTAACAAATGTGAAGATATCAAAAGAAAGTTTTTAATGCTCTTAACAGACACATAATTTTCATGACAAAGTATAAATGTGCATACAACGAGGAAGCGCTTGAAACAAGGGCATATGTAGTGGAAGGTTATTCACAATATAGGTTTTTAAAAAATTCATATTAAGAAACTGACACTTTAAAATCATTTCTTTTGAAATTCAACTCAAAGTCCACTGATTGACCTTCCACACAAACTTACTTTTAGCGCTAGGCATCTTCAAATGCGTTGTCAGATTCCATAATTTACTACATTGATAATGTGCTAACAGGATTTATACACAGAAACTTATTCTCTCGGGTAACTTTCCTACCTAACCTCCACGGTAATAAAAATAATGTGAATATAGCACCATTGTTCACTCACTGAGGTTTCTCACGATGCAAATTTCTACCTACAAGATCTAACAACGCACTTGAAAACACGGAGGCACATTGTTAAAATTCCCACAAAACACTATCGATAGCTCCTGTGATGGAATCTTTAACGTCGTGACTTGTTTCTTCAATTATTTTTATGTTTTTTGTTTTTGCCGGGGAATCAATGATTTCAGCTCTAGTTGTATTTGTAAAAGATGTTCATTCATGGCTGTCTTTAAGCCTGTATGTTCATTTCTTTCTCCTAATGCTTTCGTCACAATTTTTTAATTGTCGAATTTAGTTGCTCCCCGTCCGGTCCTCTTTCTATGCTGGATAATTATCCTGTTCTCGACAAGTCGAGGCAATACGTTTCCAAAATATGGAGTTTGGGTGTTATTTTGTAGGGCAAAGATATTTTCCATCTCCAGATAATACTGTGTTTTATCTGCCATGACTTGGTCCTGGATGGGCCCAGTGGGGACAAGAATGTGAAATAAATGTGTGGGCTTCAGAGTAGCACTTATTACGTGCACTGAACTTCTTCCTAATTGTGTGTGTAGTGTCAATAGTGGCTTGAAAGTCGTGTCGGTGTGGTTGTCATGGGTGTTATTCGTTTCGTGTATTTGTGACAGCGATTTACTATAATAATCAAAAGGTCGGCTATGGTAAATTCAAATGATGCGACATGTGGGATTTAAAGCCTGTAGATTGTGTGGATTTCTTCTGTGGTGTTGTTCTTTGTTGAGTTGGCTCGCCTCAAGCTTTACGCAGATTGTTCTCACTTGTTCTTAATGTCCGTATGGTGTTGGTGGGGGAGTTTTGTTGTTCAGTTATCAGGAAATCGATATCTAAACAATGTTGCTAAATTGTATCATTGCTAAGTATTTCAGTTTAATAGGAGATTCTCTTTGTTTTTCTCACTGTTTAACCCCGGTGACACAACTTCACCTACTGATAAGTCATTTATTTATGCACGCCTAATGACAATTCTTTCTTTACTACACGTCTTAATGGTTGCCGCAAGTGAAGAAGCAACTATGGACAACTTTAAAAGTAGCAATTAATTTATATGAATTTTTAAAAACAAAAAAATGAAAAATCTGACCAGAAATTAAACACTTTTCAAAACTTGCTCAAGATTGAATGAATAATGCAATCACAACCGGACAAAGACAAGGACAGAGAGCAGGTACTGAGCTTTTAATTGATATCTCACACTTCCATATTTTCATGAAAGTTTCAGTGATAGAAAGGCTAACAAAACGGCCAATTTTTTAATTTCGTGGCATCCGATAAGGTTTAGCGGCGGCGGTACCTATGCGCCTGTCAAGACAGGGATCGGCCGTTGATTAATGACCTTCCCGCGGGCGAACTAATTGATCCGCTCTGGTAGTGAGAATTAACCGCCGTATCCAACAATACCCGCACCAGCATACTTTGCAGTTCCCCTGCACACGGGTTACTGGGCGAAGTCAATGACTGGGAATTGGCAGCAGATTTGAAAGAATGGAACGACTATCGCGAGCTGGTAACGACCTGGTGAGGACCTCCGGTATGAGACCAGACATATTACTCAGCTCAAAAGAATCTCACACATCAGTCCTAATCGAGCTAACGGTCCCTGTCAAGAACAGATTTGATTCATAAATGTTTCCACTGAGTAAATTTTTGTGAGAGAGCAGTGAGTAATTTTTACAAACGTAATTATTGTGCGAGCCAGCATAACTTGGTCTCGTAAACAATTTGTTTTGAACAGTTTTTTTTCCTAATAGATAGACAGAAGGTGTGGGGAAGGATAGACGGACAGCGTAGGTGTGCATGACTGAGCACTTTATATCTCGTGTTTTGAACTAGGTTTAGTAGAGAGGGAAGGGGTGAGTAGGAATTAAATGTTATTGAGACGTCTGTTGACGTACAGAAAATCCGTGATCCAGAGTAAAAGCTCGGGGTTTTGAACATGTTAAGAATTTATTGCTATAAAATTACATTTTATTGTCTTGAGTGATTCGACCTTTGATGTCGACCCAAGGTCGTTGCGTAGGGCTGTTACTTAAAATAACTCGGTTCGGCAGCTGAGCTAGAGGTGGTTGCACCAATCAAATGTATGAATCTGGACGGAAGGTCGAGACATAGCTTTAGTATTTAAACCCGTGCAGAGCTTAGATAGATGCCATATGTAGACAATCCATTTATGAGGTGGACGGCGATAGTCCTCAGCCAGATGAGAGACATAAGAGACGCAGTTGAGCAGTCCATATTGTGAGGAGCGCCATAAGTTAAAGCTCCAGAGCCTAAGCTACTTGGTTTGATATAAACCCACAGCGTTTACATCCAGCGCTCTCACTCCTAGTGAGGGCCGCATAGTGAGAGTCCATACTAATTTGTAATGATGAAAGTGAACCGTTCTACTTACTTTTGAAGACAGTTTCAGGGCTACCGCCAGACAACGCATGATTGTACAAGCATTCTCCATGGCGTGTCTAGAGGAAATGTCCATATCATAACATGTCTCATTGAATTAATAGAGTTTAAACTGTTATATCCGTCGCCACGTGCGCGGATTCTATTTGGCATATAACTCATATGACCTGCAAGTAGTTAGAGTGAATAAGTTAGTCTTTATAGAAAGCTGTAGTTTCATTAGTAGATTCAGTTGCCTTTGAATTGATATTTATATTTATAATTATATTTGATACATTAATTCCTGTAATTAAACTGCCCTACAGTTCTGCTAAAAATCAAAGCAATTGATTTATTTAGTTTTTAGAGTGCAAGTATTTTTTTTGTGTGTTCGTCGATTGTGGGAGCGGACCTCGAAAGAGTGTCAGTCGAATTATCCCCATCTAACCCACATCGCGACAGTCCCGTATGAAACAAACATGGAGGTGCCACACGAATCAGGGTCTCCTGATGGATCAAAGGAATGCTGGAATGAAGTCAAGAATATTTGCGATGGAAGTAGGAGCACGGGGATTTGTCGGTTCAACAATGTACTCTCTTCTGAAGAAAATCAATCTAAGTGGCAGGACAATTAGAAGTGTCCTTAAGGAAATAGCAATAACAGCGGAAAAATGTTTCCTGCTGGATTTGGTGTAAAAGAAATGAACACTAAATTCATATAGCCTAAACTTATACCACACAACATGTGGCAGTACTGGCAAAATGGATAAGACGCCTGCAAAAAAAACAACAACAGAAACCAGCGGTACCGGTTCAAATCCAAGGAAGAGCCTGGCGACGAAAGAGTAAAAAGTGCGCGACAAAGACCGAGAGTCATAAACTCGGTATGGCCGGGGATCTAGAAGAAAGAATCCACTCTTCCCCTGAAGATAGTCATCTGCCTCGCTCCACCTGAGGGGTTTCTCACCAGCTACTCGGGGGGCCCTGTAGCACACAAGAAAGTCGTCTGCGTACAAGGAGCCGCTAACGTTTTGTAAAAGGGTTTCAGTAAAGAGAATTAATTTTAATATTGAATAAGGTAAGAGATAGATTAGAGCCCCTGGGGACTCTCTAGTCTTGATCATATGGATCAGAGAGGGTGGAGTTCACATTCACCTTTAAGGAACGGTCAATAAGGGAATTCTGGACAAAGACTGGTAGGTAGCCCCTTAGTCTATATCCATGAAGATCTCTCAGTCTACCGTGCCTCCTGGACGTGTCGAAGGCATTTTCCAGGTCAAAGAAAAACGAAACTACGTGCTGTTTAGAAGCGAAGGCTTCTCGTATGAAGGTCTCCAGATGAACGAGATGGCCCGTCGTGGATCGCTTCGCACGGAAACCGCACTGAAAAGTGGAGAGCTAGAGGATCTGGCAGCTTTCCCAAGTCCAGTTTTGTTTACGTTTGGTTACCATTCGCTCAATCAGCTTGCAGAGGCAGCTGGTGGGCCCTATGTGGCGATAATTTTAGGGGTCCTGATACTTTGCCGGGTTTTTGGGATGGGCCCAGTGTTAGTTTCCGTCCAAGGAGAACATGCTTGATTTTGTTCACTGTTCAGCCATTACCATAGAGCTCGATAGAAGTTACTTTCTAAGTTATCATAACTAAAATCGCTGTAGGAAACACCTCAATGCATTTGTTTCTGCTTTTAAATGTGATCGAAATGGGACAAAAATTGTTTTTACGAACTTACCACTATACCGAAGATAGATTCAATAAGTATATTTTTTAGGATACGATGGGGCAGAGGCGAATCTCTCCCTCTCTTTGTCTTCCCACCCCCCCCCCTCCCCCTTCTATCTCTCTTTTCTCTCACCAGACTATTTTAATTGATTTGTTTTATGGAGCCATCATTGCCAATTAATATTGCATAAAGGTTTAATAACTTAGCGACATGGAAAGGAAACCGATCGCTGTTGTGTCTTATTTTCTACGCAAATAGAGTATAGAAGAGCTGGTTCAGCCGGCCGAGGGTAAAAGGGGGCTTTTGATGCGGCGTGCATGGCCTTTTAAGAAACACGATTACATTTTACAAATATATATGTAATGGCCTCAGGAGCGTATATAAAAATTACACTTTTAATTTGTACAGTTTTTGTTATTAACTAGCTGAAACTCCCAGTATCGTCCAAGATGAAGCTGCTTCCTAGTAGGGAAAAGTAAATCTTATTATAAAGGATTAAAAAAATGACTGGAGTATTTCATTGTGGTGCAGTTGCCCCCGAACTCCCTCCTCTTTTTGTTAAGCTCAACGCTATTGCCTTAAAGACAATTTCGAAAACTATAAAATTGATTTTCTTGGGTGTCAAATAATCTAACCCAATCGCTTTTGTATCGACTAATTGTGTTAATTCAAGTTTCAGGTATTTCCAAATAAAAACTTGTAAACATGTAGAATACAATGATTTTTGTTTTGGCCTCCTGTAGTAAGCACGCGGCATACGAAACGATGTATTAATACGCGTTCAAATCAGTGGGCGCAGATAACCTAATAGAAATGAGTGCATAGTACTCTGGTGCCTACGAAATCTGTATTAAAACTAGAATACGGAAAGTTTTCTAGACCCAAAAGAGAGACAAGCAGAGAATGGTTGGTTCACGGGCTATCCCGGATAATACCGGCCTTGCCTGGAACCTTATCTAGTTCGAAAAAATATATATATCAAGCCCCAGCATCGGACATTGCAATTGGTTGCGATGCTGTCTAAGTATCAATTGTGACTGTATAAACATTCTGAAGGTTATATTTTTAGCGGGTTATTCAGTACCTTTTGCCAAATGTCAGCAATTGCTGCGATACAGTATTAGTGTTTGGCAAAGATATTTGCCATGCTATAAGGCAGCGCTGGTTACAAAGAAAGATAAAATGCTGATAACAAAAAAAAACAACAACACTTCCTTCACAAAAATATAAAAGTAAAGATTTTGGCTAACCTCCACTGACGTATAAAGAACACAGTTTGAGGACGCCTGTGCCATTCAATTCATTTCATAAGTTCCCATCCTTGTTAAACAGTGATATTCCATCGTGTCATTCGTCACAAACCTGATGAACGTATCATCACAAGTTCTCTGGCGTTCAAATCCAATGTCTATAAAATCAAGATTGTCTGCGGAGTCTAAAGTGGACACAGAATCATGATCAGTAAGGTTGTGTAATGAATAATCCTAAATACACACCTCTACATTTATGACAGAGTAGTATTGTGTTATTTGAACTTATTATTTGTTTTCTAACGGTCATGTTCACTTAGTTTGAGTTTTGGTTTTTACGGCCTGTCAGCACGATAACGGACAGTTTGCCCCATTCACGATCCATTTGGGTACATTTTCTTTCTTTATATTTCATATTGAGAGCTGTCACGATTAACATAAAATTAAATACATTCATATAATTTTAACACATGGGTAAACTTCTAAAAAAATGGTTTTATATAGAAATGGAAAACGTTTTATAAACGAGTATAAAAGTTATTAAATTAAGTTGTAGATCTTAGCCACTCGCAGAAAGGACCAAAGGCGTTGCAGACCCACGTCAGAAAAATAATAATTCTCTCATGGTTCCGCAGGGAGAATGCTTTCTTCGGAGATCCATGAAATGGACACATTCAGTTAAAGGTAAAATGCAGTATTGGACCCGTTTCAATTAGTGTTATAAATCAGTGGTTTTTCCCATGTGTGATTTGTTGTGATTTGAACGAATTTGACCAAAAAAATCACCGCAAATGACGCTAAATGCAGGAACCTCCCCCCCCCCCCCCCCCATTTCGATGCAAATTTCTAAAAATTTATAGCACTAATTGAAACGGATCCAATACTGACAAAAATACCAAAGTATGTTTTATTGATATTTGGCAATTGAATGGCACACAATCCGGTGGATCTTCCCCCCTAAGTAAAAAGCGGCGTGTGAGGTGGGTATGACCCAGACAGTCTACTAGTTATAATTTCGTCTATCCGACTTTGTTGCCAGGCATAGGTCCACAGTGGGTTTAAAGTCAGTGTGTGGTATTTTACGTGTTGTGGTGGACGTTTCAGTGTTTCTTTGACCAGAGTGTCTGCTTTTTCGCTACCTTTAATCCCAGTGTGGCCAGGAGTTCTACAGAGAATAATTTCACGGGTCTTCATACTTCGGTTTTTTAAAGTCTGGGGGTAGCACAGCGGATCAGAAAAGATAATGAAGGGTTCTGGTTGGGAATCGGATATAAGCTTTAAAGCCAAGTTGATTGCTTAAATTTCAGCGGTAAAGAGAAAAGCTTTGGGGCTGAGACTGAGGCATTCGGTTTTGTTATCTGCACTTGAAAATGAGGCAGCTGCTAACGAATCATAGACGTTAAAGCCGTCTGCGTATAAGCGTGTGGCCACAAGTAGAGCGATGAGCCAAGCGGTGAGCTACACTGTAGCGAAGCGACGGGAATAAATGCATTAAAACATAAGCAAGGTATCCACACCACAAGCGATTACCGCTAGCTAGGTGCTCGCTATGAGCGACAATAAAAACTTGCCATTTAACATCGCTCATCGCTCAAGCTGTGTGTCGTGACCTCGTGCCCTCCTGCAGGCGTGAGGTTTTTGCTCATCTTCACTTTCTTCCTGTCTAGTGTCTTTTTCCAGCACATCATAAACAAAAGGCTTTTTAAATGCTGAGCCTTAAATTCTGCAAAATGTCACAATATGGCTCGGAAGACGTAAAGGTGTGAGTGCGCATATTTTGAAAAGTCTTGATGCTCACTTTATATTGTAATTATAGTGTTGATTTCGATCCCCATGTGATGTTTCCACTTTCTCTCACTAACTTTCTTCTGACACCATTGTGATGTTTCCACTTTCTCTCACTAACTTTCTTCTGACACCAGCCGTGATGGGCACGGCACAAACACACTAAATAATCGACTATCTCTCTTCTATAAGTTATAACAAACGATATCTGTATTGCTTATATATATACAATAGTTATTAATTCATTCAATAATAATAGGAACATAGGTCATACAATTTCATGTGAATTTCGATGGAATGAAGTTGATGCAAATCAGTACATGATAATTAAAAGGCTTCGTAATATTCAATTTCTAGCACATTTTATAAAACACATGGGTACATTCAGCTTAAGGAAACCTCTCCTTTAGGGGTGTATGGCGCTATCTGGGCACTGGTTCTTCCTCTCTACTCTGGCTTGGCTGCGCAGTTAGGTCAACAGGTATCGGCAGGTACCAATAGGTCGGGAAACCAAGAAGCCACGATGTCGTTAATCAAAGGACAAGAAGTTGAGAAGCCAAGAAGGTGTTGTTCTTCCTCCTCTGTAGAAAAACAATCGTACCTTCCTAATCCACTGCTGGAAGGCATGACTTCCATACTTACTCCATGACGGATATTCATCATTAATACCTTTAACCGCTGACACTGTTATAAGTCAGGCTGCAGCTCCCATACTCCATAGACTCCCATATAGGCAATAGAATAAACGATCAATACAGTTAAAATGATATTTACACGTTCCCCACGAAGAATAACGCTCTCTCTAACAGACCCCATCCTATAAGGTTTCGTAACATATATATATAACGGCGTTTCCGTGACTCTTTCAGAGGCAGTAGTTATACCAAAGTAAACCCACTAGATTTAGGTTCTACAATCATGAACATTAAGTAAAATACACATACATCGTACAATTAACTTACCACTCAGCAACAGCTCAAATGCCGACAAGATACCAAAGATACCACGCTCTGACAAAGGATGTTTGCGGGTTCCCTGACCTTCCCCACTCACAAGACTAGTACAAAGTTACAGTTGCCGTTGTGGTCTCCTCTTCGGCACGAAGCTGGTGAGTGCTCTCAGCGGTCTGAAGTTGGAAGGAGCGTTCGGGGATTTATACCCAGTCGGGTAGCGTCCCAAGACGCTCACCGAGTGTACATTAGTTATCCTAATAGCCACCCCCGTCGACTCCACGTCAAATACTATTGAAGCATCTCTACCCCCCAAGCAATTCCCAGGTGATCTGATCGTCAAGTACGGCGGTCAGGTAAACACTACCCTTTTCGGGTGTCAACGCTTTCCGTTGCATCCCGTACTTTCCCCCTCTGGCCTACAATAACTCTGTCTCCCCGCCGTCAACTATCTTCCCACGCTATTTACACCTTGCCAATCTGTGACCCTGTTACACCCCAACTGAATTGATAGCAAGAAAGTGTTGCGATATTTTGAGCAGATAAAGGACAGTATCTATAAAATATTTTTTTCAATCAGGCATAATGAAAGGTAAAGAAATACATTTTTTTTTCTTCAATATCAATTGAGATACTAATGATATTCAACGTAGCTTTAATGTGATTTTTGTACATTCACTTCCCAACCACTATTTGTATTTCTTTATTAATAATATTAGACTCCCTTCACATTGCAGTGGAAGAAATTTAAAAAAAAACGTCTTTCAGTAATATTCATAGAAGAAATGTATATATATTATTTGTCACGAGCGAGTGAGCGAGGATCAGTAGTTACGAGAAGAGGGTTAGAATAAAGTTAACCCACGGGACACGGGGTAAGGGAAAGCGTGCATGTTGTGAGTGGTGGGGGTCTGAATGAGGCGAGAGCGCTGTATTACTATCACTGCACACTAAGACGTCCTAGAGAGCGGACGCAGGAGAAAGCCCCAGAGGGCGAACATAAGGAGAGCAGTCGGAAGACTTGGGAGTATGGTTTTTCCAGTGATGACTGGTAGGTGAAACGATGATTGATAATTATGATTGATGTATAATATTCGTCTATTAGCATGATGTAAATAAGTAGATGTGAGGAATGTGGAAGTCCTTGGTACTGTATATAGCAATGTGCGCCATGAGCGATAGATGTAAGTTAAGTTCATGGATTTGTAGCGAGAGTGAGTATTGTGTACTACGGTGGAGGTGTGTTACCGTAGGATGTGTGGCGAGTGAAAGATGGACTATTGTGTGTACGCTTCATGAGTTGTAATGAGGGGTGAAGTGAATAGGAATGGTATGGTATTATACCAATGTAATGTTACTCTTGTAGGTGCCGGGGACGGGCCGAAGAGCCGCCTACGGTGAGCACAGGGGATAGGCCAGCATAGGGCCGGAGGCCACACATAGGCCAGGAAGGAAGCTGTCGGGGCAGGACAGTAGAGGCACATGAGTCGTGGCAGTCTGGCCACCGACAGGGACGTATATATGATCGTAAATGTGCTATTGAAATGCTAATGTGCTATTGCCATGTAAATGTGCTATTGAAATGCTAATGTGCTATTGCCATGTTGATGTGCTATTGGAATGCTAATGTGCTATTGCCCTGTTGATGTGCTATTGGAATGCTAATGTGTTATGGCAATAGGAAGGGGCTATTGAGAGACTGCGGTGCCAGTGAAATATTAATGTGCTATTAAGACCCTGAGAGGAGAGGCTGAGGCCGAAGTGTCTTTAGAAAGTAATTACCGGGTTGTGGACCCGAGGAAGAGTGCATGTGGGAATAAGGCCGTTGGACGGTAGTAAATTCAATAGTATAGTGTATGTAATTGCACTTTTATCTGTATCTTATTGTATAATAAATGTGTGAGTCTGATGGGTTGTTCTGTTAAGTGTTATACTTGTTCGTTCGTGATTGTTGTCTTGTTATAATTATTACATCTCCCAGTCTGGGATTTGTGACATTGGGGGCTCGTCCTGTTTACCTGTGGTCATTTTGACATTGTGTATTCGTCATATCTAGTTGTTTTTCTGTTGTGGTAGGAATTTGTGCTGTTGTCCTTGTTCGTGGAATGAATGGAAATTTCATGATGGTATAATTTATGTATATTTATGAATATGTATTGATGCATGTATTTTGATGAATATGTATTAATGTGTACTTAAAATTCTGCAGAGAGTGTGTGTGCCAGCCTGTGGAGGTCAAGCAGCCAGAGCTCCGAGAAAGGGGAGGAACTTAAGTCTAGGGGAAAGTTAAGTAAAATTCAAAATTTTTGTGCCCTGGATTGTGGGCTGTTCCTTTAATCTGTCTTTTTCTCTGTTTTTCTGTTTTTGTCGTTATAGATTATACGGACGGTGGCGCGGGTTTGCTGTGGTGAGCGTAGTTTATCCTCTTCGGGAGGTGGGCTAAACTTGGAACCGCGTTCATCACAGCGAACAGTTCTATAGGGACCTGTATTTTTGTTTAGATTGTGGCGTTCCATCTTCCTCGATGTTTTAGGAAGACGTTTCTCTTGTCCCTCTCTTACCTATCTGTAGATACGTTCTTTTTTTTCAGACTCTGTTCTTGTTCGTACCTTGTAGTGTAATCGGCGTAGTTAGGTTGCATTTTTTTCCATTATAGTTTTTTTTTAGAAGCTTTGTCCTAGTCTGGTTCGTTGTCTTTGATGTCCTGGTGGTCCTTCTTCTGAATTTTCTCATTCTTGTCTTTTCTTTTCGCTTTTGTTAGTTAATAGTGCTATACATTGTATGAACATAGAATTAGTTAGAGAGAGTATGCTATAAAATGTTCAGTAGGTAAATTTCTGAATTGTATTTGAGACAATTGGGTGTTGTTATATCTGGTGTGATCTCAGGTCTCTGGTCATGTCGTTAGTGATCATACCGAGAGGTTGGTCTTTTTCATAATACATACCATAACCATAAATCTGTGAAATGGCGGATCTCCGTGAGCTCATGAAATTGGGTACGGAACTTGGCCTTGAGGGAGAGGAGCTGCGCGGCTGGATTAAAGAACAGCAGGCAGAATTGCGCGATGAGCGTGCTAAGGATAGAGAGCGAGAAAAAGAGGCTCAGCAGCAGGAAAAAGAGGCTCAAGAGCGGCAACAAGAAAGAGAGGCTAAGGCTCAGGAACAGGAAAGGGAGTTAAAGTTAAGGGAGATAGAAGCTCAAGAACGGGAGATAAAGTTAAAGGAGATAGGGGCGCAAGTAAAGATCGCAGAATTGGAAATCAAAAAGAATGCGCCAACAGAAACAGTTGAGCGGCAGGGACAAAACAAAGGTGGCGTTAGGATTAAGCTGCCTACGTTCGACGACCGGAAGGACGACATAGACGCCTTCCTTTACAGGTTCGAACTGAACGCACAACTGCAATGGGGGGAGAATAAACAATTATGGTCCACGTGCCTGGCTTCCTTGTTGCAGGGGCGAGCGTTAACCTACTTTAAAGAGCTACAGCGCGAAGACGTAAATGATTACGATAAGCTGAAGTCTTTGCTGCTTCGCCGATTTGCGCGTACGGAGGAATATTTCCGGGAGCAGTTTAGGCGAGCACGTGCGGATACCAGGGAGGACTTTGCTGCCTTCGTCGCGAGACTAGCAGAATATTTCACGAACTGGGTGGACTTGGCGCATGTGGGCGCGGATTTTGCTAAATTGAAAGACCTAATGATCCGTGACCAGCTGTACGCGTCGTGCCATAAAGATCTGGTGGCTTTCCTGAAAGAAAACGAACCAGCGACGGTGCAGGAGGCGTCTAAGTTGGCGGAAGCATACCGTACGGCACATCCGTCCAAACCAGTCGCGAGGGCGTACGTACAGGATGCTGGTTACGTCGCCGTGGTTGAGGGGTCGCCGGCAGGACATAAAGACAGGTCGCGTCAGCGTGGTGCCTATAATGGGCAAGCCCAGGGGCAACGTAGGGGGTATCACCAATCACCTGCATATGGATCCGTTAAGTTGGACCGAGCAGGAGGGCTAGGTCGCGGTAATGGCCGAGGGCGATTTGTGACCTTTGCCGACGACCGACGGCATAGGGACTTTGGTTCCAGTCGCGATGGGTCACGGGGACCCAGGTCTAGCGGAGCACAGGGAGCGGAGTGTTGGACTTGCGGACGCGTAGGTCATTTGGCACGGGATTGTAGGACCGCGAATTGTTGGAACTGCGGAAGAGCAGGTCACATCAGGGTAAATTGTCCTGCAGGTAGGATAGCGGCGAACGTGGATGACAATCGCAGTGGCGCCAGTCCATGTTCCCCTAATAAATTTCATCATGCGGCCGCGTGTGTTACATCGGACAACGGAGGCGGACAGTATTCTAAGTGTCCCAGTTGTGAGAAGTTATTATCTTCCGGTGTTTTACCTTGTGGGAGAAAGATCCCCGTTATAAATTCATGTCATACAGGAGGTGGTCTTAGGGTTTATCCGGGGTTTGTTGGGGACGAACCGGTCTCGGTTTTACGTGATACAGGATCTACCGTTGTGGGAGTGCATAGGGACTGCATTCGGGATTCACAGCTTACAGGTGAGACTGTCCCGTGCATCCAATTTTCAGGGGCCATTGAGAAATTACCCATGGCAAGAATAGTGATAGATACACCTTTCCTTAGCGGGGAAGTCGAAGCAGTCGTTGGTTGTTTTCCAGGCGCCCAGCTCATCATTGGTAATGTGTCTCGGGTAGTTTCCCCTTCCGAGGAGAATGTGCAGGCATGGTCGCAATCAAAAGGTATTGACTTTTGTGCCGCAGTCGAGACACGTCGACAGGTACGTGATAGGAGTAAGATTAGACCTTTGGCAACGCCAGCGGTCAACCTGGATATCACACCAGGGCGCTTGGCGACATTACAAAAGGAGGACCCATCATTGAGTCCATGTTTTGAGGAGGCGCGAACGGAGAAAACGAGGAAATATAAGAACAGCTCGTCTTCCTTTGTTATTCAGGCGGGCATTCTGTTCCGTAAGTATGTAACGGTGGCCTCCATTTTAAAGCAGGTCGTTGTGCCAGCGTTGCTGATCGCAACAGTATTGCATTTGGCACATGATGTCCCATTAGCGGGTCATATGGGTATAGCTAGAACCAAAGAAAGGGTTCTTAAAAATTTTTACTGGCCATCCATCGACAGAGATGTACGGTTATATTGTAAGACATGCAGTGCGTGCCAAAAGACGACGCATAAGGGTCGTACACCCCAGGCTCCTCTTCAAAAGATCCCCACGGTTTCGGAACCGTTTAAAAAGGTTTCGATAGACTTTGTTGATTTAAGAGAAAGATTATCTTCAGCGCGCACTATAGCAGAAGAAGCTTCTAGTATCGCTTCAAAAAGAGCAAAAGCCTATAAAGATAGAGGATCCAAACTGAGAATTTTTAAGCCAGGAGACAAGGTCCTATTGTTATTACCTACGGACCATAATAAGTTATTGATGACATGGAAAGGTCCTTATGTTATTGAGCGAGTTGTTTCAAAGGTAGATTACGCTATCCACATTGATGGATCGAGTAAGGTTTTCCATGTTAATATGCTACAGAGATTTTAGGAGAGACCACAGTATCTGTGTGCACAGACAAAACAGAGGAGACTGTCTTCTCTATTGCTTGTACGGGGGTCGTAGACCAATTAGACAGTGACGTAAGCGACACCGAGGCGCAGGAAGAGATACAAATTCAATTGCCGGAGTTAACTCCGACACAAGGTTACAGGGACGTAAAATTTAACCCTGACCTTACGAGTTCAATGAGTAGGGAACTTAAGACCCTGTTAGCGTCATTCCCGGATGTTATTACGGATTTGCCGGGTCGCACTACAGTGATCCAGCACCAAATAAAGTTGACTTCGGATAGGCCAGTATCTCTTAGACCTTATCCGCTGCCTTTTTCTCCGAGAGATAGAGTTATAAAGGAAGTTGAGACAATGTTGAAGTTAGATGTGATAGAACCATCAACATCGCCGTATTCATCACCCATCGTCCTCGTGAAAAAACTTGATGGATCGGTGCGGTTCTGTATTGATTTTCGAAGATTGAACACTATTACGGTAGGCGATAGGGAGCCTATTCCGTTTCAGGAGGAACTAATAGCTTCATTGGCCGGGTCCACGTGGTTTTCCAAGATAGATTTAACGAAAGGTTATTGGGAAATCCCTCTTACTGAGGAGTCTAAACAATACACGGCGTTCCAAACGCCCATTGGATTATTCCAATTTAAGGTCATGCCATTTGGGTTGGTAAACGCGCCAGCGACTTTTGCACGATTAATGAGACTGGTATTGAAGGACATACCTAATGTCGTGTCATTCTTTGACGATATAGCATGTCATACGTCGACATGGTCTGATCATATTCAGACACTAACAGTAATTTTTAAACGATTACGTCATTTTGGGTTAACTGCTAAACCCGCAAAGATGGATTTGGCATGTCCAGAGATAGTATTCTTAGGACATATCGTGGGTGGAGGTGTTCAGAGACCTGAAGTAACAAAAATTGACAAATTAGTAGGGTTGCAAATCCCTAAAACAAAGAAACAAGTCAGAAGCTTAGTGGGAATTTTAAATTATTACAGAAAGTTCATTCCAAATTTTTCCTCCTTGTCATCTTCTCTTACTGACCTTACTAAGAAGGGACAACCCGATAAGGTCCAGTGGACGTCTGAATGTCAGACAGCATTTGATAATTTGGTGACAGCATTATCATCGTCACCCATTCTGATATTACCCGATTTTCGATCTAATTTTATCCTCAGAACGGATGCGTCGGACTCTGGTGTCGGCGCTTGTCTTCTACAGGAGAAGAACGAATGTTTACATCCTATATGTTATGTTAGTAGGAAGTTATTGCAGAGAGAAAGAAAGTATTCTGTGATAGAGCGGGAGTGTCTTGCCATTGTGGGGTCCGTCCAGAAATTAGGACGTTATCTCATGGGACGAGAATTCTGTATCCCAGACAGACCACAAGCCACTAACGTTTTTGTCGAAGAATCGTTCGTCCAGCCCACGCTTGTCTAGATGGGCATTGGCTTTGCACCCGTATACCTTCGTTATTCAACCAATTCCAGGAACCAGCAATCATATTGCCGACTACCTTAGTCGAGCCTAGGGGAAGAGTTCAGGAGCTTATACATCGGAGGACAGGAACATTGACAGGATCTGTGTGAACGAGTCGTCGACTTTAAAATATTGACATTATAAATATTATATGAAGAATGGTTGATAGATTGAGTGATTTTGATTCTGTATTAGGTATTGTGTTTAGTTAGCTATTGATGATGTGATACATATGTGCATAGTGCAGGGCATATTGATCCCCATATTTTTCCCTGATTCCGGTATTTTATGTGCTAGAGGCATTGGTAGGTCATTTTTATGTAAGTATTGATCACGCTCACTCGTTGACAGTCATCTTGATGCGATTTGAAATTAATTGCATTAATTTTTTTGGGGTGGGGGATGATGTCACGAGCGAGTGAGCGAGGATCAGTAGTTACGAGAAGAGGATTAGAATAAAGTTAACCCACGGGACACGGGGTAAGGGAAAGCGTGCATGTTGTGAATGGTGGGGGTCTGAATGAGGCGAGAGCGCTGTATTACTATCACTGCACACTAAACGTCCTAGAGAGCGGACGCAGGAGAAAGCCCCAGAGGGCGAACATAAGGAGAGCAGTCGGAAGACTTGGGAGTATGGTTTTTCCAGTGATGACTGGTAGGTGAAACGATGATTGATAATTATGATTGATGTATAATATTCGTCTATTACCATGGTGTAAATAAGTAGATGTGAGGAATGTGGAAGTCCTTGGTACTGTATATAGCAATGTGCGCCATGAGCGATAGATGTAAGTTAAGTTCATGGATTTGTAGCGAGAGTGAGTATTGTGTACTACGGTGGAGGTGTGTTACCGTAGGATGTGTGGCGAGTGAA
The DNA here is from genome assembly GCA_963931925.1 of Onchidella celtica. Taxonomy (NCBI): domain Eukaryota; kingdom Metazoa; phylum Mollusca; class Gastropoda; order Systellommatophora; family Onchidiidae; genus Onchidella; species Onchidella celtica. The sequence continues at coordinate 3,575,273 of OZ007584.1, read as the reverse complement.
AGATGGACTATTGTGTGTACGCTCCATGAGTTGTAATGAGGGGTGAAGTGAATAGGAATGGTATGGTATTATACCAATGTAATGTTATTCTTGTAGGTGCCGGGGACGGGCCGAAGAGCCGCCTACGGTGAGCACAGGGGATAGGCCAGCATAGGGCCGGAGGCCACACATAGGCCAGGAAGGAAGCTGTCGGGGCAGGACAGTAGAGGCACATGAGTCGTGGCAGTCTGGCCACCGACAGGGACGTATATATGATCGTAAATGTGCTATTGAAATGCTAATGTGCTATTGCCATGTAAATGTGCTATTGAAATGCTAATGTGCTATTGCCATGTTGATGTGCTATTGGAATGCTAATGTGCTATTGCCCTGTTGATGTGCTATTGGAATGCTAATGTGTTATGGCAATAGGAAGGGGCTATTGAGAGACTGCGGTGCCAGTGAAATATTAATGTGCTATTAAGACCCTGAGAGGAGAGGCTGAGGCCGAAGTGTCTTTAGAAAGTAACTACCGGGTTGTGGACCCGAGGAAGAGTGCATGTGGGAATAAGGCCGTTGGACGGTAGTAAATTCAATAGTATAGTGTATGTAATTGCACTTTTATCTGTATCTTATTGTATAATAAATGTGTGAGTCTGATGGGTTGTTCTGTTAAGTGTTATACTTGTTCGTTCGTGATTGTTGTCTTGTTATAATTATTACATCTCCCAGTCTGGGATTTGTGACATTATTTTCTTGCAAAGCCACAGCATCGGGACCAACAAAATATTGCACCAATGGCTCTTTTGTCCATGTTGCATGTTGTCCTGGTCGACCTAGGTAGCGGCTCACTCGACTATCCCCATCGTGGGCTGAAACATCATCTCACTCTTCAATGGTCTGTTTCCATTCTGTTCGAACCTTCAATGTCAATAATTGCATTATGCAATGCAACGGTATCAAGGAAAATATTAACAGCAGTGTCAACTTTTGTTGATATTGCCATCTTCAACACTCGGCATTTTGCTGCTAGAATCCCAAAGGCACACCCGACACAGTGCATTACTCTCGAATGACGATAATTAAATATGTTCAGATCACGTGTTAACTTTGAATTGATGGGAGTTATGAGATAATGTTTTAGAGGATAAGCTGCGTCTCCGATGAGAAAATAGGGAAGACGGATGTTTGAATTCTGTAGACCAGCTTCTGCTGGGAGTTCAGCAATATCTGCGTCAAGCTGAATTTGTAGTTCAGATTTTGAAAATGTTCCACCAACCGTCATTACACAGAGTGCGGTTTTCGGCGACGAAGAGTGCTATCGCACTTATGAACGAATGTAAATGCTTTTGTTCTTATTTTTTTAAAAATAAACTGCTATTTTTTATGTATCATATCTTGCTGTTGTTCAGTTAATTTATATACTTTGGATAGACAAATGAAACAAAATGAATATACATTAGCTAGTTTGTGAGTTATCTTAATAGTTGCATTAACAATAAATTGAGTTTATTCAAGCCCATCACCCAACAAGGTCCATATTCTAGCTGAATGAATCTCAGTGAGCTACGTACCTAGATATAATCGCTTGTAACGTCCACACATTGAGCTACACCATGATCTATTGGCCAGCTAGGTGCTAGCCTGTAGCTTGAAAATCCATAGCTAGTGGTGTTGCCACCCAAGCTACATCGCTCACAACACGCCCGTCGTCTGATCACAGCGAGCTGGTAGCGCGGCTCGACATGTGGCCACACTGTAAAAGCCTGTGTTCGTCATATACACTGTTTGTCAAGAACAGATTTGATTCATAAATGTTTCCACTGAGTAAATTTTTGTGAGAGAGCAGTGAGTAATTTTTACAAACGTAATTATTGTGCGAGCCAGCATAACTTGGTCTCGTAAACAATTTGTTTTGAACAGTTTTTTTCCTAATAGATAGACAGAAGGTGTGGGGAAGGATAGACGGACAGCGTAGGTGTGCATGACTGAGCACTTTTTATATCTCGTGTTTTGAACTAGGTTTAGTAGAGAGGGAAGGGGTGAGTAGGAATTAAATGTTATTGAGACGTCTGTTGACGTACAGAAAATCCGTGATCCAGAGTAAAAGCTCGGGGTTTTGAATATGTTAAGAATTTATTGCTATAAAGTTACATTTTATTGTCTTGATTGATTCGACCTTTGATGTCGACCCAAGGTCGTTGCGTAGAGCTGTTACTTAAAATAACTCGGTTCGGCAGCTGAGCTAGAGGTGGTTGCACCAATCAAATGTATGAATCTGGACGGAAGGTCGAGACATAGCTTTAGTATTTAAACCCGTGCAGAGCTTAGATAGAGGCCACATGTAGACAATCCATTTACGAGGTGGACGGCGATAGTCCTCAGCCAGATGAGAGACATAAGAGACGCAGTTGAGCAGTCCATATTGTGAGGAGCGCCATGAGTTAAAGCTCCAGAGCCAAAGCTACTTGGTTTGATATGAACCCACAGCGTTTACATCCAGCGCTCTCACTCCTAGTGAGGGCCTCATGGTGAGAGTCCATACTGATTTGTAATGATGAAAGTGAACCGTTCTACTTACTTTTGAAGACAGTTTCAGAGCCACCGCCAGACAACGCATGGTTGTACAAGCATTCTCCATGGCGTGTCTAGAGGAAATGTCCATATCATAACATGTCTCATTGAATTAATAGAATTTAAACTGTTATATCCGTCGCCACGTGCGGGGATTCTATTTGGCATATAACTCATATGACCTGCAAGTAGTTAGAGTGAATAAGTTAGTCTTTATAGAAAGCTGTAGTTTCATTAGTTAGATTCAGTTGCCTTTGACTTGATATTTATATTTATAATTATATTTGTTACATTAATTCCTGTAATTAAACTGCCCTACAGTTCTGCTAAAAATCAAAGCAATTGATTTATTTAGTTTTTAGAGTGCAAGTATTTATTTTGTGTGTTCGTCGATTGTGGGAGCGGACCTCGAAAGAGTGTCAGTCGAATTATCCCCATCTAACCCACATCGCGACACTGATTATCTCTCTAAAAATGTGTTTCTGGGTTTCTGGCATGCTGTTGTTTTTCGGTCATGCCGCGATATTAAAAGTATTGTTTGGTTTATGAGTTAGCCATGGTGGGATAGCAGGAAATGGGTCTTTTCCCAACTCACATGATTGGATTTCGGTGTCGAATTTTGTTAGCAAAGATCGAATAGGAAGGTAAAAGGGAAGGGTGACACTTTGAAAAGATTCAGAATTTTAAAATGTGTTTGGTTGAAAACTAAATCGTTATTGGGATTATCTGAATAAGAAGACAATTTTAATCCTTACTGAAGAGAGAATTAATTTGTCTGTTGACTCCAAATGCGATGTTTTGTGGTTTTACCTTATTTTTTTTTTTTGCAATGGGAGTTGGGAGGGTTTGGATTTGGGGGAGGCGGGGGGGGGGGTGGGGCAGGAGGTTTGTTTGGGGGAGTGGTGAAATTTGGTATCGTTTGAATTTGGGGGGGGGGGGCGGTGTGGGGGGGTGACTCCATAATATATAGGCAGAATACTGTGCCGGTGCCGCTCATGTCTCTATGTGATAACTGAGATTCCCTAATTTAAGAAGCTGGGTAAATGATGATGATGACCTCTGATTTTAGATTCACTAATAATTGAGCTTACCACTATCGCTCTGGAAATGAATTCGTGCCCACGAGAACACTCCTGTAATACCAAATGATATTGTCATTGTATCTGGTAGCGGATTGCAAGTGGTTTCATCGTGGTCTTTGAGCCAGGTTGGAGCTTTGGAATCAGGAGATCTCATACAATCCTCTGTAATGGATTTGAAAAAAAGAAATCGTGAATACCCAAATCATCTAGCTTAGATCTACATTCAGTCTGCAACAGCGTTTACTTTGATATTGATAGAATGTCCATCTGCCATTATGGAAGTATCTTCTTGATGTTAAATGAGGCGTTGGTGGGGGGGGGGGGGGGGGAGGGGTGGGAAGACTTGATTTTTAAATGACCTCAAAATTTTGCGATTGAAAAATTAACTAAAATTAACAATGGCAATATGAAATAAAATGTCAGGATACAGAGAGGAGAAAGCCACACACTTCTAGCTAAATTGTCATTGTATAGTGAAAGTGTAACCTTGTTACACACTCGATATTGAGTTAATTGATAAAGAATAATGATATTTTTGAGTTTGGGTTAAAAAAACACAGACACGATTGCGGACGCTTTGTGCCTTTAACAATTTAGGCGGGTAATTTACTGAAACCTAATTCTAAAAGATTGCTAAGTTAAAATTTCACCAATAAAATTATACTGGGAAAAGATTCGTATAAATGGTACTATCTGTACATAAAAGACTGTGTATAGAATGAATTGCGTAAATACATGATTGTATGTTGAAATCTTTTAATTGACGTTTAGACTGCATACTCTCTCAAAAATGACAAAGTGCGCCACACGTCCATGTCAGAAAATAATTCTTTCATGGACTCGCCTAAAAATTGCCTCCTTGGTACATGAGTGAAACCCTGAAGTTTGGTTAAGATGATTTACTGTCAGTTGGCAATTACATGCTTTTCATTTGGTACCATCCAGCCGGAGTAAAAAAAAATTTGAGGTGGGTATGACCTAGCCGGAATCCACTAAGAACAATTTTGTGTTGTCAGTTTCGCTGAGCAGCACAAGCCTACTTAACTGTCCATATTGATCTTGGACATAGTGCTGTTTGTTTCCTGTTTGTTCATATCATGTTTCCCCCAGCAGGCTATATTGCGAAGATAGTTGCTTTGGTATCCTCGTAGTCTGCATAACTTCTTTGAAGCGAAATGTGTGTAGGGCACCATTTGCTGTAACAGCTGAGGTTGTTCTAGCACGTTATAGTAGGGGGGAGTTAGTTGATCTAACTACAACCCTTTAGAAAACGAAACTATTACAGCTGTAAAATAAATAAACACGAGATCCGACGATAGATTAAATAATACTAAAGTTTAATAAATGTATAGTGAACAATAAATTACTAGGAAGACACCAGCGAAACTAAATATCTACGCCACACAAAAGGAAACTCACTTACTCACCCCACCAACCACTCACACAGGTCTATATATATAAACATTCCTACAGAAAGTTCCCGAAATAAACGTTATCTTTGCCCTCGCACCAACTAACCAATCACGCATCAATACGTCATCAGGTTACATCACTCAAGGCCAAATCTGGCGTAAACATTCGTATCCACAACGTTATCGAATATTCGGGAACATACTAATATTTACTGAACGAGTCAAAACACCTGACAACAAGCGAGCGAGGAAAAAAACTACTCACTAGAAAAGAAGGTCAGGTCACGGATGTTACGAATTCAAGGAAGGGTGTGCCCTCGAGTGTTACGATGGGGATTACTGTGCTCGTGTTTTACGGGGATGGTTAATTATAAATTTACGTGTTCGACTGCATTTAATAAAATATCGAGAGGTTTTAGAAATTACTCTGCCATACCATGCCACATACACTAATAACAATTTCGAGTACGTTATATCAAGGACCTTGTAGGGCCACAAATTTATTACTTAAAATTCCTAACAATTTCGTCTATCTTACATATCAAAAAGACAACATCAGCAGCATCAAATGAAAATACTAAAATACATAACTAGAAGTCTCCTCTAGATTCATAAAAGATTAGAAACTCTATATCATTCTGACTCATTCACAGTTTACTTAGTAATTAATTATCTTCAGAAATATAGACTGCCTACTACCTCACAAATAAAATTCTTATGTCTCAGACGACAATATTAACTCAGTTAATTACTTATAAAGGATCAAACCGTCAAGACACACTGACGTAGTTAAGATAGATCTAGATCTGTTCTAGGATGGGCTGGCAATCCCCAGCCTCATCCAGACACATCAATTACAATTTACAAATGTGTATATCAGTCACTCATTCTAGATCTTAATTGCAAGTAAAACTTTATGGTCTTGCATTCCTTTGGTAGCACTTCTACTGGAAAATTAGGGTCAGATTCACATCATCTCGAATCATTGTGACGACACTTACGATTGGTTCCCTGAAATGATTTCAGGGAACTGGAGAAAATAGCTGTGGATTAGTTCATTGTCTATCCAGGACATAGACATGACTTTAACAGTCTGTTGGTTCTCTCTGGCTGAACCTTAGCCGACCGCCCTCGTAGCTGGAAAGATCTACATGGAAGTGAACTAGCATAAAGATGTCTCCGCTTATCTTCTGCAAATCCCAGCGAACTGCTCAAATTTGATTGGTGCATCCGCTTCAAGCTCAGCTCGCAGCGCCAATAGATTCTATTAATAGTAACAGACAAAGTTACTCAAGTATATCAAAACCCTTCGCAAAGTCTCTACACCCTAAACGTTTTATGTACGAATTTATTCACTCCTTATTCGCCCCGTCTTTCCCTGTTAAAGTACACCCAAACCACGGGGTCGAAAACTGCATCGTCACTGTTAATTTATCCATTCGTTCTATCTTGCCCCACCTTCTTTCCATCTCTAAGAAAAGCGTTACAAAAACAAACTGTCCACGGGAATAGTTCAAGGACATTTGCACTGGCCAAAATCAATGATGACATGAAATAAACAAACCCGTGACCTAGCACGGTAATTCAAATCCTAACCCTGACATATCCCCCACCCCAGTGAAAATTTTAAGAAAAATTTACACGATAAGATCCAAGAAATCCCAAAGTTATTGTGGTAGGGGCTTAAGTAGTACTGTAGAAAAATGAGTCTTAAGCTTGAGAAGAAAAATCTAACTAAGAACGTGCATATTGGATGGACAAACAGCATACAATTATTGATGCCACGTTCTATAGAATTTATTCTATTTAAACATTCTTACTGCACACAATCAAAATTCTCAGAAACATCTATAATAATAATGAGTATATCACTGTATACTGCTGGATTAAAGTATAACTATTATGAAATAATGAAGCCTTACTGAAGGAATAGGCTTATAATTATATAGTCAACACACACAATTGCTGCTTATATACACATTCACACACAATATATTGTTAATTAAAATACTGTGGTATCCAATGGCAGCAGTAGCTCCGGTAGCTTGGTTTGCCATGTCTCTATCTCATTGACCCGCTGACAAGGGCGTCAGGTTTGCCAGAAGTTCAGGTCACAGTCAGGAATGACGCTGGTGGAAAGAGGATATTCACAAAAAAGGATTGTAAAAATGGTTCATAATGTAATGAACAAGATAAATGTGAATCCATCCACCGTCTAGAATTGAGGGGGACAAGCACTATCCAACCCCAATACAAGACACAACACTCTTTAATAGGAAATTAAATGAGACGTGACAAAATATCTGCTTGGGAATTGTCACCGCCCGGGATAGACCGGATAACAAACCGGTATTCCTGGAGTGCAAGACTCCACCTCGTTAATCGAGCATTCTTAGCCCTGTTAGTCTTTAAGAATAACAACGGACGATGGTCCGTTTCAATTATAAACTCGGACATGAGTAGATATCTCGAAAATGCGTTTACAGCAAAAATGATAGCGAGGCACTCTCGCTCGATAATTGCATAGCGGCATTCCCTATCTAGCAACTTGCGGCTGGCGTATAGACATGGCCGCAAGGTATCGTCTCGTTCCTGTAATAACACAGCTCCCAATCCCTTGTCCGACGCATCAGTGCGGACAATAAATATTTGGTTTATGTCTGACAGTATGAGAATGGGGGAAGTGGAAAACAATTGTTGAACGGTACGAAGTGTATCAGCACATTCGGTTGTCCATTTCACTTTATTAGGAAAATTCTTTCTTGTGAGGTCCGACAACGGAGCTGTAAGCGAAGAAAAATTTGGAATGAATTTCCTATAATAGTTAAGAAAGCCCAATAAACTACGAACTTCTTCTTAGTTCGAGGAGGTTGGAGCTTTAAGATGGTATTTATCTTCTTGTCATCTGGAGTCTGAACGCCGTGGGCAATTGTATGGCCCAGAAAATTAATTTCATTATATCCTAAAAACACCTTACTGGGTTTCGCCGTAAGGCCAGCTCGACGAAGAGCAATAAAAACTTGTAGGGCTGCGAGGTGGCCCGACCAATCGGTTTCATAAATACAAATGTCGTCAAAATACGACAATACGGAATTCATACCCTGGAGCAATATTGTCATCATACGGGCGAAAGTAGCAGGGGCTGTAACTAAACCGAAAGGCATATAGCGCCACTGCATAAGACCCAACGGAGTCTGAAAAGCGGTATATTGCTTGCTATTCTCATCAAGCGGAATTTGCCAATAGCCTTTGGAAAGATCAATTTTAGAAAAAATCGTTGCCCTCGCTAACTGAGCAAAAAGATTCTCCTGGTTGGGAATCGGTTCAGCGTCATATATCGTAACCTCATTAAGTTTACGATAGTCAATACAAAAACGCACTGTATCATCTTTTTTTTTCACTAAGACGATGGGTGAGTTATATGGGCTCGTCGATCGCTCTATCACTCCCAGGTGACACATGTTACGTACCTCGGTTATTATAGTCTCTTGTGCGTGCAGCGGACGCGGGTATGGTTTAACAAAGACGGGTATATCCGTCTTTAATCTTATAACATGCTGTACCAAAGAAGTATTACCTGGTAGATCAGTAAAGACAGTAGTAAACTCGTTAAGCAAATCTCTTAAATCTTGTCTTTGCGATTCAGATAAATCTGGATTTATATTTACATCCGAAGTGTTTTCAGAAGATCGAAGTGCGGGGATTGAATTCTCAATCTTAATAGGATCATCATCGTCAACTGAAACCAAGGCCGCATTGGCCTGTGCAACCACATTTCGGCGATTATTCTGTCGATTATCATCGTCGGACAGGTACTGCTTTAACATATTTATATGGAAGACTTTGTCCTCTCCTCGAATCTTGATAAGATAATTTACTCGAGAAAGTCTCTTTAGAACTTTAAAAGGTCCCTTCCATGTAAGAAGGAGTTTATTTTTCGTTTCCGGAAGGAGAACAAGAGTTTGGTCTCCGACGGCCAAGGTTCGCAATCGGCTACCTTGATCACGATATTGTTTATAAAGACTAGCATGCGCAGCTGAAGATTTTTGTGCGAGCTGAGCTGCGTTAAGTATTCGCTGGCGTAAGTCCACAACATATTGATATGCAGACCGCGTATCGTTGTCGTCGGTGTCTGATCCGGCGAATAAATCATGGAGTATGGCCATTGGACCACGCGGCTTACGACCATACAATAATTCGAAGGGGGAAAAACCCGTCGATGCGTTCGGTAGTTCTCGGTATGCAAAAAGAATAGCGGGGAGTTGTCGATCCCAATCACTCGGTTTGTCGGCAGAAACTCGCGCAAGCATACTTTTCATAGTAGCATTCCACCGTTCACAGCAGCCATTAGACTGTGGGTGATATGGAGATGTCAATCTTTGTTTAATCCCGACCAACTCCAAGACTTTCTTAAAAAGCTCAGAGGTAAACTGTGGACCTCTGTCCGATAAAATTTCAACTGGAAACCCAAGACGCGAAAAAATAGTAATAAGAGCTTCAGCGACATGATCAGCTGAAATGTCTTTTAGCGGAATGGCCTCTGGCCAACGGGTTGCGTAGTCAATGACAGAAAGTATAAAACGATGTCCTCTGTCTGACTTGTGTAGGGGACGAACTATATCTACGGCAACGCGCTCAAATGGTCTGGAGACCATAGGCATCTCCTGCAGAGGAGCTCGCGATGCTCTTCCTTTAGGAGTACGTCTCTGACATACGTCACATGTTGATACGAACCGGTTTACATCTGCGTAAATACTGGGCCAAAAAAATTGCGATAGTATTCGAGACTTAGTTCTGGCCTTTCCCTGGTGACCCGCCAAGGAAGTGTCATGCGCGAGACGAATAATGTCGCGACGAAAAGATCTCGGTACTACAAGTTGCATAATGGTCTCTCGCTTACTCCGAAAATTACGATATAATAAGTCATCTTTAATAAGAAACTTAGAGGTATCCGGTGCGGTAGGATCAACCTTAGCAAACAAATGTTTCAATGTGGGATCTGAATGTTGCTCATCATGAAATGCACTAGACGTTATGTTCACTTCAATAGTAGGATTACTCAATGGACTGTCTGCTCGTCGACTCGATTGTAGGCGTGTTGTCGCACAAGCAACACTCTCATCCTCAGTCCAAATTTCCAAGTTACCGATAGGAAACTTATTTACTTGAGGTACATTCCCTATGATTATATCAGCCACCGGATTAGGCAGTACACATGCAGTAACAATACCTGTGAGAAAAGGTGTATCAATATAAACTTCTGCAAGACGGAATCGCTCTACAGATCCGCCAAAAGTAATACAAGTTACCTCCTTGTCCAAAAATTGTGTTGGTCGGACTAGTGACTGTCGAACGCCGATAGTCGTGCATCCGGAGTCACGTAGAACAGAAGCGCGAATCGCGTTCACGCGGCCCTGGTAAAATGTTAATTCACCCAGTTCATGTAGGGCAGACATGACTGGAATAGTCTTTGATTGCGATGAAGATTCAGAATGACCGTCAGTATCATAAGGTGTAGATTTAACCGAGCAGGCATTTGCTGACTCCAATTTCACGTTACAAAATCTCTGTATGTGGCCTACCCTATTACATTTATAACATATAGTACGATTAGGATCGTTTCCACGATAGGGAAGACTCTGTGGTCTATTATAATTATGATTATCATCAAAATGCACTCGTCGCGGCGGTTCCTGAGGCCGGTTATATTGTTGGCCTGGATAGTAGCCACGATAATATGGGCGAGGCTCGTAAAAAGAATAACTCTGGTATCCTCGACGCGGGGATACATTACCTCGATTCGGAAAATCTCTCTGTCTACAAAAAGGCGGCTCTGATTGAGAGCGCGGATTTGGGGCCTGACGACGAGTCGGCCTTGAACGATCGTGTCCGGTTGGCGCTCCTTTGCCTACGTTGGCATAACACGGTGTTGTAGTTGAAGGCTTTTCTAAAGGACGATTTGGGTGGGCGGACGCGTATCGTTCCGCGCACGATGTGATTTCTTCAGAGGATGTCGGTGCCCTCTCTTTAAGGTGGGCGACTAAATCGGAATGACATGCCGTATAGATTTGGTCCTTTAAGACCAAATCGTAAAGTTGGGAATAATTTCCGGTAGTTACGTTCGCGAGCTCAATCCAGCGATCTAAATAATGTTTCAGCCGATTCACATAAGTTGAGAAATTTTCAGATGGCTCAGGTTTACATGAGCGAAATCTTTGATGAAAGCCATCCTCGGTATGCTGGAATCGCTTAAGCAGTGCTGTTTTAAGCTTGTCATAATCATTGGCATCTTCTACTTTAAGGCTGTGAAATACTTCTATAGCCTTACCCGTTAATAAATTGGACAGGCATGAACTGTACATCGCCCGCTGCCATCCGACGCATTTAGCGTGTAACTCGAACCGATGTAAATATGCGTCGATCTGGTCGAGTTTTTCATTAAATGGTGGTAGTTTTGGTTTAGTAGCATAAGTATTGGTGGCAGTAGTGGGTGTTACAAGCGATTGTTGCTCTAACTTTTTCATTGCGAGTTCATGCTGTCTTTCCTTTTCTCTCTCTCTTTCTTTTTCTCGTTCTCTTTCTTCTTTTTCTCTCTCCTTGCTTCTTTTCGATCCTCGCGCTCTCGGTCTTGCTGTACTTGTCGTTCGCACCACGCGGCGCGTTCTTCCTCTGGTATGCCCAGAACTTTGGCAGATTCAAAGTATTTAAGAAAGTCAGCCATGATATGTTAAAGTCTGTAAATAGTAAGTATCTACCTACTATTAAGGTATATCGCGGTATCAATTATATTATATGAACAGTTATTGACTGTTAATATTAATTCAGTGTCTTATGTTAGCACTGCTTCGCGAAAAGAACGTTCTATCTGTCTCTCTGAAAATTACAGGCAGTATCACTTAACTGCAAACACTTTATCTCTCTCTCTGAAAATTACAGGCAGTATCACTTAAACTGCAAACACTTTATCTCTCTCTCTCTCTGAATATGAATTCTAGTAAGGCAGTGCCGTCTATCCGTTGCTCCCACTGCAATAAAATATATATATCGCCTTTACTGCGATAAATTAATGTCTTGAGTGATCACTCTCAAAATTTACGTCTCTCTCAACGCGACGAACCAGTGTCCTCTGTTATCACTGTCAAAATTGAATCGCTCTCTCAATGCGATGAATCAAAAATATATCTCTCTCTCAACACGACAAATTTGAAATATCTCTCTCTTCTCAAAACGCGGACACGCAGTGTCCTCTGTTACCACTGCAAAATTATTCTCTCTAGATCTATCTTCAACGTGAAATTGTCACGTGAACCAAAAATTATTATATCTCTCTCTCACATATGTCAATACCAGATTACAATTCAACGTGGTTTTAGCACGTGAAACACCTCAGGCATATATTGTAAACATATCAATGTTAGTATAATAGTTTAAAGATCATAATAAGCAAAAAGAAATACAATAAACAGGACGTATACTGACAAGTAAAACGAACGATAACAGACCCTGCAAGTCCTAACTTATATTACAGAAAGTTTGAGAAGAAAACAGGAGAGACATCTTCCTAAAGAAAAGTGAGGAAGTAAAAAAAACGCCACAATCTATACGAATAATGGATCCCTAATAGAACTATTCACAGAGAAGCAAATCCCCCCGAGTTATTTTACATAGCCACCAAGGCCTCCAATATCCTTCGTAATGGCAAAGAAGATATGCTAACCTATGATCCCAACCAACCTCCCGCACTTAAACTAAACATATAGTAAATAGTAAAATGGCCTGGAACACACACACAGAGCGGAAAGTACGTCGCCCTCCCCAAGACTGTTAGATAGATGATTCACTTATCTTTGTTTTTGAGGAATTCAGATGTTAATATCCTCAATCCATAGCTCCAAGCCCAAAACTGTATTTCTGTCTGAGGTAGATCTGGATGATGAAAGGGTTCCCTCGCCGGTGTCCACGGGTCAATGGGATGTTGAATTCACCATATGAAATTGAAACACAATATTAAATTAGTACAAATTGTGTAACATCGATAATAAAAAGACCTGAAAATATAATATTACAAGAGTACAATATCAAATAATGGAATAAAAAAATACAATAGGTTTTAAAATAATCTAACTAAGTGGCATGGCGTTATTAAAGTTCTTTTAAGGGTCCCTCTCCAGTGTTACGAATTCAAGGAAGGGTGTGCCCTCGAGTGTTACGATGGGGATTACTGTGCTCGTGTTTTACTGGGATGGTTAATTATAAATTTACGTGTCCGACTGCATTTAATAAAATATCGAGAGGTTTTAGAAATTACTCTGCCATACCATGCCACATACACTAATAACAATTTCGAGTACGTTATATCAAGGACCTTGTAGGGCCACAAATTTATTACTTAAAATTCCTAACAATTTCGTCTATCTTACATATCAAAAAGACAACATCAGCAGCATCAAATGAAAATACTAAAATACATAACTAGAAGTCTCCTCTAGATTCATAAAAGATTAGAAACTCTATATCATTCTGACTCATTCACAGTTTACTTAGTAATTAATTATCTTCAGAAATATAGACTGCCTACTACCTCACAAATAAAATTCTTATGTCTCAGACGACAATATTAACTCAGTTAATTACTTATAAAGGATCAAACCGTCAAGACACACTGACGTAGTTAAGATAGATCTAGATCTGTTCTAGGATGGGCTGGCAATCCCCAGCCTCATCCAGACACATCAATTACAATTTACAAATGTGTATATCAGTCACTCATTCTAGATCTTAATTGCAAGTAAAACTTTATGGTCTTGCATTCCTTTGGTAGCACTTCTACTGGAAAATTAGGGTCAGATTCACATCATCTCGAATCATTGTGACGACACTTACGATTGGTTCCCTGAAATGATTTCAGGGAACTGGAGAAAATAGCTGTGGATTAGTTCATTGTCTATCCAGGACATAGACATGACTTTAACAGTCTGTTGGTTCTCTCTGGCTGAACCTTAGCCGACCGCCCTCGTAGCTGGAAAGATCTACATGGAAGTGAACTAGCATAAAGATGTCTCCGCTTATCTTCTGCAAATCCCAGCGAACTGCTCAAATTTGATTGGTGCATCCGCTTCAAGCTCAGCTCGCAGCGCCAATAGATTCTATTAATAGTAACAGACAAAGTTACTCAAGTATATCAAAACCCTTCGCAAAGTCTCTACACCCTAAACGTTTTATGTACGAATTTATTCACTCCTTATTCGCCCCGTCTTTCCCTGTTAAAGTACACCCAAACCACGGGGTCGAAAACTGCATCGTCACTGTTAATTTATCCATTCGTTCTATCTTGCCCCACCTTCTTTCCATCTCTAAGAAAAGCGTTACAAAAACAAACTGTCCACGGGAATAGTTCAAGGACATTTGCACTGGCCAAAATCAATGATGACATGAAATAAACAAACCCGTGACCTAGCACGGTAATTCAAATCCTAACCCTGACAACGGAGTACAGTACACTCTGGCGGTTGTCAACAATAAAATGAAAAAAGTAGTGGACACATGCTCAGCCACCAGCACAACAACAAAACCGGGGGAGGGCAAGGGGTAGCCCGCAGATGCTACACAACTCCCCAATTTAAGTTGAATATCTTTCAACTCCAAAAACATTATACAGCGTCTGCACTATCGTGAAATAATCTTATAGCACTCCCAATCTCACAAAGGTAGTTGCTAATTCTATTACAATTAATAACAATTTCAGTGTCTTCCCGAATGTCATCACAAATACAATACAATGCAGTGTACTTTGCATCACTAATACCATAACTAATACAATACCGTCATTGCTTCCCAATAGTAAACAATAGGCCTACTAGTCAAAATAACACAACGCCACCACTGTGGTGAAACAATGGTCAATGATATTATTACAAATCATATGAGGTGAAGCGATGGCCCATCGTTTACATAATGCTTCGTGCACGAATCATAGCATATAACTTGTTGTACATAACATGGTTATCTCCAAAATGTATAACTCATACGTACAATGGCAAAAATACCAATATATACCGACCACTGGTTAGGGTCTTTCTTCATCATATTAGGTCAAAACAAGTTACAACATTGCAATATAACACAAACACTGCTTGCTCGCAGTCCCCATTTGGGTTACATTTTCCAAAAATTACACCAAGTTCCATTGGTAACTAATATGACATAGCATAAAATCAAAATGTGACTAACACACCATGACTCTCTATCAGCCATCAATTCAGTATTCAATCACAGATGAACTATGTCCCCAATTACAGTACAATACTGCCGTCCTAGAAATTCATCTAGTAGGCAAAAGTATGGGTTACAATGCATTTCACTGATAGTGTACTACTTTAAAATACCCTGCTCAGGAAATCGGCACAGACATTTTCTCTGCCTTTTACGTCGTGAATCCTGAATCGATAAGACTGTAAAAATAAACTCCATCGTAATAACTTTGGACTGTCAAACTTGGCAGAGTTCAAAAACTCTAATGACCGATGGTCAGTTTGGAGCACAAACTCCTTTCCATACAAATACAAAGTAAACTTTTTTACAGCCCAAACAATAGCTAAACAGTCGCGCTCTGAGACCGAATATTTTGTCTCACGAGGCAATAGCTTACGACTAGCATATGCCACAGGGTACAACGTTCCCTCGTGTTCCTGCATAAGACTAGCGCCTAATCCGCGATCTGATGCATCAGTTGCTAAGACAAACTCTTTGGAAAAATCTGGCAAACATAACACGGGTTTGGAGATAATGACATTCTTCAAAGAGGTGTACGCTTTCTCCTGCGTTTCATCCCACTGAACTATATTGGGCTGACCCTTTCTAAGTAAATCAGACAATGGTGATGCAATCGCTGAAAAGTTAGGAATAAATTCATGGTAATATCCCACTAATCCTAAGAATGCTTTCACTTCCTTCTTAGTGGTGGGTCTAGGTGCGTCTCGTACCTTACATACATTCTCTTCTAACAGGCCAATCATACCTTCTCCCACTAAGTGTCCAACAAAGTCTACTTCAGACGTTCCAATCAGACACTTGGATGGTCTTGCAGTTAATCCAGCTTGGTCCATCCTCTGCAGTAAGTCCTTGAGAGTCTTCACATGCTCGTCGAATGTCTCTGTATGAATCAGCAGGTCGTCCACATATGCTGTCACATTGTTCATTCCACGGATCAATGGCTTTACGATCCTGTTCAGCGTGGCTCCTGAGTTCATCATCCCAAAAGGCATCCGAATGAATTCATAGTGTTCGCCCATGGTGACGAACGCCGTCTTGGGAATGTCTTGCTCTCGAACTTTCACTTGCCAGTATCCCTTGCTCAGGTCAATCCGAGAGAATAATTTTCCTCTCGAGAGACCCTGAAACACTTCTGATGGCGCTGCTGTCGGATGAGGGTCGAATACTGTGATCTTGTTTAACCTCCTGTAGTCGATGCAGACTCGGTTGGATCCGTCCTTCTTCTTGACGACAACAACGGGTGAAGCATAAGCTGATGAGCTCCTTCGAATGATGCCCAGCCGTTCCATGGTGCTAAGCTCCTCCTTCAATAAGTCGCGCATAGCGTAGGGCACCGGGTATGGTCGTTGACGAACTGGTACCTCTGTCGTCAGGTCGATGAGATGTTCACCCAACTGGCAGCATCCAGGAAGATTGGTGAAGACGTGCTGGTAATTCTTCACCACATTGCAGAGTTCTTGACGTTGTTCCGATGTCAGTTGCGTTCCATACTGGACATCTCTGAAGCTTTCCTTCTGGTCCCAGCTTCCTAGGTCGGCAAGGTCCTCCGTCGTTCCACCGTTGTCGCCTTCCAGGTCGCAGTCCTCGATGATTGTCATGCCAGCTGACTCCACGGGTTGACTCTTGTCCATCATGTCGTCCTCTGCCAGTACAGTCTCAGCACTATCACCGCCGCCGTCCTTTATGGCGTTGACATGTTCAGGCGTGGTATCTCTCCTAATGTTGTCCATCCCACACATCTCGGTCACAATAGGTCTCGGTTCCATTGCCACTGCTGCTGCTTTTGACGTCCTTGGAATGTATCTCTTGAGGAGGTTGGCGTGCAAGGTCTTTTCTTTTACACCCATCTTGACTCTATAGTCGTTAACACCGACAACTGAGACTACCTTATATGGTCCCTTCCATTGGACTAGGAGCTTGTTAGTGTTCGTCGGCAGTAGCACCAACACTTCATCTCCGGGGCGGAACTTCCTCTCTCGCGCCTTCCGGTCGTAGTAGGTCTTCTGTCTACCTTGAGCCTTGGAGAGTTCTTCCGTCGCTAACTTCCATGTGTCCTCCAGCCTCTCACGTAGTTCCATGACGTACTGGTAACTGGTCTTCGTTTCCGGCTCCTCTACGTCCTTGGTCCATAGTTGTCGTAAGATGTGCATTGGTCCTCTCACAGTTCTCCCATACAGCAACTCGAATGGGGCAAACTTGGTCGACTCTTGGGGAACTTCACGATATGCGAAGAGCAGCGGGTTGATGTATCTGTGCCACTGCTTGGGTTGCTCTGCGCACAGTCGCCTTAAGGTCTTCTTCAGTGTGCTGTTAAATCGCTCCACCAACCCGTTGCACATAGGGTGGTAGACTGTAGTGGTCGACTGTCGAATTCCCAATAGTCTATTCGTTTCCTTCATGACATCTGACATAAACTGGGTCCCTTGGTCTGACAAGATCTCTTCGGGCACACCCAAACGGCTGTAGATGTTCACTAAGGCTTCTGCTACCGTTTCTGCGTCGATCTTCTTCAAGGGTGTGGCTTCGGGGTAACGAGTAGCGTAGTCTATGTACACCAGGATATACCGATGTCCACCTTCACTTGGGGGTTCGATAGGTCCTACTAAGTCCACGGCCACTCGCCTAAATGGTACGTCCACTACTGGCATACTCTGCAGGTGCACCTTTGGGGTCGCTCCTTTGTTCACCGTCCTCTGGCATATGTCGCATGAGCGGCAGTATCTCGCGACGTCACCTTCAATTCCAGGCCAATAAAAATTGCTCATAACTCTGTCTTTGGTTTTCTTCACGCCGAGGTGTCCTCCGACGATCGAGTCGTGGGCTACACTCAGTACATACTCTCTCAGTTTCTCGGGTAGTACCACTTGCCTTATAACCGTCGCCTGTCTCAGGTCCTTGTAGATCCGGTACAGTACTCCTCCGTGTTTCTCAAAATGAACAGATTTATTGCCTCTATTAGTTGGGATCTTCTTCTGCTCTAACTTCCTAATGACTTCGTCTTCTTCTTGGAGTCGGATAAGTTCCTCTCTATCCACTCCCGCGTGCTGTTCTGCCCTCGGCACCTTCAGCGACGTAGACCGGTCCTTCCTCTTCTCCTGGGCCCTCGTGGTCACCGCTCCTACCATCACCTCAGTATCAGGGTCGTACGGGTCCTTCGCTCCGTCCACGTTCCCGACTACTAGGTCGCAGATGGTCTCCGGGAGACACAGCGCCGTCACTTTGCCCGTCAGGTAAGGCGTCTTCACGTCGATAACGGCTTCCTCCGCCGCTAGCAAGGAGTTATCGATCCTCGCGATGAGTTTCTTCCCACCAGTGAGCTGTCCGTCGTCCACCAGTGATCGCCGCACCACTACACCTTCACAGCCGGTATCTCTTAGGACATCTACTGCTCGATTTCCAATCAAGCCCTTCATCACTGGTAACTTCAGCTTCTCCACGGTCCTTCCGTCACTGCATCCTCCGCAAGTAACAGGCACCGCTAACTGTAGCTTCCCGTCTTTCATTACCGCTTGAACGTTGATGCTGGTGTCAGCCGTCGTCGCATCCTGTCTCGACGACTCGTCCGCCGCTGTCACTACGGCCGCCGCCGCCTTGTTCGGCTTGCCTCGTCCCATATCCTTCTGGGCTGGACACATCCTCCGAACGTGGCCTGGCTTTCCACAAAGGTAACATTTCAACTCACCTTTGTCGTTTAACTTTGCACGATACTCCGTCGCCTTGTGTCCCGGCCTCTGGCACCTATGGCAGACCTGTGGGCTTCTGTCTCCGTTGGGCCTCTGTCGCACTGGCCGGCTCTGGCGCTCCCGCTGAGCGTCCGGTTCCTCGCTACCAGGTACGCCTCCGCTGAATCTGCGATGTCCTGTAGCGTCTTTGGTTTCCTCTCCCTCACATGGGCTGCAAGGTCTGGTGGGCAGGCATCCATGAATTGCTCTCTGACGAACAGATCTCTCACTCCTTCGTAGGTCTCCTCCGTCTTCGACAGCTTTATCCACCTCTCTAGATAGGTCTTGATCCTGGTCAAAAACATTCCAACATCTTCTCCATCTTCAGGCTTACCTTGTCTGAACATGAGTCTGTATCCGTCCTCTGACAGGTTGTACCTCTTCTGCAACGCTTCCTTGACCTTGTCGTAGTCCTTGGCTTCGTCGATCGGTAGTCTGCAGAAGCACTCCAAAGCTCTCCCGGTCAGCAGGGCAGACAGTGATGTCGTCCAGGTGGATCTGGGCCATTCAGCTGTCTCGGCAAACCTCTCAAACCGCAGCAACCAGCTATCCAGATCGTCCTTCTTGTCCTGAAATGCAGGTAGCTTGGGTCTCTTAGAACTGGCGTGGTCGTCGCTCTTCTGCGCTGAGTCGTTGCCTCCACGTTGCTGGCGCATCCTCTCTATCTCCAACTCGTGGTTCATCTTTTCCCTTTCCAGCTGTCGTTCAGCCTCCTTCTCTTGTCGTTCAGCCTCCTTCTCATGAGCCTGTCGTTCAGCCTCCTTCTCCTGTCGTTGAGCCTCCAGCTGTCTTTCTCTTTCTAGGCCTTCACGGATGTAGTCCCGTCTCTCCTGCCCAGTGAGTTCCATGGCGCCCGCTTCCTGGCTGAGCCTTCCAATAACCTCCGACATGTTGTAGATAGCTTGTCGATGATATTCTACAATAAACTACGTAAATAAATCTAGTAATTTTGATCTGGTCCGCTCGAATATGGTCGGATCCCAGACGAGCCCCCAATATGTAACAGCTGAGGTTGTTCTAGCACGTTATAGTAGGGGGGAGTTAGTTGATCTAACTACAACCCTTTAGAAAACGAAACTATTACAGCTGTAAAATAAATAAACACGAGATCCGACGATAGATTAAATAATACTAAAGTTTAATAAATGTATAGTGAACAATAAATTACTAGGAAGACACCAGCGAAACTAAATATCTACGCCACACAAAAGGAAACTCACTTACTCACCCCACCAACCACTCACACAGGTCTATATATTTAAACATTCCTACAGAAAGTTCCCGAAATAAACGTTATCTTTGCCCTCGCACAAACTAATCAATCACGCATCAATACGTCATCAGGTTACATCACTCAAGGCCAAATCTGGCGTAAACATTCGTATCCACAACGTTATCGAATATTCGGGAACATACTAATATTTACTGAACGAGTCAAAACACTTGACAACAAGCGAGCGAGGAAAAAAACTACTCACTAGAAAAGAAGGTCAGGTCACGGAGTACAGTACACTCTGGCGGTTGTCAACAATAAAATGAAAAAAGTAGTGGACACATGCTCAGCCACCAGCACAACAACAAAACCGGGGGAGGGCAAGGGGTAGCCCGCAGATGCTACATTTGCCATGCTCATGTGTTACGGTGTCCTTCTTTGTAGTTCAGGATTGATTTCTCTTCCAACCATCACAGACAGTTGATGTCGTAAATTGTGTGATCGAAGGTGATGTTCGGATATCTTTGAATGGCTAAAAATGCCCTATTCGTAATGTCTTTCTCTGCTATAATGGGCAGGCAGTTTGCTTGTTTGTGTCAATATCATTGACACTTCAAAGAGCATTGTAGGTTTTCAGTTTCGACTTAGCTTCTATTTCTTATTCTAGGTATTTCTAGACAAAAACCGTGGATATTGATCACGTTCATTAAATACAATTCAATGGTGCTCATCTGAGTATGCCTCCACGAGACTAAAGAATGATACTGACCATCATTGACAATTGACACGATGCGATAGATACGGATCCTCTTGACTCGATGCAATAGAACCTGTTATTTACTGACACAGTATAATAAATATTGACCTTATTAAAACGGTACAAAAATACCAACCATGTTGACATGGTACGATGCTATTGACCAGAGATACTGACCATACTGACAGGCTGGCCCAAAATATTCCATATCACATTTGGCTCCGCCTGTGCACTCGCCAGTCATGCCATCACATTGTTTATTCTCACAATGGTACTGGTACATGCAGTCTGGACCAAACCATTCGCGGCTGCAGTTGGTGTCAGCACCTGCAGAACACACCTCATTATCATGTAATCTAAATAGGAATTGATATTTCATTTCAAGCTTTTAAGTGAATATTCCCATGTATAATATTTCTTAACCTGTAGCTAAATCAAGGTCCCCAAAAGACATACCTTTTCTAATAAATTTGAGATAATTAATTCAGACCTAAATATATTACCTTCTGCAGTTTTCTCTCCTTTCTATTTTTTTTCACGACAGGTCGCTGAATTTACACAAAATTTCTAGATCTAAATCTATATAAATCTGGAAAGATGAAGATTGTATTACGGTGAACTACTTCATTTTCATATAATTCTAAAAGCAACCACGAAGCATCAATTTGATATTCATTTCGCATTTTTAAAGCTAATTGAACCCCCCTCCTCCCTCCGGGTATCCATTAAACATGAAATTATCCGAACCTCTGACATATGGTAACTCCAATCCTAGGCCAGTTAGGAAGACACATAGAATAATGGCAAGCAATCCCATATGATTTCACTGGGTAAAAGCACCTGCAGACAAGAGAATACACGTTCATTAGAACTTAAGAGATATTTAAAATTACCGTCAGTAGACACTAGCAAATTCAGAGGAAGGTCTTCCGCCCGTCCGCGCCAGTCAAGAAAACACAACTACGCCAGCCCCTTTTCCTCTGATTAGTCAGTCTGACTACCACCCATTGATACAAACTGACTAGGCCCTCACGCCCCCAGGTCCATCTGACAATTCCATGTGTTCTGAGTTTAAATTGATAACAGTGACAATGTGTAACCGTGGGCTTTACTTAATAGCGGTAAAAATTATGGCGCGGACGGGCGGAAGACCCCCCAATTCAGAATTGGTAATTCAGAGCACAAACTGGAAACAAAAAAAGAAAACTCCAAGGTAATGCAAACGTTCCAATTCTTTAGTGACCAACTTGACAACACTGTTAATTGTTCACAAAAAGTACCTGAGACCCACATAGCTCGGATGGAAATCTAGAGCTAGTTTAAATCCACTCTACGATCCATCTGTTTTACTTATACATGAATAAAAACTCTGCCATCGTCAGCTTCCAACATGTCGTTCTATTATAAAATTTCACTTGACATCAGCGTGTCATGTTCGCCCCTAACAGCAGACCCATTTAACAAGAGGTCGGACTGGCGCAATTTTCTTAACAGGAAACATGTGCGTAACAGAGTAAAGGCGCACATTGTGTTATGCTTTGCTATAGCATTATCTATTAACCAGCCAACAACACTGCAACAGTTCAATGTGAAGGCGTTTTTATTCAGCGTCAAACTGATTGTTTACATGACTCTTTAACGGTTGAGTTCATAATCAAGCGGCATAACTCTGTCTAACTATATTGTAACAGCTGAGGTTGTTCTAGCACGTTATAGTAGGGGGGAGTTAGTTGATCTAACTACAACCCTTTAGAAAACGAAACTATTACAGCTGTAAAATAAATAAACACGAGATCCGACGATAGATTAAATAATACTAAAGTTTAATAACTGTATAGTGAACAATAAATTACTAGGAAGACACCAGCGAAACTAAATATCTACGCCACACAAAAGGGAACTCACTTACTCACCGACCAACCACTCACACAGGTCTATATATATAAACATTCCTACAGAAAGTTCCCGAAATAAACGTTACCTTTGCCCTCGCACAAACTAACCAATCACGCATCAATACGTCATCAGGTTACATCACTCAAGGCCAAATCTGGCGTAAACATTCGTATCCACAACGTTATCGAATATTTGGGAACATACTAATATTTACTGAACGAGTCAAAACACCTGACAACAAGCGAGCGAGGAAAAAAACTACTCACTAGAAAAGAAGGTCAGGTCACGGAGTACAGTACACTCTGGCGGTTGTCAACAATAAAATGAAAAAAGTAGTGGACACATGCTCAGCCACCAGCACAACAACAAAACCGGGGGGGGGGGGGGGGCAAGGGATAGCCCGCAGATGCTACACAACTCCCCAATTTAAGTTGAATATCTTTCAACTCCAAAAAACATTATACAGCGTCTGCACTATCGTGAAATAATGTTATAGCACTCCCAATCTCACAAAGGTAGTTGCTAATTCTATTACAATTAATAACAATTTCAGTGTCTTCCCGAATGTCATCACAAATACAATACAATGCAGTGTACTTTGCATCACTAATACCATAACTAATACAATACCGTCATTGCTTCCCAATAGTAGGCCTACTGGTCAAAATAACACAACGCCACCACTGTGATGAAACAATGGTCAATGATATTATTACAAATCATATAAGGTGAAACGATGGCCCATCGTTTACATAATGCTTCGTGCACGAATCATAGCATATAACTTGTTGTACCTAACATGGTTATCTCCAAAATGTATAACTCATACGTACAATGGCAAAAATACCAATACATACCGACCACTGATCAGGGTCTTTCTTCATCATATTAGGTCAAAACAAGTTACAACATTGCAATATAACACACAAACACTGCTTGCTCGCAGTCCCCATTTGGGTTACATTTTCCAAAAATTACACCAAGTTCCATTGGTAACTAATATGACATAGCATAAAATCAAAATGTGACTAACACATCATGACTCTCTATCAGCCATCAATTCAATATTCAGTCACAGATGAACTATGTCCCCAATTACAGTACAATATTGCCGTCCTAGAAATTCATCTAGTAGGCAAAAGTATGGGTTACAATGCATTTCATTGATAGTGTAATACTTTAAAATACCCTGCTCAGGAAATCGGCACAGACATTTTCTCTGCTCAGCCACCAGCACAACAACAAAACCGGGGGGGGGGGGGGGGCAAGGGGTAGCCCGCAGATGCTACATATATAATTACATAACATCTCCCCTTTTAAGCATGAATCATTTGTAAGTACATTAATTAACAGAAAAGGTATCCAAGAACAGGGGAGTCTTGCTTTATCATGTACATAAACATTCCAAAATCCAATATGTGTTTGCACATGTAGTGGACCAATATGAAGCTAAATATTATAACTGTTTATGCTTATAAATCAGACTTAATCAGAGAACAAAAAATGAATTCTTCATTTAACTAACACTTGAAAAGAATCCGATTCTTATACATGAATTTAGTTATAGTGTATTAAATATATATAAAGGAAGCAGTCAGTTCTTTATCTTATTATTTTATATGATTGCTGCTGATAAGATTGCTAGTAGACTCTATTAACAATTTTATTTTATTTTAAGACTGATAAGGTTTTTATTGTCTATATCTCATGGGGAGCTTTACAGCACGGCCTGATCTGGTTGTTCTATATAGGTGTTGTGTAGGGTCTGTGTTGACAGGACCATGCAGTGTTTGGTTAGCATCTCCTTCTGGTGGGACCGTAGCTGCAGGTTCTGAATCTGGTGCAGGTATTTCTAGTTGACCTTGTGGTACAGATGATGTGCGATCTTCAATTGTGATCGGTGGTGTCAGGTCATGGTGATTTTCTCCATTCATAAGAAGATGTTGTCTGTTGCGTCGAAGGTCTCCACTCTTTGTTTTGATGTTGTATGAGCGTGGAGTTGATGCATGTGAAATGACTTGGGCTGGTTCCCATTTTCCATTGTGCCTGTATCTAATGAAGTCACCTGGGCTTAGTTCTGGTAAACTACGTGTGTTTTGATTGTAGTACTTGTTGTGAATAGTCTTGTTTGCCTTTTGTTTCCTGGGAGTGACTGGTAGAAGTGTTCGTATCTTTCTGCCCATAAGCAGTTCAGCAGGTGATTTAGATCCGTCTGGTTTTGGTGTTGCTCTGAAGTTGAGGATTGAGATGTTTGGGTCCTCACCACTTTCTTTTCCTTTCTTAAAGAGTTATTTCACTGTTTGGACATTTCTCTCAATAACACCATTTGATCTAGGGTAATATGGACTACTTGTCACACGTTCAATGTTCCACTGAGATGTGAATTCTTTGAAATGTCTGGATGTATACTGAGGACCGTTGTCAGAAATCAACCATACTGGAACTCCATGACGTGAGAATATAACTTTAAGGTGTTGGATTACTTTCACACTAGTTGTTTCCTCTAGTTTGCACACTTCAAAATACTTTGAAAAGTAGTCACTGACTAACAGGTAGTCCTTGCCGTCAAAATGAAATAGATCTGTGGCAACTTTGGCCCATGGTTCATCTGGTATAGGATGTTTCAAAATCGGTTCTTTCTGTTGAGCATTTCTATGCTTTTGGCAGACTTGACATTTACCAACAGTTTCCTCTATCTCTTTTAACATTCCTGGCCAAAATATTGCTGTCTTTGCTCTACTTTGTGAATGTTGGACTCCTAGGTGTCCTTGGTGAATTATCTTCAACATCTCTTGTCTCATCGATTCAGGAATAATGATCTGATCACCTTTAAGTAAAAGTCCATCACATTCAGTTATGTCTTCTCTTACTGTCCAAAATGGCTTAATTTGTTTGGAGACTTTTCTAATGGTGTCTGGCCATTCTTGAATTTGGTCTCTTAATTTGATCAGGGTTGGATCTTTTTCTTGTTTGTTCTTTATTTCTATCAGTTTCTTAGGTGTTGCATGTAAACTTGCAACAACCGAGTCAACAAAAGCTTGGATTTCTGTTTCTGGAATCTCGCTTTCAGATTTCTTCTCACTATTGGTATTCTGTTCAGTAGCTCTTGAAAGAGTGTCAGATAACACTTGTTCTGTTCCTTTCTTGAAGGATACGTTGATATCATACAGCTGCATCATGAGAAGGAACCTTGTTATGTTTCCACTTTCTCTCACTAACTTTCTTCTGACACCAGCCGTGATGGGCACGGCACAAACACACTAAATAATCGACTATCTCTCTTCTATAAGTTATAACAAACGATATCTGTATTGCTTATATATATACAATAATTATTAATTCATTCAATAATAATAGGAACATAGGTCATACAATTTCATGTGAATTTCGATGGAATGAAGTTGATGCAAATCAGTACATGATAATTAAAAGGCTTCGTAATATTCAATTTCTAGCACATTTTATAAAACACATGGGTACATTTAGCATAAGGAAACCTCTCCTTAAGGGGTGTATGGCGCTATCTGGGCACTGGTGCTTCCTCTCTACTCTGGCTTGACTGCGCAGTTAGATCAACAGGTATCGGCAGGTACCAATAGGTCGGGAAACCAAGAAGCCACGATGTCGTTAATCAAAGGACAAGAAGTTGAGAAGCCAAGAAGGTGTTGTTCTTCCTCCTCTGTAGAAAAACAATCGCAACTTCCTAATCCACTGCTGGAAGGCATGACTTCCATACTTACTCCATGACGGATATTCATCATTAATACTTTTAACCGCTGACACTGTTATAAGTCAGGCTGCAGTTCCCATACTCCATAGGCTCCCATATAGGCAATAGAATAAACGATCAATACAGTTTTAATGATATTTACACGTTCCCCACGAAGAATAACGCTCTCTCTAACAGACCCCATCCTATAAGGTTTCGTAACATATATATAACGGCGTTTCCGTGACTCTCTCAGAGGCAGTAGTTATACCAAAGTAAACCCCCTAGATTTAGGTTCTACAATTATGAACATTAAGTAAAATACACATACATCGTACAATTAACTTACCACTCAGCAACAGCTCAAATGCCGACAAGATACCAAAGATACCACGCTCTGACAAAGGATGTTTGCGGGTTCCCTGACCTTCCCCACTCACAAGACTAGTACAAAGTTACAGTTGCAGTTGTGGTCTCCTCTTCGGCACGAAGCTGGTGAGTGCTCTCAGCGGTCTGAAGTTGGAAGGAGCGTTCGGGGATTTATACCCAGTCGGGTAGCGTCCCAAGACGCTCACCGAGTGTACATTAGTTATCCTAATAGCCACCCCCGTCGACTCAACGTCAAATACTATTGAAGCATCTCTACCCCCCAAGCAATTCCCAGGTGATCTGATCGTCAAGTACGGCGGTCAGGTAAACACTACCCTTTTCGGGTGTCAACGCTTTCCATTGCATCCCGTACTTTCCCCCTCTGGCCTACAATAACTCTGTCTCCCCGCCGTCAACTATCTTCCCACGCTATTTATACCTTGCCAATCTGTGACCCTGTTACAAACCTCTGTATCCTTGCAGGGGATTTGTTATATGGCTTTTTCATGATTGCCACTATCGGCTTGTGGTCAGTCCATACTTGGGTCTTTCTGCCGTAGACATACTGGTGAAATCTTTCCAGGGCGAAGACAATCGCAAGTGTCTCTTTTTCTATTTGAGCATATCTTTGCTCGGCTGAAGACAAGCTTCTTGATGCATATGCGACTGGTTGATTTCCTTGCAAAAGTATAGCACCTAGACCATCCTTGCTTGCGTCACATTCTATAGTGTCTGGTTTTGTCACGTCAAAAAACCTCAATGTTGGAGATGACGTGAGCGATTCCTTTAAAGCTGCTATGGCTTTGTCATGCCTTGGAGTCCATTGCCACTCACTTTCTTTTCCTAACAATTCTCTAAGTGGGGCTGTTTTGGTAGACATATCAGGGATAAATTTCATTAGGTATGTTACCATACCCAAAAATCTCAGAAGTTCCTGTTTGTTCTTTGGCGTTGGCATGTTTGTAATGGCTGAAACTTTAGTGTCATCTATTTTGATGCCATTCTCTGTGAAGATGTGTCCAAGGTATACCATTTTTTCTTTTAGGAACTCGCACTTGCTTGAATTAAATTTCAAACCGCATTCTCTTGCTCGGTTGAAGACTGCTTGTAGACGCTGAATGTGCTCGTCCATTGTCGAACTCCATACACATAAATTATCCAAGTAGCAAGCCACACCTTCTAAGTCACCGAAAAACTTGTCCATGGCTTTTTGAAAAGCTTCTGGTGCTGACGATATACCAAAAGGCATTCTAAGAAATCTCCATCGTCCGTATGGTGTGGAGAATGTGCAGAGTTTGGATGACTCTTCGTCAAGTGGAACTTGATAAAAACCACTTGAAGCATCCAGCTTGGAGTAGTATTTGGTTCCTGCCATCCTGGTTGATATCTCTTCAACAGTTGGAATTTGGTGATATTCTCGCTTCAATGCAGTGTTCAATCTTTGAGGGTATAAACAGAGTCTAACTTTTCCATTTGGCTTGTTCACTACAACCATGGGATTCACCCAATCCGTTGCTTCTTCTTCTTCTGTTATGACACCAAGTTTCTTCATTCTTTTCAGTTCTGCGTCCACTTTTCCTCTTTGTGAGAATGGTATTTTTCTTGCTCCTGCTACCATAGGTTCGATGGTTTCATCTATTCTGATGTGGTACTTGGTTTTAAGTTTCCCAAGCTCTCCGAACGTGTCATTGTATTCTGTAAGCAGGTCATCTAGCTGTCTTTTTTCTTTTAAGCCATCTACTCTCTTGACGAGTTTAAGCTGTTCTGTTGTCTCTAACCCTAAAATTGTTTGTGCTCTTTTGCTAGATGTTATTATGAACTTGATCCAATATTTCTTTTCTTTGTAAAAATACGGGATCGTTGCCTGCCCTATCACTGGAATGTTTTCCCCGGAATATGATGTCAGTTTCAGAGAGCATTTTTCTTGCTTGACTTGCAATTTGTCAGCAGTTTCTTTCGACATTACATTCACTTGGGCACCAGTGTCGACTTTTGTTTTGAGGTTCTGTCCTCTAACATTAAGAGTTATGTTCCATTCTGTTTTTTTCAGTCCCAATGGCTTACTGAACCTACTTGGAATTCTTCTGCATCATTTTCATTGCCTGATACTTGTTCTTGTTCTACCTCATGTAGCTTCTTTTTGTGTTTTCGTGCACTTCTGCAGGCCTTGGCAAAGTGGTTGTATTTCAAGCAGTTGAGGCACTGCTTTCCAAATGCTGGGCATTTCCTTGGTGGGTGCTCTAGCATGCATTTTTGGCATTTATATTTATAGGTCTTTAACTGTGCCTGTTGATGACCACTGTCCTTTCTACAAGGTTTTGTTGAACTCAAAGCTTTTCTTACTGCCTGAAGAGTTTTTTCTGATTCCTCTTTCATTAAGTTCATCCCTTTCCTCGATTCTTCATCCGCTCGACAAATGCTGATGGCATTTTCTAACGTCAGATCTGATTCTCGCAATAGCCTATCTTTGACCTCAGATCTTCTAATCCCTACGACTATTCTGTCCCGAATCATGTCATTTTCCAGTTTGTCGTAGCGACACTGCTTGGCCAGCTTGGTCAGCTCTGTTATGAACTCATCCAAAGTTTTTTGTTCCTTTTGTGTTCTTGTGTTGAATTTATATCTCTCTAACGTCACATTGTGTTTTTGTTTGAAATATAAATCAAACTTACTAAAAAGAACTTCTAGTTTGTCTAGCTCTTCTTCTCCTAATGTCCATGTATTATAGATCTCCCTAGCCTTTCGTCCTATGATGTATAGGAAAGCTGAGCACTTTTCTTTTTCTGTGTTTTTATCCATAGCTAGGCTGAGATATAACCTCATCTCTTGAGACCACATTCTCCATTGGTCAGCTAGACTATGAGTATCACCAAATGCAAATTCATCTGGGGGTCTAAACTTCGACATTCTGACTGTTCGTAGATTTCTCTGTGGAAACTTGACCTTGCTTGTGTTGCCACCTCGATAGAAACAGTTTACAGGAAAGTTCTCACCTCGGGTGGTTCGAGATATGAGGCATAGGCGGTGCAGCGACCTAAACGAAAGTGATAGGACACACTAAACGTTGTTCCAAAGACTAGAACAATCTCTGGGGTCAGCCCGCAAACTTTCCACTGACTCTAACGATTTCTCTGCTGCAAGAGTGCGAGCCTATTCGTGCATGCTTTTACCGTTAGTCAAAATGTCCGAACCTATTATCGATACATGGACTGTTGCTCGCTATCGAAGACTTCATGCAAACTACGCAATTTAATAGGAAAAATTAAATTTTACCAGCTGCCACCATGTTATGCTTTGCTATAGCTTTATCTATTAACCAGCCAACAACACTGCAACAGTTCAATATGAAGGCGTTTTTATTCAGCGTCAAAATGATTGTTTACATGACTCTTTAACGGTTGAATTCATAATCAAGCGGCATAACTCTGTCTAACTATATAATTACATAACACATTGGACCCATCAGTTCCAGCCTCATGCATAAGAAGAGCATTCCGACTTTAGCCCTGTGCCACTGGAGAGCTCGATCCTCACAATGAAGCAGACTATTCGTGTCATGGGTTCAAACTGGATGGGTTGATTTGGGTGTCATCAAATAATTCAGATATATCTTTCTTGGTTTGAGTTTGGTTTTACGGCGCGACGGCACAATAAATCCTATCTGGCGCCTTTCACGATCTATATATATGGGTACATTTTCTTTATTCATGTTTCGTATTCAGAGCTATTATGTTTAACATGGAGTTAAATACATTCATATATTCTAAAAAAGTTATATTGTAAGGATCTGGAAAATGTTTTGTAAGCGGGTAAAAAAGTTATCAAATCAAGCTGTAGATCTTATCATCTGTCAGAAAGGATAGGATGTGTTTCTCGAATTTCAGCGATAAAGACAGAAGTTTTGGGATTGAGACTGAGGCATTCGGTATTGCCATCTGCGTGTGAGAATGAGGCGGTTTGTGCCAAAGTATGGTCTTTCGAGCCGTCAGTTTAAGAAGGCATGTGTTCAGGCTATTTACTGTAAATATTTGTTTGTAGGTTTCTGGCATGTTGTTTTTCTAAGGGCATTTCGCGAGATCTAAAATAATGTTTCTTTTATGAGTTTACCATGGTGGGATGACAGGAAATGGGTCTTTTTCTACCTCACATTGTTGGATTTCGGTGTAAAATTTTGTTAGCAAAGACCGAATCCGAAGGCAAAAAGGAAGGGTGACACTTTGAAAAGAATCAAAATTTTAAAATTTATGTTTGGTTGAAAATTAAATATTTATGGGATCGTCTGGATGAGAAGAAAAGTTTAAATCGTACCAAAGAGGGAGTTTGTCTCTTCCGTCCGACAGGGATGCTTTATTTGCCTTCACATACAGAATTTCGACTGGGGAGATGTGGAAAGCACTCAGACAGAGCAAGACATAGCCCTTGGTGGTGCACAGGGCCTAGCATTTTCAGACATGACGGTTTAGCTGATCCATAGACGGTACAACTATTGTCTAGTTTGGATCTGATTAGTGAGCGGTAGAGATGTAGCATGGAGACTAGATCTTCACCCCACAAAATTACTGAGATTGTCTTTATGATATTAAGAGCTTTTTGATTAAGGTATTTTACATCAGGGACAAAACTTTGTCTCTCAGTATATCGTGCCTCCAGGTTGTGTCAAATGCTTTTTCCATGACGAAGAAAACGGCAACTACGTGCTGTTTAGAAGGGAAGGTTTCTCGAATGCAGTTCTCCAGACGGACGAGATGGTCCGTTGTGGACGCTTTGCACGGAAACTGCACTGTAAAGTGGAGAAGGACTGACTATTTTCCAAAGTCCAATTGAGACGTTTGGTCACCATTTGCTCATCAGATTGCAAAGGCAAGTGGAGAGAGCTATTGGGCGATAGTTTGTGGAATCCGAATGATCTTTATTGGATCTTGGGATGGGGACAATGTTAGCTTTCCTCCAGGTTGGAGGAAAGGTTCAAGTGATTAGGTCTTTATTTTAGGATTAGGTAGTCCAAACTGCTCCGCTGAAGGGGCGAAATCCCGTTTTGGCATAATTTTATGTCAGCATTACACGGGTACTACTGCTGTGAGTTTATGTATAACGGCGTGTATCCTACATCAAAACAAAGTTCAAGTGTTCCTCTGTCAAAGTATATTATATTTTCTATTGTTAAAAGTGTGTCGCCATGTGTTTTTATTTGCTTGAACAAGACACAGTCTTGCCGTTTTCGCTCTGAGCCGCACATACCGATTTGACCCCTTCATAACAAAGGACCGCGTCGCGTCGCGCCGATGTAGTGCACGTGTTTGAAAATAACTCACACAGAAAGCCAGATAAATGAGGTTTAATTAAATGTATTTTTCATCCTGTTTTACGTTGAAATTCCTTTAATAATCATTTGTTGAAAAGTTTGTTGATCGAGAAAATGGCGGAAACTTTAATAGATCAGGATGAAAATTATACACGAATGAACCTCAGCCTTTGCATTTTCAGGATGTGCCAAAATTAGACTTAGGGCATGTTTCGGCGCGAAGCGCCGACTGATTTTATAGACCCACCAATGTGTAATTTCATCACCTTTTTCTGACACTCAGACCTAATTTTCAATTAAAAAAAAAATAAAAACATTATTTTGTCTCCCTTGTAATAAGAGTTCACACAAAATTGACGTCGGATGCCGTTTGATGATTAAAAAAAGTAAAATGAGATGCTTGTACTGTATGTGTACCCCTCGGATAAAATTGAGCATAATGTACACCCCTTTGACTTGGTAACAGATAATGTTTAATGCTGTAACTCAATAAACAGTCATTTTATGGGCGGTCAAAGTTGGACTGTTGTGAGCTAGCAAATTCGAGGTGTTTTTTCACTTTTGAAAATGCCATATCTTTCAAACCCTTTAAGCCAGAATGACGAATTTGGTATCACAATTCTTAGAAAAGCAAGCTCCATCAGATAAGACAATAACTGGTGAGTTGTGATAAAAAGTAAAAATCAGTTTGGACTAACCTATTAGGAGGTTTCGTCCCCTTGACATTTACACCTCACTTTTCTTGTTTCCAACTGTTAAGTTATCATTAACGTGCGCAAGCTGCACACAGGCCATTGTTTTTTTCTTGCGGTAGGGATTCGTTTTTTTAGAATTTTGCCCTGACAGCGGCGATTCCGGCCTGCTGTTCTCGATTTCCAACTGCTAAGTTATCATTGACGTGCGCAAGCTGCACACAGGCCATTCGAATTTTTCATCTGCGTACGAGAGAACTAGTGCTCGATCCTATCTACCACGCGATCAGGGACAGGAAAATACGAGAAAAATCGCAAACTTTCAACATGCCTGCACCGGTCGGGATTCGAACCCAATACCTTCAGCATGAGAGGCGAGCACCTTGCCGCTAGGAGGAAAGGATCCTGTGGTC
Source organism: Onchidella celtica (assembly GCA_963931925.1). Classification (NCBI taxonomy): domain Eukaryota; kingdom Metazoa; phylum Mollusca; class Gastropoda; order Systellommatophora; family Onchidiidae; genus Onchidella; species Onchidella celtica. The sequence continues at coordinate 3,541,881 of OZ007584.1, read as the reverse complement.
CACAAAGGGTTAAATAGCTTTAGTAAATAGGAGAGAGAGTGGGGTGGGCTGGGGGGGGGGTAGTTATTTAGAAATGCCAGCTATTGTGTGATATGCGTCGCTCAGATTGGATGTTAGCATACCGTACTCTGTGTAATGGAGTTCCTTCCAGTTTGATATTTTGTAGGTCTAGACCTAACTCTTCCCATGATGAATGCAACATTCGGCCAACGGAGAGAAAGAAGGATGAGTCAAACATGTTAGAATTAGATCTATTCTATAACTATTGCACGAAAAATCGAAGTGCAATAAAACAGTTTCATATGCAACTAACTTGATTGACTGAACATTGAATATGGAGAGTGCAGAACAAAATGTTTGTCCGTGTTTTGAGTCTGAGTTTGGGTTTTACGGCGCGTCAACACAAGAACGGCCAGTTTCCGCTCCTCACAGTCTATTTGGGTACATTATCTTTACTTATATTTCGTATGAACTCTTTAATTTAACATAGAATTAAATACATTCATATAATTTTAACACATCGGTAGAATTCTAAAAGAAAGTTATTTTGTATAGATCTGGAAGAAGTTAAATGTAAGCAAGTATAAAAGTTATTAAATCAAATTGTAGGTCTTACCGCTTTTCAGAAAGGACAACGTGCTGGCGGATCCAGGTCAGAAAATAATTCTTTCATGGATTCTCAGGCATATTGCCTTCTTCGGATATGCATGGAGTCTACACGTCCAATCAAAATATATGTTTTATTGTTAGTGTTAGAGGGCAATTGCATGCCACACATCCCCTGGGGATGTAAAAGTAAAAGTAAAAAAAAAGGGTATATGAGGTGGGTATGACACCCGTTCGGCGTCTACTAAGGACAATTTCATCTTGTTGAGCGGCATGGGTTCACCGTCCATGTTGACCTTGCATAAAGTTATTTGATGTTTGTTCATCCCCTATTTCCTGCTATCCCGTTTAATCAAGTTATTACTAACAGGTTTAATGTCAATGTGTCTTATATTTGGGTGATATGGTGGACGTTTCTATTGGCCAGGGTGTCTACTTTTTCATTACTAACCGAGATCAATTTCATATTCTTATTTGACAGTGCATGAATATATATATACTAGCTGAGGTCCTCGGCCCTGCCCGGGATAAATCGGTTTGAATATTAGTTTCAGTTCTGGGTGGTTATAATGGACCTGCTTCATCTTGCCTGTTCCTATTTGTCTATTTTATTTTTGTTTGTTTGTTTTTAATTAAGTCTTACTGCTCTGCCTTTGTGAGTTGATACCTTGCGCGTCCCGTACAATAGCATGATTTGCGCACTGGTTAGTGTGTTTGATAGTGAACACATCGCAGGAAGTGATAACGAAACCTTAAAATGGCGAACCATGACTCGAAATAGATCTAAATGATGCCGAAACAATGAAAAATGAAACGTAAAAGCCTGAACATTTCATAATTTCTAATATAGTCCATGTTAATTTCATATTGATAATATGCTGTTGTGCAAAGTTTGAAGCCTGAGAGTGATGAGGTTCCTGAGCCTTAGGTGACCAAAGTTTCGAGTTACCAAAATATCTTAATACTCTCGGCCCTGTCTGAGCTGTAAAAATGACGAATCGGAAAACCTCGAACGGCCCATTTTGTTTTCTATTTTTCTAAATTTTTAAGGTTGTTGCATCATTAAAATGAATTGATACAAACCTTGCTCAGTCTTTGAACTACTTTCAGAAATTTTTTCATGGCTCTACCTTCAGCAGTTTTTTCAGCTATAGAGTACAACCGTCCAATTTTACCCAATTATTATATATGTCACGCATAATGTGTACAGTTGCCTAATGTGTACATTAGGCAGGCCAAGTTGCCTAATGTGTACATTAGGCACGTCCTCTGCCTATTGTTTAACTTAGGCAAAATGCTTGCCTAATGTGCACATTAGGCAAGGTTTTCAGATTAGGCAAGGGCATTTTGCCTAATGTGAACAGAGACAATGTTCTCAGATTAGGCAAGACCATTTTGTCTAATGTGAACAGAGTTATGAAAGTATCAACTCACTTGAGTGAAACTATAAACAACAAGCTTAACCACACAACAATGTGCCTTAGTCAGTGTGTTGCCAGTGAGTGAAGTGAATTCAGACCTTGGATCACACAACACTATGCCTTAATCAGTGTGTTTCCATACATGACTTGAAATTCAAGAGGTCTACAGACGTGTGCACACTGTCTTTTTTTTTATTCCATTTCAATTTTGGTTTGGATTTGATTCTGCAATCTACCACAGAGCGTGACTTGATCGAAGGTAAATATTATTTATGTGATGTATCTCTCTGTTGTTTCAGTCTGCTGTTTTATTGCTGTTGTTGTTGTTGTTGTCGTAATTGTTGTTATTGTTGTTGTTGAACACACGAGACGTCACTGTGAATTCAAAACAAGCCGTGGTGATAATCTAAAGATTTAAGGTAATTAGGCCTACGTTATTGTTGTTGTTGTTGTTGTTTTTTTTGTTCCCGCTGTTGCTGTAGCTAAGTTTTTTTCCTTTCTATTTTTTGTTTCTTCAGCAACATCAAATGGACCGAACTGCCTTCGAGACTAAGCTGAGGGAAACTGGAGGGCAAGGCTTCCAATGTTGTTCTGCAATCTACCACAGAGCGTGATCAAGTCATCGAAGAGTTACTCAGAATCAATTCTGTGTGTGCAAAGACAACTTCTGATTTCAACTGTAAAAGAAGGTTTGAAATTTTACGTGTCGGCAATGCGGACAGACTCATTCGCCGAAGGAAAGAGCCAGACGCTGTTAATTTTAAGTTTGTTGCTTCCCTTGAAGAAGTCTTTGACATTGTCAAAGTTGCTCACGAGACTATTGGACATGGGGGTGGTAAGAAAACAATTGCAGAAGTGAAAAAAAAGTATTGTAACATCACCCAAGAAGCATGTTATCTGTACATATCGTTTTGTGAACACTGCCATCAAAAGAAGGCAAGAAAGTTGCCAAAAGGTCTGGTAGTTAAACCCGTGCGCAGTCATCACATTTTTCCAGGTGTCAAATTGATCTCATAAATTTTCAAACTTTGCCTGACGGTGATTTCAAATATATCATGACTTATGTGAACCATTTCAGCAAATTTTGCATATTGCGTCCACTTGCGTCAAAAAGAGCAGAGGAGGTGGCAGCCAATCTTCTTGATATATTTCTGACATTCGGGGCACCTGCCATTTTGCAATCAGACAACGGGCGAGAATTTGTAAATGCCGTTATTGCGGAGCTATCAACCCTCTGGCCAGAAATGAAATTGGTGACTGGCCGCCCACGGCATCCCCAGAGCCAAGGTGCGGTTGAGCGCCTGAATGGAGTTATTCAGGATAAACTAGTGATTTGGATGAGAGAAAACAATAGTAAAAAATGGTCAGTGGGTCTCAAATTTGTGCAATGGCAAATAAACATTAGCCAACACGAAACTACCGGCTTTAGTCCATTTAAAATTACGTTTGGCAACGATCCGCAAGTTGGACTGAGGTCCTCTCTCCTGCCAGGTGAAGCTTTGCGTGAAATATCGACCGAAGAAGATATTGAGGCATTTTTAGAAACCAGAGGGGGAGATGTAAGTGTCAGGGTTAATCTTATAATTGTCGTGCTGGGTCACGACTTGTTTTTTTTGTCACGGTTTCGTTGATTATAACCAGCGGAATGTCCTTGAACTGTTTTCGTGAACAGTTTGTTTTTGTAACGCTTTTCCTTAGAGATGGAAAGAAAGTGGGGCAAGATAGAATAAATGGATAGGTTAGCAGTGACGGTGCAGTTCTCGACCCCGTGATTTTGATGAACTCTAACAGGGGAAGAGAAGGGAGATAGTAAATTCGTACATAAAACGTAGAGGGTTTAGAGACTTTAGGAAGGGTTTTGACATGTTAATTTGCAGCCGGCCGCACAGTATATAAGCGCAGCCATTCCTATGTTTGAGACTCCATGCAGAAATATCCATCTGTGCAGGCGGTCGGCGGGATTCTGCCAGAAGAATCAGAAGACTGTAATATTCATGTCTATGTCCATTATAGACACTGAAATGAGACCATATGCTCTTTGTGAGAATTACCCACTGCTGTTATCTACTGTTCCCTGATTTCTGATCAGGGACCAAGTGTAAGTGTCTGCCTGTTGATTCAACAATGAACGTGAAGCTGACCTTAATTTTCCAGTAGGAGTGCTACCGAAGAATGCAAGACTTCCATGTATATTAGCTTGCAACTAGATCTAGCATGAATGTCTGGCATACACATTTGTAAATTGAAATTGATGTGTCTGGATGAGGCTGGGGATTGCCAGCCCATCCTAGAGCAGATCTAGATCTAACTTAACTACGTCAGTTTGTATTGACGAGTTTGATCCATTATAAGCGGTAGGCACAAATAACTGAGATAACATTGTCGTCTGAGACATTAGAATATTATTTGATAGATAGTAGGCAGACTATATTTGAGAAATAGATAAGTAATACTTAAATTGTGAGTGAGACAGAATGATATAATCTTTTAGGAATCTAGAGGAGACTTCTAGTGACATATTATTGAATTTTCATTTGATGCTGCTGATGTTGTCTTTTTAGTATGTAAGAGCTAGACGAAATTGTTAGGGAATAATAAGTAAATAAATTTGTGGCCCTGCAGGTCTGTTGATAAAAACCATTCAGATTGTTATTAGTATGTGGCATGGTATGAACGAGTAATTCCTAAAAACCTCTCGATTTTTAAATGCAGTCGTAACACCTATAATTCCTTAATAACCCAACTCGTAACACTGGAGAGGGACCCCTTAAAGAATTTAAATAATACCATGCCATTTAGGTAAATTATTCTAAAATCTATTGCATTTTATCCCATTATTTGATATTGTACTTTTATAACATGTGATTTCAGGTTCTTTTTAGTTTAGATTTTAGGCAAGTTGTATTAATGTAATATTTTGGTTCAATTTCATATGGTGAACTCATCATCCCATTGACCCGACGACACCGGCGAGGGACACCTTTCACCGTACAGATCTACCTGAGACAGAAACGCATTTTTTTGGCCTTGGAATGAGCTATGGTTTGAGGATATCTACCATCTGAATTCCTCAAAAAGAAAGATAAGTGAACCATCTATTTGACAGTCTTGAGGAGGGCGAGGTACTTTCCGCTCTGTGTTCCAGGCTATTTTACATTTACTATATGTTTAGTTTAAGAGCGGGAGGTTGGTTGGGGTCATAGTTTAGCATATCTTCTTTGCCATTTCGAAGGATATTGGAGTGCCTTGGTGGCTATTGATAACTCGGGGGGATTTGCTTCACTGTGAATAGTTCTATTAGGGATCCATTATTCGTATAGATTGTGGCGTTTCTTTTCCTTCCTTACATTTTTTAGGAAGATGTCTCTCCTGTTTTTTTCTTAAACTTTCTGTAATATAGGTTAGGACTTGTAGGGTCTGTTATCGTTCGTCTTTCTTGTGAGTTTAGCGTCCTGTTTATTGTATTTCTTTTTGCTTCCTTATAAACTTTAAACTAGTATACTAATATTGCTATGTTTACAATATATGCCTGAGGTGTTTCACGTGCTAAAACCACGTTGAATTGTAATCTGGTATTGATATATGAGAGAGAGAGAGATAATAAATTTTTGATCACGTGATAATTTCACGTCGAATATAGAGAGAATAATTTTGCAGTGGTAACAGAAGACACTGCGTGTGCGCGTTTTAAGAAGAGAGAGATATTTCAAATTTGTCCCGTTGAAAGAGAGATATAATTTTGATTTGTCGCATTGAGAGAGCGATACATTTTTGACAGTGATAACAGAGGACACTGGTTCGTCGCGCTGAGAGAGACATAAATTTTGAGAGTGATCACTCAAGACACTAATTTATCGCATTAAAGGCGATATATATATTTTATTGCAGTGGGAGCAACGGATAGACGACACTGCCTTACTAGAATTCATATTCAGAGAGAGAGAGATAAAGTTTTTGCAGTGGAAGAGACACTGCCTGTTATTTACAGAGAGAGATAGAACGTTCTTTTCGCGAAGCAGTGCTAACGTAAGACACTGAATTAATATTAACAGAGAATAACTGTTAGAGATAATATAATTGATACCGCGATATACCGTAACAGTAGGTAAATACTTACTAATTACAGATTTTAACATATCATGGCCGAGTTTCTCAAATACATTGACTCTGCCAAAGCTCTGGGTATACCAGAAGAAGAACGCGCCTCGTGGTGCGAACGACAAGTACAGCAAGACCGAGATCGTGAGGATCGGGTAGCAGCAAGAGAAAAAGAAAGAGAAAAAGAAGCAAGAGAGAGAGAAAAAGAAGAAAGAGAAAGAGAAAGAGAAAAAGAAAGAGAGAGAGAAAAGGAAAGAGAAAGAGAAAGAGAAAAAGAAGCAAGAGAGAGAGAAAAAGAAGAAAGAGAAAGAGAAAAAGAAAGAGAGAGAGAAAAGGAAAGACAGCATGAACTCGCAATAAAGAAGTTAGAGCGAGAATCGCTTGTGGCCCCCACTGCTGCCAGCAATACGTATGCTAAGAAACCAAAACTTCCGACGTTTAATGAAAAACTCGACCGGATCGACGCATATTTGCATCGGTTCGAGCTACACGCTAAATGCGTCGGATGGCAGCAGGCGATGTACAGTTCATGCCTGTCTAATTTACTAACAGGTAAGGCTCTAGAAGTATTTCATAGCCTCAAAGTAGAGGATGCCAACGACTATGACAAGCTTAAAACAGCACTGCTTAAGCGATTCCAACATACCGAGGATGGCTTTCATCAGAGATTTCGCGCATGTAAACCTGAGCCATCTGAAAATTTCTCAACTTATGTGAATCGGCTGAAACATTACTTAGATCGCTGGATCGAGCTCGCGAACGTGACTACCGGAAATTATTTTCAACTTTATGATTTGGTCTTAAAAGACCAAATCTATACGGCATGTCATTCCGATTTGGTTGCCCACCTTAAAGAGAGGGCACCGACATCCTCTGAAGAAATCACATCGTGCGCGGAACGTTATGCGTCCGCCCACCCAAATCGTCCTTTGGCAAAGCCTTCAACTATAGCACCGTGTTATGCCAACGTGGGCAAAGGAGCGCCAACCGGACACGATCGTTCAAGGCCGACTCGTCGTCAGGCCCCAAATCCGCGCTCTCAATCAGAGCCGCCTTTTCTTAGACAGAGGGATTTTCCGAATCGAAGTAATTTATCCCCGCGTCGAGGATACCAGAGCTATTCTTTTTACGAGCTTCGCCCATATTATCGTGGCAACTATCCAGGCCAGCAATATAACCGGCCTCAGGGACCGCCGCGACGAGTGCATTTTGATAATAATCATGATTATGATAGGCCGCAGAGTCTTCCTTATCGTGGAAACGATCCGCATCGTATTATGTGTTTTAGGTGTAATAGGGTAGGCCACGTACAAAAATTTTGTAACGTGAAAATGGAAGCGGCAAATGCCTGCTCGGTTAAATCTACACCTTATGAGACTGACGGTCATTCTGAATCTTCATGACAATCAAAAGCTATTCCAATCATGTCCGCCCTACATGAACTGGGTGAATTAACATTTTACCAGGGCCGCGTGAACGCCATTCGCGCTTCCGTTCTACGTGACTCCGGATGCACGACTATCGGCGTTCGACAGTCACTAGTCCGTCCAACACAATTTTTGGATAAGGATGTAACTTGTATTACTTTTGGCGGATCTGTAGAGCGATTCCGTCTTGCAGAAGTTTATATTGATACACCTTTTCTCACAGGTATTGTTACCGCATGTGTACTGCCTAATCCGGTGGCTGATTTAATCATAGGGAATGTACCTCAAGTAAATAAGTTTCCTATCGGTAACTTGGAAATTTGGACTGAAGAGGAGGGTGTTGCTTGTGCGACAACGCGCCTACAATCGAGTCGACGAGCAGACAGTGCATTGAGTAACCCTACTATTGAAGTAAACATAACGTCTAATGCATTCCATGATGAGCAACATTCAGATCCCACATTGAAACATTTGTTTACTAATGTTGATCCTACCGCGCCGGATACCTCTAAGTTTCTTATTAAAGATGACTTATTATACCGTAATTTTCGGAATAAGCGAGAGGCCGTTATGCAGCTTGTAGTACCAAGATCTTTTCGTCGCGACATTATTCGTCTCGCGCATGACACTTCCTTGGCGGGTCACCAAGGAAAGGCCAGAACTAAGTCTCGAATACTATCGCAATTTTTTTGGCCCAGTATTTACGCAGATGTAAACCGGTTCGTATCAACATGTGACGTATGTCAGAGACGTACTCCTAAAGGGAGAGCATCGCGGGCTCCTCTGCAGGAGATGCCTATGGTCTCCAGACCATTTGAGCGCGTTGCCGTAGATATAGTTGGGCCTCTACACAAGTCAGACAGAGGACATCGTTTTACACTTTCTGTCATTGACTACGCAACCCGTTGGCCCGAGGCCATTCCACTAAAAGACATTTCAGCCGATCATGTGGCTGAAGCCCTTATTACTATTTTTTCGCGTCTTTGATTTCCGGTTGAAATTTTATCGGACAGAGGTCCACAGTTTACCTCTGAGCTTTTTAAGAAAGTCTTGGAATTGGTCGGGATTAAACAAAGATTGACATCTCCATACCACCCACAGTCTAATGGCTGCTGTGAACGGTGGAATGCTACCATGAAAACTGTTATATGTCCATGTGTGGTCAAGGGAGATTATGCATACATACAGTTTGCTTGGTTGCTGCCCTTGGTTGGACCTACACTTAATTACGTAGTAAGGGAAATAATTTACCTCTTATGCGTTGTGTGATTAATTAACACCACCACTTTACTTACATTACTTTTCATGTTGCATTACTCTCAGTGAGTTGGTAATACATTAGGTCACCTATTCTAAAGTATGAAAGTGTGTGAATGACTTTATCTTTATTGATATTTGGTGACCCTCATTACTCTATGCATTATTATGTACATCTACTGCGATACTGTATATAACTAATGACCTGTAAATATTACCAGAATAAAGTTGCTTATCTTCCCGGCTACAACCGACTTCTCTTTGTTTGTTATCACCACATAACAAATTGGCGACGAGGATGGGATCTTCACAAGTTCTGACGTCACTCAAGTTCTGAAGCCTACTAGTACTACAAGAACCCAAGCCAGCCAAGCCTTACAAGCGGAAGGAAGCCAATACAAGCCTGCGGAATCAGACCAGCAGCAAGCCAAGCAGCTTCAGTACCCAAGCCAGCTCACGGACCAACCACCCGGATCCAAGTAGCGGACCTGAAGCTGTACATAGAGCCAAGCAACGTCTCGGCTAGCTCTAAAACACCGAGTAGCTCGCTCTTAGCTATCTCGAATTGTAAACCGCCAGTCAGCTGTGCCAAGTAGCCCAGCCGTGCCTCAAGATGCCGAAGACTCCAGCTGCAGAAACGTCACAAGAAGACCTCATCACTTTGCTGCGTAATCAGATGGAACAGCAACGAGAACAGATGGAACTGCAGCGACAGCAGATGGAAGCATTAATGTCTTTGGCTATGAACAAGCCAGTCACCAATACCAAGTTCGAAGCATTTGATTCAACAATAGAACTGTGGTCAGATTACTGGGCAAGGTTTACCACCTTCACAAAGGCAAACTCCATACCAGAAGCAAAAAAGGTTGACATTTTTCTGACCAACCAGAACAGTGAGGTCTACAAGATGCTAAAAAACCAAGCTTCTCAACAGACCCCGCCGATAGACGTCAACGAAATAACCATTGAAACTATCAAGACCTGGATGGGGGAACATTTCGACCCCAAACGTTTCGTTGTGCGGGAAAGATTTAAATTTTGGACCTACACTGACAGAAAGACTGCAGAAAGTGTGCACCAACTGGCTGCTCGCATTCGTCAAGAGGCAGCGACTTGCGACTTCGCATCAATCCAAGACCCACTTGACGAGGCCATGCGTACACGATTTGTCTGCTCCATTAAAAATGAAGCTGCCATAAAAGCACTGTTCAAGATTAAAGATGATGAACTAACCTTCAGCAAGGCAGTAGAGGTGGCGGCAGAGGTCGAGGAGGCGTCAAAGGTGGCCAAAGAAACATCCGGTACCAGTGACGGCGAAGTCTTCAAGCTCAATCAGAGAAGAAAATGCAAGCAAAACCCTCAACAGCAAACTCAAGTCCAGGGCTATCCATCAATGTTTAAAAAGTCAAGCAAACCGACAACGAAGAAGACTGTTTGCAGCAGATGCGAAGGACAGCACAGCCGAAATGAGTGCAGGTTCGCTAACGCCGTGTGCCATTTCTGTAACATAAAAGGGCACATAGAGTCAGCTTGTCGGAAGAAGAAAAGTCAACAACGTCCGATCAAGAGGATACAAACTGTCCGTTGGAATACAGCGGGACCAATCACCGAGACATGCTGCGTCAACAACCAGCCTGTCCAGTTTGAAATCGACACTGGTTCTAGGGACAACTTCATTTCAACCAAGACATGGCGCAGTTTGAAGTCCCCTAAACTCACCACTGTGAAATGCCAGTACAAGTGTGCCTCAGGTCAGAAACTACCAGTGACGGGCGAAATATTTCTACATACATCGCATGCCAAGACAACTTGTATACAGAAATTCGTCGTGACACAGATGGACTTTAACCTGCTTGGAAGAGCAACCACAAAGCGATTGGGAATCTCAGTGGACAATCTCCTACACAAAGTTTTCGACGATTTGAAACCGGATGAAGTCCTGCAGACGTCCTGTCGAAACTTGTGTGCGGAATATCCTGATATCTTCAAGCAAGAACTGGGAACACTGAAAGATTTTGAATTGGAGATCAACTTCAAGTCCGATGCCAAGCCAGTGTTTCACAGACCCAGACCAGTCCCTATTGCCATCCAAGAGGACCTGGACGCAGCGATCCAAGCCGGCATCAACCAAGGGATCTGGGAACCAGTTCAATTTAACCCCTATGGCACTCCAGTTGTCCCCATCAAGAAGAAGACCAACCCAGGCAGCAAGCAGAAGATACGAGTGTGTGGAGATTATTCTGTCACGGTCAACCCACAACTGGAGCCACACCGCCATCCAATGCCATTACCTGAGGACCTGATGCGCAAGTTGGGAAAAGGACATGGTTTCACCAAGATCGACCTTGCCGATGCCTATAATCAAATATGCCTTGGTCCAGAATCCCAGAAGAAATTGGCCCTCAGCACACATAGAGGTGTTCTTCTCCAGAAGCGTCTCTCATTTGGAATCACGTCAGCCCCAGGCTACTTCCAAGAAATAATGGACCAGCTGACGCAAGATCTACCTGGAGTGGCAGCCTACATGGATGACATCCTGGTGAGTGGCGACACAGCAGAGCAACACCTTAGCAACCTAAGAGGATTACTACAACGACTCCAGGATAAGGGACTCCGCTGCAGAAAGGATAAGTGTTCCTTTGCACAACCGTATGTCGAGTATCTGGGACACTACTTATCCAAAGATGGCATAGCAAAGGGGCCAAAAGCAGACGCAGTCACAAGGATGCCAGCACCTACAGACGTCTCAAGCCTTCGTTCTTTCCTGGGTCAAGTCCAATTCTACAATAAGTTCCTGCCGAATGTATCAACAACATTGGAGCCTCTCTACAGACTCACTCAGAAGGACGTTCCGTGGCACTGGGGAACTGAAGAAGAAGCTTGTTTCCAGGACGTCAAGAAGATGTTGATGTCTGACACTGTGCTGGCCCACTTTGATCCATCTCTAGAAGTGGGCATATCCTGCGATGCTTCTCAAGTTGGGATTGGAGCAGTCCTGTTTCACCGATACCCAGATGGCAGCGAAAGACCCATCAGCAATGCGTCCAAGACCCTCACTGGAACACAGCGCAAATACAGCCAGATCCAGAGAGAAGCCCTAGCCATCATCTTCGGCCTAAACAAGTTTCATCAGTTTCTGTATGGCCGTAAGTTCATCCTGGTGACGGACCACAAGCCGCTAATTGCTTTGTTTGGGCCAACAAAAGCAACTCCAGCACTGGCAGCAAACAGACTGGCAAGATGGGCTCTTACCCTGAGCCAGTATCATTACAGGATCGAGTTCCGGAAGACAGCTCAACATGGCAATGCCGACGCTCTCAGTCGACTTCCAGCCGGCCCGGACAAGATGTTTGACCAGCAGGAATCAGGTGCAGATGCAAACACTATCTGCACCATCAAGATGATCAGCAAGCAAGTCGCCCCAACGGACTCAAAAGCTGTTATCAAGGCAACGTCTGAAGATGCGCTACTGTCAACAGTGAAGACCTTCTTACAAGACGGATGGCCGTACGATATTCCAAGTACGGTAAAGCCTTTCTACTCCATACGAGACTCCTTGTCACAGTCAACTGGTTGTCTCTTTTATGGATCCAGACTCATCATCCCACAAAGCCTGCAGCCTCAGATCCTAGAGATTCTTCACCTTGGACATTTTGGGATGCAGCGAATGAAACAGTTGGCAAGAACAGCAGTTTACTGGCCCGGCATTGATGCAGACATCACAGACGTCTCCCGCAGCTGCCTAGCCTGTAACGAACACCAGAAGCTTCCTGCCAAGCAGACGCACCCTTGGACAATTCCTGAAGAACCTTGGAGCAGAGTCCATGTCGACCATGCTGTCAACTTCAAAGGACACAATTGGTTAGTCATGGTGGATGCCCTGTCCAAGTACCCATGTGTGCACCTGATGACTTCCGTCACCACCAAGGCGACGACCCGCAAACTGGACGAGGACTTCGCACATTTTGGTTATCCGCACACCATTGTGACTGACAACGCCCAGTGTTTCTCATCAGAGGAGTTCAAGGCTTGGTGCAAGGAAAGAGGCATCCAACATCTACAAGGAGCTCCGTACCACCCAGCCACAAATGGTGCAGCTGAGAGACTCGTCCAGAGTTTCAAGCAGTCTCTAAAGAAGTCAAGTCTTCCTCCAATTGACGCCATCCAGGAATTCCTGATGCTGTACAGACGTACACCTCTACCATGTGGATCCAGTCCCAGTCAACTACTGAATGGCCGTCAAATCAGGACCAAGCTTGATGTCATCCTTCCCGCGAGAGAACGACATGCCAGTCCGCCCGATGCCGTCGACCAGACTCCAGATGTTCCACCAGCACGTCGAAGACAACGCAGACGACAGAAAGCTATAGTCAAATCGGCCGACCGTCAACCGAAGTTCAACGTTGGTGATCCCTGCTTCGCTTTGTCTTTCAAAGGGGGGCGTAAGGACAAATGGAAATCTGCACAGGTGACGGCAACCATTGGCCACAGCCTGTTTGAAGTCAAGATTCTACCAGATGGACCAATTTGCCGCCGGCATACAGATCAGCTACGTCCTCGACGACAGAGACATAGAGACTGATTTGTTTGTAAAGGTTCAGAAACCTACCGCACCATTCTGACATGGGGTGGCAAGGACTGAACATATGACAGAGTACGGAAACCTACCACACCATCCTGGCATGGGGTGGCAAGGACCGCACTCCAGGACTGACGTGTCCGTAAACCTACCACACTATCCTGGCATAGGGTGGATAGGAGCGGACGAGACCGAGACCTACCACACCATTCTGACATGGGGTGGCAAGGACCGATCTCGACAAGACGCGACTTTATCATGTTTATGTAGCATGAATTTTAGTTTTAGCCTTCACCATATGTACTTCAGGCTAGAAGGGAGGTGTTATATGTCCATGTGTGGTCAAGGGAGATTATGCATACATGTAGTTTGCTTGGTTGCTGCCCTTGGTTGGACCTACACTTAATTACGTAGTAAGGGAAATAATTTACCTCTTATGCGTTGTGTGATTAATTAACACCACCACTTTACTTACATTACTTTTCATGTTGCATTACTCTCAGTGAGTTGGTAATACATTAGGTCACCTATTCTAAAGTATGAAAGTGTGTGAATGACTTTATCTTTATTGATATTTGGTGACCCTCATTACTCTATGCATTATTATGTACATCTACTGCGATACTGTATATAACTAATGACCTGTAAATATTACCAGAATAAAGTTGCTTATCTTCCCGGCTACAACTGACTTCTCTTTGTTTGTTATCACCACATAACAAAAACTATGCTTGCGCGAGTTTCGGCCGACAAGCCGAGTGATTGGGATCGACAACTCCCCGCTATTCTCTTTGCATACCGAGAACTACCGAACGCATCGACGGGTTTTTCCCCCTTCGAATTATTGTATGGTCGCAAGCCGCGTGGTCCAATGGCCATACTCCATGATTTATTCGCCGGATCAGACACCGACGACAACGATACGCGGTCTGCATATCAATACGTTGTAGATTTGCGCCATCGAATTCTTAACCCATGTCAGATCGCACAAAAATCTTCAGCTGCGCATGCGAGTCTTTATAAACTATATCGTGATCAAGGTGGCCGATTGCGAACCTTGGCCGTCGGAGACCAAACACTTGTTCTCCTTCCGGAGACGAAAAATAAACTCCTTCTTACATGGAAGGGACCTTTTAAAGTCCTAAAGAGACTTTCTCGAGTGAATTATCTTATCAGGATTCGGGAACAGGACAAAGTCTTCCATATAAATATGTTAAAGCAGTACCTGTCCGACGATGATAATCGACAGAATAATCGCCGAAATGTGGTTGCTCAGGCCAATGCGGCCTTAGTTTCAGTTGACGATGATGATCCTATTAAGATAGAGCATTCAATCCCCGCACTTCGATCTTCTGAAAACACTTCGGATGTAAATATAAATCCAGATCTATCTGAATCGCAAAGACAAGATATAAGAGATTTGCTTAACGAGTTTACTACAGTCTTTACTGATCTACCAGGTAATACTTCTTTGGTACAGCATGTTATAAGATTAAAGACGGATATACCCGTCTTTGTTAAACCATACCCACGTCCGCTGCACGCACAGGAGACTATAATATCCGAGGTACGTAACATGTTTCACCTAGGAGTGATAGAGCGATCGACGAGCCCATATAACTCACCCATCGTCTTAGTGAAAAAAAAAGATGATACAGTGCGTTTTTGTATTGACTATCGTAAACTTAATGAGGTTACGATATATGACGCTGAACCGATTCCCAACCAGGAGAATCTTTTTGCGCAGTTAGCGAGGGCAACGATTTTTTCTAAAATTGACCTTTCCAAAGGCTATTGGCAAATTCCGCTTGATGACAATAGCAAGCAATATACCGCTTTTCAGACTCCGTTGGGTCTTATGCAGTGGCGCTATATGCCTTTCGGGTTAGTTACAGCCCCTGCCACTTTCGCCCGTATGATGACAATATTGCTTCAGAATATGAATTCCGTATTGTCGTATTTTGACGACATTTGTATTTATGAAACCAATTGGTCGGGCCACCTCGCAGCCCTACGACAAGTTTTTATTGCTCTTCGTCGAGCTGGCCTTACGGCGAAACCCAGTAAGGTGTTTTTAGGATATAATGAAATTAATTTTCTGGGCCATACAATTGCCCACGGCGTTCAGACCCCTGATGACAAGAAGATAACTATCATCTTAAAGCTCCAACCTCCTCGAACTAAGAAAGAAGTTCGTAGTTTATTGGGCTTTCTTAACTATTATAGGAAGTTCATTCCAAATTTTTCTTCGCTTACAGCTCCGTTCTCGGATCTCACAAGAAAGAATTTTCCTAATAAAGTGAAATGGACAACCGAATGTGCTGATACACTTCGTACCGTTCAACGACTGTTTTCCACTTCCCCCATTCTCATACTTCCAGATATAAACCAAATATTTATTGTCCGCACTGATGCGTCGGACAAGGGATTGGGAGCTGTGTTATTACAGGAACGAGACGATACCTTGCGGCCATGTCTATACGCCAGCCGCAAGTTGCTAGATAGGGAATGCCGCTATGCAATTATCGAGCGAGAGTGCCTCGCTATCATTTTTGCTGTAAACGCATTTTCGCGATATCTACTCATGTCCGAGTTTATAATTGAAACGGACCATCGTCCGTTGTTATTCTTAAAGGCTAACAGGGCTAAAAATGCTCGATTAACCAGATGGAGTCTTGCACTCCAGGAATACCGGTGTGTTATCCGGGCTATCCCTGACGGCGACAATTCCCAAGCTGATGTTTTGTCACGTCTAATTTAGTCCCCTATTAAAGAGTGTTGTGTCTTGTATTGGGGTTGGATAGTGCTTGTCCCCCTCAATTCTAGACGGTGGATGGATTCACATTTATCTTGTTCATTACTTTATGAACCAGTTTTACAATCTTTTTTTGTGAATATCCTCTTTCCACCAGGGTCATTTCGGACTGTGACCTGAACTTCTGACAAACCTGACGCCCTTGTCAGCGGGTCAATGAGATGGAGACATGGCAAACCAAGCTACCAGAGCTACTGCTGCCATTGGATACCACAGTATTTTAATTAACAATATATTGTGTGTGAATGTGTATATAAGCAGCAATTATGTGTGTTGACTAGATAATTATGAGCCTATTCCTTCAGTAAGGCTTCATTGTTTGATAATAGTTATACTTTAATCCAGCAGTATACAGTGATATATTCATTTGTTATTATAGATGTTCCTGAGAAGTTTGATTGTCTGCAGTAAGAATGTTTCGATAGACTAGATTCTATAGAACGTGGCATCAATAATTGTATGCTTTTTGTCCATCCAATATGCACGTTCTTAGTTAGATTTTTTGTTCTCAAGCTTAAAGCTCGTTTTTCTACATTAGTACTTAAGCCCCTACCACAATAACTTTGGGATTTCTTGGATCCTATCGTGTAAATTTTTCTTAAAATTTTCACTGGGGTGGGGGATGTCAGGGTTAATCTTATAATTGTCGTGCTGGGTCACGACTTGTTTTTTTTGTCACGGTTTCGTTGATTATAACCAGCGGAATGTCCTTGAACTGTTTTCGTGAACAGTTTGTTTTTGTAACGCTTTTACTTAGAGATGGAAAGAAAGTGGGGCAAGATAGAATAAATGGATAGGTTAGCAGTGACGGTGCAGTTCTCGACCCCGTGATTTTGATGAACTCTAACAGGGGAAGAGAAGGGAGATAGTAAATTCGTACATAAAACGTAGAGGGTTTAGAGACTTTAGGAAGGGTTTTGACATGTTAATTTGCAGCCGGCCGCACAGTATATAAGCGCAGCCATTCCTATGTTTGAGACTCCATGCAGAAATATCCATCTGTGCAGGCGGTCGGCGGGATTCTGCCAGAAGAATCAGAAGACTGTAATATTCATGTCTATGTCCATTATAGACACTGAAATGAGACCATATGCTCTTTGTGAGAATTACCCACTGCTGTTATCTACTGTTCCCTGATTTCTGATCAGGGACCAAGTGTAAGTGTCTGCCTGTTGATTCAACAATGAACGTGAAGCTGACCTTAATTTTCCAGTAGGAGTGCTACCGAAGAATGCAAGACTTCCATGTATATTAGCTTGCAACTAGATCTAGCATGAATGTCTGGCATACACATTTGTAAATTGAAATTGATGTGTCTGGATGAGGCTGGGGATTGCCAGCCCATCCTAGAGCAGATCTAGATCTAACTTAACTACGTCAGTTTGTATTGACGAGTTTGATCCATTATAAGCGGTAGGCACAAATAACTGAGATAACATTGTCGTCTGAGACATTAGAATATTATTTGATAGATAGTAGGCAGACTATATTTGAGAAATAGATAAGTAATACTTAAATTGTGAGTGAGACAGAATGATATAATCTTTTAGGAATCTAGAGGAGACTTCTAGTGACATATTATTGAATTTTCATTTGATGCTGCTGATGTTGTCTTTTTAGTATGTAAGAGCTAGACGAAATTGTTAGGGAATAATAAGTAAATAAATTTGTGGCCCTGCAGGTCTGTTGATAAAAACCATTCAGATTGTTATTAGTATGTGGCATGGTATGAACGAGTAATTCCTAAAAACCTCTCGATTTTTAAATGCAGTCGTAACACCTATAATTCCTTAATAACCCAACTCGTAACAGTAAGAGAGACAGAGGAAGATGACGACACAGAAACAGCAGCAATGGGAGAGATAATGACAGAAACAGAAGCAGTCACCGAGATGGTTGCTGTGACTGAAGAGGTGGCATCACCCACAGAGGACAATGAAGTGGAAGATGATGAAGCCACTACAATGGCAGGAACATCAACATCAGCGGCAGTGGGAGCATCAGACATAGACTATTTCCGGCAAATAAGAAACATCGCCAATGCAGGGCAATCGAAGGCAGCAGACAGAATGGCACGTCGCGGGAAACAACTGCGTAGGCCATTACTTGTTGGACAATGTGCAACGCTTCGAGTTCCCGACGTGGATCGAGGCCCAGCAGATCCAAAAAATATTCTAGTGGTCGTCATCAAAGAACAGGATGGTCTGTACACAGTTGATTGCCGCGAGGGAATACTGCATTCCAAATTTACATCAGCTGATCTGGATCGTATAGACCACGCTTTAATGACAGTCAATGATGTTCCTGAGGTTTATTTATCATTGAGATCAGCAACAGCAAAGGCAACTGGTGGTCAAGGCTTTCAGAAATGCCAATGCAAAACAGACTGTACGTCAGGAAGGTGTACCTGCTTAAAAAAACGAATGATGTGCAACTCTCGTTGCCATCCCGGCAGAGCATGCAAAAACGTCTGAAAACTATGTATTATTATGTATTATAAGTGCATTAAATTATGTGATTTTGTCCCTTTGCATATTGGACATTTGATGCTTTATAATTGTTTCCCAATATTTTTAATAAATGTTCTTCTTTTCAAATTGTTCAATATGTCTCAAAGCTATTGTAAACATTGTAAATGTTATGTGTTGTATCCTATTCTAAAAAGTGAGCGTGACATATAAATTTATTTACCAACTGTACACATTAGGCAATGTTATTCACTTTCTGTTCACATTGGGCAAAATGTGCCTGCATAATGTGAACATTAGGCAATTTTCTGCCTAATGTTGACAGCATTCAACACTAGGCAAACCATTTTGCCCAATGTACACATTGGGCAAATTGATGCCTAATGTACACATTAGGCAATTGTACACATTATGCGTGACATATATATACATGTATATATTATGCATCTAAGAATTCTTTCGGCTTTGTATTTTCTACCGCAGAATTACCTGGGACAGGAACATCTAAGAATTTGTTCGCACATGCAGATCTATTCTATTCAAGAATATACTCAGAAAATTTAAGAATTAATTTGTACATAGGCAGCTAACAATTCTTTCGGACCTGTAGAATGTATAGAAGAATTTATTCAGACATCGAAATTTAATAATTTATTCGTAAATGCAAATCTAAGAATTCTTTCGGACCTGTAAGAAAATTTCACACACACATGGAAATCTAAACAAAATTGTTCGTACATATGCATGTAGGCCAAACATTCTTTTGGACCTGCAGAGTCTATCAAACATTTCATTCAAACATGGACATCTCAGAATTTATTCGTTAAATCTAAGAATTTTTTCGGACCTGTATTGAGAATACTGAAATTTAGAATACGATCGCACAGTTCGAGTTTGAGTTTGAGTTTGGATTTTACGGCGCGTCGGCACGATAACGGCCACCTGGCACTCTTTACGGTCTGTTTGGTAAACTTTTAAAAATGTATTTTTCGTATTCAGAGCTTTTAAGTGTCACAACAGACTCAAATACATTCATATAATTTTATCAATTTGGTAACATTCTCAAAATTTGTTTTGTCTAGATTCTGAAAAAAGTTTGGTGAATGGAAATCTAAGAATTTATTCCTACACATACATGCATGTAAAAATCCTTTCGGACCAATGGAAGCTGTCGAAGAATTCACTCGGACACGGAGATCTAAGAGTTTATTCCTAAATGTAGACCTAAGAATTCTTTTTTAACCCGTAGAATATGTAAGAATTCACCCGCACATGGAAATCTCAGAATTTACTCTGACATGTTAGATCAAAGGCTTAAAAATAAGATCAATAATTTATCTTTCTTCAGTTTGATAGATTACTGTTCAAATCTGAAGTAATGGGAAACAAAGCAATGGAATAAATTAATTTCATTGTCAACTGATCAAATGTTACTTTTCTTGCTCCCACAACATGAATAATTTCCTTTGCACTGCCTATTCACAAGTTTTTAACTGTAGATATTTCAACATTATTTTCCAATATAATGGCTAACCAAAGCGAGGATACCCTAAGCCATCAGTGGCATGTTCAAGAAGACAAAATAATTGGGGATTGTTATGATGGAAACTTTCATTGTGTAAAAGCAATAGTAATGGTCTCTTTTTTTTTTCCTTAACCGTGATGATGAAAAAGTGATTACAATAACATGCCTGTTTTTTTTTCCTTTTGGCACCTGATGTCAGAATCAATTGTATCCTGTACAACTTCTTACTGATTGGAGAAGTCCGACTTTCTCGTAAGGAATTTGTATGAGATGCATTTCTATGCTTTTGAGAAGATATAGTTCTTACGGTCACTTGATGGATGAATGAAATATTTTCTGTGGTTTGACTACATTTATGTGCATGATTATACTGAGTCCTTTCAACGCCAATGTCAAGTGGTAGCATGTTCGTGTTATACATTTCTGTAATCATTATTTTTATACTGTTCTGTTTTGTCATGTTTCTTTAATTTATGAAGACATTTAACATTGATTAAAACACCAAGAATCCGGTTTCACAAACGTATTTCAGATGTTGTTCATTGTGCAAATAAACTGTTTTGTTAAGGTGTGCATAAAACGTGAGGGCTGGAAAGCATACTATGTACTTTTGTTAATAACCAGATATTTGTATGTTTAACAAGAAGAAACAGAGACTGACATGGAAAAGGATTGTGGATGGAGGGAGGCACAGAAAGGGAGACAAAATATCAAATCATTGTCAGATGATCAGATGTATTTTGGCACTTGTCAATAATTACTTACACATACATGATTATACCTATATAAAGGCCTATTGCGCATATCGGCCATCTTTGTTGTAAGGACCGACGCATAACCATGGCGATGGTAGCATTGATTTTCAATCGTTAGCTGATTTGCCCGGCGAGCACTTTAGGTGTCGCCAACCAATCGGCTCTGAGCTAAAACTAGTTCACTGTAGTAAACAATGACTCCTGTGTGTCATTACCCGGCCAATACTTTCAGTAATGTTAGCTTCCTTTCCCTTGTTTACACGGATGGTAGGGAATCTGACCAGCTTGGATCCATACTTTTCACACCTGTCGTAACAGTCAACTGCAGTGCAACGAGCAGGCATGTTAAGCGCTTAGACATATCTCGAAGTTACACTCATCAGCTGATCCACCCGCCATTTATGGTGTCGAAAGAACAAACAAAAACACTGTGACGTCATTCACAATAGGCCTATAAGTTTCAAGCAAACATATATCCCAATTATAGGCACATTAAGCATACTCATGTAAAAATATATACATGTGAAGAAAAATACCGTGAAAAAAAATCCCCTGGAACATGATAAAAATTTATAAGGCCAGTATTTAAAAACAAAATTGTGACGTCATACTGTCCACGACATAATAATGAAAACAATCCTAAACTATTGAGTTTATGTGGCTTTTCCCGGCATAAAATTGACATTTTGAAGAATTAGACCACATATGACAACATAATTATCGCAACTGAATTTACGTCGGAAGAATTTATGGTAAAAATATTCAGATTGAATGCAAGTTTTATTGTCGTGACTCGGTATTATTTAAATTAGGTCAAGTCAGCCATATTTTCACAAAACTAGTATTAGAGAATTAAGATTTCCAGTAAACATAAATGGCACCAATTCTTGACTACAATATTAATATTTCTGAGCTGATAAATTCAGTTTCGGACATTTTATGCCTCCCTTCATATAATAGGCCTAGACTGTGAAAAGGTCAGCAATGTTTCATTCTTTGACAGTTTGTATTTCATTTCCTCCTAGGTCTATCGCTAGCATACGCGAAAATATTCAAACTCCTTAAAATCTACACTGAGCTGATTATTTGCTATGCAGGTGACGGAAGGACACTCCTCCCAACCCCCCCCCCCTCCCAAAAAAAAAAGAATAATAAAAAAATAGAATTTACATTTAACGTCCCTGCAACAATTTATTTATCAGTACCGGTATTAATATTATCATTTTCTGCGGAGTTTGCTTTCAGCTAAAACCTTCCGATTGCTGGAAGACTGCATCTAGACCTAGATGCAAATACAGCATAACAGCAACATGTTCAGTGCCCGCAAACTGAAGAAAAAACAAAAAAAACCATGAAATAACAGACGCCAGATCTAGATCTGGACATAACACATGTCACTCGTCCCCTCACTGTAAATCACTAAAAAAAAAAAACTCAACAAATTTTATAATTTACAAGTTTTACAAAGTGTGCAAGATTTTAGATTATGGAGAATTGTAGAATGAAATAATATTATACTCTCAAATAAAATAAAATTGTTCGTGCTCATGCCACAGTTTGAGTTAAACAATGTTAAATCAGGCTATAATTGCACTCTGATGTCCTGAGCTGTATTTAATATTAACTCTTTCTAGTATATCCGTCCACACTCCTGTTCCCTATTCGCTACACGCTGCCCCATTGGCCCAGCTCCAACACAAAAACATGACATCTTGCAATTTCGCCATTTTCAGTGCAATAATCGATTCATTCAAATAATGGAGGGTTTCACGCCTGTTGTATTGCTCTACTGTGTATATATTATCCTTCAGTTGGTTTTCATGGTATTGTTACAATAATTAGTAGGAAAGGTGCAGTCACTTCTGTCAATCTACATATCCAAGTGAACAAATGCAACGTTTTCGTTCTTCATGTTGGTTTGGGAGAAAAAAGGAAGAAAAATTTACTATCTAGAATTCCATCGATAAAACGCTTATTAATGAAATATCTGTTCCAATTGTGAGACGTTGTGTTATTTCAAATAATTATTTGCATAATGCAATGACAAAGTTTTGAGAAAACCGAAATCATAAAATTTCGAAAATGAGTTCCGACGTTCACATTCAAAGCAGAAAAGATTAAGTCCACAGACTGCAGTTTGCCTTGGGGATGTGTAGAGCAGTAATAATCACGGAGTTCTAGTCCATGTTCATTCCTCCTGGGTCGAGCTATGCTTGCCGCTAGACTTGGATTTTAATGGTTCCTCGGGAACCTTCCTTTTCTTTAGCAATAAAATTAAGCAAGCCCCAAGCAGAAGCGCTGTTACTATACCGGTACCGATGATGGGCAACCATAGAGAGATTCCAAGCATTTCTGAAAGACAATGTGGATGCCAGTAAACATGACCGTCAATTTGCAATGTTCACATTTTGAAGAATGCTTGACATTTATCTTTATCTGGTATAGAATAATGCAATTCTCCCCGTATAACGGTGATTACTGTTGTGATCATAAAAAAACAAACTGCCCAGTGCAAAAGAATGTTGAAAATCTTACCCTCATCCGTTACATAATCGCACTGCTTCACACCCCCTCACCCCAAACACCTTTTATTTTTCTCTCAATCGAATATTCTTGGAGCACCAGATGCGACAACTGGACAAAGTCGGATGAGGCCAATATGCTGGAGGAGTTTGAGCTTTAGTTTTACGACGCTTCTGCACGACAGAGGTCACGTTAGAGCTCCCTGGATTTTCTGTCTTTCTTGGGGAGGCGCTGGTGGGGGTGTAATTTCTTTAGGCATGATAGTCAGAGCTTCATAGATTCATTAAAAATTAAATCTCAGACCTTAACCTCTTTCAGACTGCACCACGATATGTGGGTCCACGTTCGTTTGAGTTTCAAATTTACTCTTTAGGTACTTTTTTGTTTGACTTCAGAGCTTTATCAATTTGAACTTAACAAAAGAATTAAATAGTTCCGTATAAACTTTATTATATTAGTAACATTCTCAAAAACTGTTTTCTGGAGATCTGAAAAGAGATGTATAATAATGATAATAATAATGAAGATCATTTATTATAGCGCCTAATCCAAACGAGTTTGCTCTAGGCGCTTTACAGAAAGTCTTGTTCTCTCCATTTGCATCTCACTCACTCCCTCTTTCTTTCGCTCACCCTCTTTCTCTCACTCTCTCTATCTCTTTCTATCTCAGAGCAAATTGTAACGCAGCCTGTTGGGCGCAGTTCACAACTCACAACAGTTCACAACTCACAACTTGTATTATAAAGTATAATATTATTTTGAATATATATTATATAATATTTATTTAATAATGAATTATAAATTTTCGTTGGTGATATGGGGGGTGATAGGTATAAATTGTAATCTATTAATTTTAATTTCAATTTTGCCCGGGCAGTGGCCTGTTCCGCCTGCTCTTTACGATTTCCAACTGCCAAGGTGTCTTTAACGTGCGCAACGTGCACACGGGCCCTCCGAATTTTTTCGTCCTTATCCGAGAAGACTAGGTACTCGATCCTACCCCCCAATAGGCTCAGGGACACGAAAATATGAGAAAAATCCCAATTTCCAACATGCCTGCACAGCCCGGGTTTTGAACCCGGGACCCTTGACATGAGAGGCGAGCACCTTGCCACTAGAGCACCTTGTATAAATGGAAATAAAAGTTTTTAAATCGATTTGTAAAGCTTAGTGACTTTTAGAAAGGATAGTTTGAATTAGAGTTTGGGTTTTACGGCGCGTCGGCATGACAGCAGCCACTTTGCGCCCCTCATGGTCTATTTGGGTACACTTTCTTTATTTATGTTTAGTATTCAGAGCTGTTAAGCATAACATAGAATTAAATACATTCATTTAATTTTAACACATTGGTAGAATTTTAAAAAAAAAAAAAAAACTTGTTTTGTATAGATCTGGAAAAATAAACAGATTTGTAAACGATATAAAAGTTATTAAATTAAGTTGTAGATCTTAGCCTCTCCCAGAAAGGAATGGATGCGCTGCGGGTCCACGTCAGAAAATAATTCATACATGTATCGGCAGGCATAATGCTTTCTTCGGAGATGTATGAAGTCTACATATCCAGCTAAAATATGTTTTATTACTGGTAATAGATAGTAATTCCATGCAAAATATACGGGGGGGGGGGGGGGAATCTTCCCCACTAAGTAAGAAACGGTACGTTAAGTGGGTATGACCCAGACGGACTTTACTAAGGACAATTTATTTTGTCTCTGATTTTGTTGAGGGGCAAGGGTCCACTGTCCAACTTGATCTTGGATAAAGTGTATTTTACTCTATGTCTGTTTATATCCTATCTTTCCCGCCATCTCGATTCAACGAATTTAAAAGTACGTGTTTAATGTTATGGTGCGGTATTGTTAGGTGTTGTAGTGGAAAAATGTCATATTCCCTGTTGGACAGTGTATGAAGACATTGTAAGAAGACATTTATTTCAGAGGTCTTCATATTTGGGTTTTTTAAAGTTTGAAGGAAGGACAGCGAATCAGAAAAGATAGTGAAGTGTCCTGGTCGGGAAGATGATAAAAGATTTAAGGACAAGTTGATTGCATGAATTTCAGCGGTAAAGACAGATGCTTTTGGGCGAGATTGAGGCATTCGGTTTTGCTATCTGCACATGAGAAAGATGCGGCTCCTATCGAGTTATTACCTTTCGAGCCGTCTGTGTAAAAAGGTCTGTGATCTGGATATTTATTGATTACCTCTTTAAACATTTGTTGAATGTTTTTGTCATGGGGTTGTTTTTTTCGGACATGTCGCGAGATCTAAAGTAATGTTTGGTTTACTAGTTAGCTATGATGGGATGGCAGGAAATGGGTAATTTTTCCATTTCACATGTTGGATTTTGGCCTCTGCGAGCAAAGACCGAATCCAAAGGCAAAAAAGAGGGGTGACACCCTGAGAAGATTCAACATTTTGAATATTTAGATTGGAAATGAAACTGTAAGCATGATTGTCTGGATGAGAAGACAATTGAGGTCCTTACTTTAGAGAGAATTTATCTCTTCTTTCGGACAGGTACGCTTCATTTGCCCCCGCATATAGACTTTCACCTGGACAAGTGCGGAAAGCACCCTCTGCAAGACGTAGCCATTGGTGGTGAACAGGGTTAGCCTTTTCAGGCCTGTTGGTTTAGTTGATCCATAGACGATACAACTATTGTCTAGTTTGGATCTGATCAGCGAGTGACAGAGATGTAGCATGGAAACTCGATCTTCTCCTAACTTTGTTCCTGGGATGGTCTTTAGGATATTAAGAGCTTTTTGACATGAGATACTAAGGTATTTTACATAAGGGACAACAGTTAATGTAATTTTTTTGTTTTGGTCGAATATAAGACCTAGAAATTTGGCCTCGCCCTTGATTCAAGTGAATCGAAAGACAAGGGTCTCTGTGAAATGTCCTTTTATTATTGAATCGGACGGCGACAGTTTTTAGGGGAGCCGTTTTTATCTTCCCACCTGTGGATTGTGTTGCAAATTATATATGTCACCATTACCTATTATTATTGATCTGAGAAAGACAACTCAGAATTTACTTGGATTTTATGTCTTTATTTCTTTAGTTGTTTCCCTTTGATCAGTAAGCTTTTTCTCGCAATATGAGTGACGTATCGGTCACATGACTTTGTTATGATTTTGGGAGCTACCAAGATGGTGGCCACAAAGAAATGTAAAATAAAGTTTTGTTTGCATTAACTCGTCTTTGGAATGCTTTTCCTGCATGTTGTAGTCCTGATTTGTAGACCAACTAGTTCAGAAAAGTTTAAATGGTGCCGAAACCCGGGAGACATGTAAGTTGGGGATCCAAAAAAGATCCAGACAAGAACACAGACCAGAGACATCGAAGAGAGCACTGTTACGAGGTGGGTCCTCGAGTGTTACAAGTTGGGGTATACTAAATTATAAATTTAGGTGTTCGACTGCATTTTTAATAATTATCGAGAGGTTTTAGAAATTACTCTGCCATACCATGCCACATACACTAATAACAATTTCGAGTAGGTTATATCAAGGACCTTGTAGGGCCACAAATTTATTACTTAAAATTCCTAACAATTTCGTCTATCTTTTACATATTAAAAAGACAACATCAGCAGCATCAAATGAAAATAGTATAATACATACTAGAAGTCTCCTCTATGTTCTTAAAGATTAGAAAATCCATATCATTCTGACTCATTCACAATTTACTTAGTAATTATTTATCTTCAGAAATATGATCTGCCTACTATCTCACAAATAATATTCTATGTCTCAGACGACAATATTGACTCAGTTAATTACTTATAAAAGATCAAACCGTCAAGACACACTGACGTAGTTAAAATAGATCTAGATCTGCTCTAGGATGGGCTGGCAATCCCCAGCCTCATCCAGACACATCAATTACAATTTACAAATGTGTATATCAGTCACTCTTTCTAGATCTTAATTGCAAGTAAAACTTTATGGTCTTGCATCCCTTTGGTCGCACTTCTACTGGAAAATTAGGGTCAGATTCACATCATCTCGAATCATGGTGACAACACTTACGATTGGTTCCCTGAAACGATTTCAGGGAACTGGAGAAAATAGCTGTGGAATATTTCATTGTCTATCCAGGACATAGACATGACGTTAACAGTCTGTTGGTTCTCTCTGGCTGAACCGTATTAGCCGACCACCCTCGTAGCTGGAAAGATCTACATGGAAGTGATTAAATCTCAAGATGGCTTCGGCCAAATCTTCTGCAAGTCCACGTGACTGCTCAAATTTGATTGGTGCATTCACCTCGAGCTCCGCTCGCAGCGCCAATAGATTCTATTAATAGTAACAGACAAAGTTATTAAACTATATCAAAACCCTTCGCAAAGTCTCTACACCCTAAACGTTTTATGTACGAATTTATTCACTCCTTATTCGCCCCGTCTTTCTCTGTTAAAGTACACCCAAACCACGGGGTCGAAAACTGCATCGTCACTGTTAATTTATCCATTCGTTCTATCCTGACCCACTTTCTTTCCATCTCTAAGAAAAGCGTTACAAAAACAAACTGTCCACGGGAATAGTTCAAGGACGTTTGGACTGGCCAAAATCAATGATGCCATGTAATGAACAAAGCGTGACCTAGCACGGCAATTCAAATCCTAACCCTGACAAGCACAGTGGAATGCTTTACTGCTTTGTTTTGGCTTACATTGTCTCGTCCAGAACCTTGAATTGAATTGACTTTATGAACATTTGAGATTAGAAATCTAGATCTAGAATCCTGATTCAGTGAGTGGTGAAACCTGAACACTGAAATGGAAACGGCAAAACGAGCCAGAGCTTCATCAAAGAGCTGACAAGAGTAGAAAAGACATTGAAGCAAATTATTCAGAAAGGGGAAATTGCGGAGGGTGCAACCCTCACAGTTACAGAAGTAAGATTTACTATCCAACAGTTTGAGACACGTTTACAGGCACATGACAAGTGCCAAGCTCATGTAGAGTCCTTGATTGAAGAAGAAGCAGATTTAGAAACATATATTGACAATGCAGCAGCATATAGAGATGAAAAGTGCCTAGCATTAGTACAGGCCAAGAAACTGTTAGAATCATTAGATCTAGAGAAACGAAGTGTTGTTGAAGATGACGGAACTGAGAGACCCAGAGGAACAGCGCAGTCACAGACGAGGCTACCCAAGCTGGAAATTCCTAAATTTTCAGGAGAGTATACTAATTTTCAGACTTTCTGGGATCAATTTAAGGCCATCGTAGATTCCAACAGTGGCCTTGCTACAGTGAATAAATTCACTTATCTGCAATCTCTGCTAATCGGGGATGCAGCAATGTCAATCAAAGGACTTGCCCTGACGGAAGACAACTACGAAACAGCTAAAAGAACCATCGAAGAGAGGTTTGGAAGGAAAGAAAGGATCATTTTTGGTCACATACAGAGTCTACTCAATGTCAACTTTTCCAAGGGCAACTCATCGTCAAATCTTTGGAGGCTTCATGATACAATCCAAACCAACGTCAGAAGTCTAGAGAACCTGGGGCTGGCTGGCGACACATACGGAGTCATCTTGATGCCACTTATCCTCCACCAACTGCCACAACCCATTCGCCTGGAATGGGCACGTACCGGAGAAGGGCTTGAGGGAGACCTGACATTTCTACTTGCCTTTCTGGAGTCGGAGATTAGACGGAGAGAAAGGTCTCAGACATTTGACAGCGTTGCATCATCAAAAGTGGAATCCGGTCCCTCCCAAACACCAAGAAGATACACGGCAGCATCTCTGTTGGCCCAAGATGTCGATGGCGGTCCCAATACCAAGAGAAGGACCTGTGCATTCTGTGAGGGAGGTCACTTTTCTGACAAATGTTACCAGATCAGTGGGTTACACTTCGAGTCCAGGAAAGAAAAAGTGAAAAAATTAGGACTGTGTTTTCGTTGCTTAGGAAGGCATCTTGCTAACACTTGTAAGAAAACCTGTTACTTTTGTAAAGGGAGGCATCATGCCGTTTTGTGTCAAAGAGGCACTTTAGACATTAAGACATAGCCAAAGAAAAATGATGCATTACCTGTGTTGCAGACCACTGTCGGACAGGACAATGACATGTCGCACCTTGGAATTTCGTATACAAATTCAAAAACTTTGAAGACAGTCATGCAGGTTGTGAAGACAAAAATAAATGGCGAGGATGTCAATGTCATGTTCGACATTGGAGCTGATCGGTCATTCGTGACCAAATCTTGTGCAGAAAAACTGAGGCTGAAAAATGTTGGAAGTGAAAATTTGTCATATTGTTGTTTCGCTGAAGAAAAAATGGGTCGTGAGGGGAAAATGAGAGAGATCTTTGAGTTGAAAGTGAATGAAAAAACAGTGAAATTTTTATCCCCCCCCCCCTCCCTTTTCATAACAGTTCCATAGTTTAACCCACAATCAATGGACGAATAATAATAAATGCAGACATGTCTCTTTTTCTGTTTGTGTGTGCGTATGTGTATGTGTGTGTCCCTATCTTTAGAGCTGCAATGTCTCTCTCTCTTTCTCCCCCTCTCTCTGTCTGTCTGCATCTCTCCATTCTTTCTATAATTCAAGACCTCTGGCCTATATTAGTGAGACTGGGATCCCCCTCACTCCCTCACACTTTTTGCTTGGAAGAAGTACCCCATTGAACTCTGTAGATCATGGGAAGTTTAGTGAAGAGGTCACTCAGAGATGGATGTCGGTCTCACTATGTCAATCTGTTCTGGGACATTTTGAAAGATGATTATCTAAGAAGTTTGCCCCCTATGAGTTTGAGAAAGCCCACCTCAGATCTGAAAATTGGTAGTGTAGTACTTGTGAGAGATGAAACAAAGCCTGGACTTCATTGGCCCATGGGTATAGTAACCAAACTGTTTCCTGGTAAAGATGGCCACATCAGAGCAGTTGAATTGAAAACAAACAAAGGTTTGATATGTAGGGCTGTTCAGAAGCTTCACAAACTGGAAATGTCTCAGGATTCAATTGTGGATCAAAGCGAAGCGGAGACTTCTTGTCAGTCTAATAATTCTGACAAAGGGAAAGAAACGAGTGAAACTGAGGCCGTCTCCAACCATAGGGGGCAAATGAGTTCACGCAGGGGGCGATTGATAAAACCCAAAGAGAAACTTGATTTGTGAGAAGGTAGATGGGAAATTGAAATTTTCTCATTTGGTAATCAACACCGTTGATTTGTATGTTTTCATATGTATTTTCCATTTGTGACTATGATACATGTACATTATCGTTGCCTTTTGATTTCATTTCTTATTGAATTTAATGTCTGTACCATTTAAGTTAAGGCTCAAGATCTCTGTTCAATAACAGATTAATCACAGTACTCAGTGTGAGTTTAACTTTAGACTGTATGCTGTAAAGAAGTATCTTAATTATGTGAGAATAACTTGGTAGTCTACTTAAACAGAGGATAATGTAGGCTCACGTAGTTAACCAGAGACCTAAACGTAGGCCTGATAAATTGGGTCATTTCTATTTTTATCACAACTAGAGCCAATGGCAGGCTTGTTTTAACCTTACTCTGTACGGAAAAACCCGATTGTAAAATTCGGATTTGTTGACCCGGTTCATAGGTCACAGACTAGGTCATGGTTTTCGCGATAACTGTAGGCTAGGCCTAAGTCAGTCAAGACAGTGTTAGCCCAGTTTACGTCCTTTCTACATTCTGGCCTATGGTGAACTGCAGTAGGCCTACATTGTGTGTAGAATCAACAATGCCTAGGCCTAGGCCCTAGAGAGTAGCCTAGAGTTAAGTTACCATTATTATTACCTTACCGGTATCGTTATCAGAACAGACTTAGATTCTGGTAGGAAGTTAGGGATTCGTGTTATAGACACTACTACTACCATAGACCTGCACATTTTGTAATTTAATTTAGATTAAGCCTTATTAGGTGGATTTCCAGTAGGCTATTTAATTAATCATTGTGTAGGGACCAAAGGAAAACAGAGCCATAATAACGCTCTCCTTTGGGTGAAGACCATTTAGGTCTTTAGCGTTAAATAGCTTAGTTGGTTAAGTTAGTACCCTTATACTTTAGTTTAGTTTTATGCTATAAGTTTAATTTAATGTTTCATTTATTTTATTTGATTTTGTTAAAAGGGACATAATTATATGCTTACGACTAAGTATTCACTTCGTGTTTCTAATTAATTCTTCTATGTGGTGAGTGACAGTTTGTAATCTAAATACAAAGAAAAGATTGGGTTATGAGTTAGTGTCAAACTGGTAGAGTTAAAAGAGTTTATTATTATACCTTTTCTTTTGGGTTGATTTATATGTACGGTATAAATCAAAGTGGGGAGAATGTTGAAAATTATATATTTTTTATGTCACCATTACGTATCACTATTGATCTGAGAAAGACAACTCAGAATTTACTTGGATTTTATGTCTTTATTTCTTTAGTTGTTTCCCTTTGATCAGTAACCTTTTTCTCGCAATATGAGTGACGTATTGGTCACATGACTTTGTTACGATTTTGGGAGCTACAAAGATGGTGGCCACAAAGAAATGTAAA
Organism: Onchidella celtica; assembly: GCA_963931925.1. Lineage (NCBI taxonomy): Eukaryota > Metazoa > Mollusca > Gastropoda > Systellommatophora > Onchidiidae > Onchidella > Onchidella celtica. The sequence goes on along the minus strand of OZ007584.1, from coordinate 3,509,876 downwards.
ATAAAGTTTTGTTTGCATTAACTCGTCTTTGGAGTGCTTTTCCTGCATGTTGTAGTCCTGGTTTGTAGACCAACTAGTTCAGAAGAGTATACAGATTGTATTGATTTGCAGTTAGTGTTTCCCCTCTATTCTATCTAACCGAGGGGGGAGGGGTGGCTGTAACAAACGTACAAGGAGCACTCAGCGTATTGTAAAAGGGTTTTAGCAACTGAATTGAATTTAATATGGAATGAGGCGGGCGTTAGAACGTGCCCTGAAGAACTCCTTGCTCTTAATAAAATGGATAAGAGAAAGTGGAGTTCACCTTCACCCTGAAGGAACTGTCACTAAAAAAATTCTGGACCGTTGGTTTGCCCTCAGTCTTCAAGTCCATGTAGATCTCTCAGTATACCGTACCTCCAGGTTGTGTCGAATGCTTTTTCCAGGTCAAAGAAAACAGCAACAGCTGCTTGGAAAGAAATGCTTCTCGGGTGAAGGTGTCCAGACGGACAGATGGCCCGTCGTGGATCACTTCACACTGAAACCGCACTGAAAAGTGGAGAGGGACTGGCTGATTTCCAAAGTCCAGTTGTTTACCATTCGCTCCATCAGATTGCAAAGGCAAGTGGTGAGAGCTATGGGGCGGTAATATTTGGAGTCCCAGCCAGTGATCTTTGCCGTTTTCTGGGATGGGGACAATGTTAGTTTATCCTCCACATTGGAGGAATGGTTCCTGAGGTCCATAATTATATGGTTAAATATATTTAATAAACAGAAGAGTGATGTGGAGGGTAGGTGTTTTAGAATTTCGTTAAATCTCTGGCCACGGCCAGGTGCTGTGTGACTGGCCTTGCTCAGACTGGATGTTAATTCTTTAGTTGTTAAAGTTTCGTTGTAGGGGAGGCGGGAGTCTAGGTTGAGAAATCGAGGGGCGTTTTGAAATTTGGAAGGAGGCCGAGTAATGATCGCGGGAAGAGTTGGCCGCAAACGACGAAGCCAATTCGTTTGCGACCTCCTCTTCCTCTTCCGCGAGTCTTGCTTTTTGAGCTGCCCGATTCCATAGCATTTTCCAATTTTTTTCAAGGGGGTTTCGGCTATTGATCTGGGATATAAAGTTTCTCCACGAGTTTCTCTTATTTTCCCCGCTCGTCCTCTGGGCTTTTGCTCTCTCGTGTCTGAATTGTCAGTGGCCTGCTGGGAGTCTTCCGTGAACCATGGTTGTCTTTACGTGGAGCTGCACAGGTCTTGGGAATACAGATCTGAGCAATCTGGAGTTGCTCGACCTTGATTACAGTGGTGGGAGTAGTTATTAATTGAATGAACTTTCGGTGCATCTCTGTCCAGTCAGCCCGGACAAACTTCCACCCAGACGGCTGTACTGTTCGCAGTGGGTTAGTCAGTGGTGAGGATTGGAAAATGGTCCGATCGTTGAAGACTATTCAGGACAGACCATGAATAATCTAAGGAGAGCGTTGGGTGAACCAATGCGAGATTCATTTTTGTGAGCGTGGCTATAGATTGGTGTAAATGAGTTGTGGTTCCGTCATTTGAAAGGAACATTTCTGTCTCCAAGGGGACTTTTCCACATCTTTGCCGCTAGGACTTGAGGAGCTGCTCAGCATGGAACTGTGTGCCTTGAAGTCTCCCATAAAGATGTATGAGGGAGGAAGTGTTTAATTAGAGCTGTAGGGTCAGTTTTAGAGATCGGAAGACACGGGGGAAGATATTGCAGCACAGAGAAAGAGGTCTGCCTCATGTGAGCCTTACAGCCACAGCCTGGAAGTAAGTAATTAACTGAATCGGTCTATGTAGTATCTTCTGATTTAGAATGCAAAGGCCGTCCCAATGCATAGGCCGTCGTTGCCACGAGCAAAGCAGTGGTAAGCTATGTTGTTCTGATAGTGAGTGAGGCATTGGATGTCAATTTAGTTTCTTGAAGACAGACTGCAACAGGCTGATGTCTGACCATCAGTAGCTGCAGTTCTGGCCACTTCGCCCGGGGGCCTCTGCAGTTCTACTGAAAAAATATACCATGTGTATCCATCATATTTTAATTGGATTAAGGTTTTCAGGTAGGTGTCACACTTACCTCGAGGCCTATGTGTCTTTAATTTATCTCATGAGAGAAGAGGACTAGGTGTTTTTTTTGGGGGGGCGGGGGGTCGGCGGAGGTAGCAGGAGATATTTTGGGAGTCGGGAGGTTTGTTTGGGGGAGACGAGAGTTTTTGGTGTGTGTATGGGGGGGGGGGGGGGAGTGTGTACAACCTTGGGTGCATCTGCCTCCCCAAATTTTGGCAGAATTGAAAATTTGTACGTGGTTCCTGACGCTGAGGAGAAACGCATTTCTTTGGTCACGTTTCCTCTGCTGGTTTTTGAATTATCTTTCAAGGTTTTCTTCTGCGTCACTGCAGCTTTGACAGCGAAGTTAGCTGTTGTGGCAGTTCTGCTGCTATACGTCTTTGGCTCTGTTTACACTTGTGCTGCTGTTTTTTTCACAGCTGATAATTTCCTCGTAGCAGCCGCATACGTCATTGGCATCGATGTCTTTGGTTTCAGCGCAATGAATGCTCCTCTCGCTTGGGCAAAAGTACCTCCTTTTTACCGTTGTACTTTTGAATGGCCTTTTTCTTCTAGGCATTTTGGACATTTTTGCCGAAGGCATTGTGGTTGCCTTGATAATTTGATCACTTTGGCTTGGCTGTAAAGCCTTGTTATCAGCATGCTCCCTGCTGCCCCAGCGATCGCAAACTGGTAATTTCTTGCAATGCGACTTTCCGTGTCCGTACCGCTGGCAGTTAAAGCACCGCATAGGGTTTGGAACGAACGGCGAGACCGAAATCTGCGAATATGCTATGTTTAGACGGTGTGGGGGGTTGAGTGTGTCAAAAGTTACGATGATGGGGCTTGTTGCAATCAGCTTATCTCCTCGGCGAATCTTGATACACCGGGCAGGTGTGACGCCTGGGACGTTCTTGACCATGTCCTCTTCACTCTCCTCGTGCAAGACGCGGCTTCAGATAATACCACGTGAGCTGTCCAAGCTCCCGTGGGGTTGAATCTTTATTCGGCAGTCTGTGAGGTCCAGTGCACCATTTGGTGGGTTTTTACCACTCTGCAGGTGTGGTGATGGGTCAATCTCTACACTCCCCGGACGCACTGGGGGTGGAGGGGGGGGGGATTTAGAAAGGATAAGATACGTTGAGAGTCCACGTTAGAAAATAATTCTTTCGTGTGTCTGCAGACATCTTACCTTCTTCGGATATGCATGGAATCAGTTAAAAATTTAATGTGCTTTATCTATAATCGAAATGTGCATGTCCCCCTTGAGTAAAAACAAAAAAACAATGTGTGGGGTGGGTAAGACCCAGATGGGTCTACTAAGGACAGGGAGCAGTGGCCGGTTTTATGAAAAGTGCCCAGCCCATGGGACAGACGTTGGTGCCTAAACGGTCTGGGCGCGCCCAACTGGGCGGGTAATTCATGTAACCCAAAGGCGCGTTTCATGAAATGTACCCGCGCTTGCTCAGTTGACTGTTACACACTTATTTTTCGAAGCTGTCATCACGTGGCCAGTGTTGAACTGCGGTGAAACTCTTCACTGCAACCGTTAACGTTAAACGTTGTCGTTACTTTGTGTCATGTGAAAAAGGATAATCCAGTCGTATGCTGTTTTAAAAAATTAATTAATCAGAAAGAATACACATTGTGTTACAAAGGTGAGAATACGACTCGGAAAGTGTATGCCATTAGAATTCGTCGGTTGGTTAGAAGTTTTGCAGTGAAAAAACAAGCCTTGAGTAATCATGAATAACACTGTGCGCTGGCTAAGTCTAGGCCTTGGTTGGATGTAAAATATGAATGTTCATTAGCCTAGATCAAAATGCTGACCATTGAGTAGGAGAGGAAAAGAAGGAAAGAGATATGTCCGTATGCACGTGAATGATGATACAAGCAAATTATAATTGTGTGGTGTGGGAAAAAAGTAGAATTGGATCGACCTGTGACGAACGGAAAGGCGCTGGGCAGAGTCGAGCGGACGAGCAGATCTAGATCTTTATCTAGACCTACATGCAATGAAGAATTCGGCGCACGTCGGCTCGGGAATGGATGAATAAAAAATACTGTGAGGAACGAGGGAAAGTGACAGCACTTAAATAAAACGTCCTGAAATTTAATTGAAAAATTGCATGCAATTTAATAATAATAATAATAATTAAACCAAAAACAAAATGGGCGGGGGGGGGGGGCGCGGTATCTGATACAGCAAATTAGGTGGTTTCGAAAGGAGCGAGGAACATGACTTGGATTGTTCAGGGACAGAGTGAGCGCAGGGGATAAAAGAATGAAAGAATGACCGAACGAAATGAAACAAGTCCACTGTGTTTGTCATCTGCTAGAAGTGTGGCAGTGGCGAAACAAGCTTTGTAGAAACACTGTGTGTGAAGTCTAGGCCGTGGCTGCGTGTAAATTGTAATTCATTGTGGCCTTCATTGTGTGGAATGGAGGAAAAGCAAGTAAAGGGTATTCGTATGTACAAGGCTGGGGATACAATCAAATTATAACTGTGTGGTGTGAGAAGAAAGTTCATCTAGATCTAGATCTAGAGTTGAATCGACCGATGACGAACCGAAAGGCATCCGTTTGATTCGAGGCATGAAGAAATCGGCTCGCATGTGTGAGAATGGATTAAAACAAATTATTCTAAGGAACGAGGGGTATCAAAATGGATAGATGATATCCAGTTTTAGCATTTTGAACCTAATATTATTATTGTGATGCATCGCCTACCGTTGTCCGCTAACTCGCCACATCAGCGCACACCCGCCATATTTGGGCTATTGCTTTGGCCCGTGGGCCTACTCGTTAGCTGTCCCATTATCTGTGACCCAAGGGACCGCCCAAACGGACGGGGCGCATTAAATTCATGAAACGCTGCCCAGCCGTGTCAAGTACTCATGGGCCTGTTTTCGCCATATTTGGGTGGGAACTTTGCCATGAGCGCTTTTCATGAAACCGGCCACAGTAGCCCAATATATATCATCCCCCCTCCACCGATCCACGTTGGGGGCGGGGGAGCATGATGGGAATAATGTAATAGGCGTGAATAAAGCTTACTCTCATCGCATTCAGGTCCGGCGTATCCATCCTTGCAACCATCTCGGCATTTACCGGTCAAGGCTTCGCAGATTGGCTTTGCACAGTTAGAGGGACATGACCTGCTACAACCCGGGCCATATTGGCCACTTGGACAGTCTAAATAGGAAGAGTCAAGCAAGAAAATTAATCATCATTATCTACGGGCATAGAGGTAGGTAGTTTTGTGTCTACAGCCCATGGATTAATATTCAGTGTAACAACCAGACAACTGCTTATTTTTTTATTATTTAGTACATACTAGCTGAGTTCCCGGCCCTGCCCGGGATAACTCGATTTATTAGTTTCAGTTCTGGGTGATTATTATGGACCTGCTTCATTTTGCCTGTTCCTTTAGCTTTATTTTATTTTTGTTTGTTTGTTTGTTTTTAGATAAGTTTTACTGCTCTCCCTTTGCGCGTTGACGTCCTGCGCGTCCCGCCAGCATCCGTCAAATGGCTATGATTTGCGCACAGGTTAGTTTGTTTGTTAGTGAACATATCGCAGGAAGTGATAACGTCATGTGTTAATGGAAAAGAAATAATATTATAGTATTTTCCTAGGCATATTGAAAACACAAACCTGTGTACTTTTGGCCCTGCAGCGTCAATCTCCCAATTCCAGACCCTTTCTTTTTTCTCGTCTAGGCACATTGAGAACACACAACGTTTCATACTTGATAGTCTAACTACTCTAACTCAATCTCATCATTCAAACCAGTCCTAACCGGTAGTCGTTTTGTGAGTGTGATACAGATACCGGAACAAATCTCAAGGACATTAATTTGCCGAAAGAATAGATCGAACACCAAAGTGTCGCAACCTAGAAACTAATACAAACATTCGGCGAATTATTAATTATATTTTTATTTTCTGTGCCGGGGACACGACGACAGTCTATACTAAGGGCTCTTTCACACACATCGACTTTTCGCCGTCCGCCGTGGACGGCACGGCGCCATGCATTGATATAACCATTACAGTCTATGGGCACTAACATACACATCGACCACGGCATCTCGCCGTGTACGACCGCCGTTGTTATGACGGCGCATATTTCATTCCGACACGACCCCGTGCCGTCTAAGGCGTTGAAAAATACATTGGAGTCTATGAGTGTGTTCATACTTGTCGACTTCCCGCCGTCGCCGTCGCATTTCCCGCACACACACTTCCTAAGTAAACATGTGGTTTCAGCAATTTTCCTATCATGGAGGACATAGACACAGAACTTCTGATCATGTTAGTACATGACAGACCTGTTCTTTGGGACAAACGTCTGGAAATTTACAAATAAAGCCAATGTGAGACTTTGCACATTTAGGGGGTGAATCCATTGAGTTCTTCGGCAACTTTCTTTTTTTTTTTTTTCAGATACAGATAATATAAGTACCCCATTTCCATACGACTGTCCATAATAATAAACTAAACCCAAATGATGGACTAAAGCCAATGATAATTAACGCCGTCCATGACACGACTAAAAATAAGTCGATGTGTGTGAACGAAGACGCCGTGTCGATCCCGGCGCGCCGTGCACGGCGGGCGGCGTTTGGTCGAAATGTGTGAAAGAGGCCTTAACGCTGTATAAAATGTGAGGGCCACCGAATCAGCATTAACAGAGGAATAGCGAAAGGCGCGCTGCAATTGTCGTAAAGTTTCACTTTTATTAATATAGATTATAACTGCAAAATGTGTAAAGATGGATCTGTCAAATTGTAGATGAGGTCGAATCGGATAATTTCACACCAAAATAACAACAAAAATTGCCTCAGTTTATATTGTGATTTTTGTTTCTTTTGTTTTGAGTTGGGTGGGTGGGGCCCTGAAATCACTTCAAATTACAATTATGTAATTGTGCTCTGAGCACCCGAAGAAATGGATTTTCATGAGACATTTGTGGAATGAAATATAATTACACCAAACTGTTTCTTTGAGTGAAAGAAATTTTAGCGGCACAGTTAACTTGACAGAACAAATCACATTGTGAAAGAGAGGCAAGTCCAAATGTGGCGACATTGAATGGCACTACGCACTAGGTTATAAAAATAGGCAAGAGTGAATATCTAGATACCATGCCTGCAAAGCTGACAATGTTAACGAAAACATTCAATTTTAAGTTTTTCTTTGCCGGGGAGGGGTTACTTTAACTATGCTTTATGCTCAAAGCTTAATAGATTCATCAAAATTTAGATCTTAGATCTTAACCTCCTTCATATAGTACACGGCGATATGCGGGTCCAAGTCAGTTTGAATTTCAATTTTACGGTGCATCGTTCACGGTCTTTTGGGGTATTTTTTTGCTTTGTTATTGTTTTACTTCAGAATTTCATCAAAATAAATTTCACAAAAGTATGAAATAGTTCCGTATAAGCTTTGTTACCTTGGTAAAATTCTCAAATATTGTTTTGTATAGATCTGAAAAAAAAAACAATCCAACAACAACAAAAACGTGTAAATGTGTATAAAACTTTTCTAATCAGTTTGTAGAGATTAGCGTCTTTCAGAAAGTACAAGACGCGCTGTGGGTCCACGTTAGAAAATAGTTCTTTCCCGTGTCCGCAGAATGAGTACCTTCTTTGGGTAGGCATAGAATCTACATATTATTATTCAGTTCAAATGTGGTTTATTTATAGTCAAAAACGTATGTCACACATTCGAGGGGTTCTTTCCCTAGAGTAAAAAACAGTGTGTGAGGTGAGTATGACCCAGACTAGTTCCACTAAGGACAGGAAGCAGTGGCCCGAAAAATTAACCCCCCCGTAATAAGCTTGAATAAAGCTTACCTTGATCGCATTTGAGTCCTGCGTGTCCATCCTTGCAACCACCCTGGCATTCACCGGTCGATGCCTTACAGATTGGCTTTGTACAGTTCGAGGAACATGCCATGGAGCAATTCATGCCATATGTGCCATTTGGACAGTCTGAACAGTCAGAGACAAGAAAAAAAGTTAAACATCATTACCCACGGGCATAGAGGTAAGTAGTTTTTGTGTCTCTAGCCATTGGATTTGATACAATATATCCATATATAATCAAGGGAAATTATGCATACATGTAATTACTTAGTTACTGCACTTGGTTAGACCTGTACTTAATTACGTAGTAAGGGAAATAATTTAGCTCTTATGCATTGTGTGATTAATTAACACCACCACTTTACTTACATTACTTTTCATGTTGCATTACTCTCCGTGAGTTGGTAATACATTAGGTCACCTATTATAAAGTTGAAAGTGTGTGATGACTTTATCTTTACTGATATTTGGTGACACTCATTAATATATGCATTATTGTGTACATCTACTGCGATACTGTATATAACTAATGACTTGTAAATATTATCAGAATACCACGAAGAATGAAGACAACAACAGAAAGAAAGAAAGAAAAAAAGAACAACAACAAGAAAGACCAAAGAGAGAGAAAATCAAGAACAGGCCAGGCCAACAGCACTATGCTGAGGCCCCCGAGAAACAAAAGAACTCATCCGCCGTATTATCAGAATAAAGTTGCCTATCTTCCCGACTACAACTGACTTTTCTTTGTTTGTTATCACCACATAACAGGATTAATATTCAATTTAACAGGAGGACAACTAGTATTGGTATTACATGTTTATTGTGATACATTGTAGCTGTAAAATGTAGAAAGGTGGATCTGTCAAATTTGTAGATGCGGTAGAATCGAATTCTTTCACAGAATAGAAAGTGTCTGAGTTTTATGTTGTAAAGTTGCGTTTTTTTGGTTGTTTTTTTTAATTCTTGAGTAGGAAAGGGATGGACTGAAATCACTTCAATTATGTAATCGTGCTAGGAGTACCGGAAAGAAATGGATTTTTATGAGACATTTGTGTAGACAAATATATTCCAAACTCAGGAAAATTTCATCTCTCCGATTTGAGATTCAGGTTTCCACTGTCCAAGTTGATCTTGAGTAAAGTGGGGTTTATTTGACTTTTTTAATCCCATCTTTCCGGCCATATTAATTTAATGAAGTTATTAATGGCAGATTTAAAGTCGATGTGTGGCATTTTTAGGTGTTGTGGTAGACAAAGTCACCTTCCCTCTCTTCGTCCAACTCAGGGATTTGGATGACACCACGTGAGATGTTCAAGCTCCTATGGGGTTGAACTGTTATAGGAACACCATGAAAGACATTCTGATTGATCAGGTTCTCTCAGTGTTGTCTTTCTGTGCACTCTACCAACATCTTTGTTGCCGATTTACGCTCGCCTGCAATTCTTTTCCCCTTTTTAAAGACCACAAAGGCGCTCATATTTGTTAGTTTGGTTTCGGGAAAGGTTGCCAGTCCCGCCTGCCGTCCACATTTACGTCCAGCAGAGACGTGGTTGTTCGTTTGCGAGGACTGGACGCCGCACCCGTTTCCTCCTGCTTGCGTCTTTTAGTTAAGTAGGAATTTGGGGAAGGATCTAAATTTTGAGAATTATCCATGAATTTCTTTTTATTGTTCATCCCCGGGCTCCCCACCCGCCGCCGAGACAAACAGTGAGGACACATAGTGCTCGGATTTTCAGACCTGTTGTGCCAGGGCTACCTCAGAGATATACTGCCCACAGTGTGTTACTCCAGCCAGGATTGACCCAGGTCTCGAATGGCAAAGGGTTCGAGCCCTAACCGATTGGGTAGCATGATCCATACCACCCCCGTTTCTCAGGGGAAGGTCTGGTCAAAGTGGTGTGTCGGTAGAGGGGCAGTCTGCAGTCTGGTCTACCTTAACCACCAGAATCCCATTCTCCCACATCACAGGTCTCACGGTCAACGAGGCGCCCACGTTTTGGGAACGTGCAAGATGGTTCTGCCCTTTGCTATGCCGGGAACCACGCATGGCGTGAAAGAAAATGACCACAAAAAAAAAAAAACGGAACGGAAGACAAAACAAGGGAGAACAACAGCTGTCACCCAGAGGCCGCCAAGATTTGGCGATCTGTGAGGGACAGCTCACCATTTGGTGGGGTTTAACCATTCTGCAGGTGTTGCAGTGGTTCAATTTGTACACTCCCCGGACCCACTCGGGGATCATGCAAATTCGAGAATGAGTTACAATTCTCACGCTGGATGCAGAACTGATTAAGTCCAAAGTCCGCAATTTGCACTAGGGCGATGTAGAGCAGCACAATTTTGACGGAGGCCTAGTCCATACTCACTGCTCCTCGGCCATGTCATGAGGGCCGCCTGTCTTGCTTTTTGGTGCTACTTTGGGAACGTTCTTTTTCCTTCTCAATAAAATTCAGGCAATCATGAACAGAACTGTGGCTACGATAACATTGATGAGCAAACATATGATTTCTAGTATTTGTGAAAGACATTGTGGATGACAGTCTATATAACCGTAAATTTAGAAATTTTACATTTCGAAGAAATCTTTACATTTATGTCTCCATAAATGGAATAATGCAATTCTTCCCGTACAACGGTGATTACTATGCTGATCATCAAACAATCTACCCAGTGCATAACTGCATTGAAAATATTACCTCCGCCCGTTACCCACCGCCCCTCACCTTCTTGCCCCTAATATCTTTCATTTTTCTCTCACTCAAACATTCCCGAAGCAAAAGGAACGGTAACTGCGCAAAGTTGGATATAAGTACCTGAAAAAAGGTGATATTATAGCAAGAAACCACCAATATTATTTTGTTTTCTCACCCTTTTTGCAATGATCACCCAGCCTGCCGGGCACACATCCCTTAGAACACAAGCCGCTGTTTGCTGTGCATTTACCATTTGCACAAGATTTACAAGACTTAGAACAGTCTAAGCCCCATTCACCTTTCCCGCATACTACCTCTGAAATAATAATAACATAAAGTCATTTCAGTGGATTATCATTCATAGTTTTGTGTTATTCAAGAGATCATTTTGATGGTGTAGAGAAGTTACTGTGTCACGAGCGAGTGAGCGAGGATCAATAGTTACGGGCAGAAGGGGGTAGAGTAAGATTAACTCACGGCCCACAAGTAATGGAAAGCATGAAATGTTGTGAGTTGGGGGGTTTGGATGAGGCGAGAGCGCTGTGCTTACAGTCACTGCAAGTTAGGAGGTCCCAAGAGACAGACATGAAGAAAGCAGTCGGGAGATTGTGCGTTTTCCAGTGATGACTGGTAGGTTGAACTATGATTGATAATTATGATGATTGATGTATTATATTCGCCTATGACCATTATGTAAATAAGTATATGTGAGGAATGTGGAGGGCATTGATTACTGTGTATAGAGATGTGCGCCATGAGCGATAGATGTAAGTTAGGATCATGGATTGGTAGCGAGTCTGAGTACTGTGTAATACGGTGGAGGTGTGTTACCGTAAGATGTGTGGTGAGTGAAAGGTGGACTATTGTGTGTACGCTTGATGGTTCGTAATGAGGGGTGAAGTGAATAGAAATGGTATGGTATTATACCAATGTAATGTTATTCTTATAGGTGCCGGGGTCGGGCAGAGAAGCCACCCGCGGTGAGCGGACTTGTGCCGGGGTTGGGCCGAAGGCTACCCATAGGCCAGCAGGAGTGAAGCTGTCGAGCAGGACAGCGGGAGCACCTGAGTCGTGGCAGTCTGGCCACAGACAGGGACGTTGTATTACGATATTAATGTGTTATTGGAATGCTAATGTGCTATTGCAATATGAATGTGCTATTGAGAGACTACTGTGCTAGTGAAATATTAATGTGCTATTAAGACCTTGAGGGGAGATTGAGATACGGAGATTAGGGGAGCAGGAGCCAGTAAGATAGGGCCGCTCGTAGGACATACCTTGAGGAGAGGCTGGGGCCGAAGCATATATAGAAAGTAACTATCGGGTTGTGGACCCGAAGAAGAGTGCATGTGGGAATAAGGTCGTTGGATGGTAGTTGAGTTCAATAATGTGATGTATGTAATTGCACTTCTATCTTTATCTTTATGTATAATAAATGTGTGAGTCTGATGGGTTGTTCTGTTAAGTGTTATACGTGTTCGTTCGTGATTGTTGTCCTGTCATAATTATTACATCTCCCAGTCTGGGATTTGTGACATACTGAATTTTCAAAATTTATGCCATGTTGTTAAGACATAATGAAGAAAAAAAAAAAGATTTTTCTCATCCTTTGCCTTGTAGACAGTTCAGAAGAAACAACTGTCCGAAGAATCTTAATATTTCACAAAATATGGTGTCTATTGCCATTCAAAAAGGTTGTAATAGGCTATTGGATGTTTCTGTTTTTTTCTACCAATGAGTGATTTTTCCACACATTCCTATATTAGGGTACCAATGTGTTGCATAGTTTTCATACAGATTGAGTATCAAAATGCCAGTATCATCAATTACATGTTATCTTTCACAAAATAAAATAACTCACTGCCTTTATTGTCCATGATTTAGTCACCATGCAAATTTCAGGACCGCCATACATTTGGTTCCTGAGAGCTTAATATTGTAGTGCAGCTCATAAGTGGGGGTTTTAATTTTGAGTCTGGGTTTTACGGCGCGTCGGCACGATAACAGCCACTTTGCGCCCTTCACTGTTTACATATTTTTGGGTGCACTTAATATATTTCGTATTGGGAGTTGTCATGTTCAACATAGAGTTAGATACATTCGTATAATTTTAACATCAAAAAAAAAAAAAGTTGTTTTGTATAGATCTGGAAAAAGTTTTCTAAACCAGTACAAAATTTATTAAATCAGGTTGTAGATCTTAGTACTCTCTGAAAGGACAGGATGCGTTGCGGGTCCACGTCAGAAAATAATTCTTTAATGGATCCGTAGGCACAGTGCGTCCTCCGGATATGCATGAAGGCTACACATTCAATCAAAATACTATGTTCTATTGATAGTTTGGAATTGCATGCCACACATTCGGAAGGATATTCCCCCTGAAATAAAAAACTATGTGTGAGGTGGGAATAACCCAGACGAAGTTTACTCTCCGGTTTTGTTGGGAGGCATGGGTCATCTATGTTGATCTTGGATAAATTAGAATTTATTTGATGTTTGTTTATCCCATCTTTCCAGCCATCTCCATTTCATAAAGTTATTAATAGCGGGTTTGAAGTCAGTGTGTGATATTTTTAGGTGCCGTGCTGGACGTTTCAATGTTTCTTTGGCCAGCACGTCTGCTGTTTCATTACGCTTAGTGCCAATATTGTTAAGGATCCAACACAGAACACTTTTATATTTCCTGTTGGACAGTGTATGAAGTCATAACCGATTGTTGATTTTATGGGTTTCATATTTGGGTTTTTTAAAGCCTGGAGTCAGGAGAGCGAATCGGAAAAGATAATGAAACGTCCTCGTCGGGAACCGGATATAAGATACAAGGCCGAGTTATCTGCATAAGATTTAACTGTAGAGACAGAGTCCTTGGGATTGAGACAGGGGCAATCTGTTTTTCCATCTACACTTCAGAATGAGGCGCCTTCTACAGAATCATAGTGTTTGGAGCCGTATGTTGTGCAAAAAAGGTAAGCTATGTAATCCAGGTATTACTTGATTATCTCCCTAAACATTTGTTTGTTGGTTTCTGGCATTGTGTTGTTCTTCGGACATGCCCCGAGAGCAAAATAATGTTTGGTTAATATGGTAGCCATGGTGGGATGGTAAGAAATGGGATATTCTCCACTTTACATGGTTGACTTTCGGCCTTTGTGAGCAAAGACCGAATCCAAGGGCATAAAGGAGGAGATTTAAAATTTTGAATGTGTGTTGCCTGGAAAAGCAAATTGTAATCGGGAAGGTAGGAGGTCCAGTGACGTTTTATAACAAAAAAGTATCATATTTACATTAAAACTGTAGCATTCATGCCTCCCAATGATATCAAAACAGTCAGTTATGCAAAACGGAAAATTTTTGCTGTTTTTGATTTAAATTGAGTATTAATTTGTCAGTAGTTCATCGTCATCTTCATCCCCCTTCCCGCCCCTTAAGGGGGCGGGGGGGGGGTATTTTCTGAAATCGAAATTAGGGCTTCAAAATGTTGATATCGAGACTTTGTACTTTTCTGTTAGTTTATCAATTTAGGAATATTGTTTTACTACCCATATACCAATTTCGAATGTTTATAACCCCTAAATATGTCATTTAGTGAGGTGGGCTTCAAGGTAATGTCACACGAACCCTGCATTTCGGCCTCAAAAGTAGCCCTAAATGACATCTCAGTGTCGCCACCAAAACTACGAGTTTTAGTGAATACTTCGTATTGAAACATTTATTTATATTTTGCCCACATCTCTAGGTCAAGGTAACAGGCCTGAGACATCCCATTCCCCTCTATACCAGCAATCAGTATCACTATATTGTTGGCATTGTCATTATAAAACGTTTCTAACGTGATTTGACAAAACATCCTTTTCCTGAAAATGCAGTTTCGAGAAAATCGCGATTTATTTTTTGCGATCTCTAGATTTAAATGTAGCAAACAAAATGCATTTTTTACCGACTGAAGTCGCACGTTATGTTGTCTTTTAACTTTGTGTAACGTTTTATTTGAACTGGTGCTGATTTTATTAAACTATGATGAGAAAACGTTTTATCGAATCAATGCTCAAAAGTAAAACGTTTTTTATCCGAAAAAAAAAAGGCGTCTTGTTGCATCAGATCTAAGCGCACAAACGCCTTGCAGAAGAGCTAGAGGTTTCTCTGATTATGTTTGATAAGACAAAACGCCTTTTTCTTTAGAGAGGGCACTGTTTTGCCCTTTTCTGTCCACTGTCAATTCAAATACTCTGTTCCAAGTCAAAGCTCTACTATGTTTATATCATCTGTTAACAAAATGGTACCAAGAAAAAACACGGTGGAAACGTTGACAGCCGTTCCTGTTTCATCCATAAAACGGCACTGCTTTTTTTTTCCTGATGGGTCTAGTTTAATGCGATGACTGAAGTGAATAGCCAGTTTCTTCGCTGGTTGTAAGTATGATTCCAATATACTTCCTGAATATCAAGGCGTCGTCCCTGCCCGTTGTTTTTGTTGTTGATACAATGGTTATGGAAACAGCAACTTTCTAATATTGAGTGTTTGGTTTTTGTGAGCCCAAGGTTCCCTCTCCTCTTTTTACTGCCATGGAAGCTTACGTTAGTGATGGGACGTTAGGTAACGGTAAGATCGGAGGCAGAGGTAATTCGGTGAGCACCTCCAGATATGACGAACTTGCAGACAAAGAATATCCAATGGAAACATTTGATTGTTCAAGTTGGGAATGTCGGACACAGGCAAGCAAATCTGACACTGACTGTGTTGCACTCTTTTTCGGTTGTTAGTCAGTCCCGTCACAGGAGTCTTGGTGGGGGGGGGGGGCCTTGAGAGACAACAGAATGATCGAGTTGTGAGATGTCCAAACATTCAATGGGGTGATGTTCAGGGTGAATACTGGATGACCCCGGGCAATCAAATCGTCCCTCAACGGGTGCAGTAGCAGCAGGAGTTGATGTAGGAGTACGAGTGAGTTCACTATACTGTTTCTCGTTATCCGATGTAACGTCATCATCAGAACTATCCGAAGTAAATATTTTATCTACACTGTCAGTATCATCTGATGACAAGTCCCTTGATTTAGTAGGGACAGATTGTTGAACTGGGACGTCAGTAAAAATGAGTAGGCGACACACAGATTTGGTGGTCACAGTTCTTGCAATCTGGGGGTCCAACATTGTCCTCCATACCATAGAAGGCTGGCACTTTGGGCGATTCTGCTTTCCCGTGTTCTGCCTTGTGACGCTTTACCAGCGGAGCTTCATGACAGCACTCACCTGAATCTGAATGCGGCCGAATTATTTTCCTGTTGGATTAAACAAAACAAAACAAAACAAAACAAAAATACTCGGCTGAATTCTTATTAATTTTCAGTGGTTTGAAAAAAACAAAAAAATGTGGAAATTTAACCAATAACATCTATACAGTAATTTGCAGCAATGATAAAGGCATAATGAGTGAGCTCAAAGATAGATATGAATAAAACATGTACTCTGCAAATGTAATCTCACCTATCAATGAAAACAAAAACGAGCATGGTTATGGTGTAATTGTGGAATTATTTTTTCCTGAAATTCACAGATGGTTTACGAACTTTCATGCCATTATTGGATACAGTGAGCTAGTTGCCTGCTTCACGATATGTCTACATCATGAAAGCATTTGAAAAATGATGATGATGATGATTTTTCTTTTGCTGTCAACAAGAACCAGCAGAGGCTCAAAACTTCGTATGGATACATCAAGTTCATTACTAGTTACAAGTCTACGCCATGATATTCACACATATGAAAAATACAACCGTAAAAGAAGAAGAAGAAACATGAACTTACTGCTCAATGAGCTCCTTGAAAAAGTCGTGAAGATTCATGGAAACAGAGTTGATAATGATGTGATTGCAGCAGGACAGGGAGAGAGAGAGAGAGACTTCACCATGAAGTTCAAATCTGGAACTGCTTATTTCCAAAATTCTGCTGCTTATACAGTCTCGGTACAATTTGTTGAGTAACAATTGGAACGACTACGTCCCCCACTTTGACCGAAGATTCTGGTCGTCGATGGAGCATCAAAAGTCATCGCGAATCAGGGAACTTCCCGTGATGGTCAACAGATGACCTCTCTTGGAGAAAATATCGTTTGGTTTTCCCTCTTTAACGGGCATCGCCGCCCTGTGTGACGCAACATCCGATGATCGTCTGTGTGTGAGCTAGCGGAGAAAGTTAGGCAATATTGCATAGACAAAGCCGAGGAGATGTTCCTTGGTTTGAGACTTACCAAAACACATTCTTGATGGTTGTTATACACAGTAGGTCGCAGATCTAATACAATGCAGGCAGTTATTGAGTTGAATGAATATTTGTGAGAGACTAAAATTGTTAGAAGATAGTTTCATTGAACTCAAGACAGCCTAATGTACAAGTTTAATGAACGGAAGACTGGAGTAAATGATTGCCAGGGAGGCTTCTTAATGAAACGATATATTGTCCCAGTAACAAACCATGTCGAAAAAAGCCTCTGTTTCTATTGATATAATGACGGTTTGGCAAAGTAAAGGCGTTTTGTCATCTCACTGGGCCTCAGGCAAACGCCTACATTTGGAAAAATAGGCGTTTTGTCAAATTAAAGGCGTTCTGTCGCTTTTCAGCAGAAAAAAGGCGTTTTGAAAACGTTCTTGTTTTTGAATAGTTTAAAAATGGCTAAGCTTTTTCAAAACCTGATAAGCTCATAAGATAAGGATTGTTGGGGAGAATCCAATAATGAAAAAAAAAAGAGAAAAACCGCGCCAAAAATGAAAAACAGGCGTTTTGTTTTTTTTCAAATCACCTTAGTATTGGGCTGCGTGTCATCCCCGGCCGTCACCTCGCTTCTATTTCACTGATGGATCGACAGTAAAGGAAGCAATACATTGATCGTTCTCATTTGCTAGTTTGAAGGTCATGCCTTCTCCATATTTAGCACTTTGTTGTTTGAATTTTTTTGTTTTTTTATAACGTTGCACTAGGACATGGAATTTATTACTGTTTGTGAAACATGTCCAAAAAGAAACCCACTAGGCATTCCCTGATGTTGCAAAGCGCCAGGCAAGCGATCTCAGAGGGCCTACGAGAAGTGCTGATTATGTTACATGGTTTTTGTTGTGGGTAACTGAGTGAGCTGCAACAGGCTCAAAAGCCCTATTAGTAGAAAGGCGAGATGTTCTCCATAAATTGTTTTAGTTCATGTTGCTGCATCAGTTTATATGATACCTGCCGTCCCCCCTCCCCCCTCCCGCAGTGTATCCCCAATTCCAAATTCTTCTGCATCCTATTCTACCATTTAACTTGTACTATTCCCCGGCCACCCACACACCCAAACCCCTCTGCCCGCCTTACTCCTCTGCAAACATCTGTCATAAACCTTTAGTACATTTGGCCAATCATTGTTGAGGCTCAGGGTACCACGCTGGGATATTTTGAGGTGTGTGTGACACTTTTCAACAACATCTTTATTGAAAAAAGAAACAAAAACTTCAAATACTTTTTTTCCGGAAGTTGCACTTTTGATCAGTAATTCGTGAACTAGTTTTTTTTTTCTTTTAGTTTTTGGACCGATTAGTACATAACATTTGGCTAACAGCTTGTTTCAAATGGAATTTCGCTGCATACCATTAAAAAAAAAAGATAACATACCCTTCCGTACAACATATTTTTTATTGGATTAAAAAAGACATGAAAAGTTTGAAATAAACCGAGTAAAATTTGGCAAAGCCTTTCTATTTAGAAGACTAGCTGCCCGGGAGAAATAAATATCTTTATTACTTACTAGCTGAGTTCCCGGCCCTACCCGGGATAGATCGATTTATTAGTTTCAGTTCTGGGTGATTATTATGGACCTGCTTCATTTTGCCTGTTCCTTTAGATTTATTTTATTTTTGTTTGTTTGTTTGTTTTTAGATACGTTTTACTGCTCTCCCTTTGCGCGTTGACGTCCTGCGCGTCACGCCAGCATCTGTCAAATGGCTATGATTTGCGCAAGGGTTAATTTGTTTGTTAGTGAACACATCGCAGGAAGTTATAACTTCATATTGTGTTAATGGGAAAGAAATATTATATTTTCCTAGGCATATTGAAAACACAAACCTGTGTACTTTTGGCCCTGCAGCGTCAATCTCCCAATTCCAGACCCTTTCTTTTTCCTAGTCTAGGCACATAGAGAACACACAAAGTTTCATACTTGATAGTCTAACACAATCTCATCATTCAAACCAGTCCTAACCGGAAGTTGTTTTGTGAGTCTGATACAGATAACGGAACCAATCACAATTACATTAATTTGCCGAAAAAATAGATCGAACGCCAATGTGTCGCAACCTAGAAACTAATACGAACGTTCTGCGAATTATTAATTATTTTTTTTATTTTCTGTGCCGGCGACACGAAGACAGTCTATACTTAGCGCTGTATAAAATCTGAGGGCCACCGAATCAGCATTAACAGAGGAATAGCGAAAGGCGCGCTGCAATTGTCGTAAAGTTTCACTTTTATTAATATAGATAATGATCTAGATCTAGGACACAAAGTAAAGTTCCTTCCACAGACAAAGAAATACATTGCCAAAATCAGTATCTACTCGGATTCCGCACCAACTCTGGAGTTTGTTTACCCTTATTCGCTAAAGTTTACAGGCGATCCATGTTTTCGTTAATCCACAATTTGCTTCCTCCAGGGAATGACCGATGAGGGAAACTGCGTCACGGTACTAAAAATAGATCATAATAGCCGTGTCCTTGTTCTAAAAGCATGGAGTCGGAAGTGTTTGTTGCGAATTTTTACGTGTAAATTATGCAAAATGAAAAAATTACCCAGAGTTTGCAGCATTTTTATATCATCCCCTTACATCACAATAAGTCGAATTATAGGCGATGAGAATGCATCCAGAGTTTTGGAGCCCTCCCAGAATGGGCATTTGAGGGCAGAGTTTTCACCCTTAGCCCCATTATAGTAACTATGATGATGGCAGTTTTTGAGGGGTCAAAATCAAATATGGCGGAGTTTCCATGTTAACCATAATAATATACTTTTTTTTTTTACATATTTTTTTTTTTTTACTAATTCAGACATCCTGAATTCGATTATGATAGCTAAAACCGTCTATTTCTTATAATAACAAAAATCACCTTAAGGAACCGCACCAACCTCCTCCCCCTTTCACTCCCCTTAAGTGTGTTCCTTTTTAAGCAAGTGTGCTTGAAAAATATGGGAAGGATATTTTAATTATGTCATGGCAGGTGTCATGATTTCAGTTTTCATTTCTTTAAAGATTTGCCAATCACGTGCCATTTAAGAGCGGCGCCGGTGGAAGACCTTATTCCAGAGTAGTAGCCGGTTCTTTTGTTGTTGTTGCTATTATTTTCTTTTCCATATCTAAGATCTTGGAAATAAAGATTCTTGGATCAGTCCGGGAGATCAGAAACTTGCATTACGCACGCCACAGTTCAGTTATAAGCAAAATGGTTTCAAGTTGTAATTGTGGCCCGTTTATTACGCTCAAGTCAGGTCAGAAAAATCTGCTACTGGTAACATGTAATCCAGTACAACCTGTTTCATGAACTGGTACGCTAGCACGGTATCAGTGGGCGTGCACCTGTCGGTGCAAACGGCCAGGGCGGAGGAGGTTTCATCTAACCCAACGGCCACATGCTAGGGCACAATGTGACCCTCAGTACTTGAGTCCTTCACATTGGCCCCCGGTAGCGGTGTGGTCATAGGCTTGTTTGCCTAAATCACAGACGAAGAAATGAGCAAACTTCCCGGACGCAGCTTCGAAGCTGGCGGC
Source organism: Onchidella celtica (assembly GCA_963931925.1). Classification (NCBI taxonomy): domain Eukaryota; kingdom Metazoa; phylum Mollusca; class Gastropoda; order Systellommatophora; family Onchidiidae; genus Onchidella; species Onchidella celtica. The sequence goes on along the minus strand of OZ007584.1, from coordinate 3,489,485 downwards.
AGCAGGCCAGTGGTTGATTGATAGGGCAGATGGCAATATACCGTCACTCTGGCCTGGATATCGTGACACAGAGCATCCATCAGTATTGGTGTTCTTTGGTTTGGGTCTTTCACCCTAGTCAGTTGGGACTGCGAGGCTGTGGAGTAGCCTACAGGCAGCCGGTCAGGCAATATGACTGTCCCTCTGGCATCCTCCTGCACCTGGATACATTTCCAGTCGTCTTGACCCTGTCTTGCCACTTGGATAAGTTGTGTCCAGGCGAGAGAGTGAGTCTGATGTTTGCGCAGCTCTTTCTCACTAAAAACAAATTCTTTGCGCCAGTCTTAACACTCACCTCGTCTTCTTTCATCTTTGTCTCGTCTTCTTTCCTCTCAAAATTCCAACGGCGATGGGCGAGTGCGGTGGCAGCAGGTTTGGATAGACTGGAAGCTGTTAGCACAGACCTACACGTTGGTGGCTGTGGGCTATGGTCGCTTCATCGTCGATTGAAGTGGAGGCGTGGGGAGGCAGCACCCACAGTAGCTGAGCAGCCTTATTTAAGGATAGCACTGCTCACCTCAACTGAGGAATGGGCTAGAAAAGGTGCCCTAAAGAAAGCCCACTTCACATCACCCTGACTGGTATACCGCGACCAGTGGGGATCCCTTTTTGCGTTCGAAACAAAAAGAAATTCAGCTTACTCAGGCTAGGAGCCTGGAATATACGCACACTACAGGACAACTCAAACAACCCGGAAAGACGCACTGCACTTATTGCCATTGAGCTCAGCAGGTACAACCTGGACATAGTGGCACTCAGTGAGACCAGACTCCCTGATAGTGGCCAACTCAAAGAGCTCAGTGGTGGATACACCTTCTTCTGGAAAGGCAAGGGTGCAGTCGAACCGAGACAGCATGGTGTTGGGTTTGCAATTAAAAATGACCTTGTCAGAAACTTGCAGTCCATGCCAATTGAAATAAATGACAGGCTAATGACACTCAGGATCCCAGTTGGGAAAAGCCAGTCAGCCACCCTCATTAGCGCATATGCGCCCACCATGACAAACCCAGATGAAGCCAAAGACAAGTTCTATTCTGATCTAGAATCTGTCATATGCTGTCCCGGCAGCTGATAAGCTGATTCTCTTGGGGGACTTCAATGCTAGGGTTGGCTCCGAAATCTCAGCGTGGCCAAATGTTTTGGGCCCTCGTGGAGTTGGTTCATGCAATAACAATGGGTTGCGCTTACTTACCTTGTGCGCTGAATTTGGCCTGTTCATTACCAACACAAATTTTAGTCTCCCCGTGAGAAACAGAACGTCATGGATGCATCCCCGCTCAAAGCATTGGCATCTCATAGACTGTCATTGTGAGGAAGACTGACAGAAAGGATGTCCTTGTAACAAAGGCGATGTGTGGTGCCGAGTGTGGAACTGACCACAGACTCATTGTTTGCAAGCTCAGACTAACATTGAGGCGCAATAGACGCCCTGAAGGGAAAGCGCCACCTAAACGCCTAAATGTTTCAAAACTCTGCTCAGCTGAGAAACAGAGCGAGCTCTCATCAGAACTATCCTCAAAATTGGATTGCGTGACTTTTGACCCTGAGAACATTGAACAGAGCTGGACTGACCTAAATACGACTGTACACTCTATCGCCAGCAGCACAGTTGGTTTTCCTGTCCGCAAGCACCAGGACTATTTCAATGATAATGATAATGAAATCAAAGTGCTCATCAAAGAAAAAAATAGTCTCATCCAAGCTCACTGCAGTGACCCCTCTTCCACAGCAAAAGCTGATGCACTGCGTGCATGTAAGGGTGTACTCCAGAAAAAGCTGAGGAAAATGAAAAATGACTGGATTGAAGAGCGAGTAAGAGAAACTCAGAAATATGCCGACACAAACAACACTAGAAAGTTCTTTGAGAGCCTCCGAGCTGTGTTTGGACCATCCCGCTCTGGCACTACGCCACTTCTTGCGTCAGATGGTTCAACACGCATTGTTGAATTGAATGCCATAATTCAGCGTTGGGCAGAACATTTCGGAGGTGTGCTAAATCGGCCATCAAATATAAATACTGAGTCCATTGACCGCCTCCCTCAGACTCCTATTAATGCAGCTCTTGCCAAGCCATTCACAGCAAATGAGACCCGAACTGCCACAAATCAGATGTCCTTTAACAAATCACCAGGCGCGGATTCAATTCCTGCTGAGGTGTATGCCTTCGGTGGAGAAAAGCTTATTGAAAGGTTGACCGAGTTGTTCAATCATATGTTGAAAGCAAGGAAGCTGCCACCGGACTTCAAAGATGCTTCAATCATCCATCTGTACAAAAACAAAGGGCTCAGCCAAGTCGGTGACAACCATCGGGGAATCTCTCTACTTTCAATTGCTGGCAAAATATTGGCAAGAATGCTTCTGAATCGCCTTCTTGATCACCTCTCGTCAAATGACTTGCTTCCCGAGAGCCAATGTGGCTTTCGTAAAGAGAGTGGAACGGCGGATATGATTTTTGCTGCCAGACAGATTCAGGAAAATTGCATGGAACAAAATAAAGCGCTGTATATCACATTTGTTGACCTCACAAAAGCGTTTGACACAGTGTGTCGTGAAGGCCTCTGGAAAATCTTGGCGAAGTTTGGGTGTCCACCCGAATTCATCACAATAGTGCGCCAGTTTCATGATGGCATGCAAGCTGCAGTCAAAAGCAACGGCAGTGTTTCAGAGCCCTTTGCTGTCACAAATGGGGTAAAACAGGGTTGTGTCTTAGCCCCAACTCTGTTCAGCATCATGTTCTCTGCAATGCTACAAGAAGCCTTTAGCTCTCATCCTCAAGGGGTAAGCATCAAGTACCGAACCGATGGCAGTCTATTCAACCTCAGGAGACTTCAGGCAAAAACCAAAACCAAAAGTACTCAAGTCTGTGACCTACTATTTGCTGATGATTGTGCACTTCTGGCACACGATGAGGATAGCATGCAAAACTGTGTTGATAAGTTCTCTAGTGCCTGTGACAACTTTGGCCTCACAATAAGCACAAAGAAGACGGAAGTGCTCCATCAGCCTACTCCAGACAACAAGTATCCTGTGACCCCAAATATCAAAGTCCATGACAGTCTTCTGAAGGTGTCGGAGAACTTCACCTATCTTGGCAGTACACTGTCTTCCGCGGCTCGTGTTGATACTGAAATTCTCTCAAGAATCAGCAAAGCCAGCTCTGCATTTGGCAGGCTTCGAAAGAGAGTGTGGGATGTTGCCGGCATTCGCACAGACACTAAGCTGAAAGTGTACAATGCTGTGGTCCTTCCCACCCTACTCTATGGGGCTGAAACCTGGACAGTGTACCAATCGCATGCCAGAAAGCTAAATCACTTTCATCTGGCCTGCCTTAGAAAGATCCTAAGGATCAAATGGCAGGATAAAATTCCAGACACTGAGGTCCTCAATCGTGCCAAGGAATTGAGCATCTTCTGCTACCTGAAAAAAATTCAGCTACGTTGGGCAGGACATGTTGTCAGAATGCCCGACTCCAGACTCCCTAAGCAAATCTTCTTCTCTGAGCTCTCCAATGGAACGAGGAATGTTGGGGCCCCAAAGAGACGTTACAAAGACACTCTCAAGCAATCACTGAAGGCCTTTGCCATTGATGTGAGTGAGTGGGAAAAGCTCTCGCTTGATCGTGCAAATTGGAGGGCGGCCCTTACCAGAGGCAGCAAAGCATGGGAAGCTGACAGAGTCCAGCAGGCTATCAAAAAAAGAGAACGGCGCGAGAAAAGGCCCAGTGGTACTGAACCAACGGAGCACTCTTGTCATTTATGCGGAAGGGTCTGCAGGGCAAAAATAGGACTTATCAGTCACATGAGAAGCCATAAGTCATGAAAGAACAGTCTTTCCATTCTGTCCTCTGTGTCCTTTAGTTCTCTTTATTGTCCATGTGTTGAAATTCTCAACAATTTCTGTTCTTTATTCCTCTGGTGTTGTTAAGGTCATCATCATACCTGATGGACGAACTATTATTATTATTATTATTACGCTCAGTGGTAATCGCTTATATTTAACACACCTATACGCAAAGAAACCGCCATCGTTCGTCGATCACACTCTTTTTAATTCTGTCACATTAATCACATACTGAAACGCCAATAAGATCAAAATTAAGCGTAGGCAATAAATAATTTATTATTCGAGTTGACCGTTTGAAAATCTTTTGCAACACATACTCATCTGTCACCGTAGTAACTTAACATGTAAAAAATCTGATCAATTTGAAGTTGTGACAATACATGTATTATGTTGAAACTAGACACAACTTACCACCAAAAACAAGAAATTCACAAAGCTGAAGAATAGGGACTTTGGCTTTATCATATACTTCAGTAGGAAAGACCGTGATCTTCTTGATGGGTGTCTTCTCAGCAAATGACTCTTTGTAGACTGAAAGAGGGTTAGGACTATTATCCCGATAATCGACGACTATACTGTTGTTCACGTCAAGGAATTTCATCCTGTAATGAGCCATTCGTCCTTCAAGTGCTTGAAAAGAGAAAAAATAATAAATACCTCAGCAACATCCTCCGCAGGGTGCAAAGCCAAAGGCGGGGAGTGATCTAAACAGTAAACTGTTCTACTCTACAACTAATGTAACAGGCAGTAAGTTTCCAGTTTGAGTTTGAGTTTGACGCGGCACGGGCACCATCACGGCCATATTGCACCTTTCATTGTCCCTTGGGTGCATGTTCTTTATTTACGTTTTGTATTCAGAGCCCGGAGATTTCACAAACACACTTTTGAGATTGAGTTTGGGTTTGAGTTTCAGTTTGTTTTTTCCTTTGAATCGGCAAGAAAACGGCCACCTAGTGCCCCTTCACCGTCTATTTGGTTACACGTTCTTTATTTATATTTGATATTCAGTACTTCCAAGTTTAACATGTGAGTTTTGAGTTTGAAATTGGGCTTTACGGTGCGTCCACACGATAACAGCCACTTTCTGCCTGTCACTGTCTATTTGGGTACACTTTCTTTATATTTATTTCGTATTCAAAACATTTTAAGTTTAATATAGGATTAAATACATTCATATAATGTTAACACCTTGTTTAAATTCTAAAAAAAAGTTGTTTTGTATAGATCTGGAAAAAGTCTTCTAAACAAACATAAAAGTTATTAAATCAAGTTGTAGATCATGTGTACGGAAACCGAAACGGCATAAAAACCATTATGTAGTAAAATGAAAGAGTGTTTCCATGTGTACGAATTTGAGATCTGTCAAGTTTAACATAAAATTGAATACATCCACATAATTTTAACACATTGTTAAAATTCTAAAAAAAAAAAAATATGGTTGTTTTGTATAAATCTGGAAAAAGTTTTGTAAATGAGTATAAAAGTTATTAAATCAAGTTGTAGATCTTAAACTTACTCAGAAAGATCGGGATGTGTTGCAGACCCATGTCAGAAAATTGTTCTTTAATGGATCCTTAGACATAGTGCTGTCTTTGGAGATGCATGAAGTCGACTCATTCAGTTAAAATATTTTATGTTTTATTGATAGACGGCATTTGCATGCAACACAACCTGGGGGATTTTTCGCCTTAAATAAAAAAAAAAAAAAAAGGTGCGTGAAATGGGTTATGACCCAGACGGAACCTACTAAGGACAATTTCATCTCTCCGGTTTTGTAAAGAGGAATGGGTCCACTGTCCACCTTGATACTGGAGAAAGTAGAGTTAATTTGATGTTTGTTCATCCTATCTTTACTGTCATCTCCATTTCATAAAGTTATTAATTGCGCCTTTGAAGTCAGTGTATGATATTTTTAGGTGTTGTGGTGGACATGTCAGTGTTTCTTTGGCCAGCGCGTTTGCTGTTTCATTACCCTTAATACCAATGTGGCCAGGCATCCATACAGAAAAATTTCCTATTTCCTGTTGGGCACTTATATATGTTTCGTTTTCAGGGCAAAGACCGAATGGGAAGGGAAAAAGGAGCCATGATACCCTGAGAAAATTCAAAATTGTGAATTTGCGTGGCATTGAAAACAAAAACGTAAGCTCGATTGTCTGGATGGAAAGACAATTTTAGTCCGTACTGAAGAGAGAATCTTGCCTCTAATGTCGGACAGGGACCGTTCATTTACTTCAACATCATATGGACTTTGGACTTTTGGTTGGAGATGTGCGGAAAGCACTGTCATGAACACGTGCGTGAAGATGGTCATGACCACGTGTGTGATGAGTACCTAACTTATTTACCTTTCAAACCCAGCTAACAAGCCAAGCAAGCAGACCAGCGATCAACGGACACATGGAGTGAGATTTAAATTAAACGATATTTAATTATAAATGCATGACAAAACTTATGTCAAAACATTCAACTCATGATAATCACATACATAGACACAAAAACAGAGATACTTGAAATTTACTCTTGGGGATCATGGCTATTCTTTATTCCCCGTTTCACATCTAGATCTAATCCCTCTGTCCATAAACTTAATTACGTATACTTAATAGTCTCTGTCAACAGCTGCCCTCCTCGTTGATGCAGTTTCACGTCTCCAGAGTTCACACGATCCTTTCTAGATCTCTAACTTCGACGATAAAAGGGGAAACAGACGCCCCTGGCTTCTCACTAATAAGAACACACAGTTCACACCCGCCATCGTAGATTACTAGCTCCTTGAGGGGTTCTCATCATCCCGCCCTCAGGACTCTTCAACTTCTGCAAACACACAGCACATCGACGGTTCACACCCGCCATCGCAAATCACGAGCTCCTGAAGGGTTCCCATCCTATCATCAGGACTCCTCAACTTCTGGTCCCCATGGCACGACCTTCCACTTGTCGCCCGGACCGATAAATTCTTCTTATTGGGAAATAAATGTGAACATCATGGATCCCTCACACACCTAACACTTCTGGTCCCCATTGGCACGACCTTCCACTTGTCGCCCGGACCGATAAATTCTGCGTCTTCCTTTAGGAATGAATAACTTGGGAACCACATGTGTCGAGCTTCTCCTCTACTTATACTCCCGAGGTCTTTGCACACGCGACTAGTTTAAAGCGAGTCGTGTGTATCTATTCACGCTCGTCAACAATGTTAAAAACCGTGTTTTCCCCTGCTAAGCTCACCCCCCCCCCTTAGACTCGTGGCGCACAAGGCCACCGACCTTCCTCGTGATAGTAATCTTTCATGCTAGTCAACAACTTAAAAACTCCCCTTCTCCCCTACTAAGTTTACCCCCTCTATACTCGTGGCGTACAAGGTCATCAACCTTAATCGTGACAGCACCCAGAGCAAGATGTAGCCCTTGGTGGTGCACAGGGCTAGCATTTTCAGGTAAGTTGGTTTAGCTGATACACAGATGATACCACCGTAGTCTGGTTTGGATCTGATCAGATAGCGATGGAGGTGGACCGTGAGACTCGACCCTCACCCCACTCAGTTCCTGAGATGGTCTTTATGATGTTAAGAGCTTTTTGACAGTAGTTTAAGGTATTTTACATTTTTTTTGTCAATATAAGTCCTAGAAATTTGGCCTAGTCCTTCATTGGAATTCGTTGATTCCCATGAAGGAAGAGGTCCGGGTGTCTGTAAAATTTCCGTTTCTTATTAAAGTGGACGGCGATTAAAAAAAAATTTTTGGTAAACCCTGTCTGCCTACCTCTGGACGGCGTTAAGTTGCAGTTGCAGTTTCCGCTCTATTCCATCTACTCGGGGAGGGCAGTGGGAGGGGAGGGGTGGCGCTGTAGCACACGACAAAGTCGTCTACATATAATTAGCAGTAGATGTTTTGTAGAAGAGTTTCAGTAATTGAATTAATTTTAATATTACATAGCCTGGGAGATAGAATAGAGCACCGGGGGACTCCCTGCTTCAATAAAATGGATCGGAGAGGGTGGAGTTTTCCTTCACATTTAAGGAATGGCTACTAAGGAAATTCTGGACAAAGACAGGTAGGTTGCACCTTAGACCAATTCCATGAAGATCTCTCAGTATACCGTGCCTGCAGGTCGTGTCGAACGCTTTTTTAATGTAAACAAAACAACAACAAAAACCGCAACTACGTGCTGCTTAGAAGCGAAGGCTTCTCACATGAAGGTCTCAAGACGGACGAGATGGCCCGTCGAGGATCGCTTTGCACGGAAACCGCACTGTAAAGTGGAGAGGGACTGAGTGTTTTCCAAAGTCCAATTGAGACGTTTGGCCAGCATTCGCTCCATCAGATTGCAAAGGCAGGTGGTGAGAGTTATGGGGGGTAAATGATCTTTGCTAGGTTTTCGGATGGGGACAATGTTAGGTTTCGGTCCTCCAGGTTGGGAGAATGGTTCCTGAGGTCTAGATATGATTAAATAGGTTTACTAAACAGAAGAGTGATGTGAAGCTGAATTGGTCCATGTAGGATCTTCTGATTTAGACTGATTAATGTCCCACTGCTTAGCATCCCGGCACCTCCGACAAAGCAGTGGTCGATTGCATTGCTTCTGATTTTGAATGGGGTAATTGGTGATAGTTTATTTTCTTGAACACAGACTGCAGCAGGGTGATGTCTGGCCCTCAGTAGCTGCATTTCTGGTAAGTCCGCCCGGGGGCCTCTGCGGTTCCACTGAAGGAATACACCACGTGTATATTATATTTTATTGGATTTGGGTTTTGATGTAGGTGACACCTGTAACTTGAAGCCTACACATTTTATTTTATTTCATTTTATTTTTGGGGGGTGGGGTGGAGGAACTTTGTGGTTTTCCCTCATCGGGACGGAGAAAATGACTAGTTTTTTGTAGGGCAAGGTGGGAGGGTTTGATTTTGGGAAAAGGGAAGTTTGTCTGGGGAGGAGAGTTTTGGGTGTTGGGGAAATTGGGAGGGACGACGGGGATGCATCTATGGGGCCGAGGAACCACTCCTGGCGTTCGCCACATAGTCTCTGTTGGGTTTTTATTTTTCTTTCAAATTTTTCGTCTGTATCCCCGCAGCTTTGACAACGGATTTAGCTGGCGTAGCAGTTCTGCTGCTATTCGTCTTTGTGTCTGCGAACACTTGTACCGTTGGTTTCTTCACAGGTGAAGAGTTCACAGCAGCAGCAGCGTATGTCTTTGGACTTGGTGGCTTTGGTTTCAAGGTATATGACTGCTCCTCTCCCTTGGGCAAAAACGACCTCCGTTTTCGACATTGTACTTTTGAATGACCTTTTCTTCTACCCATTTCGGGCGCCTTAGGCTCGGCTGTATACGTCTTGTCGTTCGCATGGTCCCTGCTGCCGCGGTGAGCGCAAACTGCTAATTTCTTGCTGAGCGACTTTCCCTGTCCATACCGCTAGCATTTAAAGCACTGCAAAGGGCTTGAAACGAATCGCGAGACAGGGATCTATAAATATGCCACTTTTAGATAAGCTGGAGTCTTGATTGTATCGAACGCGAGGACGATGGAGTTGGATGCTATCTGCTCATCTCCTTGGTGAATCTTGATACGTCGGGCTTGTGTGACACTTGGGACGCTATTGACATGGGTGACACCTAGGACGTCCTTGACAATGTTCTCTTCACTCTCCTCGTCCAGCTCTCGGGTGCGGATGACACCACGGGATTGCTGTTCAAGCTCCTGTGGCGTTAAACCGTTATGGGAACACCAGACAAGACGGTCTTCTTGAGCAGGTTCTCTAAGTGGCACTCTATCAACAGTTCACCATTTCTCATCCTTGTTTCCGCTTTAGGCTCGCCTGCAATGCTTTTCAGCGTTTTATAGATCAGGCTTGTTTTTGATAGATTGTTTTTTCGGAGTTATGGCTGCTGATTACCAAGGAACGCTTCCAGACCCGCCGGTCGCCATTGTTTACGTCTAGCAGAGACTTGATTTGTCATTTGTGCTGAGTGGATGTTCCACCCGGTTCCTCCTGCCTGCGTCTTTTAATTAAGACGGGATGTGGAGAAGGGTCTAAATTCATTGAAATATCCATAAGAGTTGACTTTTATTGTTCATCGCCGGGGCTGCCCACCCGCCGAGTCCAAGAAAATCGACACATAACACTCGGATATCCAGAGCTGTTGATCCAGGGCTACCCCAGAAATATACTGCCCACATGGTGTTACTCCAGCCAGGACTGACCCAGGTCTCGAACTGCAAAGGATTCGAGGACTGACCGATTGTGTGGCAAAGGTCCATACCACCCTCTTGTCTCAGGGGAAGGCCTGGTCAAAGTGCTGTATCGTAGAGGGGCAGAATGCAGACTGGTCCACCTGTACCACCAGAATCCCATTCTCCCCCCAACACAGGTCGTACCTCACAGTCAACGAGGCACCCACGCTGTGGAGTGATACATGATATACAAAGCATTACTTTAGTAGACCAGAAGTAAGACAGAAGAACTGAAGCTTACTTTCACTTCTGACGTGCGTTTCGGTTCGGTCTACCAAATATGAGTAGTTTCTGAAAGTCAGGGTCCAGTACGGTTGAAAGTCAATATCTCCATCACTATGAACACAGGCAGTCCAAGCGTTGAACTTGTGAACAATTGTGCCGTCTACAGCGACATCTGGACCTGCATGACTTAAGTTCTGATACACTGATGATTGCTCAGCGGACTGTTTGAGAGCCACATTCCGACCTTGGAGTAAGAGGAAGAAAAAAACAACAACTCACTGATCAGCTTCAGATGAATCCTTTTTTGTTGGTCTTTTCAGGGAATATAATATACTCATCATCAAAAGAAACGCAAAAATAATATTTCATGTAAATGTCATGTATCATTATAGCCCCCAGTGTCAACGTTCGAGGTGAGTAAGGTCTTGGGGATAATAGCGCATTCGACTAATCGAAAGGCCACTCACACTCGTCCAGGCACAATCATAATAATTCATAACACACTCGTTGAATATATATATCAGGCCTGAAGGGCCATACTACTTTATTACTACGGATACAATAGGTATGATTGCAGATACAATAAATATGGTTTCAGATACAATAGATAGGATTGCAGAATACAATAAATGTGGTTGCAGATACAATAGATAGGATTGCAGATACAATAAATAGGATTGCAGAATACAATAAATATGGTTGCAGATACAATAGATAGGATTGCAGATACAATAAATAGGACTGTCTTAATTAGTGGCTACATCAAAGCCCCGTTGTGGGAACTCCAGCTTGTCGCTGAACTTATTAACTGTAATTCAAAAGTTCTAATCTCACATGGGATACAACTAAGGCATTCAATATAACATGAGATACAATATCTGCGTGCTACGTCTACAAAAGATTATTTTTCTATGACTGACTTCAATACTTCTTTCTTTCCACACACACTATCATTCTACACTGTATTAATCCTGTCTCTATTGTGAGGATTGCCAGGTGGCTTTCCTACTACTCAGCTTCGTCACTGGGCAGATCTAGTAATTCCTGTCTCTATTGTGTGGACTTATGAATTGCCTACCATTATACGCTCGTAGCCAAGTACGAGCGTAGATCCAACGGACACGGTTCGCACTTTTGGCCTAGTGCGACGAGGCGTTATCAATTCTCTGGATGACGACACGGTCACTCCACTTCGACTTCACTTGTATCTATTCTGTCTGTGCTCGACTCCTATTGTCAGGCCCTGGAGCTCGAGCCGAGAGGAACCTCACTGGATCGAATGATTTCCACAGCCGTTCTCTGCTTAAACAATGGCGACTTAAGCTTATATACCTCCAGCCAAACCCCGTGAAAGTTTCTTGTCTCACCTTCCGAAATCATGCCGGGTTCACGTGCCCCGTGCACTGCTTACACAACTCACCACCTTAAGGCGTGAGTTCACTAACCTATAAAATCGCACCTTTTTATTCTAAGGGTCGGATCACCCTAACACTACTCACTGGATCCCAAAAATGAGATCATGACACATCCCCCACCCCAGTTAAAATGTACAATTTTAACGATAAAAAAAATTTGGGGAACTTAATGTCATGAGTCCCCAATATAACCGAAGGTTCACGTAACTGAACTTATATTAAAGGTGAAAACTGAACGTGCATTTTTTGATGGACAAAACTTGCATGAGAAATTTACATGCATCGTTCTGTAGCAAGGTCCGTCTGTAACAAATAATGAATCACAAGTTTATTCCTACGGAATATACATCAATGCATATATCACAATTTGAATGCACACATGGTCATATCCACAAACATCCGTACTGAATAGATTTAACAATCAACAATGAATAATTCTAACAAAATTTGCATTCGCTGGCATTTGTGGCTCTGGATGCCTGGACTGCCATGGATTTTTGTCATCTGACCCGTGGGCAACAGCGTGTGGGTTTTCCAACAATCCGGGTCCTGGTCAGTCGTTACACTGTTGGATAAAGGAAAGCACGGGAGTGGTTTAAAGTGTCCCAAAATCAATGGACAATAGTATGTGATTCCATCCCCGGTCTCCGAATGAGATATCAACAGTTTCTTTAACCCCAATCTTCACAGAGTAGCCGTGATAGTAGATCTGCCTGGAAATTTTCTCCCCCAGGAATGGCCTTTATAATAAATCTATATTCCTGGAGTGCCAGGCTCCACCTAGTGAGCCGAGCGTTTTTGTCTCTGTTTGACTTGAGAAACAATAATGGCTTGTGGTCGGTTTCTATAACGAATTCCGACATGAGCAAGTACTTGGAAAACGCGTCGACCGCGTACACTATCGCCAGACATTCGCGCTCTATTATTGGGTATTTTCTCTCTCTGGAAAGTAATTTCCGGCTGGCATACATGCAAGGCCGCAACAAACCATCTCTCTCGTGGAGCAAAACCGCTCCAATACCCTGGTCCGACGGATCCGTGCGGACGGTAAATGTATATTTAATGTTTGGTAGTATCAGCAGCGGCGCGCTGGAAAACAGTCGCTGCACGGTCTCAAGTGCTACGGCACACTGTGTGGACCAGACTATCTTATTTGGCTGATCCTTCCGAGTAAGGTCGGACAACGGTGCCGTAAGGGCAGAAAAGTTAGGGACAAACTTCCTGTAATAATTTATCAGGCCTAACAGGCTACGGACCTGTTTCTTCGTATATGGGGCCTGGAGTTTTAAGATGTTACCTATTTTGCGGTTGTCCGGTGTCTGGACGCCATGAGCGATATTGTGCCCGAGGAAGTTAATCTGTGCATAACCCAAAAACACTTTACTCGATCTGGCCGTGAGTCCGGCCTGTTGAAGCACAATAAAAACCTGTCGGAGCGCGTGCAGGTGGCCCGTCCAATTCGCATGATAGATGCAGATATCGTCGAAATAACTAACGACGCAATGCGAACGCTGCAGCAGGATGTTCATCATCATCGCGAAAGTGGCGGGGGCCCTTACCAGGCCAAATGGCATGTATCTCCACTGCATCAGACCCATAGGGGTCTGAAATGCCGTGTACTGTTTACTGTTCACCTCCATTGGAATCTGCCAATAGCCCTTAGATAGGTCTATTTTTGAGAAAACGGCAGACTCTGCCAGACGCGAAAACAGGTCATCCTGGTTAGGGATCGGTTCCGCGTCGTAAATCGTGATAGTATTTAGTTTTCTGTAATCTATACAAAAGCGGACGTTCCCGTCGCTCTTCTTTACCAAAACGATGGGCGAGCAGTACGGGCTCGCCGATCGTTCAATCACTCCCAAGTGGAGCATCTTCTGTACTTCGGCCTCAATAGTTACCTGCGCGTGAAGCGGACGCGGATATGGTTTTACGAACACGGGCACGTCTGTTTGTAAACGGATCATGTGTTGTACCAAGGACGTACTGCCCGGTAAATCCGTAAATATGGGCGCGAACTCTCGAACAAGGTCCTCCATGTTACGCTTTTGCTCTTGGGACAGTTCCGGGCTAATGTTGACGTGCGTCATGTTCTCGGTGGCCTGCAAAGTCGGCAGGGATCTGTTCATATTTAACGGTTCGTGGTCCTCGTCATCTATGGTGACAATCGCGGCGTTAGCCTGCGCCACAACGTGGCAGGACTGACCCTGCCGATCCCGATCGTCAACGTAATATTTCTTTAGCATGTTAATGTGGAAGACCTTATCGCGTCCCCGGATGGTAATTAAGTAGTTTACCCTGGAGAGTCTCTTTTTAACTTCGAATGGGCCCTTCCAGGTCAAGAGGAGTTTGTTCCTCGTTTCAGGTAACAGTATAAGGGTCTGATCTCCGACAGACAGGGTTCGCAATCTGCTACCCTGATCGCGATATGTTTTGAAAGTGTTGGCCCTAACGCATGCAAAATGTTGGGCCAACTCGCATGCATTATGAATTCTCTGTCGGAGATCGACAACATACTGATACGCGGATCGCGTATCATTTCCGTCGGGGTCTGAACCAGCGAACAGGTCATGAAGGATGGCCATTGGCCCACGCGGCTTACGTTCATACAATAGTTCGAACGGGGAGAACCCCGTGGACGCATTGGGGAGCTCCCGGAGGCGAACAAAACGGCTGGCAGCCGACGGTCCCAGTTATTCGGCTTGTCGACGGACAGGCGTGCCAGCATCGCCTTCATACTGGCATTCCAGCGTTCGCAGCACCCGTTCGATTGCGGGTGGTAAGGGAAAGTCAGCTTCTGTCTTATTCCTGCCAGCTCAAGTACGTTCTTAAACAACTCCGAGGTAAATTGTGGTCCCCTGTCAGATAACAGCTCGGTCGGGAATCCGACGCATGAAAACACGGTGACCAGTGCCTCGGCAACATGGTCCGCTGAAATTTCTTTAAGGGGCACGGCCTCAGGCCATCTGGTTGCATAATCAATAACCGACAGAATAAAGCGATGGCCTCTATCTGACTTCTGTAGAGGTTCCACAATGTCGACGGCAACCCGTTCAAAAGGCGTTGAGACAGTTGGAATCTCCTCTAGATGCGCCCGCGAAGCTTTACCTCGAGGAATCCTCTTTTGGCAGGTGTCACATCGCGACACGTAGCGGTTAATATCCGCGTATACGCCGGGCCAAAAGAACTGCTACAGGACTCTGGCTTTCGTTCTAGCTTTTCCCTGGTGGCCCGATAACGCAGTATCGTGTGCAAGACGCAGGATGTCTCGTCGAAAGGAGCTGGGTATCACCAACTGCATTATGATCTCGCGCTTGCCTCTATAAACGCGGTACAACAAGTCATCCTTAATACAGAATTTAGTCGTATTCGGCTCGTCAGGCTGAACCTTTGCAAAGAGATGACACAGAGACGAATCTGAGCGCTGCTCATTATAGAACAACTCCGTGGTTACATTTAAGTCCACGACAGTCGTTCGTAACGCACCGTCAGCTTGGCGACGGGCCTGCTGTCGCGTGCTAACACATGCAATATCCCTGTCCTCGTCCCACATCTGAAGTTTATTGTAAGGGATGTCTTTAACCTGGGGTATGTTCCCAATTATCAGGTCCGCCACCGGATTCGGCAACACGCAGGCGGTGACCACTCCAATAAGAAAGGGTGTGTCTATGTACACTTCCGCAAGACGGAAATGCTCTCTCGATCCCCCAAATGTAATACACGTTGCTTTTCGGTCAAGGAGCTGCGTGGGGCGAACAAGGGATTCCCGCACGCCGATGGTGGTACATCCCGAGTCCCGCAACACTGATGCGCGCGTTGCGTTTACTTGACCCTCATATAGTGTTAAAACGCCCTGCTCGTGGAGGGCTGACATAACCGGTACATCTTGTGACGTCTTCACAATCAACGATTTGTCTGGACTCTCATGCGTGAACACGACGGAACACGCATTTGCTATTTCCCGCCTCACTCTACAGTCCTTAGCATAGTGACCTTTTCTGCCACAGTTATAACATTTGAACTGTCTATCGTATGCGCGATAGAACTGCCTCGGTGGTTCCTCATAATGTCCATAACCTGGTCTGCCCGCAGGGAATGGACGTCCCAACCGGGGTTCACGGCCGCGTGAGAAGTTACGCGGGTCGGGTTGCATTCTTCCAGCTGGCGGTTCGGAATGTCAGCGAGGAGGTGGTTCCTGTCGAGCGGGCGCTCGAGGTTGTCTCGAGCCTGTCGATGTTTTAGTGCCCACTCCGGCGTAAAAAGGTTCATTAGATTTGGCCTTGGCCAAGGAGCGACTAGGGTGAGCAGCTGCATACTGCTCCGCTATTAACGTTATTTCAGCGGACGTCTTGGGAGCTCGCTCTTTTAGATGCGCGACCAGGTCCGCATGGCAGGATGTATATATCTGGTCCTTTATGACCAAATTGTACAGTTTAGTAAAGTTGCCATCCTCTACCCCAGCCAACTCAGTCCATCGATTGAGAAGGTGCCGGAGACGGTCCACGTAAGTGGCAAAATTCTCAGAAGGTTCTGGCTTACAATCCCGGAACCGTTTATGGAACCCGTCTTCCGTGTGTTGAAACCTCTTTAGAAGGGCGGTTTTAAGTATATCATAATCTTTAGCGTCGTCGACATTGAGGCCATGGAAGACCTCCAATGCTCTGCCGGTTAACAGGTTCGCAAGGCAGGAAGTATATTCGCTCCGCTGCCATCCGGCGCAGGCGGCGTGTAACTCAAACCGGTGGAGATAGGAGTCAATCTGGTCGACCCTATCTTGAAACGTAGGAAGCTTCGGCTTAGACGATTTGCTAGACTGCGCAGTCGGGGGCGCGGCCCGCTGGGTCTGATCCAGCTCCATCCGTTTGAGAGCCAGTTCGTGCTCTCTCTGCGCGGCTCTATCTTCTTGTTCTCGTTGCGCGGCTTTCTCTGCTCGCTCCGCGGCTCTATCTTCTCTTTGTTGTTGCGCGGCTTTCTCTGCTCACTCCGCGGCTCTATCTTCTCTTTGTTGTTGCGCGGCTTTCTCTGCGCGGTCCTCCTTTATTCTTTGGTCTACCCAAGAAGCTCGCTGCTCCTCTGGGATGCTGAACTCTTTGGCCAGCTCTAAATATTTCTTTAGGTCGGCCATAATGTTGGTCGACAACGGGAACTAAGTCTCCTTGAGACTACCACACTTTTAAATCGGTCTGTTCAAACTTACCAACTCCTCAATCCCTGAAGACAGTATATACTTTGTCCTCTTCAGGTGTTCGTTTCTCTATGTTACGAATCAACAACAAATTCTCCACTGTTCAACCGAATAGCGGTTGATTATCCTCGCGATCACTTCCTCATATATATTCCACTCACTTCTTCGTGTATAACTTGTACACCGCTTAGCAGCGTTTCCTCTGCTCTTAGATTGGCCTAATTTAATACTCCCAATCTGATCTCTTATGGCCTCTAAGCCTCAACTCTCACTTTCCAGATTATACGTCAACGTGTCCTTGACACGCGATTTCTCTCAGGCAAGAATATTATAAAGATAAATATAAGTATAATATGGTAACGCTATAAGTGAAAAGAAATTATACAGTGAACACTACCCAACGACACAAAGGACGAACGATAACAGACCCGATCAAGCCTGAAACTATCTACAGATAGGTAAGAAGAGCACAAGACAGACGTCTTCCTAAAAAGTACGAGGAAGATAGAACAACACAATCTAAACGATAAATGGATCCCTAACAAAGAACTATTCAAGGCAAAGCAGATCTCCCATCCGGTTTAAACGCCACCTAGCCCGGCTAGTCTGGCAAGAAGAGGTATGCTGAGTCCCGATCCCTTCCAACCACCCGCTTACTCTAGCTAAACACAGAAAAAGGAAAAATGCCTGTTAAAGAGAGGGGAAGAGAAACGTGTCAACCCCTCAAACATAGACAGAATCGGATGGTATCACTTAACTGGGAATTGGGTGTCAAATTTCCTCACTCCACAGCGTACGCCCCGTCGTATGTCTTTCACTTTCTGCGAGTCGATGTCCTGTCCGTTCCTCGTTGTTGTCCACGGATCACTGACGAGATGTCCATGCAACGGAAAAAGAACACAAATTAGCGGTATACAAAGATAATATGGGTATAACTAACTAATCTAAAAAATGTAGTGAAGGAGTGCCCGGAAAGGTCACAGAACTGGTTTGGTGTCCTCCAACGTCAAGATTATCGCTAGGGTGTCCACAGATTTGGTGTCCCCTCCAGTGTCAACGTTCGAGGTGAGTAAGGTCTTGGGGATAATAGCGCATTCGGCTAATCGAAAGGCCACTCACACTCGTCCAGGCACAATCATAATAATTCATAACACACTCGTTGAATATATATATCAGGCCTGAAGGGCCATACTACTTTATTACTACGGATACAATAGGTATGATTGCAGATACAATAAATATGGTTTCAGATACAATAGATAGGATTGCAGAATACAATAAATATGGTTGCAGATACAATAGATAGGATTGCAGATACAATAAATAGGATTGCAGAATACAATAAATATGGTTGCAGATACAATAGATAGGATTGCAGATACAATAAATAGGACTGTCTTAATTAGTGGCTACATCAAAGCCCCGTTGTGGGAACTCCAGCTTGTCGCTGAACTTATTAACTGTAATTCAAAAGTTCTAATCTCACATGGGATACAACTAAGGCATTCAATATAACATGAGATACAATATCTACGTACTACGTCTACAAAAGATTATTTTTCTATGACTGACTTCCACAGCCGTTCTCTGCTTAAACAATGGCGACTTAAGCTTATATACCTCCAGCCAAACCCCGTGAAAGTTTCTTGTCTCACCTTCCGAAATCATGCCGGGTTCACGTGCCCCGTGCACTGCTTACACAACTCACCGCCTTAAGGCGTGAGTCCACTAACCTATAAAATCCCACCTTTTTATTCTAAGGGTCGGATCACCCTAACACTACTCACTGGGTCCCAAAAATGAGATCATGACACCCAGGCTATCTTTCCATGACAAAGTTTTGGTAAACAAATTCAGTGAAGTAAAGAGCATTAAAGGTAGATTAGTTTTACTATCGCCTTTTTCAATCCAACCAACTACTCACGTGTCACTCGATACCGAAAGTCAATATGGTACCTGACCACCATTTGCCTGGATGACTGCGTTGCATCTCCTGTACGCCACAAGATTGTTAGTGAGGTGCCTAGGAACATTTCTCTATTCATCAAAAAGAGCTGCCTGTAGCTCCTGGGCTGTTCTAGGCCGTGGTTGTCTCCCCTCAAGGTGCCTTTCCAATTCATCCCAAAGATGTTCTATGGGATTCAAATCCGGGCTGCGGGCTGGATCTGGCAGAGGAGGGATTCCATGACGTTGTAAAAAGTCTTGCGTAGCTCTTGAAGTGTGCGCCCGTGCATTACCTTGCTGTAAAGTGAAGTTTGCATGTCGATGGAAAAAAGAGATGATGTGTGTTCTCAGAATTTCGTTGATGTAGCGCTGTGCAGTGACTCCATTTCAACGTCCTTAGCCTTGATTTTGGAAGAATACTGGCCCGATGATCTGATTGTGAGCAATTCCATCCCACAGCATCACTCGAAGTCCTCCCCATCTGTCCCTTTCCAAAACACACTCATCCAAGAAACGTTCACCTGTACGACAATACACTCGGATTCTGTTCCTTGCATTGTCTATGCAAAAGAGGCTCTCATCGGTGAACAAGATTCTCGAACATTCTCTCATGCGCCATTTTATGTGCCTTTGTGCCCAGTTAAGACGATCCTGGTGGTGCGAGGAGTAAGAATAGCTCCACCACATGATTGTCGACATTGAAGATTCAGGTCGCGCAGTCGGCGGCGCACAGTATGTCGACTGATGCGTTGTCCATGCACACCAATGGTGTTTTTGGCGGTCTCTGCTGCAGTAGTAAAGCTATCGGCCACATGACGGCGAAATATTTGGCGATCTGCACGTACATCCGTTACCCTCGGTCTGCCACTTCTCGGCCTATCTGCTGTTGAGTGATTTAGCTGAAAACGTTCTCGAAGGCGATAAATCGTGGAGATATGGACACCTAAGGCAGTCGCCACCAACCCCGCCTCTAATCGCCCTATAGCTCTTTCTCGATTTTCCACACATAGGCGAGGTATCGTGGTTGCGGTTTAATTCAGAAAGACCGACTACAAATTTGATCTTCCCCTTTATATCCATATCTGAGTGAGCACAAATCATCTTTTGTTATGCACTTTTCACCGCAACTTTCATACTCCCACGTGCTTTTGTGTCAATAAAAATTCTAGGGGCATAACTCTCAAAATTAGAGAGTGACCTAAATGAACGAACAATAGTTAATTAAAGTAATGGTATCCTGGCAGCAGTAGGTCTGGTCGCTCGGTTTGCCATTTTCTCATCTCATTGACCCGCAGACAAAGGCGTCAATGTTGTCTGAAACTCAGGTCATGGTCAGGATGGACGCTAGTGGAAAAAGGAATCACATGGAAATTTTGAGAAAGAATGTCCATAATTGGTAGGACAATACCTTGTGAAACCATCCACGGTCTCCGAAAAAGGTGAAAAATGCTCAACCTCAATGTTTAACAGTCTATATATAAAATAGCAACATATTCTGGTTTATCAGTTATAAATTTCGCCATAGTGAAGCTGAAATAAACGTCGACAAGATAATTAGCCTGACGTACTCTTTCAAAATCTGCGTAGCGATCGTCTTGATTTAAGAATTATATAGCGCTTCTCGCATTCAACAATAATCTAAATCTCAATTAAATAACATTACACTTTAATCTATTTCTAATTATATCCAATCCGGGATAGATGAGGTGCCACCAGGCGATAGCAGTTAATTTAATGCGCCGTTTCCGTACGCAAGCCATGCACACGTCAAGTGTCACAGTCATCTCGGTATATAGTCATAATCGGTTCAATTCAATATCTATATCAGGAATGTTCTTAGATAACTCATCCACTGACCGCATGGAGAGTTACAATCATAATCAGTATTCTTACTTGTCATATCTAGTATTACGTTAGATGGTCCACGAAACGCGGAAAACCATAGACATAATCGGTTGTATAAAAAAGACAACTCCACTCTTCTTCACAACTTCTTAAAACGCGACCACGCAGTGTCCTCTGTTACCACTGCAAAAAACTCTCAAAACGCGAACACGCAGTGTCCTCTGTTACCACTGCAAAATATCTCAAAACGCGAATACTCCCTTCCTTACACAACTAGTCTTACACTGCCCGTCGGTCTTACACTGCCTGCGGCCTTACACTGCCCAGAGGTCTTACACTGCATCTCGGCGTCTTACACTGCCTGTGGCCTTACACTGCCCAGAGGCCTTACACTGCCCTGTGGGGCTTACAATGCCTGTAAGAAGGTTCAACAATGACACGCGAATACGCGGATACGCAGTGTACTACGTTAGCACTGCCAAACATCTCTCAAATAATCGAAAAATACCAATATCATCCATCCCATGAGGCAATCTCATTATTGCTCTCCTCGGGTCGACGTCATACGCAGACGACTAAAAAAAAGTATACTCAATATATATAATTCACATAGCTCTTATATCGACATCACCTCGATACTGATACAGGCTCTTCCCATGAGACAAATTCATTGCTCTTCGGGCGGCGGCACCAGCCGACAATAAAATCAATACTCACTACTCATCACTACACACAAAAAAATCACCTCCCTAAACAGTCTAATACTGCCCTCTCGGGAGCTCGTCAATATAAAGACGAGATCGGTTATACATGACGCTTAATAAGCTCCAAAGAACTGGCAGTGTGCTAACTGCACGGGTTCCAACAATTCAATAAAATCGTTACTCTCAATAACCAGATCAAATTACTCAATCAATGTGTCAATGTAGACACATTAGTTACTTAGGTAAAATGAGAAACAAAGGAATGTACCAACACGATAATGATAAAGGTCTAATGAAAAAAAAATACACCAAACACGACGCTAGACAAACAAGAAAAGACGAACGATAACAGACCCTACAAGTTCTGAATATAATTACAGATAGGTGAGAAGAGAACAAGAGAGACGTCTTCCACAAGAGACGAGGAAGATGTGAACGCCACAATCTAAACAAATATACAGGTCCCTAACAAAGACTATTCTCACGAATGCGAATCCTCACTGTTTTAATCACCACTGGTTGTTGCGAGACCGCAGACGTTGTCGTCGAAACGGCAAAATCGGCGACCAAGCCACCACTTTGGCACAGAGGACACGCACACGTAAGAACCCTCGCCGACCTCCCGCAGTTCTAACAAAGAAGAAAATTATAAAAAGCCTGTAAAACACGAGGAGGAACACTCAACTCCCCAGACGCAGACAAAATTTTAGGATGGAATCACTTAACTTTCAAGGAACTAGGTGGTAATTCCTTTAGCCCTTGTGTACACCACAGTCAGTGTTTTTGGCTTTCACCGTTCCAAGTTCTGTTCTATAGTCTCCCTGGCCTCGGTCATCGGGTCAATGGGAGAGCAGCGACATATGTGGAAGTAAAAATAACAAAGCAGTATACAAAACTAAATAATAAATAATTTTAAACTAGCTCAACGTGCGACACCCCGTGAGCGACGGATCATGAAAAGAACAAAAATGTAATGCAAACAAAGAGAAAAGGTGATTATAATCTAACGAATTTAAGAAAGTAAGGATTAAGAAATTTGGTAAGTCCCCTCCAGTGTCGCGATGTGGGTTAGATGGGGAGAATTCGACTGACACTCTTTCGAGGTCCGCTCCCACAATCGACGAACACACAAAAAAAATACTTGCACTCTAAAAACTAAATAAATCAATTGCTTTGATTTTTAGAAGAACTGTAGGGCAGTTTAATTACAGGAATTAATGTAACAAATATAATTATAAATATAAATATCAATTCAAAGGCAACTGAATCTAACTAATGAAACTACAGCTTTCTATAAAGACTAACTTATTCACTCTAACTACTTGCAGGTCATATGAGTTAGATGCCAAATAGAATCCGCGCACGTGGCGACGGATATGACAGTTTAAATTCTATTAATTCAATGAGACATGTTATGATATGGACATTTCCTCTAGACACGCCATGGAGAATGATTGTACAACCATGCGTTGTCTGGCGGTAGCTCTGAAACTGTCTTCAAAAGTAAGTAGAACGGTTCACTTTCATCATTACAAATTAGTATGAACTCTCACCATTAGGCCCTCACTGGGAGTGAGAGCGCTGGATGTAAACGCTGTGGGTTCATATCAAACCAAGTAGCTTAGGCTCTGGAGCTTTAAAATCATGGCGCTCCTCACAATATGGACTGCTCAACTGCGTCTCTATGTCTCTCATCTGGCTGAGGACTATCGCCGTCCACCTCGTAAATGGATTGTCTACATGTGGCCTCTATCTAAGCTCTGCACGGGTTTAAATACTAAAGCTATGTCTCGACCTTCCGTCCAAATTCATACATTTTATTGGTGCAGTCGCTTCAGCTCAGCCTGCAATATTAATTTATGCTTGTCATGGCCTTGCGCCAAAATCAAGGTCAATTTTACGGTCTAGACAAAATTTAAAATGCGAAACATTAACCACTAAAATCTTCAAACCCCGTGCTTTCTACTCTTATGCACGAATTTCCGAACGCCAACTAAGCGTCTAAATAAATTACCTTTACTCGCCCCTTATCTATGTTAATCAAAATCACGGGGTCGAGAACTGCTCTGTCATTCCTAGCTATACATTTATTCTGTCTGGCCCCTCCTTCTCTCCATCCATCAGAAAAAAGGTGTTTCAAAACAAACTGTTCACGAGAATAGCTCAAGGACAAATTACACTGGTTATAATCAACAAGATCGTAAAAATTAACTGACTGACGCCGTGACCTAGCACGGCATTTATGATCCTAATGTGATCATGACAACTATATTAAAAAATAAAAATAAATAACGGTCGGGGATCACGTACATTTTCTAACAAAAAACAACAAAAAATCAAGCATTTTATGGTCCATTGCAGCCATTGATTATGTATTTTTTAAACAACAAAAGCTGTTACCACTGAAAAAAAGAGAAAGAGGCAGAGAGCCTATGACAGTTTTTATTACTTTATTGTTGGCCTTTTTAAGGAATATAATATACATATTCCGCATTAAATAATAATTCACTGTCCAGGCTGATCTTGGATAATGTGGAGTTTATTTGATGTTTGTTCATCCTGTCTTTCCTGCTATGTCGATTTAATGAAGTTATTAAAAACCAGTTTAAAATCAGTGTGTAATATTTTTAGGTGTTGTGGTGGACCTTTCAATATTTCTTTGGCCAGTATGTCTGTTGCTTCATTACCCTTGATGCCAATGTGGCCAGTGGCCGGTTTCGTGAAAAGCGCCCAAGGCAAAGTTCCCACCCAAATATGGCGAAAACAGGCCCATGGGCACTTGACACGTCTGGGCAGCGTTTCATCAAATGCGCCCCGTCAGTTTGGGCGGTCCCTTGGGTCACAGATTCTGGGACAGCTAACGAGTAGGGGAGGCCCAAGGGCCAAAACAATAGCCCAGACATGGCGGGTGTGCAGTGATGTAGCCAGTGAGTGGATACCAATAGGCGATGCATCGCAATAATATTAGGTTCAAAATGCTGAAACTGGCTATCGTCTATCCATTTTGATATACCTTGTTCCTTAGAATAATTTTTTTTCATCCATTTTCACAAATGCACGCCGATTACTTCATTAAATCTATTCATCCGCTCGAATCAACCGAGTGCATTTCGGTTCGTCATCGGTCGATTCAGTTCTACTTACTTCCAACACCACACAATTATAATTTGATTGTGTCACCATCCATGTACATATGAATACCCTTTACTTGCTTGTTCCTCCATTCCACACAATGAACGCTAGCATTTTGATCTAATTAATAATAGGTCTATTCACAATTTATACGCAGCCACGGCCTAGACCGTGATCTTCGTGAATCCTAGACTTAGCCCACACACAGTGTTTCTATAAAACCTGTTTCGTCACTGCCATAATTCTAGCAGACGACAGGCACAAGTGGAAGTGGAATAGTTTCATTTCGTTCGGTCATTCTTTTATTCTTTTATTCCCTGCGCTCATTCTATCCCTGCAAAATCTCAGTCAAGTTCCTCGCTCCTTTCGAAACCCCCTAATTTGCTGTATCAGATACCGTGCTCCCTCTCCAATTGTTATTGGTTTAATTATTGTTATGATTATTAAATTGCATGCAATATTTCATATAAACTTCATGTTTCATTTAGGTGCTGTCACTTTCCCTCATTCCTCACACTATGTTTTTTTCATCCATTTCCGAGCCGACGTGCGCCGATTTCTTCATTGGGTCTAGATCTAGATCTACTCGTCGGCTCGAATCAAGCCAGCGCCTATCCGCTCGTCATAGGTCGATCCAATTTTATTTTTTTCCCACACCACACAATTATAATTTGCTTGTATCATCATCCACGTGCATACGAACACAGCCCTTTCTTTCTTTTCCCACTCGATGCTTAGTGAAGATCAGCATTTTGATCTAGGCTAATGAATATTCACATTTTACATCCAACCACGGCTTAGACTCAGCCAGCGCAGATTGTTATTCATGATTACTCAAGGCTCGTCTCTTCACTGCAAAACCTCTAACCAACCAACGAATTCGAATTGCATGCACTTTCCGAGTCGTATTCTCACCTTTGTAACACAATGTGTGGTCTTTCTGATTAATTTATTGTTTTTAAAACGAGTAACGATTGGATTATCCTAATTTACATGACACAAAGTAATGAGAACGTTTAACTTTGTATTGCAGAGTTCCACCGCAGTTCAACACTGGCCACATGATGCCAGCTTCTAAAAATAAGTGTGTTACAGTCAGCTGAGCAAGCGCCCTCTCAGGCACACGTGTGGGTACATTTCATGAAAAACGCCATTTGGTTACATCAGCTCCCAGACCGTTTAGGCATCAACTTCTGTCCCATGGGCTGGGCATTTTTCATGAAACCGATCACAGGAGTCCAAAAGTGAAGAACTTTATATTCCCTGTTTGACAGTGTATGATGACGTTCTATGAGATTATTGATTTCATGGGTTTTCATATCTGTAGAATTCTGGCATGGTGTTGTTCTTTGGA
This sequence comes from Onchidella celtica, assembly GCA_963931925.1. NCBI lineage: Eukaryota > Metazoa > Mollusca > Gastropoda > Systellommatophora > Onchidiidae > Onchidella > Onchidella celtica. The sequence continues at coordinate 3,463,570 of OZ007584.1, read as the reverse complement.
CATGCTACGAGTCCCAAAATAATGTTAGGTTTATGTGTTGGCCACGATGGGATGGCAGAAATTATGTCATTTTCCAACTCATCCGTTTGAGTATCATGTTTGCTAACGGCTCTTCTGCACGGTAACGGAAATTGCCTCATCTCTGTAACCAAATAAACAGGCAAGTTTGAGGGAATTTTAAATAACTGGAAAACCGATCAGTGTTGTCTTATTTTCTATGCAGATACAACATAGAAGAGCTGGTTCATCCCCCGAGAGTGTTAGGGCTTTTGATGCGGCGTGCATGGCAGGCACGATTACATTTTACAAATAAAAAAGTAATGGCCGGACTCCGTATATAAAAATCACACGTTTTATTTGTACAGTTTTCTTTTTTTTTAATTATTAACTAGCTGAGGCTCCCTGCATTGTCCAAGATGAAACTCTCTTCCCGGCACAGACTAATAAAATATATTTTATTAGTCTGTGGTTCCCGGTGCCCAACCCTTTCCGTGAACCTGTTTCTCCTTTCCCTGTCCCTGCTGCCATCTCCCTGTCTCTCAAGCACAGTCTCCCAAACGTATTAATGCACTGTGTGTGCTGTTGCTAGTAGGTAAATGTAAATAGAGAAAAAAAAATAAAAAACAGAACAGACGCCTCAGCATCGGACATCATAAATGGCTGCGTTATGATCTCAGTATCAAATGTGACTGTGTAACCATGGGTATGTTTTCAGCGGTTTAGTCAGTGCCTCGGTAAGTGCTGAGATACAGTGTTGGTGTTTTGCTCAGATCACTGCAATGCTCTGAGACAGAGCTGGTTACAAAGAAAGATGCTATGTTGATTACCAAGAAAGAAACACTTCCTTCACAAAAATATAAAGGTAAAGATTTTTGTCTCACCTCCACTGACGTATAAAGAGCACAGTTTGGGGATTCCTGATCCATTCAGTGTCATTTTCGTAATCTCCATCCTTGAACAGTGATATTCCAGCGTGTCGTTGGACACAAACCTGACGAACTTATCATCACAAGTTTTCTGGCCTTCAAATCCGATGTCTATAAAATCAAGATTGTCTGTGGAGACTAAAGTGGACACAGAATCGGGTTCAGTGAGGTTACATAATAATAAATACATATCTCTATGTTTAAGTCAGAGTAATACCGTGTTATTCATTTTTGACCTTATTATTTGTTGTTAGTGTCGTGTTTTTTTTTAGAAATTGCATTGCACAATAATGTTGGGATTACAATGAGTGTCCCTTTTAATATTAGATTTCGAAGAAACCAATTGGAAACTTTATAAATGTGAGTTCTGAGTTTGAGTTTGGGCTCTAAAGCTGGCCGGCACACTAACCGCCACATTCGGCTTTCAAATGTTTCTGTCCTTTTTATTTGTTGTATTCAGAGCTTCAGCAACTTCAATTTCACATGTGCATTTTATTACATTGGTAAAATTCTCAAAAAAATTGTTTTATAGAGATAGAAAATACGTGTGTATTTTTTTTTAACGTCTTTAATTAAACGTGTAGATCTTAGCCTCTTTCAGAAGGGACATCATGCGCCCTGGTTCCCTGTCATGAAAATTATTCTACTTCGTTCATGGATCCGCAGTCTTTGTCTTTTCTTCGGATGTGCATGAAATCCATATATTGAATTAAACGAATTTTTCATTGATAGTGGACAATTGCATGCCGCACATTCGGAGCTGGAGAGTTTGAGTTTGAGTTTGAGGTTGAGGTTGGGGTTTCCGGCACGTCGGCAGATCTTCCCCCCATATGTAAAACCCGGTAAGTCTAAAATCAAAATTTACAGGAGAAGGAAAAAAAACTGATTATTTTTAATTCTCTTCATTTCCTCGGGGCTGAACTTGGTGCCTAGACAAGTTCATGACAAGTAGTTGTATCATGTATAGCATTTTGACGAGAGACCCACTCCCTAGCCCATTGCCATTACATAACCAGAGTTTACGATTTTATAACACCCTGGAATAGGGTAACACTTTAACAAGGTTCAAGTGCATACAGCGCGCCGCTTGGCTGATAGAAGAACCTCGCTACTTCTCTTTGGGCGTAGTCAAAATAATTATGTTTAAAAGTGCCTCAATGGCATTTCTTGACCTCTATGCCGTTTAGCTTAGTTTTGAATTTATCCCTCGAATTCAAGGAATAATTATTCTTCACAAGCCTTTCACTTCATTTATTTCACACCTTTAACGGTCAAATGAATGTTATATACGATTTAATGGTCTAATATTTAGCCCCAAAACAGTTTGTTTTCCTGTGTATTATTATAATAAATTACCAAAAATAAAACCCAAAGTCATCTCGTGATGTCTTAACGTTCCCATTCCTAATACAAGTACGAGTTGGAGTTTGGGTTTTACAGGGCGTCGGCACGATGGCGACCACTTTGCGCCCTTCACGGTCTGTGTGAGTACTTTTTTAAAATTTATGATTCATGTTCATAACTGTTAATTTTAACATAAAAGTAAAAACATTCATACAATTTTAACATATTGGTAAAATTCTTTAAAAAAATGTTGTCGTCTACAGATCTGGAAAAAGTTCTTGAAACGAGTATAAAAGTTATTGAATTAAGTTGTAGATCTTAACCACTCGCAAAGAGGACATGATGCGTTGTGGGTCAACGTCAGAAAATAATTATTTCGTGGATCCGCAGGCATAGTGCCCTCTTCGGATATGTATTAAGTCCATACATTCACTTAAAATATGTTTTATTGATAGTTGGCAATTGCATTTCACATATCGGGGGGGGGGGGGGGGGTCTTCACCTCTGAGCATGGCTTACTAGAATTCTAGTAAGCCATGCCTCTGAGTAAAAAACGGTGTGTTAGGTTGGTATGACCCAGACGGAATCTACTAATTACAATGAATTTTGATCTCTCCGATTTTGTTGAGATGCATGGGTCTACTGTCCAAGTAGATCTTGGAAAAATTGGAGTTTATTTGATGTTTTTTCATCCTATCTTTCCTGCCATCTCGATTAAAGTAAGTTATTTATATCGGGTTCAAAGTCAGTTTATTAATAGGCTATTTTTAGGTGTTCTGGCGGACATTTCAATGTTTCTTTGGCAAGGGTGTCTGCTGCTTCATTACCCTTCATGCCAATGTAGCCAGGGATCCAACGGAGAACAATTTCATTTCTTATTGGACAGCGTATGAAGTGATCTATTGCAACAGATTATTGATTTCATGGGTGTTCATATTTTTTTTAAAGCCTGAAGGAAGACAGCGAATCAGAAAAGTCAATGAAGCGTCGTAGTCGGGAATCGGACAATTATACAATTTAAGGCCAAATTGATTGCATGAATTTCAGCAGTAAGACAGAGGCCTTGGGTTGAGTTAGAGTTTGAGTTTGAGTTGGGTTTTACGGCGCGTATGCACGATAACGGCCACTTTGCACCTGTATGGTCTATTTGGGTACAATCTCTTTATTTATATTTTGTATTCAGAGCTGTTAAGTTTAAAACAATTAAATGCAATCATATTATGTTGTCTGGACGATCTAGATTTTGCAGATGACTTGGCACTATTGTCGCACACACACGACCAGATGCAAGCAAAGACTACAGCTCTAAACAAAATTTCAGAATCTATTGGATTGAGGATACATCCTGCGAAGTCGAAGGTCCTAAAAATTGTTGCACCCCCAAGCGAACAAGTCAAAGTAGGAGATCAACCACTGGAAGATGTAGAGTCCTTCTGCTATCTTGGTAGTATCATTGACAATAAGGGAGGAACAGAGGCAGAAGTCAAAGCACGAATTGGAAAGGCACAGGCAGCTTTCACATCCTTAAGCAAGATTTGGAGAACCAAGGATATATCTCTAAAAACAAAGCTGAGGATATTCAACTCGAACGTGAAGTCAGTCCTGTTGTATGGATGTGAGACTTGGAATGCGTCCCAGGCCTGCATAAAGAGAATCCAAGTTTTCATCAACAGATGTTTGAGGAAGCTACTTAAGATCAGATGGACAGACAAGGTCAGCAATGAAATTGTTTGGAAAAGAACAAGACAGAGCCCAGTCAGAGAGGAAATTGGTAGGAGGCGATGGAGATGGATCGGCCACACTCTCAGGAGGCCAGGAAACAGCATCGCGAAGAAGGTATTGGATTGGAATCCCCAGGGCAAGAGATCAAGAGGAAGGCCGCGCGGAACGTGGAGAAGAGCCAGAGAAAATGATGTGCAACGAAGCGGAAAGACTTGGAATAATGTAAAGAGACTGGCCCATGATAGAGAGGGATGGAAAGTGTTTGTTGGTGGCCTATACCCTGATCCAGGGTGAGAAAGGCAATGATGATGATGATGATGATATTATGTTGTCACATTGGTAAAATTGTAAAAATGTTGTTTTGTATAGATCTGGAAAACGTTTTCTAAAAGATTACAAAAGTTATTAAATCAATTTGTGGCGCTTAGTGTCTCTCCGAAAGGACAGATGCGTTGCTTATCCACGTCAGAAAATAATTCCTTCATGGATTCTTTGGATATGCACGAAGTCTACACATTCGATTAAAGTATGTTTTATTGATAGTTGGCAATTGCACGGCACACAGTCGGGGGGATCTTCCATGTACGGATTTAAAGCAAACAATGTGTAAAGGCGAGAGCTGTCTGTGGGATACTACATCGCCCCTCAAGCATACCAAGCCGGTGAGAACCAAAGCCCTCGAAATTTTAGCGAGTGATAAAAGCCCTGAAAAGTCAGATTAATATACACATTGGTAAGCTCAAAACCTGAACCGAACAAAATCTTCTCTCGAAGAGTAAGAGGCCAAAGGCGGCCACAAGAGCGTCCATCTCAGTTACATGACCAAAACAACCATTCTGATTCCGAAAACAGACCAGTGCAATCAAACCGGGGTGCAGTTGCCGGTTTCATGAAAAGCGCTCAAGGCAAAGTTCCCACCCAAATATTGCGAAATCAGGCCCATGGGCACTTGCGAAGGCTGGGCAGCGTTTCCACAGGACAGTTCCCTGAGTCACAGATTCTATGACAGTTAACTAGTAGGCCCAAGGGCCAAAGCAATAGCCCAAACCTGGCGCTTGTGCGTTGTCGTAGCGAGTGATTGGACACCAATAGGTCATGGATGACAATAATAAAAATTATTATTTTCAGAATGCTAAAACCGGGTATCATCTATCGATTTTGATATCCCTCATCCCTTAGAATAATTTCTTGTATCCATTGTCACACATGCGCGCCAATTCTTCATTAGATCTACTCGTCACCTCACTCGAATCAGCCGAGAGCCGTTCGATTTGTCATCGGACGATCTACTTTCTTTCCAAACCATATGATTGGAATTTGATTGTACCACCATTCATGTACATAAAAAATACCCTTTACTTTGTATTCCTCCATTACATACAATGAAGGCCAGCATTTTGATCTAATTAATATCTATAATTTACACGCTGCCACAGCCTAGACTTAGCTATCGCACAATGTTACTACAAAGCTCGTTTCGTCAATCCGATATTTCTAGCAGACGACGAGCGCAGCGGAGGAATTTCGTTCACTGGTTCATTATTTCATTCCTGTATCAATTACGGTCTCTCTATCCCTGCATACTCCTGGTTATAATCCTGTCGGAACCCCCTGATTCGCTGTATCAGATCGTAACTGTGCCCCCCCCCCCCTTTCCAACTATTACTATTATTACGTGTCGGTATGTGATAATTATCATGAACTTGCAATTTCTTTTTTTTTTATTTAAATTTCATGTATTATTCAAGTGCTGGCCCCATGGTTGGCACAGTTTTTGGCCGATCTTTTGTTATTGTTCCCAATTCAAAAGTTCTACTATTTTTTGTTTTTTTTTTGTTTCTGTTTTGTTATTTTAATTATGACAACTGGCTGAAATGGAAATCGATTGAATGGACACCGACAGGTGATGGATCGCAATAGTATTTGACCCACGAAATGCTAGAACTGGGTATCATCTACTCATTTTGATTTCCTTCGTTCCTCACACTATTTCATCGATTCCCATTTGATCTCCTCGTACGCTCCAATCAACCGAGTGCCTATCGGACTGTTTCGGTTGGTCATCGGTTGGTCATCGGTCCTTCCAATTCTATTTTTCTTGAATCACTCTCCACGTGATAACAAAACACACTTTTTTTCTTTTCCTCTCCTCCTCACCTTAAAGAAGGTCAGCACTTTGATCTAAATAATCTTCACATTTCACATCCAGCCATGGCCTAGACTGGCACGATATTGTTCATGATTACTCAAGGCTCGTTTCGGCACTGCTAAACTCTTACCAACCGACGAATTGTAATCGCATGCAATTTCCGAGCTGTATTCTGATCTCTGTAACACAATTTGTAGTCTATCTGATTAATAATTGATTGTTTCTTAAAACGATAGTTTTACATGACAATAATTGAACGAGAACGTTGAAAGGTTGCTGTGAAAAGTTCCACCGCAGTTCAACACTGGTCAGGTGATGCCAGCTCCTAAAATTAAGTAGGTTGCAGTCAGCTGGGCAAGCGCAGGCGTCATAGAAATGGGGGGGGGGGGGGATTTTGTCCCTGATCCTTTGGTGGGTAGAGTAGAATACTTAGTTTTCTCAGATAAGGAGGAAAAACTCGGACCGCTCGGGTGCACGTAACGCACGTTAAAGATACCTGTGGCAACTGGAAGTCGAGCACACAAAAGTACATAGGGACAAGAACAAGAAAAATAAAAAGAATTCAACGAGGGATGCAAAGGACAAGGTCAGAGGCGCTTGGGAAGCAAACGGACTTTCCAGGGGCAAATCACAAAGCAAAAATCGGAAAATCCAGATAAGTTCTTCCCTTACTCCACCCTCCCCCCTCCCCCATTTCCATTTTTTCTATTCCTAAACACCACCAGTGTAAACATGCCTTTACGTCTACTCTCTGTCCAGTTAGCCCGGGAAGCTTCCGCGAACCGGTTGAACTGTTGGCTGTGGTTGGTTAGAGTTGAGACGGATTGGAAAGTGACCTGATTCATGAATATTGTCTGGTACGGTCAACGCGTAGCCGAAATAGAGTAACAATGGACGGTAGCTGTAGGTTCTATGTCTGTTAAAGTTCCCCTAAACTGGGGCAGGTAGGTTGGAGTTTTATTCCTTCAGAAGGGTGATATCAGACTCTGAAAGGAACTTCTTCTCGAACTTAGTGCGGGATGTTGGTTGAAGACTGTGAACTTTAAAGTGATCCCAAAGGCTTTTATGGAGAGGGCAATTGTTGTTTAGTGGGATTTTTAAGCTCAGACTTTGAGATGGGAGTCGAAAGGGAAGGACAAGATATAATAGTGTGGTGGGTTTGGCAGCAATGGTGAGCCTCAAAGCTGCATGCAGCATGCATGTTAGTGGTTAGGCCTGAGGAGGACTCTCTGGTTCGTAAGGATATAGGCTCCTCCACACAGCTAATCGGTTCCTCGTGCATGGCACTGGTAGGCTGAATTACGTTTGATGGTACAGGGAATGTGTGTAGGAGGCAACCTGCAGCAAAGGTGAGGTTTGGCCATCACCAGCTCCATTGGAAAAAAAATAATGTCCTGATAGTACCCGGGGGACGGGGTGAGGAGCGTAGTGTTATCCCGGGCTCTTGTACTCCTGGAAGGGTAAAAACTAAGTTGTCATGGGTTGACTTCATATGTATAATAATAATAATAATAATATATTGCATTTATATAGCGCCCAACCCCGTCGATGACAAGCTCTGGGCGCTTTAACAAACTCTTACACACACACACACACACGCATACACAAAAGAAATTCAAAAATATTTACTATTGTTGCTGCCGAAAAACACCTAGCCTAGTTTGTCTGAAAGAAATGGGTCTTCAGATGGCGTTTGAAAGAACCAATGTCATTAATTTCCCTGGTTGTCTTTGGAAGAGTGTTCCAGATGGTAGGGCCAAGAAATGAAAAGGACTTTTCTCCTACAGTGGACAGATTCATTTTAGGTACTTTCAATTTTGTAGTGTCAGATGATGATCTTAGTTGACGAGATGGAACATAGTAATCAGTTAAATCAACTAGGTACGATGGAGCAGTATTATTGACACATTTGTGACAAATGGATGACAATTTGTACATTATTCTTTTCTCGACTGGCAGCCAGTGCAAACTCTGCAGAAGTGGCAGTGCTGAATCTCTTTTCTTTTTCTTCAAAACAAGTCTCGCTGCATTGTTTTGAGCAATTTGGAGTTTTCTAATATTTTTTTGTGAAATTCCAGCCAAAAGGGAGTTGCAATAGCCAAGCTTTGAAAGTACAAAAGAATTTACTAAAACAGCCGCAGTTTCAGTTGAAATAAGATGTCTGATTTTACCAATTTTCCAGATTTCCATGTATAGAATACGAATGAGGTGACTAACCTGAGATGACATAGAAAGATTTGAATCAATGTAAACCCCTAGGTTTTTTACTTTTTTTGAAATTTCTATTGAATTAGTGCCAATTATCATCTCAGTTCTGTCCACTTCTTGCAGAACCCGCTCACGGCCTAATAAAATAACCTCAGTTTTATCCTCATTTAGTGCCAGTTTGTTTTGGTTCATCCAGCTTTTAATTTCTGTTATACAGTTTCCAGCCTGCTGCAGAAGGCTGTCAACATCGCATGGCAAGGCAGAACTGTAGAGCTGGGTATCATCAGCATAGAAATGAGGAGTATAGGGCAGTATTATTTTGCCGCTCAGGACTCAATATACTAAATGAGATTCCCTAATTATAAAGCTGGCTGAATAGTGATGATCAACTGTGATTTTCGATTAACTATTAATTGATCTTACCGCTATTGCGCTTGAAATGAATTCGTGCCCACGAAAACACTGTTTTCAAATCAAATGATATTGTCGTTTTATCTGGTTGAGTATTGCAGGTGGTTTCATCGTGGTCTTTCAGCCAGTTTGGAGCCCTAGAAAATTTCGTTTCATCCACTGTAAAAGATTTTTGAAAAATCGTGAATACCCAAATCGTCTAGCTTAGATCTACATTCAGTTTGCAACAGTGTTTACTTTGATGCTCAATAGAACGTCCACCTGCCATTTTTTCTGTATATTATTCTTTTTATAGAAAACAGGGTGGAAAACACTTAATTTTTACATGCCCTCAAAACTGTGGGAGTGGTGGCGATATGAATTAAAGTGTCCGGATAGAGAGAGGAAAAATCCACGCACTTGTAACAGTTGCAGTAATTTGCAGCACGTTATGAATGGGAATAATCAGATTATATAAACTACTTTCCTTTAAAACGAAACTGGTACAATTGGTATTAATAAAAACACGGGATCCGTCGAACAATGAATACTAAACGTTTGTTAACGTAGGATGCAAATGAATGGTATCTACAACGATATCTGTACCTGGTAGGAAGGCACAAGAGGAACATAATATGAATACTGCACACACACATTCACTCGCATGGCACTTATATTTTTAATACACCTGATAGAAAATTTCCGAACTGACTAGACCACCGAGCTGACTCGAGAATGATCTAGTAAGTTTGATAGACCCACAAATCATCCAATCAAACAATCATACGCCATCTGGCGATAATTATCTTCTCAGGGCCAATTTTACTAAATTTTAATAACTTTCTCCTGTACATTATGGATTATACTACTATTATCGATACATGTCAGACCTAGGTCAGCGGCACCTCCAGAATATGAAATGGAGGACAGTACTAAAGAGGAGGGGCGAGAAAGGCTCGCCGACTTCTAGTGTTCACTGAAGGTGGAGTCGGGGCAAGGAAGTTGTTAGACAGGACGAGCCCAGCTCAACTCTCGTCGCCGAGAATTACAAGCGAGACTGGGAAAGATGGTGGCCTGTAGCCGCTGCAGCACTCTTTACCTACATTGTGATTTTACAGTGAAAATAGACTTTGTTTCATTCTATAATTAGGTAATTTGTGAAGAATAATGATGTCTTTCTTGAGACTGGCTGAAAAGGCGTATAGGCAAGATTACGGACGCCGTGCACCTTTCACAATTTACTGGGTAATTTACTGAAACCTAATTCTAAAGGACTGCTCAATTAAAAGTTCACCAATAAAATTATAGTGGGAAAAGATTCGTATGTTATGGTCCTATTTGTACATGAGAAAGATTTTATATAGAGTAAATTGTGTAAATACATGATTGTGTGTTAAAATCTTTTAATTAACTGGTGCCTTTAGCTTCACTGAGGAAGGTCAAGCTGCGCTACATGCCCATGTCAGAATATAATTCTTTCATGGACCCGCCTAAAAATTGCCTCTTTGGAACATGAGTGAAACCCTCAAGTTTGGCTAAGATGATTTTCTGTTAGTTGACAAAATTACGTGCTTTTCATCCGGTATCACCCAGCGTGAGTAAAAAAAAACTTTGAGGTGGGTATGACCTAGACGGAATCCACGAAGAACAATTTTGTGTTGTCATTTTCGCTGAGCCCCTACTGTCTATATTGATCTTGAACATTTTGCTGTTTGTTCGCTGTTTCTTCATCTCATGTTTCTCCAAGCAGGCTATAATGCGAAGATAGCTGCCATAGTATTCTCATAGTCTGCATAACTTCTATGAAGCGAAAAACGAGTTGCGGACCATTTGCCTTGCGTGAGTGTTACGGTGTTCTCCTTTGTAGGTCGGGATGGGTCTCTCTTCCAACCATCACGGACAGTTGATGTTGTAAATTGTGTGATTTGAATGGCTAAAAATGCCCTATCTGTAATGTCTTTCTCTGCTATAATATGCAGGCAGTTTGTTTGTTTGTGTCAATAATATTGACACTTCAAAGAGCATTGTGGATTTTTAGTTTCGACCTAGCTTCTATTTCTTATTCTAGATATTTCTAGACAAAAAAGTAGATACTGCTGATAATTATGGGATACGATACTGTCATGAGTCGGCCTTTGTTTACGTTAGGCGAGTTCACACCAGTGCAAAATTGTTCTCGGTGATTAGGAACTTAGAGTGGGGGTTTGCTGGGAGGTTGTTAGAAATCACACAGTACAGACTTGTTGTCCTTGATTTGGAGCACGGGAATGGGGTGAGATAAGGTATTACTCCCGATCTTGTTGTGACTGGTGGCATGACTATGCAGGATTTAAGAGTTACAAACTTGGCATGTCGAGCTGTGATGACTTTAACCAGTGAGAGGGCAAGATTCAGCTGAGTAGTCAGGCTGGCATAGGAATTCCCCCGGGGAACGGCCTAGTATATAAACGGCTGCAAAGCTCAGTTAAGTAGACACAGTTGAGCGAGCATTCTGCTTATGAGGTGCCTCGGTATGACGCTCTGCCTGATGTCAGCGTGATTCGGAGATAAGCCAGTGGATTGTAAGCTGCTCTGACGAAGGGGGCTACTGATAGGGATGTCTATTGTGCAGGACGAAATGCACTAAAGCGCTGTCCAGTTTTCCCGACCATAGACTAGTGGCCGGGACAATGGTAAGTTTCTGAGCTGTAATCCCGTCCAGAAATAAGAACTATCCACACAGGGAGCGAGGAAGACTACTTGTGTCCTAAGAGCTGTTCCCACTAGCAGAGGTGTTTGGACTAAAGATCGATTCGTTGTTATTATTAAATTATCGTCGTACTAGCTCGTAGAGATCGGTAGTCATTATTTGTGTTCGAGAGAAGATATCCTAGTGTAGAATGTCAAGAGTCGATTAAATGGAATGTCACGCAAGGCCGTGAGTTGTTTACTTGTCAGGGCCATGAGAAACTGACTGGTGGCCTTGAACGGTCCCCGCGAATTATTGTTTATGAGTAGGAAATTACAAAGTTAAAATATTAGATTCACGCTTTGGGTATTGATGTTCGTGATTAGAAGTAATGGAGTGGGGGTGAGATAAGTTGGTAATTGCCGACATTGCTAGGTATGACTAGACATGTTTTTTTTCACGTTAACTGATTAGTGATAGTGCAGAGATTAATACAACAAGATGGAGGTGTTCGGCCAATAGGATTGCCGAACTAATTTTAGCAGCGGAGCAACCCCGTTGGGTATCTAGATAGTATAAAAGATCATGTGGAATTCATTGAGTGCAGACGAGAAGCCAAGCATCGTTCACGTGACGCATCTCCGGTTAGCAGTTCTTGTCATCGGACTGACATAGCGAGAGAGCTGATACTAGTGACAGAGAAAGAGAGCTCTAGAAAGAAGGTCTGGGGTGGACTGATCTAAACAGTCCACACTGCGATGTCCTGATTTTCACGCCTACAGTTTATGTGTGAATAACGGTAACTTATGTTATTGACTCATAGGAATTGAGATAGAGAGAAAACCATAGCTTATATATATATATATATATACTAGCTGAGTTGCCCGGCCCTGCCCGGGATAAATCGATTTATTAGTTTCAGTTCTGGGTGATTATTATGGACCTGCTTCATTTTGCTGTTCCTTTAGCTTTATTTTATTTTTGTTTGTTTGTTTGTTTTTAGATAAGTTTTTCTGCTCTCCCTTTGCGCGTTGACATCCTGCGCATCCCGTCAGCATCCTTCAAATGGCAATGATTTGCGCACGGGTTAGTTTGTTAGCGAACATATCGCAGGAAGTGATAACGTCATGTGTAGGCGGAAGTGGGCTATTATTAGAAACATACATCAATATCTTATTGTTCGTAAATTTCGGATCAAACGCTCTCGTGAATTTAGTCTTTAATTATAACCGCATTTACCGATTAACTCAGAAATAACAAACGGTTTTGTTTGTGTATAGCGATAGGAACAATGTTCGCTATCCCATAATTCTTTGTGTCAAATTTCAGGTCGGTGCGTTGTGTAGTTTCCGAGTCCATAGGACTATTAGGGGTTTTGTTGTAGCTTTATTATATAGATATACACTCGAGCCAAAAAGTTAAGCAACCCTGGGTTATGCTCAGAACTGACAACTTTATTTTTCTATTAATTCAAACACGTTCATTGGAATCAATTTATTGTTATGTAAGTCTGAAATCACATTCAATTTCATTTTACCCAACCCAAAAATGGGGCTTAGTGACTTAAACAAAATTTTCTTTTATACAAAAACAAAAAAGTCAATAATTGAATGGCAAGAGTTCACAAATCTTGTTAGTGAAGGTTGCTTAACTTTTGGCTCGAGTGATATAATACGAACGAGCTTCCCTTATTGTAAAACTATCTCCATACAAGTGAAAAATTATTGCAAGTTGATATTGAGATGAATATTGTTTGAGTGATTGCATATATGTATTTATACAAGCTGCTTAAATACCTGCAAGCCAGATTGTGCTTCTGTAGGTTTTGAAAACGGACTGGGCCATCCCAGCGTTCACAGTGTTCTTATAATAATATGCCATTGTAATATTGATTGCAGGAAATTAGATAAATATTAGAATAAGTTAGTAATTGGAATTTTTGCTTTGAACATACCTCTATTGTGATTTGTTTCGTATAATTATTATATTTTATGTAATAATACTACGGCCCGGCCGGCCTGACGAACGTATACTTTTGTTTATCTAGTAATTTCTTGTGTGTTTGGGTCCGAGTGTGTGTTAGCTGCCTCTCGTGCAGTCGTTAGATCCCCAAGACCTTAGCTCAGCTCGTGACATAGAACGAAAGAATAAATGATTATATATCCATCTCTGATTTGAAAGTAGATCTAATTTTTGAAATTCGTGTTTGCATTATAAATTGTGTAAACGTAACATGTATGGGAACTTGAGATTAACCCTTAAATAGCCATTCAGGACTGACTTGCCATTCTAATTACATTAATTTTGTTTGTTTACTGATTTTGATCTTATTATATTATGCAGCCGAAATTATAATTGTAATAGAGATGATGGCCCTGCAGGCCTAAACTAACCTAATATATCTTATTTCATTATTTACTTGTGTGTTTGGTAGTCTTTGTCCGAGTGTGAGTTAGACCTCTCGAAGTCGAAAGCTATATCCCCAGGAAACCCATAACTCAACTCGTGACAGATACAATGATGCTGATCTGAATATACCAGCATGGGACTAAAAAACGAAACTGATCCTTATTGACAATTGACACGATGCAATAGATACGGATCCTCTTGACTCGATACAATAGAATCTGACACTACTGACACATTACAATAAGTATTGATCTTATTAAAACGGTACAGAAATGCCAAACATGTTGACATGATGGGGTGCTTTTGACCAGAGATACTGACCATACTGACAGGCTGGCCCAAAATATTCCTCTTCACATTTCTGTCCGCCTGTGCATTCGCCAGTCTTGTTATCACATTGTGTGTTCTTGCAATGGCACTTGTACATGCAGTCTGGACCAAACCAAGACCTGCTACAGTTGTTGCCAGCACCTGAAGAGTACACGTCATTAATCAGGTAGTGTGAATCGGAACTAATATATCATGAACAAGATTCTCATCTTAACATAGTTTATTCATAAAAGACGATGACAGTTCACAACTGGACAGAGGAATAGACAAAGATATTAATTAGTAACAATACATTGATAGCCTCATGAAGGCATGGGCTTACATACATAATATTATAATACACAATATTCCTACATCCCCCCCCCCCCAAGTCCATGACTTTAGTCGACCGCCGTTCCCCCCTCCGTCCCACAACTGATTCTTTCAGGCCCGCCTCGTTGTGAGACTGAAGGCGCCAAAGTGCCAGAGGGACCCGTGCATTCACCTGGGGTGTGCTATTAGCGGGTGCAGTACTAGAGGAAGCGTGACCCGGAGAGGTCTTTATTGGTGTGTGAGGGGTTAAATCAAGTGGGGTGGTGCCTAGAGCGACTCGAGCAGGTGTGCTAGGAGAAACACCAAGGGAGGTGGAACCTAACGGAGCCTGTATATCCGGATCAGGTACGTCTGCCATGACCTCAGCATGGGGGGTCTGGGGTGTCGGCACGTCACCAGGCCCTGAAGCGGCAGGTGGTAAGTGAGCCAATGGTGCTGCAATCTTAATGTCCGGGGACGCCGCAGTAAATTTAGTGAGTCTTCCAGACCCATCAACCTTGATGACCAGCTGGCTATGGGGCAAAACCTCCACCACCGGACCCGTTCTATCCCATTGCCTAGGAGCGTTGCCACACTGGTTCTGAAGGAGGCATCTGTCTCTAGTAACAAGAGGGGGGAGGTTCCCAGCATGCTCGTTCAAACCTTCCGAAGACCTAATGAATCTCGTCCTCAGGGCAGATTCCTTCGTTTCCCACGCCTCCCGCCATATCGGATGGATATGAGGGTTTGAAAATTTCTCAAGGCGGTTCATAAATGCAAAGGCATCACTAATGGGCCTACCATAGATTGTTTGGGCAGGGGAGAGATTACAGCCCGGATCCGGAGTGTTGCGTAGTTGTAACATGGCTCTCAGCAGCTTGTCGCTATCAAGCGAGCCGGTGGGCCCAATGTTTGACCGTAATAGTCTCTTGGCAGACTTCACGGCCACTTCCGCCCGCCCGTTTGATTGGGGATTGTATGCGGATGAGATGCGTGGCTTTACACCCCATTTCTTGAGGAAGTCAACTGTGACGCTAGCAGTGAACTCTGGTCCCCCATCGCTTGACATTTCCTCAGGCACTCCAAACATGTCAAAGAGTTTCCTCAGACAGCTTACATGCCCGCGAGCTCCAGCCTGGCTACCCCCAATAGGTGTGCTGAAGATTTCAGGCCATCCTGACAACCGGTCCCCAGCCACCAGGTAGTGGTGCCCCCCGAAATCGAAGAAATCAGCAAATATCTGCTCGAAGGGGGTAGATGGGGCTATTGCCGGTTCAGAAGGAAGTGATGCTTGGGACGGTGCATTCCTGTTGCAGTCCCTGCAACTAGCTCTGGTCGTCTCTATGTCATGTGACATCCCCGGCCAAATAAAAAACGACACCATCAACGATGTACATCGAATCTTTGTACCTCATGTACCCAGCAACTGAAGGGTAATCGCCAATGAAATTCTCCAGAATGGCTGTTGACAAAGTGGACAGGACAGGGTCCTTCGAGGTCTCATGTGCAATCATAGACCATGATATGGACGTCACCCCTTCCGCCTCCCGTGTTATCGATGCCATCAAAACCTCCTCCGAGTAGTCCTCCCCAGAAAGCGAGGAAACATCAGTGCATGGTGACGGGTTACGGGATGTTGCGTTGGCAGCATAATTGGTTTTACCGGGAAGGTAAGAAATGCGGAAAGACCATGGGAGTGTGCGCTGTTTCAATCTGAAAAGCCGGGTGTTGGGTATCTCATCGAGCGTGCGATCTCCAAATATCTTTGCCAGTGGTTTGTGATCAGTAACCACCAGAAGGTCCTGGCAGCCTTGAGTGAAGAACCGCATCTGTTCAAGACCCCATGCAACCGCCAAAGCCTCTCCTTCAATCGGTGCATAACGCTGTTCCGCTCCATAAAGGAAGCGCGAACCTGTCATGAACAAGATTCTCATCTTAACATAGTTTATTCATAAAAGACGATGACAGTTCACAACAGGACAGAGGAATAGACAAAGATATTAATTAGTAACAATACATTGATAGCCTTATGAAGGCATGGGCTTACATACATAATATTATAATACACAATATTTCTACATATCATTTAAAGCCTGTTACATTTAAAAGTCTTAGAGGAAGATTGCTGTGTATAATATCCCTCATCCTGTATCTAGATCTAAATCTAGGTCTCCAAAAGCCTTTTTTTTTTTTTTTAACTCCGACATTTAACATGAAATTATCCGGGGAGGAGTACCTTACTCGAGCGCCACTTTTTGATAAAAAACCCTATATATTTTTTCGGTACTTATTAATTTTGTTAGTTTATCCAATTGTCATTGGAAAAAAAAGCAATGATTGATATGTAACGACGTGAGGGTCTAGTCAGTTGGTATCATCGAGGCCGTAGGCCGATGTTCCTCCGGGCAGTAGTCAGATTGACATATCAGGGAAAGCCGCCGGGGTAGCTATATACTGGCGCTCGAGTACGGAACTCCTTCCATTATCTGAACCTCTGACATAAGGTAAATCCACTCCTAGGGCCGTTAGGAAGAAACATAGAATCGTGACACGCACAATCAGCCCCATATAATTTCACAAGGTAACAGTTCCTGTAAACAAGAGAACACACTTTCATTAGAACTTAAAGAGATATATTTAAAATTGCCGTCAGTAGACACTAGATTTGAGTAAATTGAGAATTCGTAATTCGGAGCCCAAACTGGAAATCAAAAAACGCTGTGGCTATTCTTACGGCAGCCTACCAACTGTTAGTCCATTGTCAGATTGATATGTAACGACGTGAGGGTCTAGTCAGTTTGTATCATCGAGGCCGTAGGCCGATGTTCGTCTGGGCAGTAGTCAGATTGACATATCAGGGTGAGCCGCCGGGGTAGCTATGTATTGTTTTCACTCGTTAACTCTAGGAAGGACTTCCGAATGCATTCTATAGTCCGAGTGAAAACAATACATAGCTACCCCGGCGGCTCACCCTGATATGTCAGTCTGACTACTGCCCAGAAGAACATCGGCCTACGGCCTCGATGATACAAACTGACTAGACCCTCACGTCGTTACATATCAATCTGACAATGGACTAATATAGCCTAGGCAAGTTGGTAGGCTGCCGTAAGAATAGCCACAGCGATCAAAAAATGAAAATACAAGAAAATAAAAAACTTCAAGGCGATGCAAAGGTTCCGATTCTTTAGTGACGAATAATAAAAAATATTTAAACACTGCCAAGTGTTCAGAAGAAGTACCTGAAGCGCGAATAGTTAGGATGAAAATCTAGATCTCGATTTTAGAGCAACTGCACCTTTCGATCCATCTCCACGTCATTTGCCCATAACTACGAAATGATATCTACACCATTCAACAAGAGGTCGGATTGGCGCAATTTTCATCACCAGGAAGGGTGCGCAGAATATTAACACGGTGGTCTAGAGGCAAGGTGCTCGCCTCTCATGCCAAGGGTCCCGGGTTCTAAACCCGGCCGGTGCAGGCATGTTTGAAGTTTGGGATTTTTCTCATATTTTCGTGTCCCTGATCCTATTGAGGGGTAGGATCGAGTACCTAGTCTTCTCGGATAAGGACGAAAAAATTCGGAGGGCCCGTGTGCACGTTGCTCACGTTAAAGATACCTTGGCAGTTGGAAATCGTAAAGAGCAGGCCGAACAGGCCGCTGCCCGGGCAAAATTAAATAAAATTCATCCCTACCACCCCCCCCCCACCCTCATCCCCCCCACCACCAAAAAAAATAAAACAAGAACCGTCGACCGCCGCTGCACTGTGGCGACGACGTGCCTGCTCCAGTTGTAGCTGGGGTGCAATGGCACAAAGGCAAATTTCCCAAATGGGATTAAAGAGTTATACAAATACAAATACAAATACAAATACAAATTCCACCTACCAGTTCCAGACGCGTGCATAGCAATAGCTTTCCGCCTTCAGCTCTGTGCCGCTTGGTTTTTGGTTTGGGTACATAGGTTTTACGGCGCATCGGCACCATAAAGGCCACGTTGCGCCCTTGGCGGTCTATTTGGAGACACTTTCTTATTCAAAAGTGCCAAGTTATCTATATCTATACTATATATATTTGTGAATTTGAGATTTTTCGTTGCAAAAGGCTTCTGAACCACTCAACACTCAGACTTCAAATTTTATATGGTGCATCAGGATGGATGTAAGAGTCCATCGTTTTTAACAGAAGTCCCAAATCGGTGTAGTTTTTTTTATTGGAAATTTATTGTTTCCCCAATTTTCACTGGGCTCATTGACATGCTGTAGGTTTTTATGACATCATCACTTTCTGAAAATTTTCGGTGCGCACCACTGCACACTGTGTACCGTCCTATTGCTGAGTTTTGGGGATGACCCTACGCATCTCGGCTTTTTGTTCTTATTCCTTTCGGTCTGAAGTGGAGTCCTTTGTTGTTGCATCTCTCTTATAAGCTATCTATGCAGCATTAATGCCGTTCTTAGTTAACAGCCGTCTTAAGTTTTACCAAATAAAAAAAAAAAAAACCTACACAAACTTGTTCATCGAACGGCTAGTAAACAATATTACAAAAATCACAGAGAAAGTGTGGGGTCGATGCAAAGCTGTGCGCCAAGTCAAAAATTGGCAAAAGAAAAAGTTGTATGTAAAGAAAGCCTCTCGTAAGAAATCACCCAAACGATACAATAAAACATAAACTGTCTTTTCTTTTAGCTTGCTTTTCATTGTATCGTTTGGGTATTATTTCTTACACGAGGTTTTGCTACATACATTTTTTTTTCTTTTTGCCAAATTTTGACTAAATTTAATATTTAAAAAAATACATTCATTAATTTAACACATTGGTAAGATTGTAAAAAAAAATTTTTTTTGTACAGATCAGGTAAAAAAAGTATTGTAAATGAGTATAAACGGTATTAAACAATGTCTCTCCCAGAAAAGACACGATGCGTTTTGGATCCACGTCAGAAAATAATTCTTTCATGGATCTGCAGGCATACTGCCTTCTGCAGATGTGAATGAAGTCTACACGCTCAGTTAAACTATGTTTTATTGATAGCTGGGAATTGTGTGCCATTCGGGGGCCGGTGTGGAGGAGGCGGGGGGGTCTTTCACTGAAGCAAAAAACGATGTGTGAGGTGATTATGACCCAGATAGTCTACTTAGTACTAAAGACAATTTCATTCCTCCGATTTTATTGAGAGGTATGTGTCCACTTTCCACGTTTATGTTGGATGAAGTGAAATGTATTTGTTCTTTCCTGCCATCTCGAGTTAATAAAGTTACTATCAATAATAGGGGATTTAAAGTCAGTGTGTGAAATTTTTGAGTGTTATGGCGGATATTTCAATATTTCTTTGCCCAAGGTGTCTGCTGTTTATTTCCTTCATGCCAATGTGGCCAGAGATCCAACATTGAACAATTTCATACCCCTTGTTGGACAGTGTAAGAAGTTCTGACAGATTACTGATTTCACGGGTCTTCATACTTGGGTGTTTTAAAGCCTGAAGGGAGGGAGAGCGAATAAGAAAAGATAATGAAGCGTCCTGGTCTGCAATAGGATACAAGATTTGCGGCCAAGTTGATTGCTTGAATTTCAGAAGTAAAGAGAGAACGCTCTGGGGTTGAGACTGAGGCATTCGGTTTTTGCCATCTGCTCTTGAGAATGAGGCGGCTCCTACGGAATCGTTGACTTTGGAGCCGTCTGTGTGACTAGAACTGTGGTCAGGGTATTTACTGATTACATCTCTAAACATTTCTTTGTAGGTTTCTGACATTGTGTTGTTCTTCGGACACGCCATGAGCTCTGACATAATGTTTGGTTTATGTGTTAGTCATGGTGGTGGGATGGCTGGAAATGGGTCATTCTTCACCTCACATAGAAGGCAAAAAAGAGAACTGGCATCCTGAAAAGATCCAAATGTTTGAATACACTTTGGGCTGAAAACCAAATTGTAAGCTTGATTGTCTGGAGGTGAAGACAATTTTAATCCATACTGAAGAAAGAGTTTATCTCTTCCACATGGACAGGTCACTTGCCTCCACATACAAACTTTGGAGTAAAGAGGTTCCGGAAGCACTCAGAGAAAGACGCAACCCTTGGTAGTGAACAGAGGCTAGCATTTTCAGGCCTGTTGATTAGGCTGATCGATCAACGGTACGATCCTAGTCTAGCTTGGATCTGATCAGGGAGGGATAGAGATGTCGAATCTAGACTTGATCCACTCACCACCCCGTTGCCGAGATGTTTTTTAGGATGTTAACAGCTTTTTGACGAAGGAGTTTAAGTTGTTTAATACTGAGATACGCAAAACTTAACTTTTAATCGAATATTAGTCCTAGAAAGATGTAGCCGTATGCACTAACTCGGCGTAAAACCAAGTGTTTTCATCATGGTGCAGGCTTAAGGTACGCACACAGTGCAACCATTTTCAATCCGCTTAGAACTCGATATCAGCACATGACCCCGGTGAACTCGTCGTACGACCACCGAGGAAACGGGAGTGTCTCTAATTTTCAATATCGCCGCCATAGTGCCTCCGTCCCGCTTCCAATTCGGTTTCGGCCTGCTTTCGATACATTTTTGTGTTGGAAGCATCTTAGCGCAGTAAAATTGCTCTCGATTGTCTCTCGGGTGTGGGCTTGGTATGTCATAGCAGATAGTAGGAGTACACACAGAGTGCATGTATTGTATTAGTAACCGTCAGAGCAAGATGGAACCAACAAGTTTTAATGAAACATTAAATGCGGCTGCGCAGAAAAGGCCAGCGTTGCAGGCTTTAAATAAACAAAGAGTGAAAGGAAATTGGAGATGAGTTGTTCATTGATGATGAGTTTATTTTATTTATTTGTTAGTATTTTCAAATTTTGGGATTCTATTGCGGCCATGTGTGACAAGGGCAGCTCTACTGAATAGACCTAGAAGGGGGGGGGGTCGGGGGGGGGGCAGTTACGGCCCCGGTTGGAGCATAAGGTGACAGTCGAGACAGTCAAAGGGCCATAGGGTTAGGTATGATTTAATGATAAGATGTAATGCAGGTGGCCGCAATATTCTATTACGGTCACATGGCGGCAATAGCCTCTGCTTTTCATTCTGGCCTCCCCCTCTCTCTCTCTCACACACACATACATACTCATACTAATCTAAATTAGTGTATCCGTCCACTCATCCATCCACCTATTTATCTATCTCCTCATCCGTCCATTCACCCTCTCCCTCTCTATCCATCTATCCATTCATCTATCCATCCATCCGATCAGAACCTCTTCTTTTTAACTAAAACATCAACATAAGCTGCAGGTCCTCCATTGTCTCAGTCTGTTGTGTCTTTCCCCCTCCAAATTTGCAAGTATCGAGAGGTAAACGAATCGAATGTAAAAAAAAATGTGTTGCATCCGTTTTGCTTACCTCTCTCTTAACTCTCGTCACCCTATGCTGAGAGGTGCGTACATGTAACATAAAGATAGGACAGACGGAAACTCTACCAAAAAAGAGCCTCCCCCCCCCCCCCCCCACCGGAAACGGAAGAATATGCATGACATGTGCATCTCAAGATTCTGCACAGCTGTTCAAGATTTGTTAATTCAGATATTTCAAGGAAAGATTACCGATTCCAGTTATCTCGGGGAAACATACTAAATCTTATAATAATGAGAGCAGGGGGTAAACTGTCTGTGACGCTTCTGCATTTCATGGCCATTCAAGCTAGACACTTGAAAGTTTGCATACTACCGTTTTTAATACTGCCGAGTTGCATGGCTGGCTTAGTTTTTGCGTTTGACCACGTCTTATATTTTTTTGAAAACTGTGAAACGCCTTAGCGTTTAAACCCGGACTAAATTCCTGGTCTAGTTTTTTAAATTTTAGAGTGTTGCGTATCGATGTAGCAATCGATAATCAGTATCGAAGGCTGTCATTTTGCGCAAACTTCTGCATGACATCTAAGCATTTATTTTCATGGCCTTTAAGCGAGACACTCACAATTTTGGAATATCTAGGCCTAGGCCTACTTTTTTTTTTTATCCTGTCGAGCTGCATGGATGGAGTAATGTATGTTTATATAATTGTTATGGATAGTCATTCTGCAACCTCTTTACTGGGCGCGAGCAAAACCGATACACAGTATCGAATATGCGATTTCCTTTGAGCGTGGCCTGCTTGAAAGTAAACAAGACATCTGCTCAGCTTGATGCTGACAATTGTCAGGGTTTAAGTAATATAAATGTCGTGCTGGGTCACGACTTGTAAGGAGTTGATTTTTCACGGTCTCGTTGATTATAACCAGCGTAATTTGTCCTTGAACTGTCCTCGTGAACAGTTTGTTTTTGAAACACTTTTTCTTAGAGATGGAAAGAAAGTGGGGCGAGATAGAATAAATGGATAAGTTAGGAGTGACAGTGCAATTCTCGACCCCGTGATTTTGATGAACACTTAGAAGGGAAGAGAAGGGGTGAATAAGGATAGATAGTTTAAGACGCTCAGTCGCGTTCAGAAATTCGTACATAAAATGTAGAAAGCACGAGGGTTTAAAGATTTCAGTAATTGTTTTGACATTTTAAATTGACCTTGTCTGTTTTTAGTACAAGGCCGTGACCAACTCCCACGTAGAATATATTAATACTGCGAGATGAGCTCGCATGGATGCACCAATCAAATCTAGGGATTTTGGACGGTAATTTGCAGGTGGCTGCACAGTATAAAAGTGTAGCCATACCTATGTCCATTACTCCATACAGAAAATTCCAATCTGTGCAGGCGTCGGCACGATTCTGCCTGAAGAATCATAAGACTGTTGATTCATGTCTAGTCCACTATAGACATTGAGATGAAGCCATATGCTTGAATGAGATATACCCACTGCTATTGTCTACTGTTCCCTGGTTTTTCTAATACCAGGGACCAAGTGTAAGTGTTTGTCCTTTGATGATTCAACAATGAACGAGGAGCTGAACATAATTTATCCAGTAGGACAGGATTGCCGCATATGCTAGGAGTGCTACCCAAGAATGCAAGACAAAGATTTATATGGACTTGCAACTAGTATGAATGTTTGGCATACACATCTGTGAATTGGGATTGATTTGTCTGGATGAGGCTGGGGATTGCCAGCCCATCCTAGAGTAGATCCAATAGACTTAACTACGTCAATTTATATTGACGAGCTTGATCCATTATAAGCGGTAGGCACAAATAGCTGAGATGACATCGTCGCCAGAGACATTAGTATATTGCTTGATAGATAGTAGGCAGACTATATCTGAGAGATATATAACTAGTACTTAAATTGTTAGTGAGTCAGAATGATCATAACCTTATAGGAATCTAGAGAAGACTTCTAGTGACATATTATTGAATTTTCATTTGATGCTGCTGATGTTGTCTTTTAGTATGTAATAGATCTAGACAAAATTGTTAGGAAATTTAATGTAATTAAATTTGTGGCCCTGCAGGTCTGTTTATGAAACTTATTCAGATTGTTCTTAGTGTGTGGCATGGTACGAAAGAGTAAATAGTAAATACCTCTCGATTTAAAATGCAGTCATAATACGATCTTTGAGAAGACCCTCTTCATAACAGCTAGAGGGCACTACCACCCAGTACCAGATTTGTAACAACAATGTTACACAGACAATGTTGTATATACTCTGAAGGGGATGTCCTCCGTCCGTTCGCGCCAGTCAAGAAAACATACTACAGCGGGGACTTTTGAGCGGGCTTATCAAATGGTTGGGTTTAGTATTTGTAGGACAAAGAAAGAAGGAACGCGCGGGTTAAGGGAGGTCATCATATTAATTATGTTTACTTTTTCGTAAGTGGCGCGGACGGGGGGAAGACCTTCCCCCTGAAGTTTTGCGACCATGATTTTCCGGTAAGCGAATAGTTTAAAAAACTCAGCATTTGTCTAATCCGTCTTTGCAGTCTCTCAATCTCTTTTGTTTTGTTTGCCACTCACCGTTCGATGAACGGGTGCATTTACTAGTAATTATAATGGGGCAAGGGTGAGAAATGAGAAATGATATTAAACTTGAAAGAAATTAAATTAACAACCCATTCCCCTAGTTCAAAACTATTATCAAAAGTACCCTAACCTTTAATTTAGTCTGTAAACCCCTCAAAATTACCTGATATGCCAACCCCCCCCCCCCGAAGATCATGTGTACATGTTTACTGATGAAATACTGGGATTAAATATGTAAAGTTCAATGAAGACTCAATCAGAATGGATGCAGGAGAGCGAGAGAGAGAAAGAAAGGAAGACAGAGAGAGAGAGAGAGAGGGAGAGAGAGAGAGAAACAGAGAAAGAGGGAGAAAGACACAGAGAGCCAAAAAGACAGTCAGACACATGGAAGGACAGAGAGAGAGAGAGGGGGGGGGGGGGTCCTGAGTAATAGTCTTGAATAAAATTATCTAGAATTTGGGGGGATTACATGTCAGGTTATCGTGAGTTCAGGGATACATCAAACATTTTACTGACAGGATTGGAGGCTAGAGTAGGTTTGGTAATAAATGAGGGATTGGGGATAAAATAATTCCTATCAACTTTGATCATTTTACAATTATTTCCTTTCTCACTTTGTGTTTTCTGGAGTTAATCGGATGCCGCAATCCTTCCTTATCTTAGGTCCAAAAGCAGGCTACAGTGCAGATTAAGGTCTATATATCTATTTAACACAAGCCGGTGGAAATAATATAATATAAATTTTACTACTGCAACTATGCTAATCTCACCCCTCCTTCACTACTCTGAACCACGGACAGCAAAACTTAAAGCGTGATTCTAATGGGCGTTCGTTACCGTCAGTGCGTCGTACTAATATAATATCGTGTTTATAGCAAAAGACCGGTTCCGTGTTGCAGACTTCGCTTCCGGTTTAGATTTCGTTGAAAATGGCCATGTCCGACTACGGTTCTAATACGCTCACCCAGCTAAAAGAAGAATGCAGGAAAAGATGCATCACAATAAGTGAGAAAAAGGCAGAATTGGTATCGAGGTAAGTAAATTTAATATTTTAAACTAACGAATCTATAATCAATCTGGCATATTTTTCGATATAAGCCGCTATACATCAAGATCTAGATCTAGCTAGCATGCAGTCCCCAGTATGGCAGTAGTAGCAGATGATCTAGATCTAGATCTAGTAATAGTAATAGTATCTTTTGTTTACAGTTTACGATTAAAATCACATATATAATAGATCTAGATCTAGGTCTAATTATTATTAACATTCCACAGTTATCATGAGTACAATGGTAGATTACAAGAATCTAGTTCTAGCTGCATGGGATTCAATGATGAATGAGTCATGAATTTAGAAAAAGACCTCTATGTTGACAGTAAAGGTAATAAAGTTTTTATCGAAGGAATTGTAGTTTTATAGTCCGAGGGTCAGAAAATGCAGCTCTAGATCTAGTATGCAGTGTAACAAAACATAAATTGATTAGGCCCCAGACTTGTTAAAAATATTAGTCTTGAAGTGAACACCGTTATGAAGTGTTCTATTTAACATCTATCCACTTGACATTAAAGCCAAACGCCAAATGATGCTATTTCATTTTCTAAGTTTAAAAAAGAAAAGAAGTTAAGTATTTTCTAATTTATTTTCAGGCTGGAGTTCTTCGACAAATGTCATATAGGGAAAAGAAGTGACCAAAAAGTGGACTGTGTTATGGCTGACCCAAGCAGAAGTTCATACAAAGATGTTCACACTGATGTCCTTCTGCTTCCTGTTACTGCAGAATCGGTGAAGGCATACCTGTCAGCCATGCATCAAGCAGTGAAACAGAGTGATCAGGACCCTGCCAGCAGACCCACATCAATCCGACATTGGATTTCTACATCGGATTGAACTCAAGTTTGCTCGTCGGAATTGAATCGTTCCGTTGTAGAAAATGCGACATCGGAAAAATGCTCAAAACCCGATCTTGTTCCAACTATAATTATATGTCGGAATGACATCGTTGCGATGTTTGCAATCCGATCACAATACGACTTTGTTATGACATAAATCCGACATCGGAATGATGGCATTTTTGCTGCATCATTCCTATGTCGGAATTCTACATAGGACTGACTTCAAGTTTGCTCGTCGGAATGGCGTCGTTCTGATGTTTGCTATCCGATCAGAATATGACCTTGTTTCGA
This sequence comes from Onchidella celtica, assembly GCA_963931925.1. Taxonomy (NCBI): domain Eukaryota; kingdom Metazoa; phylum Mollusca; class Gastropoda; order Systellommatophora; family Onchidiidae; genus Onchidella; species Onchidella celtica. The sequence continues at coordinate 3,437,010 of OZ007584.1, read as the reverse complement.
CTAAAATCTAGCATCGGAATAATGGCAGTTTTGCTGCATCATTCCGGTGTTGGAATTCTACATAGGACTGACTTCAAGTTTGCTCGTCGGAATGGCGTCGTTCTGATGTTTGCTATCCGATCGGAATACGACTTTGTTTTGACTAAAATCCGACATTGGAATGATGGCATTTTTGCTGCATCACTCCGATGTTGGAATTCTACCTAGGACTGACTTCAAGTTTGCTCGTCGGAATGGCATCGTTCTGATGTTGGCAATCCGATCAGACTACGACTTTGTTCCAACTTAAACCCGACATCGGAATGATGGCATTTTCGCTGCATCGGTATGGCATTGTTCTGATGTTGGCAATCTGATCAGAATATGACTTGTTCCAACTTAAATCCGACGGCGAATGGTGTCATTTATTCCATATCAGTCTGATGTAGGAATCCAACATAGAATTGACATCGTTTACACGTGAGAATGACATCATTCCAATGTGGGCAATCCGAGCAGAATACTGCCTTGTTTCAACTTAAATCCTACGCAGGAATGGTGTAGGATTGACATCAAGCTTGCATATCAACTGGCACACAGCTAACCTACAGAAAAACAACGGTACACGTGATAATTTTACAGTTGTTTTTTTTTGTTTATTTGCCTCTTCCCGGCTCTGCCACTGGCTGTCCTTAGCCATTCATTCCCAGCTTCTCTGAGTTCTGCCAGTGTCACCTTCCTCTGGTTGGGATTGGATCTTACAGCTTCTGTGGATGACATACATGTATATGAGAGATAGATGCTTGAAAAATGTTAAAAACTAGTAATTAAATAAATCCATGGTTCCCGCCAAAATATACATTAGATCTTTTACTGACATTTTAAGTATAATGGCCCACTAACTGAATAAGGCCACCTCGGTCAGTGAGACAAAATCAATTAAGGCCAGCCAGAGCTGTTGAATTTAAAAAAAAAAAATTAAAAATCAAGAAACTTTGCTGTACTGCATTATCAAGGGAAGTTATAACCTGGAATTTAAGGACTTTTAGGAACCCTGTAAATTACAGTTATCTCATCTGGAAGGTTAAAAAAAAAAAAAGACTTAAACCTTGGTTTTCATCTAAAGCATCCTGTAGGTTGGGGGGGGGGGAATACACTTAGAATCACGTAATTATGGTGATAAAATATGTGACGCAACGATTCTGTTCAGTCCGGAAGGTACAGGCCTAGTTACTGAGTAATTGGCCAAACAAACTTTTCTCCAAACTTTACGTTTTAAAAAAAGTGATAGTCATCAACTTCAATTGCTTATAACACAATCTAAAAATGTCCAGAATTTAATGACTCTAGCATCAAATCCAAGGTAAAAGAGTTCTTTCACTTGATATCAATAACTCAGTTTACCTAAAACTTACCTTGTGGACCGAACCCTCATGATGCATCAAATTATTTGGTTTCATTTTTACTTCACCAAAATGAGATGTGTGATTATATAAAATTTGAATAGGCATTGTTCCTAATGAAAACAGTGAAATAGCACAGTTCATGCAATACACAGCTTAAGTTTCAGAACGTCAGGGCATTACCAATATTCTGGTTATGATGTATGCTGGTAAATAAAGGGGAGATTTGGAGCCAAGCATAAAAAGCACGGAAAGGGGGTTAAAGTCGACAAAATCAAATTATAAGCACGTACAGCTTCACAGATATAAATTATATATACAAATTATAAGCACGTACAGCTTCACAGATATAGATTATATATACAAATTATAAGCACGTACAGCTTCACAGATATAAATTATATACAAATTATAAGCACGTACAGCTTCACAGATATAAATTATATACAAATTATAAGCACGTACAGCTTCACAGATATAGATTATATACAAATTAAAGAAAAAATATATGCATGTTTATATATTACTATTATGATGAAGGGCTTGACCACAAAACGCGTTAAGTGCCATTTTTTAAATGAAATGAGAGATATGTGCATAAGATGACACCTCGATATGAGTTATATGACATGACATGGAAATTCCACAAAAAAACGATCTATTCAAAAGTAACAGTCCATGAAAATCGTCTGCATTTTGCAAACATGATAAATTCCAAACTACTATTTTAACTAAACTCGACAAATCCAAAGAGGAATCCCCTCATTTATTGTAAATTGTAGATCTACAAGTAAAATAATGACCTATAAACAAGATAATAAACTAGTCTATAATTGACGTCCAGAGGTCAAGTTCTAGATCTCGATCTACAGGTTAGGGAGAAGCTAAGATTCAACTCAGCCTGTGAGGTCTACGAAAGGATCTCATCTTTCTTGATCTCAGGCCTAGATGATTTTAAATGTACATTTAGTAGAACTTACCCTGGGTAACTTCTTGATTTAGATTTACCAATTCACTATAATTAGGGGTGCGGCTCTTACTAGCAGTTTGACTAATTTGGTAAAAAAGATGTCACCATATCCCATTTTGCTATGAATAATCCATTTGATCAAGGCTATCATCAAAAGCCGTGTAAATAATGTAAAAGTTTGTTTTGGTATTTGAATGAAGCATAAATGCAGAGATGCCACCCCATAAAAACAAAAATCTGAATCGGCGCCAACGACAACGAAAATTAAAATGATACCAGGATTAAATAGGCTGAAAAAAAAACACCTTTATTAACACACACCATTTTCAGTTCAATTCAATCATATCTTATTATCTGGTTTTTGTATTAGCCTAGGCCAAAACTGAAAAAGAGCTCTGCCCACAGAAGGAACATTTAGCAAAATTGACCTTTGCTCTGGAGCTGCTGCCAAGAATGTCTGATTGGAGCTGCCTTTATATGCCGAATATGTAATTGTGAAAATACACAAATGCCCTGCATGATTTTTTCCCAGTATATATATGTATGCTATTTTAATGTTTTGCCACTCATATTTTATTTTGGCAATTTATGCCCATGAAAACACCAACCTTCTCCATGGCTTTGACTGAAGAAATCTGGGTTTAAATAAGTTTAAAACTGATTCTTGATTTGTCACAATCATCGCTGATAGATCATGCTTAAATATCATTCTGTTAATTCCTCCATTACCTTCCGTCACAGTTGCTGCCAAATAAATCACTTTTAGTTTTACACTCAGACAATATCCAGCTAGGTTTAGAATTGACTGAACAGATGCAGATCTAGCTAGGTTTAAAACTGATTCCTCTTGGCACAGTCGCCCCCAAAATGTATAGCCTATCACTTGGACTAGGGCGAAATACATCCTGCTAGGTTTAGAATCACCGCCATGTGAAACCATACAAACAATATTATTAAAACAATGCTTGTGGCAAGTCAACAAATCGCTAAATGTTGTAAAACTTCCGGTTTATTCCTGAAATGGTCGCCATATTCTGATTCAGTGCATTTTGCAAAGTTACACTTAAAAATCTAGAATTCAGAAGACAAAAACGAAGGAAAAAAAAAGCTGACTGCGGGAAGTATTGAAAATCGGAATACCGGCCTAACTAATCGAAAAATCAGAATAACACCCGTTTTTGAAGAAACATTGGAATGATAGGCCTACCGATCAAATCGGAATGGTTGGCATCTCTGTTTATAAGCTCAATTAACAACTTAACAAAAAGTGCTTATCTGGGCACAAAAATTGATGTTTTTCTCAAAACGAAAAAATATAGATTTGTCTCATTTTGCGGTCAAACCCTTCATTATAATGTGAGAAGAAAATAAATGACAATTTAACAAAGAAAAAAAAGCACTCTTCTCTTTTGAATTTGCTATGCATGTGACATGGACAAAGTACTCACTAAACATAGTATCTTTCAGCCCTTTTTCTTGTTCCTTTTCCATGCAACTTGAACTGGGTGGCCGCCTCTTTCTTCAGAAGGAAGGAAACATTCTTTGTGTTCTACTGGGTGAAGCCACCTTCTCTATGGGAGGGAAAAGAAAAATGAATGGCATGTCATTCTTAATATACAGCAATTCATACTTAATAAATTGATAATTCACTACTGACACAAATCACCTTAAAATTTTTGGAACTAAGATGAAACAGGTTCTTAAGCAGTCTTTCATTGTAAAACAAAATCTATAGTTGTGAAAATAGTTTATGTGGAGCATGTGTGGCCTCTTTCAAACAGGTGTTTTTACATATTTCAGTCAAAATGTCATGAAATATGGCAAGTCTGCAGTAGACACACTGCCAATGCCAGTGTTGGACATGATTGTGAAATAGTTGCCAAGTAACAATCCCAAAGGGGAAAACAAAAAATCCTAAAGGGGCGGATACATTGTGACCATAGTTATTGTTTGTTCATCTCAATGTTCTGAAAAATTAGAATTAATATTTTAGTATGTGGAAGAGGTATAACAAATCCTTTGACACTTCCGATTTATTTCTGAAATTATCGCCATATTCCGATTCAGTGCATTTTGCAAAGTTACACTTAAAAACTAGAATTCAGAAGACAAAAACGAAGGAAAAAAAAAGCTGACTGCGGGAAGTATTGAAAATCGGAATACCGGCCTAACTAATCGAAAAATCAGAATAACACCCGTTTTTGAAGAAACATCGGAATGATAGGTCTACCGATCAAATCGAAATGGTTGGCATCTCTGTTTATAAGCTCAATTAACAACTTAACAAAAAGTGCTTATCTGGGCACAAAAATTGATGTTTTTCTCAAAACGAAAAAATATAGATTTGTCTCATTTTGCGGTCAAACCCTTCATTATAATATGAGAAGAAAATAAATGACAATTTAACAAAGGAAAAAAAAAAACAGTATTCTCTTTTGAATTTGCTATGCATGTGACATGGACAAAGTACTCACTAAACATAGTATCTTTCAGCCCTTTTTCTTGTTCCTTTTCCATGCAACTTGAACTGGGTGGCCGCCTCTTTCTTCAGAAGGAAGGACACATTCTTTGTGTTCTATTGGGTGGAGCCACTCTCTCTATGGGAGGGAAAAGAAAAATGAATGGCATGTCATTCTCAATACAGCAATTCATACTTAATAAATTGATAATTCACTACTGACACAAATCACCTTAAAAATTTTGGAACTAAGATGAAATAGGTTCTTAAGCAGTCCTTCATTGCAAAATAAAATCTATACTGTGAAAATAGTTTATTTTGGAGCATGTTTGGCCTCTTTCAAACAGGCGTTTTTACATCTTTCAGTCCAAATGTCATGAAATATGGCAAGTCTGCACTAGACACACTGCCAATCATGTTGGACATGATTGTGAAATAGTTGCCAAGTAACAATCCCAAAGGGGAAAAAACAAAAAATCCCAAAGGGGCGGATACATTGTGACCATGGTTATTGTTTGTTCTATCTGAATTTTCTGGAAAATTAGAATTTATCTTTTAGTATGTGAAAGAGGTACATAACAAATTCTTTGACACTTGTTTAAAATCCATTCTGGCCTTTATTCAGCTCCTTCACAGTTCCAATTTATCCCAACTCCTTATAATAATACTAACGATGCAAACGTTTAACATCAAATTTCTCAGTTGTACAAAACCTAGAGTTGGAACCAACAAATACATGTATACATTATACACTGGCCATGATAACTTTAAAAATCCATCAATATTACTAGTGTAAACGTTGAATTGTCTGACTGCTCTAATTTAAGAGCAAAACAACTGCTTTCCTTTAACACTGCTGTCTTACTGATCCCCCTCCTACCTTGTGATTTACATGTGGTAGTGTCAGTTTTCTGATTAGCTTGCTCTAGATCCAATTCTCTGACTCAAGCATTTCCAGCTTTTTGGCTTTTTATTATATGGATGAATTTCATTCGCTTTTTGGAAGCTGGCTGAGGCAGGTTCACTGCACTGTTGGTTATCAAAGTATATTACTGAAGCTATGTAAACTCACCAATCCCTGTTCTGCAGAAGGATCTTTAAGTGCTTCCTCTACTGCTTCAACAACTACCATGGAGTGTGGTGGCAGTGTAAAACTTTCTGGCCATGTGTCTGGCCCATCTGAAGATGCCACATTATGGTAGATGACCATCCTCTGTAATAACTCCTCTAGCCTGTGGTTTTCCTCCTTAGCTGATTTTCCCCAGAGTTCTAACAATCCTGGTAATGTCATCTCCAGATCCTGCAATTAAGTGAAAAGAATTAGCTAACACCTTCATCTGTGACTCAAAAACATTCCTGGCATTATGGTCAAAATGGCAGTTTCTAATAAATAAAAAAAAAGCATAAAAAGCATGAAACACTATGCCGCTCATATGGCTAAAGTGCAGTTTAACCCCTGATTTTTTCTGCACGTCCATGTTCTGCTATTCCCAGGGCCAACCCAACTCCCTCTTTAATGATTCATTTTCCAAATTGCAGGGTATACGGATCGCCACAAGGCCGTGACTTTAGGGATGTTTGTAGTAAACACCCAGCTTGGCAATTCTCTGTCTGGAATTCCGACTAAAGCTACGTGACTTTTCCTTTAACGGACCGTGTGACAATGGCCGATTTTTTAAATGAAATCAGGAGGCGCGCTCTTAATGTAACAGCCAATACACACATGACCTGTGCAGGAAAATTTTGGAGGGCTAAACTGCACTATTATTGCTCTCACTTTGTTTTATTACTTAGTTTACCTTGTACTTGTAATGATTTTCCTGGGGTTAAGTACCAAACCTTCATTCTACAGTGTGGCAAATTCTTCATGCAGCAAGTCTGATTTCTGAAGCTAATGTAAATATCAATTAGGATTGTATATGATATCTCTACTATAACTAATGCCCTGTTTAGAAAATTTGCACCATCTGCAATCCACCTTCTGTAAAATTTCACCTAATTCCAATTTATAATAAAACAGCTAGACTGCTTATTCAAGTTATTGAGTTAACCAACTGTCATATTACATGACACAATTCATTTTTGAAATGGCAACAATGGGTCAGTTTTTCTTTCTTATGAGGGGCGGGGGGGGGGGGAGGTGGTGGTAGTGTATGACGACCTCCCATCCTCCCAAACTTAGAACAAATACTACTACTTTATTACTACTGTTCTTCTAAAGTCTAATTTATACTCAGAGAAAATCAAAAAGTTAACACAGAAAACCATGAAATAACACATCCCAACTTCCATACATACCTCTGCTCCAACTTTTATACAATAGGCTAGGCTATCACAAACATCAGAAACTTACTTTCACTAGAAGCGAGGGAGGGCTGCCTGGCCAAACTGATGCAATGGAGGGTCACCTTGAGCTGGATGGAATCTGGCAAATCGATGTGGGGAAGGGCCCCCTTGGTGACGGTCTGGGTGGAAATTGGCGAACAGTTAAAAGTAGAATTTATCTCATACTTTGGAAAAAAGACTGCATTAGATCTATTACTATTAAGGCCTACTGTCTTGCAGGATTGTGATATGGAAACATATAAAGATCTAGAATCTAGATCTATATGTGGCCTCAATAGTAAAAAAAAATACCACCAGAAACTGGAAGTCAACCTTAGCGTCTATATCAAAACTAGATCTAGATCTAGGTTCTATCTCTAGAGCTCTGTCTCAAACACTCGAGTCAGACATGGAACAAATTCTACACTAGATCTAGATCTAAGATCAAGAGAAATTTTCCGAAAAGTGGCCTAAACTAGAGTCTAGAGCCAGTAGAGATTTAGATCTAGATCTAGATCTAGTCTAAATCTCTAAATTAAACTGTGATCTCAAAGAATAAGACATTAACAAAATCACTGTAGTGGAATCTAAACGCCCTGGATAGTCTATAACAACAACAATGAAAACTCTAGCATTTAAAAGAATACTGAGTAAAAATTGATATCAAGCACTCAGATCAGACAATGAAATAGACTAGATCTAGACTCTAGATTCTAGACGAGAACTACATGTACTTAGGCCTAGATCAAAGTCTAAAGAAAAATTTGCAGAACAGCCGCAGCCATTAATTTAGCATCTCAAAGAGATCTATCTAGATCTAGATCCAGAAAACTAGACTACAATACAAACAGACTGGCGTCTAGACAGAAGGACTTCCCCCCGATCAAGATCTAATCAATAATGATTCAATGAAAACTAGCTAAGTGCACAAAATTTAATGAGCAGTAGTCTATGCTAAGTAGATCTAGATTTTAAAAGTACCAGTAAAAGTGTGGTGGTGAATTCAGTCTTCTGGAAGGTGCGTCATTCCGTAAGATGCATCATCACTCAAGGCGTCCTACTACCAGAAAATAGAGTCGGTCTGGCGGGACGTTAACTCACAACTGGATTTGGCGCAAAAATTAAAACAATGGATGACGCAACGATGTCGGCTAATTGCCGCACCAAATACTCGGCCTAATTAATTCATAATATTTAAAGAGGTTCATTTGTACGGGAAACTAATGTAAAAACAAAATATCAAAGTGCGAGTCACGCGCCTACTTTTTTTTTTTTTTTGTGCAAGGACACACATTTTTGTTTGTTTAAAAATTTATCGGAGTCCGGGTCTCATCAAATTTCTGGAAGTTTGCGGGCCTCTCTGCGAGGTATCGCTCGTAAAAATTTTGATTATTTCCCTTGTTTGACTTGGATCGCAGGTTTGTTCCCCTTACTATATAATATTACATCATCCCGTGGTGTCCGACCGCGTGTTTCGATAATATTACATCATCCCGTTACGACCGACCGCGTGTCTCGATGGTTACGACCTCGGATAGGCGTGGTTTTGGTGTTGGCCGTCCGACCACGCCGCGGTGCATCGTTATTAAGCTATCGGTCCGACGCCAGTTCGATGTGTGGAAACCGCCACGCCGCAATCACGCCTCAGGCCACCAAAATCTACGTCATTACGCTGACATTCGGATGAGAGTCTGCTGGCAGGGTAATCACCTGCCCCCTTAGTAAACAATTACATTGTGTTAAGTTTACCATAGAAACGTTGTTTTGTATTTCCTATGACTTGCAATCTTTGTACATGGAATTATTTCATTTCTTGATTTAACAGCAGGTGACGATAATTATGTTTTTTTTTTTTTTCTTTGATTGCTGTGACGATACATATGTGGGAGGCTGAACTTTTCTTTTGCATTAAATTAGGAAGAGCTCTTCATGTGTCCATGGAACACTATATGAATTGTAGACAGGTACTAGATCACAGTGATTATAAGATTTGCTTTAACAGTTCCCACCCACTGAGTGAAGGCGTCTCTCAGTTACAACTTAAATTTGCCCAGTTATCCCCCTTTATGCCGTTGTCTGCCCCATATTGTTGCTGTTCTCTACAGCCTCCAGTGACATAATATTACGACATTGGCATATGTAGGCTACTCGTAATTTTTGATAAAGTTCTAAACAGTCATGAGTGAACATTAGGCTACTGTTGCCATTAAATTAAAGTCATGTTTTCCTCTCTAATTTTAATCCTTGAGAATGAACTAGAGTTCTTTACAAAGGGCTGGAAATATTCTGTCTATACAAATTCATTATGATAACTTGTGTTGTTGATGAAGTTATGATTTATTAAATGACTATACTCTGCAATCTCTGCCATATTTATTCAACCACTGAGATTATGGACTGAAATGTCCATAATGTTGTAAAAGGAATACAGTATTTTCTAATTTTTGCTATTTTATTGTGCAATTCTGTATATAATAATGTCAATGTAAAGCAGTGCCGTATTAAGTTGAACAGGCTTCGCTGGCCATAAATCGTCATTCCTCGCTGATCAGTCAACCTCACACCATGATGTACCGGCTACAGGAACCAAGACATCAGCCTTGCCACTTGCTACAAGATGTAATGAAGAAAGTTCTGTCCTTAGATTTGCATGTGCTGGAAACCTTATACTCTCTTATTAAATTAACGTTCTTGATATATTCTGATGCTTACTAATTACTGTTTCTTGGTGATGTAGGCTTAGAGTAGTTCTTATGATAATTTAATATGACTCCAGAATTGTGATGCAAAGTCAAGGCAACTTTTGATCCTGTGATGCATAATACACGATTATATTGTATTTAAGACAATTGGTACATTATGTAACATAAAATGTATGTATGTGACACACTGTTAGAGATCTCTGTTGATTCCCTTACCACACCAGACGTCATGAATATATAAACACTTTAAAAACTAATGTCAAATATGCAAATGAACTTATACAATATACTAAGATAGAACTGATAGCCTGTATCTTTTACAGCGGTGGGAATATTTACAAAGAATTGACATTCTCATGTTTAACGAATTCTAGTGACATGAAATCGTTTTCTCCGCTGACAGCCAAGAAAATGATTGTGGCTACATTGTGACGTCGGAAGATGTTCAGTGATTAGTTTAAAGGGAATTAATCACTTTTCGGGTTGTGGACCCGTAGCGGCATGAATGTCGGGAGTACTGACCATTATATGGTATTTGAATTGACTAATGTAATGCACGTATATCTTTATTTTTATGTATAATAAATGTGTGAGTCTGTTTGGTTGTTCTGTTAAGTGTTATACTTGTTCGTTCGTGATTGTTGTCCTGTCATAATTATTACATCTGACAGTCTGGGATTTGTGACATCTGAAATACACTGAAATACACGTGTATATTAGACTCTGTAATAATTTGCCACATCATTCCTAACAACACAATTACTGTAATGCCCTAAAAGTTGTACAATGGAATTTCGAGAAGTAGATCCGATTATATTGGGACCATGACTATTCACAACCAGCCAAGTGCTTGACCTAATTATGGCTTTTTGTATCTCACTGAGTTTGTCAGACCCAAACTCTTAAGAACACAAAAAGGACTAAATAAACCGATTCTGACCTGTCAGGTATGTGAGACCAAGACCTCAAATTGAGAAAAAGTATTAAATACTATCGATTTCTACCTATTGGATATATGAGACCAAGACCTCCAATAGAGAAAAAGTATTAAATACTATAAATTTCTACCCCTTGGGTATAATATTATAAAAAAGACGTCAAATTGAGGAAAAGTATTAATTACAATCAATTTCTACCTGTTGAGCATATGAAACCAAAACTTCAAATTGAGAAAAAGTACTTAATACTACCAATTCTTACTTATTAAGACTGTGGGACCAAGACCTCAAATAGAGAAAAAGTTCTAAGTGCAACCGATGTACACCTGCTGGGTCTGTCAGATCAGGACCTCAAATAGAGACAATATTAAATAATAATTATCGATTTCTACCTGTTCGGTATGTGAGAAAAAGACCTCAAATAGAGAAAAAGTACTAAGTGCAACCGATGTACACCTGCTGGGTCTGTCAGATCAGGACCTCAAATAGAGACAGTATTAAATAATAATTATCGATTTCTACCTGTTCGGTATGTGAGAAAAAGACCTCAAATAGAGAAAAAAGTACTAAATACTACCGATTCCTACTTATTAGGTCTGTGAGACCAAGATCTCGAATAGAGAAAAACTAGTTATGGGTCTAGTCTGACTGGCCCCGCAATTGAATGTATAGAAATCAACCACAATGATGGTCAATGATAATTCACTCTCTGGCTGTAGTGATAAAATGATATAACCGATAGTTATGTCGCAACATTGTAGGAGAATAGTCCAAATCTCAGAAAAGCAAATATGTATACATTTTTAGTTCCTTTTCACTCCGAAAACTTATCCGCATGTAAAATATATTTTTTCTTCCTTAATCTACTTCATTGATAGATCTATCTCCCTTCAAATGAATTTGCTGTCAAAGATTTTACTGCCCTTTGAAACACTCCATAATGTCACAGCAAATCCTTTGTATCACTTTCACAAAATTTTATTTATTAAAATCAAACTGCTTTAAAAAAAAAAAAAATCAATCAGCCATGACTGTCATAAAGTGAATAAAATCAGGACAAGAAATGTGTTGATAACTTGTTCACTTCCTTGACCAAATACGACACTGATGTAAACCTCTACAATTGTTTTTTTTTTCTGTGGGCATGCAACCAGCCAAGCCATGACGTTACAGTTTTGACTCAGTACGTGACGGTTTGAACAATTAATTGCCATCATGCTCATGCAGATAACTAGCCTACTTCATCTATCAGCAACTTTTCCTGCAGAGAGGCCATTTTTAAAATGTCGAATGGTGCACCAGTATCAGCACTTTTTTGTCCGGAGTGAGGAGCAAGACACTTGACTTTGCCTGCTGTGCTTAGGTTGGATGCAAGTCTGAATGTGTATGGCAGGTTTTAATTCCAAATTTGTGGTTGTAACAGTTGATGTAAATTTCAGCCCGTTATGATAGGGAGAGTCAGATGAACTGAACTGCTACCCTTTAAAAACGAAACTGTCTCGAACTGTTGTAGAAATAAATAACAGGATCCGATGAAAACTTAACACTAACGTTTAATAACTGTAAATGATATCTCATAACTTACTTACGGGAAAGGCACACTATAACTAAGACACACACGAGGAATAACTGGATTTTGCGCCCCCCCCCCCCCCTACTCGCCTGGCCCTCCTTATATATGTGACAGTGGGAATTAGAATCCAGGGGAATTTTGAATCCCACTAGTGGAGATTAGAATTCCAATCTGTCCGAGGGTAAATTAGAATTCTCAAATGCACTGAATAAATCAAAGTGAAGAATGGAATTCTAATCTCTCCTAGGGCAGATTGGAATCCAAATTCAAGTTGAGATTAGAATCATGGTTTCAATTCACACACTATTTTGTTTTATAAAAATTACTTTTAGTTACTTATAGGATCATGCCTTACCAATCATTATGTGAGACACAGGAAAACAGCTTTGAACATGGGCTTCAGTCTCTAAAAAATGTTAATAAACCACTAACTTTAGAAAAAACTACTACAAGCATCTGGTGCATTGAGAAAAACTTATAGGATCATGCCTTACCAATCATATGTGAAACACAGGAATACAGTTTTGACCATGGGCTTCAATCTTTAAAAAAAATGATAATAAACCACTAACTTTAGAAAAAAACTACTACAAGCATCTGGTGCATTGAGTAAAACCATGTATTTTAAAAAATGTTAATAAAACATTAACTTTAGAATAAACTATTACTTTTAAAATGTTAATGGACCACAAACTTGAGAAAAACTATTGTTTGTTTGTGATACTTTAATCAGTTTAATGTCATTTTTTTTATTTTAAAATGTTAATAAACCTCTAAGTCTAGAAACCCTATTAATTTAAAAAATGTTAATAAATGACCAACTTTAGAAAAACTATTGTTTGTTAACGATACTTAAATGTGTAATACTTATTTGTGCAAGAACTACTGCCTGGGTGGCACTTTGTGCTACATGCAATTCCTGCTTTGGAGCAACAACATCGTTTCATATTGCATGAGCTCTTGCATTTGTACACGGTTTTTCTCGATGCACCAGATGCTTGCCAGCCTGTTGCTTGACGTGAAGCGTGAATGAGAGTTACTTCACATAGGTCCTTCACTGCTAAGTCGTTTAATTCAGGAAATTCCACGGATTTCATATCAATTAAGTCCACACATGTAAACTACTTTTTAATAATCCCGGCTGTACTGTACAGTTTAAACATTTGGCAGTCTGGGTCTCGCAACTTCTTCTCCATTACTTTGCATTACAGAAGACGTGCGTCAGTGTTTGTTCTATCGGCCTGATGGATTTTCACCCCAACAGTGTCACCAACAGAGTATGATACATGGATTTCTTGAACTTTCTTTTTCGAGCAGCTTGCCTTTTTTCTGCATGTAAATAGTTTAGCCTTGCAGCAAACCTCTGTTCTCTGTGATCAGTGTTAACAGTTTCGTCTTCCATTTCTACTGTGTGAATTGAAACCTCCCCCCCCCCCCCCCCCCATGATTCTAATCTCAACCAGAATTTGGATTCCAATCTGCCCTAGGAGAGATTAGAATTCCATTCTCCACTTGGATTTATTCAGTGCAAATGAGAATTCTAATTTACCCTCGGACAGATTGGAATTCTAATCTCCACTAGTGGAATTCAAAATTCCCCTGGATTCTAATTCCCACTGTGACATAATATTTTGTCCAGGAACGTTCAGGAAGCGGCCTAACCGCCCCATTAGCACGAGCCAGACCTAGATCGTTCGGGACACATACAAGCCACCCAAACGCACACAGACACGTCACAGAATTACATCACTACAAGGCCGACCTAGCGTAATCTCGGATACAAGAGTACCTTCTAGACCTTCTAGATTTTCTACAGTGAAACAAATGTCACACAGTGAGACATCAAAAATACCGGCCTTGCTGTCAAGAGGGGGGAGAAAGGTCGCCGAGTGCGACTCGCAATACAGGGGTGAGAAAATATCGATCGTCCAAACAGTGGGACGCCACAGGGGTGCTAAAAAAAAGACGTCGCGTCTCTATAAGTTTTTATTCACACAAATCCCGGTTATCTGTAGCATAACTTAATAGTCTTGATAAAGGAGTTCAATGGGCACATGGAATATCAAAAGACACATCCTATCGGTCGTTGAATTAAGATGGAGCATACAACTGGACAGTTTTGACAAACATGTTTTGCACCGTGTCATCCAGTTATTCTTATTGTTTCAAAAGCAAGAGTCCCTTAGTTTTCTTTAACCCTCGCCGTACGTCGCCTTTTTTACTACCATTCCCGTACTTTGAGGGGTCTGTCACGACCCCACATTTTACATAGCGTTTTTTCATCTCACCTTCTCCGTACGTCGTGGGTTCTGATACTACCCCACGTAACAATACATGCAATAGCATTTTACTGACACACATGGTGTGTTACTGTGGTGTGTTCCTAATACAATGTACTATTAATAGCAACTGAGTAGAAAAAAATACTTTAAAAAGACAGTTTATTGTCATTGCGACCACATGCACATGTAAACAATGTCTTGTAAATGTACATAGTTGCAGTGACAAACTGTCTTTTTATAATTTTTTTCTTTTTTTAAAAAACGGGGTGTGTTGTGTGTGTGCGCGCGCATGTGCTTGCGTGTGTCTGTGTTTCATATAATAATGGAGCTTGGGCCCAACTTTGCGACCGCATAAGCTTTTTTACTACGCAACGTAGAGAAATGAAACTTGGCACATGTATGTAAAATTTAATAAGCCTGTACGTGTCGAGCTCATTTTTTCCCGAACCTCTTTACTTTTCCCAGAAATTCAGTTATAATTATCAGTTTATCAATTCATGATTGCGAATACGACGTGATAATGTACTTCCGTCAATTTCGTCATTTCCGCCTCTTACCGGAAATGTAAATTAGAGTTCACGATCCAGTCACGCCAAGAAAAGTTTGATAGTGATACCGAGTATAGTGTTATACAGATGAGGTGAGTGCCATTCATTCATACCAAGAAAACTGTGCGTAAATATTTAGATCATTTTTTACGAACACATGAGCCCATGAAAAATGCTCGGTGCGCACTACTGCGCACTGTGTACTAATGGAATACTATCCTATCTATCTATTGATCGTCGATTATATGTGGATGACCCAAAGTATCTCGACATCAATGTCTTTGTGCTGATTCCTTTCGGTCTGGAGTGGTGAGCTTTGTTTTTTACCGTTCGAAGAATGGGGCAGTTACTAGTAATTATAATGGAGATATCTATTTTTTTTTTAGGTAATATTTTTTAACCAAATATTAAGACCATTATGCACACTCAACATCAAACCAACTGACCACTCAGGATTTCAGAGTGCACTGTGAATACATTTTGTGTCCAATCAACAAACATGAGGACTTCAGTTGATACCTTACTCCACTCTCCAGCACTTTATACAGTATTAGCTGAGTACCCGTTCGATGAACAGGTTTGTGTAGTTTTTTTTTTTTTTTTTGGTGAACTTAAGACGCCTGTGAACTAAGAAAGGCATTAATGCTGCATAGCTAGCTTTAAGAGAGATGCAAACAACAGAGACACCACTTCAGACCGAAAGGAATAAGGACAAAAGCCGAGATGCGTAGGGTCATCCTCAAAATTCAGCGATAGGACAGTACACAGTGTGCAGTGGCGCGCACCGAAAATTTTCAGGAGGTGATGATGTCATAAAAACCTACAGCATGTCAGTGAGCCTAGTGAAACTTGGGGAAACAATACATTTCCAATAAAAAAAAAACTACACCGATTTGAGACTTCTATTAAAAACTGTGCACCCTTACATCCATTCTGATGTACCATATAAAATTTGAAGTCTGAGTGTTGAGTGGTTCAGAAGCCTTTTGCAACGAAAAATCTCAAGTCCACAAATATATATAACTAGATGACCTACCGGGCATTGCCCGGAATAAACAATCATGTGCTCTCCCGCTCCCCCTCCCCCTCTCTCTCTCACTCTGTCTCTCTCTCTCTCTCACTCTGTCTGTCTGTCTCTCTCTCTCTTTCATTATATAATAAAAGTAATAATCTAGGGTCTTGCTTCAGAACTCATGCTCACCAGAACACTACGCACCATACTGAACGCTTGATAAGGTTACTTTTATGACATGCACGGCACTATGTATTACGAAACAAACATGCAAATATACAGATGTTACATAGCAATAAACATTGTTATTTTTTTAAAAATACATGCTTGAAGTAAACAACTTTTAATTATAGCCATCATCTTCCTTATCTCAATTGCCACCTTCCTGCCAAATTTAAGGCCTGAAGAGTGTATACTTTGGTCAGTTAGTCATGCCAAAGGTTGCGAGTTACTGAAATATATAATAGATAATAATGTTGAAAATGGTGTTTTGAAAAGATGATTGGAACTGGTAACAAAACAAATGACTTCATAAATTCAGTTTGTACATTTCCACACATTATATCTTCAAAATGAATGTGTAAAAACCTAGTAGATTTTTTAACTAATGAGCACAGAAAGTTTGAACTTTCTACGTTTAGCCGTTTTTCTATGCATAGGGAAGGACCGCTCCAAGTTGTCCAAATATATATATAGATAGGTGAGGCAGGAAAACTGTTGGCTGAGTCAAAAACATGATCCTCAATAGAAAGGACGTTGAAAGATTTGCTTGGAGGCTTCGAAGTCGAACATGACCTTCAGCCAGAGCCTGTGCAATCGATACTTGAAACCCTCTACGGTTGTCCTTGTGGGCTATGGAGTCCTCTGGCATCCTGCACCTGAATATTACAAGTGCAGCAATGCTGGCCACGTCTAGCATGTTGTAGGAAAGTCGCATTGGTCAAGGTGTTGCAGATCTCCGAGTAGACAGGGCAGCAGCCATTAGGTCCATAACATCAACACCGCCTTTGGTGGCATTGTAGCAGGAGACAATTTCAGGAACTTTCTTTCTGCTATCATCCACCGATAATGTGTGATGCATGGTGCCGAGAAGTATTGCATTTTTCTTGCTGCCTGACTTGTAGCTAACAAGAGAAGCTTTCTTCTGAAATCCGAAAATTGAATCATATTTTTGGATTTTCTGGTTTGGGATTTCAGGAGGTAAAAAACCTTTTGTTTCTCCTACCAGTGCCTACTAGTGTCATTCCATCTTTTGCTAGACTATCCGCTAGTTCCATGTCAGTGAAAAAATTGTCACATGTCATGTTTCTACCTGAACCAAAGAAGGGTGTACACAATCGTGTTGCAACGTTCCGGCCTAAATTTTTCCCCATTTCCCTGCCCTCCTTCTCAAGATAAGGTTCGCCTTCTAAGGGATAAAATGTGTCCGCATCAGCTGACTAGAAATTCTTAATGCCATGCTTTCCTGCTTTGGAAGGCATGTACTGTAGAAACCTACATCGCCCTATCCACGGCACAAGCTGTTCATCTATGGTGATGCATGGTCCTGACAAGTAATGCCGTTTCAAGTTTGAATTGAAAATGTCCCACACTTCGCGGAATGGAGCAAAAATGTCTCTTGCCCTCCTAGCCGATCTTATTTCTTTGTTATGACATCGGAAATGTTGTGACAACTACAGAAAACGATTCCTTCCCATGACGGATCACACAAAATTGTTGCCATATACCTTGTCCCATATCGGTGTTGTTGGCATCAAGTTTTGGCCCATGGCACCGAGGTTGATGAACCATCCAATCAGCGCCTCAATTTCTGTCTCATCGGTCTCCACCCACTATGCACCTTTGCTCCTTCTTCCTTCCAAGTTTGTGCATTTCACTATGATGGAAATCCCAGCATTCTGGTCAGGAAGAGACGGAATGCAGTCACAAGGGAATGGGCGGATAAACAGTTGATGGCCCTGTTCAGTGGAGGTCTGAATATGTTCCTGACTGGGGTTTTTGTAACTGCCGGTGGGGTTTTACTCCACTTTGTTTTGTCCCTCCCCTCCACTATGATGTCCCTTGATGATGCAACAACATCTTTTGCTGGTTCCAGCTCAGCGAGGGAGTTTTCTTCCTCCTGTCTCATAGGCTCTCCCTGCTCCTGCTCCCCATCTTCACCATCAGCATCACTTTCTGACAGTTCTGGGGTTTCTGTAATGAAAACGTTTTCCTCTTCACTGTCAGTTGGCACATCAAGGTCTTGATCCATTAGCAGGCGAAAGATGTTCTTACGGTACATCTACAAAATGTAGTAAAAGAGAAAAGTATTAATTATATCAATATAAGGATAAAAGCCCTTTACAATATTTACCTCCCCCGGCAGGCCAAAGCATTCCAAAATCCGTCTCAACGTCCAAAGGAGCAGCCATTTTTGGCACGTACATTCCCTCCCTATTTATACTTAGGCACGTCCACACACCCACACATAATAATAATAATGCGCACGCATCACTCCTTGACAGGATCAAGCAGTTGGTTCATTTCAAGATGTATGCTACACTCAGAACTTTCGAGCTTTTCTCTGCTCCCAAGCAGCACGCATTTATCTAAAGACGACTGTACCGGTAATTCTTTTACACCAAAGAGGGGTGTGAAAAATCGCGGCAAGTGCCTTTCCCATACAACGTCGCCAGCCCCGGTAAGGATTTGAACCCCGGACCCACGATCTCATGTCCGGCAGTCTAGCCACTAGTGCCACAATACTACATACCAGTATAGGCTACTGTTCTTATATTACCACCAGGCCGGTTCCTAAACCCTGTGCACAGCAGTCACAGCGCAATGCCTTTTTCTCATACCTCACTGATATACACTGTATAATATAATAAAAATAAAAATTTATATAGCTCTTGAAATGTCGAAAAGGGCATCTCAAAGCGTTTTGCAATAGGCCAAAAAAAAAAAAAAACTAACTACAGTACATTGTACTTTAAAAAAAAAAAAACAATCATAAAATATGGATGTTTATACAATAAGGAGCTTTATTACTTTTATGTGGTAGGCCTACTCACCTTGAACTTGCTGTGGAGTTGTGAAATTGTGTTTCCTCTGAAGTTGACACACTTTTGACAGTTGTTTTTTTCTGTAGCAATCACTTGGTCAATGATATCAGGTATTCTGGGCCTCGACACTTTCATTGACCTGTTTTGTCATGTCCATCAGTCCTGCAAAGTTGTCATTGGCTGAGGGATCACGTGTAAGGTCAGCCCGCTGAGCGAGCAGCATACAGCTCAGCATAGAGCTGCATCGTGGCATCGAGTGGTGAAAATAAAATGCTGTATAAAATGTGGGGTCGTGTCAGACCCCACGACGTACGGGAAGGAATGAAGAATATTTTGCTATATAAAGCATGGGGTCGGGACAGACCCAGCAATGTACGGGAAAGGATGGTAGAAATGCACGTGCATTGGTGAGCAAAGATTCCAATGCTTTTTAATTTTGAATATGTGAGTCGATGGTCGATGACGTCATTGAGGAATACATGGAGTATCGAGCTCCTGGAACTAAAATTGAATTAATGAGAGAACATTTTAGAGGGCGTGGGGTCTCTAATGACCCCCGACGTACGGCGGGGGTTAAAAGCAAGAATAACATAGTTAAAGACAGTTAGGAATCAGAGTGGTGGGACACAGCGACATTGATGTATCTAAACCAACATTTTAAAAAGTGTGAGCAAAATGGAATTCACAGACATCAAGTCAACCAATGAAAGGAACATTTTATGAGACAAACCCCATCTTGTCGCCACAAAGAGCATTGATGGTGGATCTATAGAAAAATTCTCAAAACAAAAAAAAAAGTGACAAATCTTGGATAAACGTTCAATTGTATTCTTATCACAAATTCCTTTGACTCACTTTTGCAATGTAACATGCGGCTCTTTGACCTTGAATGTGCGGCTCGTGGAAATATGTTGGTGAGCTCTTTTTTCATCAAAGGGCAGATGAGATAATAAGGAGCCAGTGAAATAATGATGGGCTCCCACAACTTAAACTATTTTGAGGGGGGGGGGGGAGGGGAGCGAAGGGAGGGTTTTTGTTCACAGCTGAATAATTTACTGTAAGAATTTTACAGGCCTCTTTAACCAATGGGCCAGGTGGTTTCTCTCCCTCTTTCATCAACCCAGGCATAAAGAACATGTTCTAATCTTGTCAGATTGACTTGTTTATGACATTCGCACGTTTTTCTGAGAGATTCCTATAGTTCATTACCGTAGTTAATCCATTCACTGTAGTTAAAACAATCATCGGTCAAGAAAAGATTTGGTGCCGGTAAATATGATGTGTACTATTTGATTGCTGAAAGTAATACAAACTAACTGCATATATGAGAAAATATAGATGCATACATGTATTTCTTCATATTTATATAAAATGCCTGAAAAATAAGTATGTACGTTGTCAAGAGCAAGTTAAGTTTATAAATGCCGTGCTAGGCCACGGGTTGAATTCAGAGTTTAAAAAAAAAAAAATCTAGTGAAGTGTCCTTGAGCTGTTCTCGTGAGCAGCATGTTTTGAGTGTTTTTTTTTTTACATAAAAACTGTAGATGGTTAAAAAGGAATATGTGTAGGTAAACCAGGGATGGCAGAGCAGCTCCAGTTCGTGATTTAATAGCATTGTTAGAGGGTGTGAGGTGGTTGTAATTGACTGTTGACATTCAGTGGTTCGTGAAAGCACGAATTGTGCTGAGTCAAGTTAATAAGATTTTTGGATTTAATTGTTATTAACCTATTTAGAAGACGACCTTGTCTGTCTTAGTGCAAGGCCGTAACCGACTTACACAATAGAATAAATTAATACTGCGAGCTCAGCTCGCATGACTGCACCAATCAAATCTAGGGATTTGGACGGTAGTTGCAGGTGGCTAGACATTATAAAAGTCAGCCCATACCTATGTCCATCATCACATGCAGAAAAGTATCCACTGCGGAGTGGTCGGCTAATTTCGAGCCAGATCGAAACAGAGACGCAGTAGAGCAGTCCATCTATATGAGGAGCCTAGAAATGACGAGCTCCAGCTAATAGCTACCCGGACTTTGTCCACCATGCAACGCTCTTGTTGATATTCCCTGGTTCTTGATAGCCAGGGAAAAATGGTATGCATTGTAATTGTATGTCAGAATTCAGATGTTACCAGCAGTATGGGAGTCTGCTCCTAGAGTCACAGCCAGGCAGTGCCAGTATTAGAATATATGACAGGAGCCATTGCAATGGAGCTGGCGTGTGCTGAGACAGCGAAGACTATAATTTGTATTAAATATCCTATGAGTCATTAGTTATATTTGATCCAGTACTAGGACCTTTTAGTCCATTCTAAAATTGTATTCTTATTTTGCAGTTACCCTGATAGTCATTTCATTTATATATGTTATCTTATTCAGCTAACTCAATACATTATTGTGGCCCTACAGGTCTGACAAAACTAATTCATTTGAGTTGTTTAATTAATTCCGGTAGGAAAGTTTAGTGTGTTCGTCGAGTGTGTGTTTTCCTCTTGAATTGCAGTCCTTTGCTATAAACCACATTCGCGACATACGTAACAATAAATAAAAAAAGTGTGTGTAAATTTTATTCATATCTTGTGGCTGTCGACCATCTGTAGTTTACCATACGTGGCTCTTACATTGAGCAGGTTTCACCGCCCCTGCAGTATAAGAATGTGTAACCAAAGACATCCCCACCCCACCCCTCTGCCGTTTGCCTCTGCTAGAGAGCACCGTCCCACCCCCCCCCCCAACCCCCGCCCAAAAGAAACATTAGGCCGGATCTAAGCTGACCCTCCTGGCCTTTGCTGTGTTCCAGCCTGGAAATAACTCCGCACACAAGTAGGCCAAGTTTTGAACACGCCAAATAAATAGCTTTGAATATTCAGATGATGCTGATAGGTCACTTTGCGTTTACAATTGCGTCTAGTGAAAAACGCAGACATTTTTGACTGCAGAAACTGACACATCAGACATAATTTTTCTTAGTGGCCTTGACTGACTTTAGGTCCAGAAAACTTACTAAAATTTGTATTATCATTGAGGTGTTTTTGGGGCGATATGGACGGCAAGATAAACGTAGTGATACAACAACAACAATACATAACACCCGCTCAATCTCTGAAAGGTTATAGAGATTTCATGTACGGACAGAGCGGCAAGACACAGGACACTTAACTAGATTGAAAAAGTTGCTAGGAGCTGTAGATAATACAGATGAGTAGTTCAGTTGCTCTACAATAACTGAAAGTTACAAATTGTCCCATGTGTTAATGTCCTGATCTGATAACAAAGAAGCAAAAAGAGATGAGAAAGGGCAAGATTGTTTTTTTTGTTGTTTTTTTTCTGATCAAGTGACACGCTGGACTACAAGCAAGGTGCTCGCCTCTCATGCTGAAAGTACCGGGTTTGATCCACGGACGATGGAGCATATTGGATTGGGGGGGGGGGTAAAGTTAGTGTCCCTGATCCTATGGTGGTTGGGATCGAGCACTCAATCTTCTGGGATTAGAATGGATGGATAGATGGATGGATGGATGGGTGGATGGACGGATGCATGGATATATGGATAGATAAAAGGATGGGCGGATCGATGGTAGAGTTGATGGATGGATGGAAGGATGAATGGATGGGTTTATTGATGGGAAGATGGGTGGATGGATGGACGATGGATGAATAGATAGCTACAAGGATGGATGGGTAGATGCATGCATTGATAGATCAATGGCTAACTGGATGGTTCAAGGGATGCATCACTGGATGGATGGATAAATGGATGGATGTTAATGGGAACATAGGTTGATGGATGAATAGATGGATATATGGATGGACGGATAAATGGATAGATGAATGGACAGATAGATGGATAGATGGGTAGGTGGATGAATGGATGAATGGATGGATGGATGGGTGGATGGATGGATTGATGGATGGATGTATTGATGGATGTATTGATGAAAAAAATGGGTGAACGGATGGATTTTGGAGAGATGGATGGATAAATTGATGGATGGATGAATGGACGGATGGATAAATCGATGGGTATATTGATGAGTGGATGGGTGGATGGATGGATAGAAGGATATATATGGATGGATGGATAAGAATAGAGTGATGATTAAAATCGCCGTGTATGGATGAACTGACAGACAAAACTGAACATTGTTAAAAGCTGACTGATGTTGTTGAAGAAAGACGCACACAAAATCAAGAGAGATGAAAGATTTGCGGTGACCGAGAAACAATCAGACAATCATGATTAATTTGATCAATATATTCAGGTGGCCTACACAGATATATAACTAGTGCAGTGGGTTGTGGGGAAATTCCACACACACACACACACACACACACACACACATACACAAACACATAAACGATATGATCACCTGATTTAGATACGTAAGCACTTTCAAAATGTCAAACTGTATCTAGAGAGCTTTTTATATTAACTTTTATTACAAGTGACCATTCAAGTCACATGAAATCACATAAACTTTCGATAATAGAACACTCCACCCACTTTTAGCTGAGTCCACTGTTGATTTGAAGGCTACCCGATATTTAAACATCTGGAACAAGAGTGTATCATGTCTCACGTCACGTCGTGTTTCAGATAACAAGAAATAACAACAAATAAACCAACAGAAAATCTCCCCACTTGACCATCTTTCAGAGCAAAGTTTGTCAAGTCAGTAATCAGTCAGTAAACCTGGTCTTGTCCACAACGTTACAGTTTTCAGGCATTCCTTTGATCTATAACGCAACCAAGACAAATTAGATTTGAGCATCAAAATCATTTTCAATACCGCCATCACAAACATCATCATTATCATTATTATCAGCGAAATGACCAGGTACCATCACAACCACTACCACCATCACCAGCATCATCGTTATTATCATTATTAGAGCCATCACCAGGTACCATTCAAGCCACTACTACCATCACCAGCATCATCATTAGTATCATTATTAGAGCCATCACCAGGTACCATTCAAGCCACTACTACCATCACCAGCATCATCATTATTATCATTATTAGAGCCATCACCAGGTACCATTCAAGCCACTACTACCACCACCAGCATCATCATTATTATCATTATTAGAGCCATCACCAGGTACCATTCAAGCCACTACCAACATCAGCAGCAGCATCATTATTAGAAACATCATTAAGTACCATCACTGCCACTACCACTGTCATCAGCATGATCATTACCATCATTATTAGCACCATCATTAGGTACCATCACAACCACTGCCACCACAACCAAAATCGTATTTCCATCATTATTAGTACCATCACAGCCACTACCACTGGCACGCATTACAATATCCATTACACACTTTACATGTTCAGTACAGAGTCATTACCACTAGGGATAGCTCTATCAGCACCCTAGTTATTATTATTTACTGTCAGGGTCATTACACTTATACCACCATATTATAACCACCATCACATTCCCCATCACGTCCGCCTCATCACTACTATAATTAAGGCCGACTCTACCACCACCACTACCACCCTTGACATCGTCACCATTGTCAATAGTATCACCTTTATTGCTACAACCATAACCATCATTACATCATTTCCAGCACCACTGTCTCCGCCACCATTACCACCAACACACTATATCCTCTACCAATACCTTCAGCACTATTTCCCCCATCACCATCACAAACCATTACCACTATGACCACCGCCATCACAACTACTACCATAACCACCACCTCTACTATGCCTACTATGACCACTATACCAGTACCAACACCATAGCTGTTATAAAGTTTTCATCATTATCGCCATTGGTCACACAATAAAATAACACCCCCCCCCCCCATCCCCCACACACACACACACATCATATACAAATCACCACCGTCCCTCTACATGTAAATGTGAGAGTATTCATTTCAATAAATTAGACCTTTCCAGCTCAGAATGCTTCGCTGATACCGGTGAACTTCGACCTTTTTATTTATCACATCTTTCCCACGTTTACAACCCCCCCCCCCCCCAACCCGCACCCATCCCAAAACCGGTACCATGGGGTGACGTCTCTCCCAGTCACTGATAACCTTGAGGAAGACAAAAGGAATATTCAAGATTGTGTTGTTTCAGTCTACGTGTACTCTGCTAGTGATTTGGGTGGTCCAGCCAGCAGTGGCGTAGCTTGGGTTGCCAGCGTCCGGGGCAAGACAAGTATTGTGCCCCCCGACCCTAGTACCATTAGCACTCGCTGAGTTCCTTACACTAGAACCGCTTACCCCACTCCCTAAACAACATACATGTATATTTGCGTTTTACTTAAAGTAAAGTGCACTAAATGCAAATATCCTCAAATATTATATTTTTCAAAAATAGTATTGAAATTTGCAATGAAATCGCTCTCAGTTTACAGTATTGCTAGTTTTCACAGTCTTTTTCCTGACCCATTGTACATCTCTGATACGTTTTGATGGATTCAAGTTGCGAGAAACATCTTTCGCAACTGGCAGTTGAAACAATGATAGTTTTGAAACTTTGCGCCCTAAAAATGTTGGGCCTGGGGGCAATCGCCCCTGTAGCCCCCTTTAGGCTCCGACACTGCCAGCCAGGACAACTGCAAAGTTGCCATGTCTAGATTAGCTACAGATGTTGTTTGTGCAAAGCATCAAGTCAGTGTTGAAATAGTTTTGAAGTCCCTAAGTTTAGATAACACAAATTTGACGGCCCACCGATACAGTCGTGCATGTTTGCCTTACGAACACACTTGAGACCTGGCTCGTGGTCTGACATTAACTGGGGAAGTCTTGCCCTTGAGCAATCCCTGAGCAACAGTCAAGTGGACAGTTTTTGTGTTATCATATGACTGGGATATTAGAAATACAGGCTGAGTTCACGTACGTCTACAGAAATGTCATTAAGAGAAGAACACAAAATGCTTTGTCACACATGCACACACACACACACATACATACACACGAAAGAGAGAATTTTTAAACTGTGTATGTTTGGGGGGGGGGGGGGAGTTGTATATTTGTGACGGCAAAATTGATAGAGATCAGTTGTTATTCAAATCCCTACCACACGTTTATAATCAGTCGAAACAACATTAGCTAGACATGACACCCACCAAATTCCCTCAGAGAGTAAAGAGTAAATCAGAAGATGTAGAGGAGATGGCAGGAAGTTAAAGGCCGAAACATCTAATAGAAGAATCGATTCGTCCTCTGAAGATCGCCATCTGTTTTGCTTCACCCGAGGAGTTTCTTACCACTACAACTCACTCGTGATTTCTGTCAAGTAATAATTTACGAGGACGAAACGAGACCATTACAATTAAATTTGGTGATGAAGTGAAAAGTAACGTGTCTTGAATGTGACAATGTGTTACATGCATTAACATAATTATTGTCCCTACTCTCAGGAGTGAAACATTTGGAACTTTCTCGTGGACACAGTAACACATGTGGTGAATCACTGCAAGCACACATCTGTAGTGCTGGGCCACAGTCCAGATTCAGATCTGGATCATCAGTTGAACGGATCAGTCCAGTGCTCTGAATATTAATGGGTGACCTGCGAGTTGCATTTAGATTATCTCGATCAGAGGCTCCTCACCCATAAAACAGTTTGTCTCTCCGCCCTAAACATCTAGCCCACCCACACCTCCACCTCCGCCAACCCCTTCTCCTGCCCGCACGGAAGAGCCCAAAGTTGAGCGTGTGCTTCAAAATGAGCCCGTGGAATTAAATTTTTTCTAAAAAGATGAAAAGGATTGGAATTAACCTGCCGACCCCTCTACATTCTAGGTGTGCTATCAACACACAAAAAAAGTGCATCAACTGACGACAGCTGCTGTAAGCTACACATGATCTCTGGATCTGCAGTCATGAAGTGGTCAACCACAGAGCTAGGGCCGGGCGGCACCCGTATCTTTTTCAGTGTCGCCGACCTCGGCTCTGACTCCAATGACGTCACTGGTCAATGTTGAAAGGTTCCGACACTGGTGTCAATACTGACCTTTATCGAGGACGTGACGTCACGACTCCATCACTTTCCTAGTGTCGGCTCCGAGACCCGACTCCGTCACTGACCCTGACAATTTGCATGATAGAAAGGGGAACAGTCTAACTTTAATTGGCTGTCTCCTGTCTGGTGCGGAGCACTGGTACGGTGCTGTAGTAGTTGGGGGGGGGGGCGGGGAGGGGCGGACACAGAACTAATTCTCTAAATATTAAAATCTATCCATTGTAATGTTTGGACGTATTAAATATAAACCAAGCAGTGGTAATGAGAAGGAAAACTAGAGAGCCGCCGCAAAGTCGGTGCTGGTACCAGGTTCTGGTGTCGGATACCCAATGTGAAGGTTAGTACCCGAGGAATCAAAGCTGGTATCGGAACCGTGCCCAACACTACACACAACAATATACACTAGAGCTCCGCGTCATTCTGTCTCTCTCACGTTTTTCGCTTTAACCAGGCCAGACTGCGCCAAAATACGAGGTTGGTTTGTAAAGGACCGCGTACTCCGACTACATGAAATCTGTCAAGTGATAGTAATAATAAAACTGTCAGATCTGGACAGCAGACAATGAAGAACAGTGTAGATCTGCACCCGAATAGGATCAGCTGATTATCGCCAGGGATGAACTTAAAATGTGAAATATATTCTGAATATATTCCTCGATGATTAACAAAAACAAAAAAACATCACTTTTCTTTCGTCTGTCTCCACTGCCCTTGTCGATCAAACTTAGCATCCACCCACCATGCCCTTTTCCCTAGCATTTATTTGTAATTAAAGAGATGACATTTCAGTGGTGGGTTGTGTATTGAGCAATGAGAATAAAATAATGATAATATTACACAGCATATATATGTTACAGTAAGAACCCGTACCTAGGGAATACGAGTAATCACTGAGCATTTTAATAAATCCACGTAATCCCCGATTCACTCAGGGACTTCCCGTAATTGCTGAAATTTCTAGTGATAACGCGAAATCCCTAAAATTAGACCTGTCATTTTACGTGTCCTTACTATTGAGCTTTCAGTGAATTCGCGTAAAAGCCCCGCCACTGAATAAGACTCAGTTCCCTCTTTAAAATAGTTATTGGTGTGCTTGCTCTGGTGTGCTTGCAAGAAAGTACATCACAAACTTGCTTGCTCTGCACCGTCAATGTGTTATGACACCGAAATTGGGTGAGTTTGGCAGTGTGTTTGTTTTGATCAAAGTTTATTAGATAAGGTCGTCTCGCTTCATTATTCGCCGTCCTCAAGCAAGGTCAAGATGTCTATCGAGGAAAAGTTTACACTGTAACAGCTCACGGATCATTTTAAAGAAAACAAAAAAGGATGAATTCCAAACTGTGACTATCAGAACTATCAGAACTATCAGAACTGACATTGATGACTGGAAAGCAGCAGCTGATCATTCCCATGCCAAGGGGCGGCTTGGATATTATCTGTTGGAGAAGTAAGTTTTCACTTCAATATACAATTTTACTCAGTCAGTCTCAGACAAATTCTCTCTCTCTCTCTCTCTCTCTCTCTCCTCCCCCTCTCTCTTTCTCTCTCTCGTTTTATTTGTTGTTGTTGTTGTCTTTCATTTAGTGTTTTGATTTTTTATTTTTTTTTACGAATGGTGAAGGTCTCTACTTATGTGTCTGTCTGAGACTCCCCCTCTCTCTCTCTCCTTATCTCACTCTCTCTCTCTCTCTCTCTGTCTCTCTCAGGTATGAAGTACTCCAGTGTGGGCCCACAGAAAAACTGATAAAGAGACGTTCGGCACAACAGGAGTCGCCACTCTACTACGTGAGCATCGATGAGACGTTTGATGTTGTCAAGAGCGCCCACATCTCAACTGGCCATGGTGGAAGAGACCGGATGCTGAAAGAACTACAAAATATACATGCAAACATTCCAACTAAAGCCGTTGAGCTGTTCAAGTCACTCTGTCAAGAATGCCAAAAGAAACGAAAACGGCCGATGACGAAGGGTGTTGTCGTTCGTCCAATACTCACCAAGGAATTCTCCTCAAGGGCTCAGGTGGATCTTATTGACATGCAAAGCATGCACAGTGGATCCAATAAGAAATGGATCATGGTGTACCAGGATCACTTGACGAAGTTTTGCATCCTTCGAACCTTGACGTCTAAAAGAGCTGCAGAGGTTGCTTTTCATCTACTGGACATTTTTCTTCTCATTGGTGCACCCGTTATTCTCCAAAGCGATAACGGATCCGAGTTCACTTCACACGTCGTCACAGAGCTGAAGGAAGTTTGGCCAAACCTAAAAATGGTGCATGGTAAGCCTTGCCATCCCCAAAGTCAGGGGTCGGTTGAGCGAGCAAATGGTGATATTAAAGATATGCTGGTGGCATGGATGGCTGATAATGACTCACAGGACTGGCCTACGGGCATCAAATTTGTTCAGTTCTAGAAAAATAGTGCTCTTCATTCCGGGATAAAGTGCTCTCCATATTCTGCAATGTTTGGCTGTGAGGCTCGTGTTGGACTTACTACTTCGTCTTTGCCGGTGGAAGTGATTGCTCGGATGGAGACTGAGGAAGATCTTCTTGCTGTCAATGAAAACCCTCTCTCCCAAACTGATGGGGTTGCAAACCAGATCCAAGCTACAAGTGATGAAACAGCAACAGTTAGTGTGACAAACGGTGTTCTACTTCCAGTCGAACTTGAAAACACATCAGCACAAGACATTGATCTACCCACAGGCCCTTCCTCG
Organism: Onchidella celtica; assembly: GCA_963931925.1. Classification (NCBI taxonomy): domain Eukaryota; kingdom Metazoa; phylum Mollusca; class Gastropoda; order Systellommatophora; family Onchidiidae; genus Onchidella; species Onchidella celtica. The sequence continues at coordinate 3,407,052 of OZ007584.1, read as the reverse complement.
CCCACAGCAACACCATCTGCCTACGATGTTGACGGTCCTGGTTCTTATGGACAATCAGAAGAGAGAGCATGTGACGTCTCTCTCACCCACTCCATCTGACATTCCTGTTTCCTCTGCTGAAAACCTTAGGGTCGAAGTACGCATCAAACAAATCAAAAGGCGTCATCGTGAAGCAGCCAATGCACAAACTTCTCAGCAGAAAGGATGGTGAAAAGAAGCCGTGTAGAGATGCGAGCTGGCGAACGAGGAGACAACGTTGCTGTGCCAATTCCACTTGTTGATCGTGGGAGAGGCGATCCTAGAAATATCCTTGGTGTCATAATTGACAGACGAGAAGACACAGACCAATATAGGATAGCCGTAAACGCTGGTATTCTCACTGGTCTGTATTCCAGAAATCAATTCGATCTGTGCCCTGAGCGTCTTCTAAACACTGACGACATAAACACCGAAAAAATAGTTTCACTGCGCTCGGCGGTGATTTCTCAATCCTCTTCAGGTGGACAAGGCTTCACAAGATGCAACTGTACTGGTGCCAAAAAGTGTAGGGCAAGGCGATGCAAATGCTTTAAAGCAGGGCTTCAGTGTAACTCACGCTGTCATAGCAGCCTCAATTGTTGTAACAAGTGACAACGTCGATGGTGTCTGCCATTTTTTAGTTTTTTCTAATGCTTATTTTTATATCGTCGAGCAAGTGTGTGTGTGTGTGTGAGAGAGAGAGAGAGAGATGGTGAGAGAGAGAGAGAGAGAGAGAGAGAGAGAGAGAGAGAGAGAGAGAGAGAGAGAGAGAGAGAGAGAGTGTATATCTTTTACCGAACTATTTAAGCAATAACATTTTTATACTATACATTTTTCATTGTGTGCAAGTGTGATCAGGGATTACATGTAACTACTGGGACCATTTTTCAGGGATTTCACGTAATTCCTGATTATTTCAGTGATTACGTGAAATCTCCGAGTGAAACAGGGATTACACGTATTCACTGAAATATTCAGTGATTACTCGTATTTCCTAGATACCTTTTCATACTGTAACATTTATATAGCGCTTCACCCCGTTAACAACCAGGCTCTAAGTGCTTTACGACATTTATATAATATTGTCAATCACACACACACACACATAATACACAGGCATACTCAGGAAAAACAAAAGCGTGAAGGACATTCAGAGTGTAAAAAGATGACTTTTCAGCTGATGTTTAAAAGTCATAAAATTTTCAGTCCTCCTCAAAGACAGCGACAGAGAATTCCAAATTGAGGCTCCTGAAAGGAAACAGATTTTTTTATCCATGGTCTTTAGGGAGATCTTAGGGATTTTTAACTTTTTAGTGTCTGCAGATGATCTAAGATGTTGCAATGGTACATAGGGATCAGTTAAATAGTTGGTGCGTTTTTGTCCATAACACATTTCTGACACAGGATAGCCAGTTTTCACATTATTCGTTGTTCTACCTCTAGCCAGCGCAGGCTCTGCAGTAGAGGCGATGCATGATCTCTTTTCCTTTTCTTAAGGATTAACAATGCTGCATTGTTCTGTACTATCTGAAGTTTTAACAAATTTTTTCCTGCGATAGTCCAGCAAGTAGTGACTTACGAAAGTGTGATTTTGACAAGACGGGCAAATTCACCAGCACGGTGGCACTGTGAGTGGAAATAGTGTGCCTTACTTTACGTATTATCTTGAATTCTGTGTACATTCTTGGAATTAGATGATTGACTTCACTGGTCATAGATAAATCATTATCGAACAGAACACCAAGATTCCTAGTACATTTCGAATACTCGGGATTATTTCCAACATTCATCTCGTATTTCATCACGTTATTTAGAATCCTTGCACTGCCTACCAGGATAACCTGAATTTTATCTTCATTAATTAGGATCAGTATATTCTTGTTTATCCACTCTTTAACACATAATTATACAATTTGTGGCCACTTGGACGAGGTTGTCTATGTCACTACATGTTGCCGAACCATACATTTGCATATCGTCTGTGTAGAAGTGATACTGGAGGTTAAATCATTCAATTTTCTTTACAAGTGGCTGTGTATAGATGGTAAACAAAATGGGTGTAATTATTGCACGTGAAGCATTATGACATATCAGTAACTAAACTGGCGATGATGACGAATTTGCAAACTTTGATAGAATTCCCCTATTGGAGGACCATTGTGTGTGTAGACGGATGTTACTGAAGAGTATACAACCAACTTCAGGAAAGTCTATCGTTGTCATCAGTTCTGAGAGCTGTCATTTGGAAAGACCAGCCGAATCGACCCCTCTCCCTTGCACTTCGTCACAGATCCATTTCAGAAATATTCTATACAGCCCCAAGGACAGGCTGGCCAAATGCAAAGATATAACTGGCCCAGCGTCCCCGTTCTTCCTTGTTATCAGTCCTCTAGTTATCATCATGATCAGCACAATTACTTGTATGTCGCAAGTAGTCTGTCACCAAAGCCGAGCAAGTCGCATCATGAGCAGAGAGAGTCTGTGTCTAGTTTACACGAGAAAATAGTTTGGGATCTCACCTACAAAACTCCCTAATCAGGGTCGCAATGTCGAGAATGGATTTCATTATCAATTTAATCACACAAGTTTCAATGATAATGCCAATTCACTACGGAAAGACAACAATTCTTGGACCATTCAGGAATATTTACATAATTAACAGTCGAGGTGAAGATCTGTATAATGACTAGCAGTGGATCACATTCAAGTTTATGCATAAAGTCCCAAATACTTTTGCCGTCCAGATTCAACACTTTACTGGCAGTGTTTTCTGCCCAAGAGAATCTTTAAAAGCTTTCCTCAGTTACTTGGAATTTCATCCTGGTTTTAATCATCAATATTTTTCCGTCTCGATCAGCTTTGTCTGGGACGATCTTTCCTTTCCTACGGGTCACACCACCCTTTTCCCTCCTTGGGAGTCTATCATTCCATTATATAATGATAGTATAAATCTGTTTTATGCCCTCCTTTTCACAATCACCCCCGCCTCTTTTTCTCCAAGCATTTCTGTCGGTGCAGTAGGACACAATCAGCCAATGCGAAAGGGAGTGCTGGATCCATATTGCTTTACTCCATGCCGCCGCAACTGGTTTTCCCTACTATGTTATAATGCACATAATGGATTTTGTAAGCCTTCACTCATGCGACGGGCAGAGTATTCAATTGACCTTTACTAACACGCCGGTGACGTCAGTAAAAACTTTAGAACAGTGGTTCTCAACCTGGACAATATCGGCCAATTGGGGGGGGGGGAGTTCTAATTTAGGGGCGGTGGGGGGGGGGGGGGCGGGGGTGAAGAAAAGGACGCCAATGGGGCGAAAAGGCGTAACGAGGGAGATATAGGGGTGGGGGTGGGGGAACCCAAATGGAGAATGCCATGGTGACAAAGACAATCATAACTGCCACTGATTTCCTGAAAAATTTGCTTTTGTTGTTTTTTTTTAGTGCATTTGATAAAGAATGGTGTCTAATTTATAATGAATCAACAACATGCTTAATGTCATTACAAAGGCGTTGCAAAGCTTAGCATCGTAATGTGTGAGTAGTCTTTATTCTTATCAAATGTTTCAGTTGGGTTTGAGTAAGTTTTTTTTTTTTCGGGAATAGGAAAAAGAATTGAGCAATAAAAGGCAATTTGGAGTCCAAATCGGTGATTGCCTCCAAAAGGCTGAGAACCACTGCTAAGGAAAGTAAAACTGACCTGGGGGAATACTTTAAAACGGAGGGGAATGTTCTAGGATATCCTAGAGTATTGGGGGGGGGGGGGGTAGGATAGATGATATTCAAGGATGTCACACGGGATCCAGGATCGCGACCCGATTTTCTTAACTTGTCTAAAATTAGGATCATGATCCGGAAATTCATATATTTTGAACTGGATAATCCAAATTTCCGTATCACTTAAAAGCACGTCTGTGCCCAACACTGACTCTCATACAGAAAATGTTGCAGTCATCCCTGAATACAGTAATTATGGTGAATACAGTAATTAACGTGAGAAACAGTAATTATTCACCCTGTGGACATAGCTATTCACACGTCAATAATTAATTAATACGTACACAATTTATTAGGATCTATCTATCTATCTATCTATCTATCTATCTATCTATCTATCTATCTATCTATCTATCTATCTATCTATCTATCTACCTTTCTATCTATCTATCTATCTATCTATCTATCTATCTATCTATCTATCTATCTATCTATCTATCTACTATCTATCTATCTATCTATCTATCTATCTATCTATCAATCTATCTATCAATATATCTATCTATATATTTATCTATTTATCTATCTATCTACCTATCAATCTATCTATCTATTTTCTATCTATCAATCTATCTATCTATCTACGTGTCTATCTATCTATCTATCTATCTATCTATCTATCTATCTATCTATCTATCTATCTATCTATCTATCTATCTATCTATCTATCTATCTATCTATCTATCTATCTATTGTTCTATCTATCTATCTATCTATCTATCTATCTATCTATCTATCTATCTATCTATCTATCTATCTATCTATCTATCTGTCTATCTATCTATCTATCTATTTATCTATCATATATTATATATAATTAAAAATGTACTAGCTATGGTCCACGGGCCTGCCCAGGATAAACGAATGTGTTAGCCTCAATGCTGGGTGACTGTAGTGGATCTGATTCACCTTGCCCGTTCTTTTAGGTTTATTTTGTTATTTTTGTTGCTTGTTTGTGTTTCAACATATGGACATCAGTTAATTACGTTATGATGCCCAGACAACAAGTCAAAGCTTTTTGAATAGACGTTGCACATTTACAGTAACAATAACAGTCTCTTGAAAAACAACACATCTAAACTTCACAGTTCAATGTTGTGTATGACCTTGAGCGTAAATTACAACTTGACATCGGCGGTTCGTGGACTCGACGATGTTTGTTATCTCTTCATGCCCAAAGCAGGCCATGGAAAAATCTTGTTCTTCAGAAAAATCGCTGTATACCTGCACAACTTTAATATGAGGCCTAGTGTTACTGTGCTTAAAAATGTTTTTGTCTGGATATTGATTTAAAAATGGTATAGATTTTGATTTCCTTTTTTCAAAAGATTATGAACAAAAGGAAAGCCACATTGTGATCATATGATCCTTCAGCCTGTCAGGTCAAGTGTTTTCACCGTTTCTGTCTTGCCTAAAGTGCTCATTTATATCTATTCATTTATGGGATCAAAAGTGAATTAAAAATGACAAGACTTTATTTATTTTATTCAGTTATCTCCAGCTGGCCAAAAGTTATTACCATTAAAATTTTGTTGCAATACATTTGTGGCTCAATATACATGCAGTTATAACAGCACCCAGTGATAAAACATGCATTACACAATTATATTGCTAAAATATGGCAAAAGAAAAAACAACAACGATTATATATTGCAAACTCCGGTGTTAGAAACAGTAAAACGATACGCTGCAATATTAGAAATCACACAAATTAGAATTGAAAATTAAAAACCATACGAACTTACAATGGTCGACAGAGGTTTTCCTAATACCAGGCATAGTCTTTCTTCCTGAGGGTGGGGGGTGGGGGTGGGGGAGGAGGGGAGGGAGTGTGGGGGGGGGGGTCCATTTTAACCTTGTTCCTGGTCCAGCAGGGAGCTCTCAGATTTTCTGTTTTTCTTTCGGTAATTTTGCTGAGAAAGTTTGTGTTAAGAAAACCTTACCGATTAAGAGACCTTAACCCTTTCAACGCCAGCTCAGTAAAACGAGAGCACAGGTCTGTGTGTTCACCTTTCACCGTTTACCTAGTTGTCCACCCACTGCAGGATGTAGCCCCCCCCCCCCCTCCTACAATGCTTTCCATTCTCTTCCGTCTGTTGTTTACCTCACCCACGTTGTTCCTCCTCTCTTTGTAATAATAATAATAATAATAAAAAGAAGAAGAATGAAGATCATTTATATAGTGCCAAATCCAAACAATACAGAAATTAAACGATAAAACAGCAAAATTAAAGTGAATTGCGAAAATAAATGGATTGGGAATGTCGGGACTTCACAACTGAAAGTGTTTTTTAAAAAGGTGAGTTTTTAGACCAGTTTTTGAATTTTGATTCGTTAGATGCTTCTCGCAATGATTTTGGCAGTGAGTTCCAGATGTGCGGGGCACAGTGTGTAAATGCTCTGTCTCCTAGTTTCTTTGCCTTGCAGTTAAAAATCTTAAGAAGGCCCTGATTGCTTGATCTTAAAGAACGAGGTGGTGAGTAGGGCTCTGCCAGGGTGGAAAGGTAAGGTGATGCAGTTTTGTTTATGCACTTGTAGCACATAACTGTTATTTTGTACTGGATTCGCAACTTAATGTCGTCCTTCCATCTTCTTCCTGGTCGTCCTCTTGTTCTTTTTCCTGTCCTTGGTTGCCATTCAGTGCGGCGTTCTGTCCATCTATTGTCATTCATCCTCCCCACGTGTCCGGGCGAATTCCACTTTTGTTGTAGCATGAATTCCACTACGTATCAAGACAATAAACAGCATTTTCCTTGCCGATTAACACAATAACAGATGTTGTGATTTCAATGAAACATTTCTGCACTTAAAGGTGACAATTATGAGATCTACAGGGTGTCGAAAACTATACAAAATCAGTTTTAAGGATCAGGCGGTAAAGATTTAATGACAAACATTTAATTTTGTCATTTGCACACACCAAGTAAAAACCGCTCCGGTAATAATGATGCTGTAACCGGTTTTGAGAATATTAAGAGTTGAAAAAGTGTAGTCTTCGCGTCCTTATGGTGAATAGAAGTAACGCACCCCTCTCCCCCCCCCCCCACCCGGTGACCCGGTCCCGTCCATCTAAACCCATCTTAAAACCTTGGCCTCGCATGGTGCGACTTTCCCATCGTACTTGCTCTAGTTCTCTAAGCTCTTTGCTTCGGGCTTTGATTTGTTTTTCTTTTTTGAATAAGATAAGCACTTGCTACATTAAGTTGCAGGCTGTTTAGGTCATCAATTGTATGTCATGATACTGATTATCAAATATTAGGGCAAGAAGTTCTAACATGGACCAATTTCCATTGAAGATGACCATCGTGATGGACGACCATTGACTGATTTACATCTAAAGACGTGTTCCTCCTAACACGACTAACCAGATGAGTAATGAGACTAAACTCAGTCATGGGACAGTTGAAAGGATTCTTAATGGGGAATTAAACATGAGGAGAAATGTGTCCTCTAGTGGGTGCTGCGACCTTTGACGCCTTTCCAGACACAAACAGTGACGTGTCGTCAGGTGACAATGACGGCTGTGACAATTGGTCTCTCCAGCCATACTGCCAGTGTTTCGGCTTTTTGAAACGTCCAAAACGCAGTCAAACTGTCGCTTTGATAGAGAAGGGGTTCGTCTGTTTTCAATAACTTCTCAAGGTCGCCCACCTATGCCGCTTTTCTTAGAGATTAGTTCTCTTGGATGGAAATGAAAAAAAATGTAATATTCATAACGGCAAACTTTTAGAAACGTCCACAATGGATTTGCACACCTTTTCACTTGACTATGAAAAACAAAGACAAAAAGGGCCAATTAAAAAAAAATGCTGCACGTAAAGTAGAAATGGGTCAAAATTGCACCACGATGAATTACTCCCGCTACTTTTTTCTTTGTTTTATATAATAAGATAATAATATGATTGATGAACGCTGTTCCTTTCTTACTATGGCTCCAAGAAAATAGGACGATAGTGACAGAGGCCAATAGAAATATTAACTTTTGCGTGAGATGACAAACTGTGAGTATATTATATACCGGTGTGAGATTACATTTTTGACCTCCCTCCCCCACCCACCCACCCCGTCCATATAGAATATCTTACAAAAGTACCCTCTCTTTTATATTTGGACAACCCCCTCCCCAACCCCACCCCTGCTCAGCATCCGAAAATTTTTTTTTGTTTATCAGAATGATTTGTTGTCTGATTGTTCGTGTAGTTGATTAGGTCACTATTGCTGGATATACTTTACAGACAAACGTTTAATCTCGAAATCTCAGTTCTGGTATAAAAAACAACAACAACAAAGCTACAATGAGCAGGAGGAAGTAAAAGCGAGGAAAGCAATATAGTTGTAATTCATTCATAAAACAACTTTAGCTCTTTGAAGAACTGCAGCTGCCAGCAATCTATTATGTTGCAATTTAATCCTGGTTTCCAGGACTCAAGTCCTGTCCCTCCCTGATAAAAACCAGTGCATAACACGATATCGTCAATCTTCATATTATTGTGATCAGAAAATGTTTTAAATGACATACCTTAGTGTTCACATAATTATCCTTGTTCAAACATATTCATTAGAAGTCCAGTAGCTCATTAAGAATAACCCGTTCTACTCATTATTGTCACCTCTGACAATTGAACACAAGAGTTTGAAAAAATCATGCTGGACGAAAATGGGATGGGAAATGGACGCAATAGGTAAAGGGGTTACGGAGGTTACGGAGGTTACGGAGGTTCGGTGTGGCGTCCCACTAGTTGGGAGATCGATATTTTCTCATCCCTGTATTGTGAGTCTTTTTCTGAGACTGCAATTTTATATCGAACCAATTTTATTGTATGCCTGCGAAACCTGTGGCCGTATGCATAATCAATGCGTAAACTAAAGTAAATACGTTGTCTGGTGTTAACGCAAGAAATGAACACAATTTCTCGTGTTAACACCAGTCAACGTATTTACTTAAGTTTACGCATTGATTATGCATACGGCCACTGGACACTAAACACAGAAACAATAAGAAAACTGGAAGCAATAGAAATGTGGTTTCTGAGGAGAATACTAAGAGTTCCATGGACTGCCAGGAAGACAAATGAAGAAGTGTTGAGATCAAAAAAGGACGCTCATAAACAAGGTCAGAAACAGACAAGGAACATTCTTTGGACATACAATGAGAAGACGAGGACTAGAACATTTAGTAACAACAGGGAAATGCAATGGAAGAAGAAGCCGGGGACGACAAGGCATAAAATGCAGGACGACCTAAAGGCCTGGCTGGGAATGCACATCACCAACGACGTCATCAGGGCCACAGAAGATCTCGAGAGATGGAGGGTCATGATCGCCAACGCCTGCCGGCAGGGCACTTGATGATGATGATGATGATGATGATGATGATGATGTATTGTGAGTCGCACTCAGCGACCTTTCTCCCCGCTCCCCTCAATAGTCCGTGGTTTTGCTTTGATGTCTCGCGGCTTGACCTGTGTTTGTGTTATTGAAGATGGAGATCTGGGTCAATCGAGAATGTACTAAAGCGTTCGTGTTATGTCTCGTTCACTCTAGGTTGGCCTTGGAGTGATGTAATATTGACGTGTTCGTGTGTGGTTGGACAATTGGTATGTATCTCGCATGTTCTGGGTCAGTATAGTGCTAGTAGGACGGTCAAGCCACTCCTAGAATGTTTGGAACGGCTAGGCGAGCGAGTGGGGTGTGCGCAAAACCCAGTTACTCCTCGCCTAATTTGTAGTTAGAACTGTGAGTGTCTTCCATGCTAGGCGTAAGAACTTGTGGATATCAGCTCTTATTTACAGTTATTAAACGTTAGTATTAAGTGTTCATCGGATCCTGTTATTTATTTCTACAACAGTTCGAGACAGTTTCGTTTTTTAAAGGGTAGCAGTTCAGATCATCTGACTCTCCCTAATCCTATCATAACATGCTGGAATTTACTTCAACTGTTACAGCCGGGAAGGTGGGGGAGGATGGAGAAGAGGAATGAAACTCAATATATAGACAGCTATCGGTATAATTATGATTTATTGAACCGAAAAATCAAGAAGTGCCGCAGTAATTTCGGTGAAAATACATAAAAATTTTATATTATTACCGATACAATAAATAAAACAAAAACAGTTAAAAGCTGTTTGAAAAGGAGCGGCGGATCCAACTATAATGAGAGGAGGGGTGCAATTTCTGTAAGCTAGGGTGGGGGGGGGTGGGGGGGGTTCTTTTGTAGTATTACATTTGTAGCGGGATTCCACAGACAGGTGACGCGGGGCGTCTCAACACCAATGCTACATTGATCTTGCAAGTGCTAATTCTAATGTAACTAGATTCTAGATCTAGCAATGGGAATACTGTAGTAGTGTTGTTCTGTTATAATTACATGTGAGCATGGCACAATATTTCCAGAACTAACTGGTTAATTGATTTATGTAAACATACTGTAGGTATACTTTCATATTCCCCATGTTCTAATGTTTCAAAGTGAATTACCAGAAGAAAAATACAGTGTAATTCCATTTCTTTTCCAGCAATTGAAAATAAATATTGTTTAATATATATATTCCACGTTTAATCATAGACACATGCAATTACTCAAATTTAATTATCTCCGCGCATTGTAATTTGAAAAATGCATTTTGTCATTCCTTATCCACACCATACTTGCCTCAATTAGAGCCCAAAGAAGAATCACCACTCCCACAGTCAGTAGTGGTCTGGCAGCCAACCTCCTTCCTGGAGGGGGAACTATTCGTAGTACGTTTAAGGTACATCTCAATTTGACACAATGTGAGTTTCCACTTTGCTCCATCAAGAAAGGGACTTCACTCGCTAAACTTATTAAAGACTGTTGTGCCATTATTGTGGATGAAGCGCCCATGAGCAATAAGTTAGTGTTTGAAGCCCTTGACAGATCACTTCGCGATATCACAGGAACAGAAGAAGTTATGGGCGGAATTACCACATTACTCTGCGGAGACTTCAGGCAAATATTACCTGTAGTACGTGGTGGTACAAGGGCCAATATTGTGAACGCATGCTTGAAAAAGTCCACTCTGTAGCAGCATATAAAGATTTGGAACCTGCTAATAATCATGAGGGTCAATCGTGGTGGTGACACAGAAGCTGGCCTATTTGCTGAATCCTTGCTTTATCTTGGAAGTGGTACCTACCCATTATACAAGGAGCCGGACAGCATATCTCTGAATTCATTTGGAACCGTTGTACCAACTACAGATGCCCTCATTGGTTCTGTCTTTCCAGATTTTTGCCAAAGCAATATTGGTTCACAATGGTTGGCAGAACGTGCCATCTTAGCACCATTAAATGATACTGTCGCAACCATCAATGCCAGACTTACTCAGATGATGCCTGGCCATTACAGAGTGTACACCTCTTTTGGCATCACTGTTACAGAAGAGAAGGCAGTGCATTATCCTACCGAGTTTTTAAATTCTGTTCAAGTAGCTGGACTTCCATCGCACAGGCTTACCATCAAAGTTGGGATGCCAGTCATGATTATGCGGTCTATTAATCCACCACGTCTCATGAATGGCACAAGGTGCACTGCATGCAACTCTACGTCCAATGCAGTGATAGTGCAAATATCATCAGGACTTTGTAAATGTGAAACACATGCCATTTCACTGATCAGTCCGCAGCCTTCTGACTGCGCATTGCCTTTCACTTTTCAAAGGCGTCAATTTCCCATTCAGCCATGCTTTGCCCTAACTATAGACAAGGCTCAGGGCCAGACCTTAAAAACCATAGGCCTAGACTTGACTTCTCCTGTATTCACACATGGAATGCTATATGTGGCGCTGTCCAAGACGGGACAAGTAATTCTGTCTTCGTGCTGGCTTCAGACAACCAGACGGGTAACGTTGTCTATCCAGAAGTTCTACGTTGAAGGTATGTCACATTAGTTAACCCATTGTCTCCAGCTCTGTCACTGTCACACCACATTTCCTTTCTTTCCCATGCCGTACATAGGACGGGTTATTAGTCGTTGTCGCTTGTACTTTTGGCCCTGCGGTGTCAACCTCCCAATTCCATATCCTTTCCTTTTCCTAGTCCAGGCACATTGAGAACACACACAGTTTCATTCTTGATAGTCTAACTCAATCACATCATTCAAACCAGTGCTAACCGGAAGTTGCTCGCGTATTATAGTCGTTCACCGTACCGATAGAACGCGAAGCTTTAGGTCAAACGTCCGTTCAAGTTTGAGTTAAATTAATCTCCATGGCAAAATGCATTTTTGAAGCTACAGTGGGCGTAGATAATTAGATTTTAGTATTCGCATGTGTCTATGATAAAACGTGGAATATAAGGGGCCAAGCCAAGGTGATTCAGCACTATCGGCGACTGCAATTTGTGCTTGTGATATTGTAATTGAATGCGCAATTTGTGAGTGTGATACCGATACCGGAAACAATCTCAATTACATTTGCCGAAAAAAAATAGATCAAACGACAAAGTGTCGCAACATCGAAACTAATACAAACGTTCAGTGATTCATTTTTTTTATTTTTCTGTGCTGGCAACACGACGACAGTCTAGATCTATACTAAGCGCAGTATAAAATCTGAGGGCCATCGAATCAGCATTTATTTAACAGAGGAGTAGCGAAAGGCGCGTTGCAATTGTCGTAAAGTTTCACTTTTATTAGTATAGATACCATTGTGACACGCGGCCTCTTTCCCTTTAGATTATATTTCTTTTCAAACAGAAATTTTCATCAGCAACCCCAGTACTTTTTTCAGAGAGGGAATGCAGAATTTCAGAGACGGCAGGGTTTCAACGTTGCCGACTCGTCGTTAAATGCTATCTTCTGAATATTGGTGTTTACTGGTGATCTTTTGTATTACGCAACGCGCAGACTGCTTTAATTGGTCAGTTGTCCAGTATGGGTGTATGATATTCATATTATTGACAGTTATAATGATATTTATAGTGATAATTAATGACATGCCCTTGCCGCCCCAGCTCACGTATGTACCGTGCATCTCCCACTTTGACAAATTTACAAGACGAATAATTTGAACTTTAGGACAGACAAATTCTTCATGATAGCCAGACAAACACGTCAGCAAATTTAATCTGCTTGACCACAATCTAAATAGTTGATTTGTTTTTGTCTACTGTGTTTTGCGCAATAGGTTTTCAAGTCAGGACACATGTAGGTCATCTCAAGGTTAGCAAACAGACGTAGGACACACTCTATCAAATTCATCCACCCACCCCCTCATGCCCCCTGTTGTCTTATCACACCCTGCACGCACCAACAACGTGTTATCTGAGCCCTGCCAAAATTATCTCAATAAAACAGAAACCAAACGACCAGTAACGACCAAAGCATCCGCCGAGATACTTCAGGACAGAACACTTTTATTCTCCCATACACACACAGTTTGAATTGTAGATCAGCTGATCAAGACAGACAGAAAGTAAGTACACCTTTGTCTGGAGCCTCCACATCTTGCTCAGTTTTCTGTTGTTGTTTTTTCCTCTTCTCGCTGCTATAGTCATCGCCACTGATGTCAAATTTGTAAATATTGTTATTCTAGCACTGGTTTGTCCAGGTCACTGTGTCAGCTGTTGCTGGTGACCTCCTGTCGTTACTGGACATCTTCCTGCCCCACCCCCCCCCCTTTTTTTTTGACATGAAACGGACACTAAAATTATGACCTTTATGTGCATACATTGATCGTCACAACTGCAAGTCTGTGGTGATTTGTGTGGTCAAGAGTTTAACTATAAATTCACCCATTTTGCAGAATGGCCTTTGTTGATAGCATAGAAAAACATATCGTGGGTGTTTGAATTTGATGTAGAGTAAACACTTGATAATTGTTTTTAGTGTCATTACCAAGATTATTTGCTGCTGTTCGTATGCGCTACTCTTTCATTATAACATAGCTTGGACAACATAGTCTGGTGGCGTAAATACTTCGTTTAAAGGAATAATTCTTCCGTGGAGCTTCAACTGTCACTGTTCAAGATGGAACCAAAACGTGAATGCTCATAATTTTTGTAATATATTTTCACTTTCATTGGTACAGAGATGTGTGAAACAAATTATGTATAAGACGATTTGTTTGTCATAAACCGTAATTACAATACATAATAACAGTTTAATACCGATTACGTTCAGGATTATGCAATAATTTTATACTTTCTGCCACGACTTCCCCTGTTAGTGAAGCTATACTGCTTACATCTATAAGAACAATGTCACAGTGACATCAAGTCACACAACTGAATACGACAATTGAACCCCATGACGAAACAGCCAGTGTGATGTGGTTCTAGTTCGGGAGCGTCCGTATTTGTGCGACAGCCCCTTCCTCCACCAACACAACCCCCTCCTCCACCATGGACACAACCCCCTCCTCCACCAACACAACCCCCTCCTCCACCATGGACACAACCCCCTCCTCCACCAACACAACCCCCTCCTCCACCATGGACACAACCCCCTCCTCCACCAACACAACCCCCTCCTCCACCATGGACACAACCCCCTCCTCCACCAACACAACCCCCTCCTCCACCATGGACACAACCCCCTCCTCCACCAACACAACCCCCTCCTCCACCATGGACACAACCCCCTCCTCCACCAACACAACCCCCTCCTCCACCATGGACACAACCCCCTCCTCCACCAACACAACCCCCTCCTCCACCATGGACACAACCCCCTCCTCCACCAACACAACCCCCTCCTCCACCATGGACACAACCCCCTCCTCCACCAACACAACCCCCTCCTCCACCATGGACACAACCCCCTCCTCCACCAACACAACCCCCTCCTCCACCATGGACACAACCCCCTCCTCCACCAACACAACCCCCTCCTCCACCATGGACACAACCCCCTCCTCCACCAACACAACCCCCTCCTCCACCATGGACACAACCCCCTCCTCCACCAACACAACCCCCTCCTCCACCATGGACACAACCCCCTCCTCCACCAACACAACCCCCTCCTCCACCAACACAACCCCCTCCTCCACCAACACAACCCCCTCCTCCACCAACACAACCCCCTCCTCCACCAACACAACCCCCTCCTCCACCAACACAACCCCCTCCTCCACCAACACAACCCCCTCCTCCACCAACACAACCCCCTCCTCCACCAACACAACCCCCTCCTCCACCAACACAACCCCCTCCTCCACCAACACAACCCCCTCCTCCACCAACACAACCCCCTCCTCCACCAACACAACCCCCTCCTCCACCAACACAACCCCCTCCTCCACCAACACAACCCCCTCCTCCACCAACACAACCCCCTCCTCCACCAACACAACCCCCTCCTCCACCAACACAACCCCCTCCTCCACCAACACAACCCCCTCCTCCACCAACACAACCCCCTCCTCCACCAACACAACCCCCTCCTCCACCAACACAACCCCCTCCTCCACCAACACAACCCCCTCCTCCACCAACACAACCCCCTCCTCCACCAACACAACCCCCCTCCTCCACCAACACAACCCCCTCCTCCACCAACACAACCCCCTCCTCCACCAACACAACCCCCTCCTCCACCAACACAACCCCCTCCTCCACCAACACAACCCCCTCCTCCACCAACACAACCCCCCTCCTCCACCAACACAACCCCCCTCCTCCACCAACACAACCCCCTCCTCCACCAACACAACCCCCTCCTCCACCAACACAACCCCCCTCCTCCACCAACACAACCCCCCCCTCCCACATACTCACACCTTCCCCTCATCATGTTTAATTTTGTGTATTCTTTTTTTTTCATCTTTTTCTCTGTGTTACAGTCACCGCCACTGACATCATAATTGTAAATATTGTAGTGCTATAACTCTCTAGCACTGACGTGTACATGTCACACTGTCAACTATTTAAGTCCCGTTGATGTTGTTTATTTGATGCAACCGGATTTTAACATTCAGGATTTATGATGAAATATACATCTGGTACAAGTTATTTAGCTTTTTGAACTTTTGCGGCAAGGTAAGAATGAGGCAAACGAAAAAAAAAAAAAAAAGCTGTGCGGAAAGTCTTTGAGAGTGAACAGTTATGGGAGTAATATAGAGAAAAAAATCCCGTTTAGCTCATCCCTCCAAATAATTCTCCCTCCTAAAAAAGTTTTGTTGTCGGAATTTTAATTTCTCCTTTGCCCATAGGCATAAATAGTCATACTATGCGAAATATTATTCATATTGCTCTTTCCCGCATTTTCTAAGGACATGCTTTATATATTTCTAATATTAAAATACATATATTGAAAATAAAATTAAACAATACCTAAGGAAAAAAAAGAACATAACAATTTGTTAAAAATGTTTAGTTAGAGATTTGGCCTTGATAGTATTAAGGAATAAAATAAAACCATTATCGGGCAGACAAAGAAAAATGATGTAAGAAACATACAAAGAAGTATATTGTTGAAGAAAATCCTGATTATCAGAAATGTACTAAATTAAAAGTCTCCTACAGAACTGGATAAAAAAAATTCAAACCTATTCAAAAAAGATATTATTGATGGTGTACATGGAAAAATAAGAAATAAATATGTTCAATGGACCAATGAGAACTAGTGATAAATATTATTATAAAAATGAAAGGTAAAATATAATATCTGCCAAAATTAGCTTTGTAATAATTTCAGGATTTAATAGTCTTGTTCTGTTTCTTGAGAACACCATTACCCATTTGAATTAGTTTCAATAAATTCAATGATTGAGCTTGTGAAGAGTTTTAATGCTGGGATTGATGAAATCAAAGATAGAGGATCTTGTCGTGTGTTCAGTCAAATTACTAAAACAGATGTAAAATTATATAAAGAAAAATGCAACTGCCAATAATTTTGTATGAAATACATTTAACAAATCGATTTGTTTAGGTTTGTCCATATTAGTTTCCAGAAAACCTGCCATGTATATGTTTAACTGTGACAAAATAGATACTCTCTGGAAGTTAAACTAAATTCTTGCATTTTATACTAGTTTTTTTTTTTCTATTTTTGTTGTTGTATTTGTTGTGGCTTTTTTTTTTTTCTTGTTAATATCGGAACTGACGATGTTTACGAAACTTAAAAAAAAAAAAATTAATCTTCTTGGTGCAAATAATTGTCCAAAATGCTTTCTTTATTTAGAACTGAATTGATAAATTACCAATAAATTTAAAGATCAACTGAATGGTAAAGTTTTGAGCGATATTGTATTTCTGGGGATTATAGCATATTATTCATAATTATGAACTAAATGGGCCAAAATGTTTAAAAATATTGAAACAACAATTGGGGAAAATATATTATCATTTGGTGATTACAAAAACTAATAATTTTGTGAAGAAATGTCTTAGACTGAAATTAACATGGACTATACTAATATAACAGATACATACATAAAAAAAAAAAAAAAGTGTTCAGCTCTTTTTGATGACAAAAGATCTATTTTTAAAGATGACACAAAACATGGCATTAATTAGGCCTTTACGTTACTAGGCTAACTTTCAATATACAATATAAGAATACAGTCAGTTCTAAATAATATAACAGCCATTTTATTTATGTCGGATTGAAATGAAGAAAAAATTATTTTCATCAGCTTTAACCATGCCATGGGCATTTCTGTAAAAAAAAAAATGAATTTTAACTATAATATCATAACATCAATAGCGCAGTTCTTTAACGGTTCACTTTATTTTCTTACCCCAATGACTAAATTGATATTGGATAAAAACATCTATGTATGTAATTCATAAATTCTCAACTTTGAAAACAGAAGGCTTTTTAATAGGCTATCTACAGTACCAAATTTTGCATGTAGGTTTCATCAACCGTGGAGGATGCACCGAAGTTTGGATTTTAGAAAAATGAAATATAAAATATCCGCCAAAATTAGATTAGTAATAATTTTAGGATTTAATAGTCTTGTTTGTTTTTGTTTTTATTTTTTGAGAACACCATTAAACAGTTGAATTAGTTTCAATAAATTTACTGATTCAGCTTGTGAAAAGTTTTAATGCTTGGATTGATGAAATCAAAGATAGAGGATCTTGACGTGTGTTCAGTCAAATTGCTGAAACAAGTGTAAAATTGTGAAATGAAAAATGTATTGCGAGCTTCTTCTTATATTCCTACTCATTTTGAAATAAAGACAAAAATCTGACTCATGTTAAAAATGAAAAGAAATAGAATGTTTTCTTGATTCTATTATGCCCAAATATCACCTGCTAAAACAAAATATAAAACATGTGAAGTAATGGCTGTAATTCAAAAATTCTTTACTTTGAAAACAAAAGGCTTTTTTAATAGGCTATCCACAGTACCAAAATTTGCATGTATGTTTCATCTGCTGTGGAGGGTGCACATAAATTTGGATTTTTTTTTGTGTGTGTAATTGCTTTTGTTTTTCAATGAATAGATTGATGCATTGATTCATGTTGCTGCCAACAGCTTCAGTGTTCATTCTCCATCCTGGCCCCATTCTGTAGCAATATCGTTCATATAAAAAGTAAATTTATCAAGTGTCCGTTTTGTTGAGTTGTGTCATGTCCCGTATGAGTTCTGAAGCAAAACTGTAGATTATTAGAGAGAGACAGAGAGAGACAGAGACAGAGAGAGAGACAGAGAGAAAGAGAGAGAGAGAGAGAGAGTGAGAGAGAGAGAGAGAGAGAGAGAGAGAGAGAGAGAGAGAGAGAGAGAGGAGAGAGAAAACACAGACTTACTCTACATCATTTGTTTAATATAATCCCTAGGCGTCTTGTTCAGATTACCTATTAATCCACCATAAGCTCTGGAAATTTGGAATTTAGAAAATAACAAATCAAATGATACTGCTGGATATTGTTTGGATTTTATATTAATGACTTGAAGTTGAATACTCTTCAAATGAAGATTATCAGTTTTCTCCACCATCATTCTTTACACCTGTTTGAAAAATAATTATTATAGGATCCAGATATTTCTGGTGAGGACTTGAGAGTTTAATCTCTACGAAAAAGTTAATGTTGTTTCAACAGATATTGAATGACATTGTCAACTTCAACACAAACATTTATTCTAATTTCATACTGATTGGATTTGTACAAACTTAAAAAGGTTTGTTGAACTGTACAGGAAAGTGAGAAACATGCCATGAAGTTTTACCAACAGTAATTTATCCTCCATCAATTCTTTCATCTCCATCTCTTGGTGTTTTACTTTCCCGTCTTCCGTATTATATAAGCTGCCGTCATGGATGATTCTATCAAATTCTTCGAAGGGAAACAAACAAAAAAAAAAAAACAACCAAATATGCTTCAGAGGAAATCGAAAAAACAAAATTTCTTTTGACTTTGACTATTTTCGTATTTAAGTATGTCTTAATATGTTAAATGCAATATCGCTATTTTTTAAAAATAACTTTTACTTAATCTTGAATCCAAAAACGATTCTTGGGAAATTACTCGGATATTTTAGTAATCCTAATATTGTAGTTCCTTGTCCTGCGCAATTTCTGTTTTCAATTTATAAACCAATGAATCAAACCTTATAGACTGAAAGAGATGCATCAAACCATCATGACATAAAATAACTTTTTTTTTTTCGTCAATTGCATAAAGAATTCCACCTGCTCTTGTAGGTTTTCTGTCGTTTATAAAATAGCTTTCATTAGGGTGTACAAAATTTCCAAGAGTCCCGGCAACAATTCTGATTACTCCTCCGTGTTCATATTAGTTTCAGCAATTCACGGACTTCATGAGACTGAACTTTCTCACCAACGTTAACACTTTCAACAATCTTATGTATTTGTACCATTTTTCGTAGTATTTAATAAGAAACATGAGATATTATGAAACATACTTTACTAACTTTATAATATTCGTTTAGAATGACTTTCTTAACATCATTGTCTTCTCATTATATGAAACTACTACATAATCTATATTTTAAAAAAACAGCAAGGAAAAAAAATCGTATCGTAATGCTGTAATAAATGAAAATAGGCCTAAAAATATCGAATAATGCTTTCTCCTCAACAATGATGGCCTCCCTCCTGCCTTTGTTTTGTTTCGACTTTAAATTTCCGGTTGCGTTTCAAAGTTTGAAGGCATGAGTTTCTGTGCCTCCAGCCTTATGCACGGGCCATGCGGGTGTTACTGTGCAAGTTATGAGTTGTTTTCTACCTAGATCTACATAATCTATGTGCCGATTGTGCTTGTTGTTTTCTACAACCCGTTCTTTGAACGGCTCCTTACACTAGTGTGTTATAAGAACTTCCTCTGGCGCGTGAAAAATACTTAGCTCATCTTTGTCCAAACCTGTAATTTAACTTATTTCTTCTTTTTTTTTCCAGTCAGCTTTTGAATAATTATTTACGTAGTTAAAGACATTTTAAATAGCAGTTCTACAGTACCGGGCTGTGCGAGCCACAAGAAGTACTTAACACTTGTGCACTTAACTGCCTGCAGTTTTTTTCGCTGAGTACTCACAAATGTTTTTTCCCGTTCAGGATGAACGCCAAATGTGGTAATATAATGCGCGCTTATGTAACGTATAAATAAATGCTTGCTTACTAGTTAGGTCTACTCACGAATTTTTTACAAACCGCGAAGAAGCAAAACTCAATGTCAGGGTATATAGTTAGGTCTACTCACGAATTTTTTACAAACCGCGAAGAAGCAAAACTCAATGTCAGGGTATATAGTTAGGTCTCCTCACGAATTTTTTACAAACCGCGAAGAAGCAAAACTCAATGTCAGGGTATACTCTAAAAAATAAAAAAAAAGAAACACTATCTTCTACTATGTTTACTGATAAATGTGAGCCCATTCCATGCAAAATGTCAGATAAATCCAATTGACAGTTGCCCAGAAAATCAGCGTTGATCCCGATCATTAAAAAAAAAAAAAAAGACGCACTGAAGTTGAGGAGAAAAACATCATTTTGTTGAAACTTTAATATCAAGTCGTATGATTGATGTCGTCCACCCAAGGATTAAGTGAAGGATATTGATGCCGTTTTTTTTTTTTTGTTGTTTGTTTGTTTGTTTGTAGCTCTTTTCCATCTGTGCTAACTGAATAATAGGGGGTGGTAAGGGGAGTGTGTATGTGGGGGGGGGGGGGGTTGTTACCATTACACGATATTTTAATTTGATTTTTCTCTAAGCGCCATTCCAACTCTTGTAGGGGAATAAGAAGGGGCGACATTGATAAGACTTAATGGTCTTAGGAAATTGCTGAACAAATAGACCACTCTATTTATCAAAATAATGCAGTACGGTAATCAAAGAATGAGCCACACATATGAGAAGGAAGTAGCCATAGCATTCATTGTAAAACAGATAGTATAGACGAACACAGGCACTGTGAGGTCGCAAGTAGGACTAGGGAAACAATGATACAATCTTATTGGAAAATAGGTGTGGGGGGGGGGGGTATTTTCTGGATTCTGAAGCTGCGAGCAAATAGTGGAAAATTAGACGTTACTTTAAGACCGGGACGGACGCAGGAAAATAAAAGCACAGAATTTAGATTGAAGGGAATCAAACAGTTGGTGAAGAATTCGTGAATAAATACACAAGAGAACAATTATATTTAATGAAAAGAAAAAGATTTATTATAACTACAAAATACAGCTTAAAATACTATGTTTACAAATACAGTGAGAAATACGTAAATAAATGTGCATAAAAAGTGAATACAAGAAAATGATAATAGAAACAAGAATTTAAAAAAAAAAAAGGGAGTAAAGGGCTTTTTTGTTGCTGTTGTTGTTGTTGTTTTCTACTCCTACAATCACGAGTCTTCATTATAACAGCATCTGGATAGAGAGCCTGGTCCACTTCAGAATCAACGTTAATCTTGAGAAAACCTTGTGACTTGGAAGTCAAAAATCATTGCACAGTCTAATTGTGTGCGAAGTAGAAAACGAGAGTATCCATTTCTGCAACATGTCATTAAAAATTAAATCCCATTTCATTTGTCTCCAAGCAAAAACAAAACCAACAAAAGAACTGATTAAAAAGTATGATTCGCTTCAACTGTTTCCTTTTAAGCGACTGTTTTTCCTTCGAATTTGTGATTTCATGCATAAAAAAAACGGTAATCAGATTTTATTTCCCCCATAGTTCTCACAAGAATGTGTGGTAATCCACACAGGCCACACAATACCAACAAACATTTGATTGGATGACGTACGATTTCTTTGCTTCGTTCTAAATTTAACCACAGCTTTCCTTGTCGGATGAGGAATCCAGGAATGCCGGTAACGGTTAAGTAAGGCCAACTGCATCGCAGGGAGTAGTGAAATGAAAATATCCATGATTGAATGAGTTGAAGTTAACTTTTGGGAACAAAAGTGCTTAACTTTGCTGGTTTTTCCTTTTTTTTTTTATTGTATTTATCTCGCCGAGAAGTGTGTGATTGTTTTCAACATTTTAGGCCACGAGAATGCCAGTTTCGTCACTTCCAGTTTATTTAAAGCTCTGTAAAAACATGTTTACGACATCTGTAGTTTTATTGTGTGAGTTTGCGGTGGATAAACCATTAGTTTTTCAATGTTTAGCTCAATTTAACGATATTGACGGCCGGCAAAGTGACAGAAACTTTTGGATTTTCACTTTTCTACATAAATCTGTAATTTATGGTCTGACACAAAAAATTACATACGCCCACGAAATGGTTCTATAAAAAACACAACAACTCTAAATGCATCGAACTTCAAACAATAAAGGCCAGTGTGACATCCTGGAATATCCCCCATCCTATTTTAACCCCCCTGATAATCTAGGATATCCTAGAACATCCCCCTCTATTCTAAAGTATCCCCCAGCTCGATTTCACCTTCTTTAGCAGTGGTTCTTAACCCTTTTCAGGCAATTGCCCCACAGACTCCAAATTTTCTTTCATCGCCCACTTTTTTCCCCCTATATCCCGGGGGGAAAAAAAGACAAGAAATGTTGAGGATTCATTATAAAGCAGAAACCATTCTTTGTCAAATGCACTAAAAAAAAACAAAAAAACTCTTTTCTGTTCAACAAACCCATCTAAGCATGCTGTTGAAGCAGCCAATGTCTGTCATATATTTGCCCCCAAATTGCTCTTCATTCTGGTTCCCCTCACTTCCATTATTATCGCCTCTTTTCGCCCACTTGTCGCCCTTTTCTTCGTTTCCTCCTCTCTCCTTCCCCCTGGAAATGAGAATCACGTCCCCAGGGGACTGACATCGCCCACGTTGAGAACCACTGTTCTAAATTTTTACTGACATCACTGGCGGGGTTGCAGACGTTCAAGATCAGTCGGGCACTCTCCCCGTCCCATGAGTGAAGGCTGACAAAATGCAGTATGTGCATTGTAACATAGTAGGGAAAAACAATTGTGGCGGCGTGGACTAAAGGTATATTAATCCAGCACCCCCTTTCACATTTGCTGATTGTGTCCTGCTGCATTGACAGAAGTACTTCCAGGAAATGAGGCGGGGGAGATAGGGAGAAGGAGGACGCACAAGAGTTTTATGCTACCATTATATAATGGAACGATAGACTTCCAGGGATGGAAAAAAGGTGGTGTGACCCGTAGAAAGGAAAGGCAGTCTCAGATGAGGCTGAAAGATGGAAAATTTTTAAGGATTAAAACCAGGATGCAATTCCCCGTAATCCATAATAACTTTTTTAAAGGATCTCTTGCTCCGAATACGCTAAGTCTGTAAAACGTGTTGGATCTGGAAGGCAAAAAAAAAATGTGCGACTGTATGGGTACACATTGACTTGAATGGGATCAGCTGCTTGTCACTGAACAGATCTTCACCTCGACTTATATGTATAAGTATATCCCTGAATGGTCCAAGAATCTGGAATTTTTTTCCCTGTCTGTCTCGAATCTGCATTGTCTTTGAATGTTGATTGAATCCATTCTTAGCATTGCGACCCTGATTAGGAAGTTTTGTCCATGAGATCCGAAAATAGGACAGACTGTAGGTTTTGATGGCTATTTCTCATGGAAGCTAAAAACAGACTCTCCCTGTTGATGCTGCCATTTGCTCGGCTTTGGTGACAGACTACTTGCAACATATTAGAGGACTGATAACAAAGAAGACGTGGACGCTGAGCCTATTACATCTTCGAACTTCGGCAGCCTGTCCTTGGAGCTGTTCAGAATATTTCTGAGATGGATGTGTGTCTAAATGCAATGGAGAGGGGACAAGTCGGCTGGCTTCTCCAGATGACAACTCTCAGAACTGACGATAATGATAGACTTTCCTGAGGCTGGTAGTGTAATCTTCAGTAACATCCTCACATACACAATGTTGCTTCGAAAGGGGAAATTCTTTCAAAGTTTGCAAATCACTCATCAGCACTAGTTTCGTTACTGCTGTGTCACTATGTTTGACGTGCAATAATTAGTTCTTTAACAGACCTCTTGTCCCGTGAAATCAACAACTTGCTACCGACTGTGCTGTACAAACAGTATCTTCCATGAGGTAGGCCCTCAAAAACTTGGAAATTACACCTACGGTGCTTTATCAAAGGATACACATTTCCGACGAAGCATAGCCTACTATAAGTTGAGAACTTTAAGATCACAAGTGGCCGATTAAGATAGTATCTCGACTTCATTTGTGCCAGCTTCGATTCGGTATTGTCAATTTTAGCACGCTGGTGCCTTGTCCGTTCCTTTTTCTCCTCACAATAAAGAATGGGTGCCCTGGTTGTCTGTTGATGCTGAGTACAATGTACTTTATTCTCATTGCTCCATACACAGTCCACCCCTGAAATTTAATCTCTTTAATTAATACTATTAAAAGTTCCAGAAAAGGATATGGTTGGTGGACGGGAGGAGAAAGATTTATGCCCCCAGTCCAATTCTAGGGGTCGGCTTAAAACGCATGTTGTCTCACTTTGTAAATGTGTGTGTTTTTTGTGCGTGTTTTTTTGTGTGTGTGGCAGAGAAAGATTATATACAGAAACGTACACGAAGAAAAGGGGAAAAAGGCTACCCCAAGAAAAAAAAAAGGTGGGGGATAATTTGTAATGGGGGGATCAAATAGGATGCCGCTTACCCATTGGCAAGTATCCCCCATCCTATGTTAACCCCGGGGGATAAACTGTTATAAAGGGGGATATTCTAGGATATCCGGGGGGATAAACCAGAATATTCCAGAATATCCGGGGGTTATTCTAGGATATCCTAGAGTATCCGGGGGATATTCTGAAATATCAGGGGGGATAGATTTTGAGGGGGATAATCTGGGATACCACACCCGGCCAAGTCGAGATACGGCGCAACGACACCAAACAAAAGCCGCAATCACACATGGCCATAATACATGACTGTAAAAATGTTAGTGGCACTTATGGCTAGTTGTGTGGTTGCAGATCTTACCTTGAATACAGTGTAAATTGTTAGATGTTGTCCAAATAATATACATAGTATGTATTTTTGCCTTTTCGAATATAGTCATGTGATCCACTAGCAGTTAGAAAGCGGTACAGTCGGGGTGTTTGAAAGGGTGCATTTCATAGGTACACGAGATATTGTCCTCAGTTTTACGTAAATAATATTGCTCAATTTAAAATGGGATGGGATAAGAACATAAACACGATTCTCTTTGTTTATTTATTTTTTTTACCAAAATCTGTGGCACTGCCCAGGTTTCGTGTAAAATAGTTAAAATAGAAATTTGAAATTTTGAATAAAAATTATTTGTTTCCATAATTCTGCAAATGATGGGTCTAAAACTCCATTTTTAGTGACTGGTTTAAACGACTAATGTGATACTATAACATTTTTTAAAAAAACTAAGATGAGTCTCGTCTAATTTAAATTTTGCTAATTGCAAGATTAAACTTAGAACGTCTAAACGACTTCAAATCAACAACAGCGAGAACCATGCAGGGAGAAAATTCCTGAGATCATTGGAGCAGTCTATCAAAATATAATATAAATTACATCATATTGATACAAAGTTTAGACTCCTCTCTTGTTTACTTATGTGAGGGTCACCTGAAAAAAAAAAAATCAGGAATTTCTCATTTTCCATGACAGAAATTGGCCGTCTTTGCATTGTCTCACAGCCCACCCATTATTACAGTTGGACATTTGACCTATTTTAAACTGCTATGAGACGAAAATATTATTCGTCTAAAGAAAACAAAAAGTTTCCTCACGTTGGGGAAATACAAAATCTTGCTATTTGTAATAGCTCATATTTTCATTATTATTATTATTATATACTAGCTGAGTACCCGTTTGATGAACAGGTTTGTGTAGTTGTTTTGTTTTTTTTTGTAAAACTTAAGACGCCTGTGAAGTAAGAAAGCATTAATGCTGCATATATATATATCTGTATCTATACTAATAAAAGTGAAACCTTACGACAATTACAGCGCGCCTTTCGCTACTCCTCTGTCAATGTTGATTTGGTGGCCCTCATATTTTATACAGCGCTTAGTAAAGACCGTGGTCGTGTCCCGGGCACAAAAAATACCCAAAAAAGTAATAACTCGCAGAACGTTTGTATTAGTTTGTAGGTTGCGACGCATTGGCGTTCAATCTATTTTTTCGGCAAATTAATGTAATTGAGATTGGTTCCGGTATAGACTGTCACACTCACAAAACAACTTCCGGTTAGGACTGGTTTGAATGATGATATTTGAGTTAGACTATCAAATATAAACCTCTGTGTGTTCTCAATGTGCCTAGAGTAGCAAAAAGAAAGGGTCTGGAATTGGGAGATTGACGCTGCAGGGCCAAAAAGTACAGGTTTGTGTTTTCAATATGCCTAGGAAAATATTATATTTCTTTTCCATTAACACATGACGTTCAATGGTTCAATGATAATGATAATGAAATCAAAGTGCTCATCAAAGAAAAAAATAGTCTCATCCAAGCTCACTGCAGTGACCCCTCTTCCACAGCAAAAGCTGATGCACTGCGTGCATGTAAGGGTGTACTCCAGAAGAAGCTGAGGAAAATGAAAAATGACTGGCTTGAAGAGCGAGTAAGAGAAACTCAGAAATATGCCGACACAAACAACACTAGAAAGTTCTTTGAGAGCCTCCGAGCTGTGTTTGGACCATCCCGCTCTGGCACTATGCCACTTCTTGCGTCAGATGGTTCAACACGCATTGTTGAATGGAATGCCATAATTCAGCGTTGGGCAGAACATTTCGGAGGTGTGCTAAATCGGCCATCAAATATAAATACTGAGTCCATTGACCGCCTCCCTCAGACTCCTATTAATGCAGCTCTTGCCAAGCCATTCACAGCAAATGAGACCCGAACTGCCACAAATCAGATGTCCTTTAACAAATCACCAGGCGTGGATTCAATTCCTGCTGAGGTGTATGCCTTCGGTGGAGAAAAGCTTATTGAAAGGTTGACGGAGTTGTTCAATCATATGTTGAAAGCAGGGAAGCTGCCACAGGACTTCAAAGATGCTTCAATCATCCATCTGTACAAAAACAAAGGGGACAGCCAAGTCTGTGACAACCATCGGGGAATCTCTCTACTTTCAATTGCTGGCAAAAAATATTGGCAAGAATGCTTCTGAATCGCCTTCTTGATCACCTCTCGTCAAATGACTTGCTTCCCGAGAGCCAATGTGGCTTTCGTAAAGAGAGGGGAACGGCGGATATGATTTTTGCTGCCAGACAGATTCAGGAAAAATGCATGGAACAAAATAAAGCGCTGTATATCACATTTGTTGACCTCACAAAAGAATTTGACACAGTGTGTCGTGAAGGCCTCTGGAAAATCTTGGCGAAGTTTGGGTGTCCACCCGAATTCATCACAATAGTGCGCCAGTTTCATGATGGCATGCAAGCTGCAGTCAAAAGCAACGGCAGTGTTTCAGAGCCCTTTGCTGTCACAAATCGGGTAAAACAGGGTTGTGTCTTAGCCCCAACTCTGTTCAGCATCATGTTCTCTGCAATGCTACAAGAAGCCTTTAGCTCTCCTCATCAAGGGGTAAGCATCAAGTACCGAACTGATGGCAGTCTATTCAACCTCAGGAGACTTCAGGCAAAAACCAAAACCAAAAGTACTCAAATCTGTGACCTACTATTTGCTGATGATTGTGCACTTCTGGCACACGATGAGGATAGCATGCAAAACTGTGTTGATAAGTTCTCTAGTGCCTGTGACAACTTTGGCCTCACAATAAGCACAAAGAAGACGGAAGTGCTCCATCAGCCTACTCCAGACGACAAGTATCCTGTGACCCCAAATATCAAAGTCCATGACAGTCTTCTGAAGGTGTCGGAGAACTTCACCTATCTTGGCAGTACACTGTCTTCCGCGGCTCGTGTTGATACTGATTCTCTCAAGAATCAGCAAAGCCAGCTCTGCATTTGGCAGGCTTCGAAAGAGAGTATGGGATGTTGCCGGCATTCGCACAGACACTAAGCTGAAAGTGTACAATGCTGTGGTCCTTCCCACCCTACTCTATGGGGCTGAAACCTGGACAGTGTACCAATCGCATGCCAGAAAGCTAAATCACTTTCATCTGGCCTGCCTTAGAAAGATCCTAAGGATCAAATGGCAGGATAAAATTCCAGACACTGAGGTCCTCAATCGTGCCAAGGAATTGAGCATCTTCTGCCACCTGAAAAAAATTCAGCTACGTTGGGCAGGACATGTTGTCAGAATGCCCGACTCCAGACTCCCTAAGCAAATCTTCTTCTCTGAGCTCTCCAATGGAACGAGGAATGTTGGGGCCCCAAAGAGACGTTACAAAGACACTCTCAAGCAATCACTGAAGGCCTTTGCCATTGATGTGAGTGAGTGGGAAAAGCTCTCGCTTGATCGTGCAAATTGGAGGGCGGCCCTTACCAGAGGCAGCAAAGCATGGGAAGCTGACAGAGTCCAGCAGGCTATCAAAAAAAGAGAACGGCGCAAGAAAAGGCCCAGTGGTACTGAACCAACGGAGCACTCTTGTCATTTATGCGGAAGGGTCTGCAGGGCAAAAATCGGACTTATCAGTCACATGAGAAGCCATAAGTCATGAAAGAACAATCTTTCCATTCTGTCCTCTGTGTCCTTTAGTTCTCTTTATTGTCTATGTGTTGAAATTCTCAACAATTTCTGTTCTTTATTCCTCTGGTGTTGTTAAGGTCATCATCATACCTGATGGACGAACTATTATAACACATGACGTTATCACTTCCTGCGATGTGCAATTACCCGTGCGCAAATCGTAGCCATTTGATGGGTGCTGGCGGGACGCGCAGGACGTCAACACGCAAAAGGAAAGCAGCAAAACGTATCTAAAAACAAACGAACAAACAAAAATAAAATAAAGCTAAAGGAACAGACAAAATGAAGCAGGTCCATAATAATCACCCAGAACTGAAACTAATAAATCGATTTATCTCGGGCAGGGCCGGGAACTCAGCTGGTAGCTCATAAGAAGAGATGTAACAACAAAGGACACCACTTCAGATAAAAAAAGAATAAGAACAAAAGCCGAGATGCAAATGGTCATCCCCAAAACTCAGCGATAGGACAGTACACAGTGCAGTGGTGCGCACCGAAAATGTTCAGGAAGTTATGATGTCATGGGCTCATAATGCGCATGCGCAGCTTCAATGAAACCTTAAAATGGCGAACCATGATTCCAAATAGATCTAAATGATGCCGAAACAATGAAAAATGAAACGTAGAAGCCTGAACATTTCATAATGTCTAATATTGCCCATGATAATACGCTGTTGTGCAAAGTTTGAAGCCCGAGTGTGAAGCTGTTCCTGGGCCTTAGGTGACCAAAATTTCGAGTTACCAAAATATATAGATAGACAGATAGATATATTTTTTCTTTTGTTAACTTTGTGCGTTTCATATTATATTATGCTCATGCAGAATTCTCCGAGTTCCCAACATTTTTTCTCTTCATTTTTGGATTATTTATTGTTTTCGTAGTGTCTATCCATCGCAAAAATTCACTTTCATTTTGTTCTACAACGAAAAACAATTGAGTCTAAAAGTAAAGCATGCAGTATTTGAAATTACAACACTGGTTACTTGGGATCACGACTATCAGGACTCAAATGGAAAGATAATGTTCGATCGAGGATGTATAACGAAATTTCGAGCTAACAGTTTTGGTTCCATAGCCTGTAGGCCTTTAGGGCGTCATAAAATAATATTATAGAGTTTTGATGAAAAACTGAAAACTGTGACGTTACAGGCATAAAATAGAATAATAATAGCAGAATTTTTAACAAGATCTATCGTCGCGCATACATCCCAGATTTCCCTCAAATTCTGAAAGTGCCTTTCTTGCGACCAGTAGAGGATTCATTTTGAGGTTTGAAACGGTGAGGAACTTTTCTGAGTTTGCTTTGTGTCACTGACCGATCAGCACCGGTCCTTTTTATCACAAAGATCCAGGTCGTCATCAGTGCTTGCTTGCTTTGAATTGCGAGAGGCCTACACTGAGTGGACACGCCTTCGTATACGTAGTTGTGAACTGTTAACGCTAGGCCTTCGTGTCCTTCCTTTCGTCATCTGCAAAATAGATGGTTGAAAGGGAGAAGAGAAAGGTGGTGGGGGGGGGGGGGAAGGGAGGGCCTTCCTGAATGGGATGAAGGTGGTGGGCGAGTGTTGACTCGCACGACAGTATTTAATCAGAAGGGGGAGAGAGAGCAGGGCACACATTTATCCCCGTCATTGCCAGCTATCACATCCAATAATAATAATAATAAATTATAATAATAATAATACCTCGTCATACACCATGCAGTACATTTATCTGGTCCAATGGGTCTCCATTATGATACAATGTTGTTTGATTTTTCTATTGCTATGTGTTAGTCAGTATGATCTCAGAGTGTTTAATGTAGGTTTTTGGTGGTTGGTCAACTCTGCCACTCTTTCAACTGAGATCTTTTTTCTCAGGATTCTTTAACCACTCCAATCCATCTTTTGTGTGGTCTGCCTCTTCTTTTGTAGCCTGAGAACTTGATGTTGAAGGCTCTCGAGGCTGGTTGACTAGGTCGCATTCGTGACAGGTGGTCAAACCATTTAAAAGTCGTTGTTTTTCTATGAAATGCAGGCAGGATTCTGTGCCAGCAGCTGCTCTTACTTCATTTCTTTGCCTGTCTCTTCTTGTGATGTTGAGGGTCATGCGGAGGCATTTCATTTCGCATGCAATAATCCTGCTTTCATGAGTTTTACGTAATGTCCAGGTCTGGAATTGGTAGCATAATGTTGGAATAAATATTGAGGTGATAAAGTGTCGCTTTGTGTCCATAGAAATGCTTGGATGACATAGGTGGGGTGCAAGCTGATAGCATGTTTCATGAAGTGAATATAATGCCATGGTTGTTGAATGCCTTCTACTGTAGTGACTAACACGGCACATACGGTAACAGATAAATGGAGCTTTTGTCCGTGTGATCTCCTTCACGTGTAATATCATAGATTTATATTCTCTACATTTTAATAGCATGATGAGACAATGGCATTGCAAAGCTGTTTGTAATCCATGGCATCTTTCTGATCTCTTACAGAGAATTCAATCATGCTGTCCATCATTGTCTTACTTTGGCAGCTGGTGAGGACGATCACCACCAGCTTTAATGACAGGTAAATGTTATATCCATTGCTTTACATTTACGCTCAAATATAAACATATAGACATACATGGAGACAACTCTAGACAGTTGCAGCCTACACGACGATAAAGGGACCTACCGATAGAAATCACCACGTCCTGGTACAATCCTAGCCTCCAGGTAACATAGACATCATTGACAAAGACTGGCAAACAAAATGACATGCAGATAAACAGACAGACTGGTAACCTCATAACCAATTACCATTTGGTAGTTCTGACAGAAGCAGTGCAATATCATTCTGTATATGTTTCATTGTTTAATTTCTTAGAAAATAGCCATTGTTACATTTTGATCTCTTCCCTTCTAGAAAGTCAGACAGACTGTCTTTGTTTGGTAATGATTATGTCAAAGTACTCTGAAATTGGGGTTGGGGTTGGGGTGGGTTTGGGGGATTGGGAAGTGGGTGAGGATGATTGGGAAGTGGGTGAGTTAGCTTTCAAACTGCTGAATAAGTTTTATTGTTAGTCTACTGTGTAGTTCCTGATCATTTATAGCCTAGTCTACTTTTGCCTCTATTAGCCAAGCTAGTACACAGACAGATGATGAAGGTTCTCTCGACGTAATGAGTACGGACGCATGTCAGGAGGAAGAGGGTGACGTCACACACCAGCTGAGATCCCCACAAGCACAACACGACATCCATGACATCACATACCAGCAGAGATCCCCACAAGAACAGCACGACATCTTTGACGCCACCCATCAGCAGAGATACCCACAAGAACAGAACGACATCTTTGACGTCACACACCAGCAGAGATCTCCAGAAGAACAGCACGCCATCTTTGACGCCACACACCAGCAGAGATGCCCACAAGAACAGGACGACATCTTTGACGCCACACACCAGCAGAGATGCCCACAAGAACAGGACGACATCTTTGACGCCACACACCAGCAGAGATGCCCACAAGAACAGGACGATATCTTTGACGACACACACCAGCAGAGATGCCCACAAGAACAGGACGGCATCTTTGACGCCACACACCAGCAGAGATGCCCACAAGAACAGGACGACATCTTTGACGTCACACACCAGCTGACATCCCCGCAACCACAGGAAGAAGAGAGTAACCAAACTGTCCGTAGTAAGTCACTGATTTCCTGTACTCCGGGCACGTTGGTCTGGAGTTTTGAGGCAAGGTGCTCGCCTCTTGTGCCGAAGATACTGGGTTCCGTTCCTGGTGAACACTGGCATGTTGGAATTTTGTTTTGGGGGATTGTGGGAAGAGAGGGGAGAAAGAGGAATGTCCCTGATCCTATGGTAGGCAGGATCCAGCACCAAATCTCCTGGGATAAAAACGCAGTGGCCTGTATGCACGTTATGCAGGTTAACGATACCCTGGCGTTATAAGAAGAGAGCCGACCTAACAAGACCGGCTGTCCTAGCAAAAATAAAACAAACAAAAAACAATCCCTAACACCCCCCCATCCCCCCGAAAAAAAAATGGGATTAACGAAGTACACAAATACAACCAAAAAAAAAAAAGGAAAACAAGAAAATTATAAACAGAGAAAGAGAAAAAGAGAAACCTGTGCAAATGCCATAGGCAGAAATCCCCAGAAAACAAAGATCTTGATGCCAGGCTGTTTGTACATGTATTGTAACGTATTCATAGAATTGTTAGATTCAGTTTTAACTTCACCGTTCAACAATAAATAATTAAATAATAAAATATCCTGCCTTGCTGTATTATACAACATCATCAAAACTCAGCTTCTCTATCTGTCACTGATAAGCTGTCTACATGTGACATTTTGAGCTACGCTACAAAATAAATTATTCTTTGAAATTCATTTCACTTTTGCAGGTCTTGGCCAGAATCTTGTTGACCACCCAGCTTGGGATGAAGTGGCCCCGACAGATGCCAGTATTATAGCTCAGATTGAAGAATTATTTCGTTTCTTTGTGCAGCCGAACAATATCCTGCATATTTTTTCTAAGTACAACCAACATATTCTGACCAAATATGACAAGGTACATCGTTTTAGACGTTTTGTCTCTGAGCTTGATTGATTTGATTTTCTCATCATGCCAGAATAGTTTTGTATGTTTCAATATTGAACATGTAAACTTGTGTATCTGCTCTAGCCAGTCATATCGTTATAACTGCCTGAGGGGAAAGCTGCAGAATTGCAAAGCAAGGCTATCTCTCTCGTTTGTTTAGATGAAATTCTATGGACATGTCATTTTGTGGGCGCTTCTAGTAGGTTTTTCTCCTGTCCTATCGTTCCTTTGTATTCTGATTTCTGTCTTGCTTTTTCCTTGTAGAATGTGACAGTTATTGTCTGGACGTGTTTTCTCCTAACTCAAACTCAACCTCAAAATTTATTTAAACTTAAAGTTTAGTTTTCTTTCAATTATTCATTCCGCATGGTTGTCTCTGATACATAATTAAATCACGCTGTCAATTTGTGCCTAAACTTTCCACAACCCACCACTTCCCCTGTCAATTCAAATGTATCCCACCAGTGACGTACACCACACAATGTAGAATGAGGCGCTGACGTATGTTTAACTCATTGCTAATGAGAAGATTTGGGTGGGTGGGGAGGAGGACATGTTTGACAGCAGATGTTGAGCCTGTCCTTAGGGATAAATGGATCTTTCTGGAAATTGCGACTGTGAAGGACAAAGGCGACTCAAGTCATCACTAATAGTAATAATTTCAGAAATTCTGCTTGATGAAATCACAGGACTCAGTGCGGTCATTAACACCAGCTGCCATAATCTACATGTCTATAAATGAATACAGAATGATTACCAATATCAGTCAGAGTGAGACTGTTCAGGGTGTTTGTCATTGCCAAAAAACAACAAATGATCGCCATTCATGTCTTGATAATACTGTCATGCTAACTTAGTTTTTCTTTTTCTTTTCTTTTTTTATAATACGAATAATGAATGAAAACCACCAAAATAACATACTTCCTTGTAAACCTTTTCACTGAGAGAGAAGCCAGCATAGGATCTGACCTCTCTTGACGGAATGTCCAGTTATGGTAGGATAAATTTTTCCCCAAATTATTAGTTTGTCACCAGTTAAGGGGACGCTAAAGATGTATCAGTGACTGTGTTTCTATCACCACAGCTCTATAGGCTAAACTGGGTCGGCAAACATCAGTTTCAGAGGAAGTTTTGTCAAATTGTAATCTTGAAATTGTGCAAGTGTCCAGGGCAGATAGATAAGTTAGTTCTTCAGTTACTGGCTAATCAAAGTTTTCTTTTATCACACCGTCTAGGAAAGAGTGCAAAGCCACACTCGTAACTATGGTGACACTGAGGGAGCAATGACACTCTTGAGCCGCCTGAGGAAGTATGGGGGATGGTACAGTTGTCTTCTTCAGGTGCTACAAGATAAAGAGGTGAGACTGGACCATGTGGCAAGACTGGTCAGATGTGCAGCTGGTGAGTTTTTCTTTTTTCTCTCTCTCTCTCACAAATTGCTGTTCATTTTAGATAGCAAACATTAGCGAAAGAGAACAGCAGCTTAAAGTTTTTATGGCTATTCCTATACCTTTAGGCATTGTGAAAAGATTCATTTTACTATATTTTGACTAATATTAAAGTGCTTGTGAAATTAAAATTCGGCTCTGTTTTCGGAACCATAAAATTGACATAAATGTAAAGAGAATAGCTAGTCCTGATAAAGATAAAGAAGCTTCCAGACAAGAAAAAAAAAAGACAAATTAATTTGGTCTGTCACTGTGTTGGTTTTACTTGATGTCAAAGACCTTGAACTTTGTCCAAATGTTTTTAACTTATTCGTACCCACAATGGCGACATATCTTTGCAATGTAGTTGTCATCATACTTTTACCATGTAAGTAAAACATATCAATCCATTGAGATTCAGAACTGGAGATAGGTAGACAGACAGACTGACAGAGGTTAGTTCAGTCCACCAATGTATATACTATACCATTATGAAAAAAGAAACTTATTTTATCTACAACTGCACAGACCTCCATATACATATGCAGACAGACAATCAGGCAGACAATCTCTAAAAACAAGCATCGCTGAGCTTAGGTATACAAGACAAATATACATGGAGAAGTCTGTTCACAGAAATTTGTGCCTAAAAAATTGTAGTGATAAATTGTGAGTTCCTCCATCATACATTGTGTTGACTGACTCTATTGCAGGAGACACAACGGAGATGTCTGAACTAGAGGTAAGTGAAAACAATACATTTGTGAGTAAATATTCATTTTACATTCTCTAAACCTGCGCACTCATTGGAATACTTAGGTGATAATGTAGGTTGTGTGCTCAAGGGGAATAGCTGGGAATTTGTCTTGTGAAGATGTTGATCTACATATATTGAGAACTATACACCTGTCTTGTTCCACAGCAGAACTTCACATTGTTTAAACGGTACCAGTAGGGAGGGACTATGTAGTTCGTTGTCATTATGTTTTGATTATGCAAAAAAACGGATAATTGTCCCTTTCTTGTTTTTAAACGATCACAACAAGCACGTGTTGTACAGTGTATTTATTAGGATAAACGTAGTGGTGTATACAGACTTGTTTCACATACTTGTTATACGTATTGTTTTAGTCTCAAACTTCAGATATTAGTGAGGAAGAAGATGAACAAAACAGGACTGTGCCCAAATCTGTAGTTGAATCATCCTTAATGGAGGGTCAGGAACAGACAGACTCTGCTGGTGCACCAAGTGACAGATGCAGTGAGAGTGACCGGTCATTGTCTAGCCAGAGTCCACCTCAGGTCATTACCACAGAAGCTGCGCAGCCAAGTCCTCTGGTTTGTATTTTTTTAAAATTCATTTCACAATATTGTTCTTTAAATAGTTCTACAGTTGAGACCATCTTATAGACGTTGACAGTCAGTAAAAGTTTAGTACTGTGGTACAGTTTAGATTGACAGTTTTAGTAGGACAAATTTATTGCCTGATTTATCACAGACTGTTAAAAATATTTTTAAAAAAGACAAGATAAAAGGTCATGTGACTTTCCAAGTAAAAAATAATACATACAATTTTGAAGACACCAATGTTGTGGTTGTTGTCTCGTGTGTCAAAGTATGATATGTTTGCAAAAGCTGAGGTGCAAAGGGCAGCTGAAACTGTCATGCAATTAGCCAAATTGTCTGAAACAAAGGAGAGATAACTAGACTGGTGTTGTAGATAGAAATCTCACGCTTTATCCATGTGTGTGTGGACCAAATAAAGAAACTGGAGGTTTACGTACATTTTTGTTTCTCTCTTTATAAGGAACTCAAAGAAAAAGTTGCAACTTTAGAAAAACAGCTCAAGGTCAAGGAACAGTTGAATGTCATGTGGGAGACAAGCTGGAGGCAAATTCTCCAAAATATTCAAGAACAAAATAAAAGTGAGTTTAACACGTCAAATCTGAGTTCTTATTTCACCGGAGGAGAAGTCAGTACGCCCTAGAAGTTTATTCTGTGCAGATATTATAATACTGGGAAGGAAAGATTGAAGGAGAAGGGATGATTTGTCATGGTATTAAAAGTTTTACCGGTCCTATAACTTCTCACTTGACCGAAACTATTGTCTTAATTGTATTGTATGTTATTACAAAAGACATGCCGGTAGTGGTAAATGTGATACCATCTCTCCTCTAGTGGGGTGTCTTTTATAATGCTAGACGGCTTTTACGTATCTCCATAAAATTATCTCCTCTGATTTTATCGTTTTCCTTTTAATTTTTCTTCTTTTTTTTTTTTTTCTCTTTCTTCTTCATCTCAATGTCAGAGTTCTCGGTGATGAAAAAACAAAGATAACCTCATAGTTATCGAAGTTGTTGACTTTTTAATTATGGAAAAATAAATTATTTAATTTTGTAGCGTAAAAAAGAAAAAAAAAAGAAATTAAGGCTGCCATTCTTCTGTATCCACACGTTAACAAAATTCCTACATTATGAGATTTCCTTACAAAATTCAATCAAATTTGACAAGAAAAAAAAATGCACAATGAAAGATACGAACAAATCATTGTCTATTTCTTCTAAAAATTGGTATGACAAATCGACAAGAGGAAACCTCGGTAAACATTTAGATGGGCCAATAAACAGAGGAAAGATAAAGCACACAGATTGACATACAGACACAGGAACATACAGAGTAACATACAAACTAAATATAGAAATTTGGTCAGTGAAATGTGAGCAGAAACCGTGGTTTGATAATCTGGATTGTCTTATTGTCTATGATCTCTTTCTGTTTCAGGAATGGCAGACACTCAAGGGGGGGTAAGTAAATACCAAAATCACCATAAGTTTTGCACGTCCCATTTTTCAGCAACCAAAAGTAAAATCAATACACCAGAGAGGAAAATGTGCACATCTCAAACAGAAAACTTACCAACTATGATAAGTCTGACGTTTCCCTGTTCCACATGCACACAATACCATATTGTGATGTGATTGTCACTGACAGATCTACCAGATCTCCCAGCTGAGACCGCAAGTTTTCACTTCCACCAAGTAAATTTGGTTCATTTGCGATGTAACTTTAATGTCTGGCATCTTTCCTTCAATTATACATAAACAATTTCTCTTTTTTTAAACTACATTTTTAGGGCAACTATTTTGGTCAGTTACTCTATTGTTACAGTTGGGCTGAATTGTGACCAATAGACTTGTGTGTATACTATTTAAGTTTTCCATAGTGTCTTTAAGCAACAGATGTAAAATCCTGTCTCAAAATAGAAATAACAACATGTGACATGTAAGCATTGTCTATCCCATCGCCATTTCACTCCAGTGTCCAACAGAACGACTCATGAGTACAATGATTATATACGCACTATCTGTTCTAAAGAGTGTAGTGGTGACTCTACTGACCTAGAATTGATACTTTTATCTTTCCCTGCTAAATGTTTGCTTATTATGTTTAAAGTGTATTGATTCAGCAGCAAGTTTAGCAACATCACTGTACATAATTATGAACTATTTCTACAATACTTAGAATATTACTTTTTTTTTTTTAATGCACAAGGCTGACTTTAGTGTAACTGGCACATCTACTAATAATAATATTGATTGCCTTATGCCTGACCTTATCTTATTGTCTCAGATATCACGGGCACAAGTGCTGACCTTACAAGACAGGGTCAAATATCTAGAGAAACAGATAGAAGACAAAGATGAAGAAATTGAAGGTGAGTTCAGCACTTTTAAATCTATATCTTAAGATTTTGGACTGCAAGTCAAAGAAACTAGGAGGCAGAGTATTTACACGCTGTGCCCAGCACATCTGGAACTCGCTGCCAAAATCATGGCGAGAAGCATCTACCGAGTCAAAACTCAAAACTGGTTTAAAACCCACCTTTTTAAAAACCACTTTCAGTTGGGAAATCAAATTCTTAACCTATTTATTTTCTCAATTCATTTTAATTTTATTGTTTTACTGTTCAGTGTCGGCCAATTTGGTATGTTAAGTGTGTGTGTGTGTGTATGTGTGTGTGTATGTATGCATGTATGTGTGTATGTATGTATGTATGTGTGTATGTATGTATGTATGTATGTATGTATGTATGTATGTATGTATGTATGTATGTATGGATGTATGTATGTATGCATGTATGTATGTATGTATGTATGAATGATGAAACGTCTTTCGCGGGATATAAAACAAATGAAAAAGATATAATCACGAAAGAGTCTAAAGTAAACTGGACGAGCTCAACATGAGTACATTTGAACGAAATGTGTGTCAGAATAAACCTAAAGCTACATGACAGAAACAACAAATATGCCTTCGAACTACACATAGATGAAGAGATATCAACTGTCATCGAAGATGCCACACGATTTTATGTGGCGTACAAAAAACTTCAGTTAAACGAAATCACCGAAAATTGGAAAGCCAAGAAATCTCAAGGAACGTATTGTACAGGAATCCCCCAATATCGATCACTCTCTCTCCAACTCATTCTGGACAAACCACAACATCCCGGACAAAATAAGAAGTTTTATGACTAAGGGACGATTACAATTACTTCCATGTGAAGGCTTAATGAGTCGTTACTACCCTAATGTGTATTCCAAAAAATGTAAACTTTGTAACCACCCTATAGAAACTGGCTCACACATTTTAAATGGATGCACAAAATTCAAGACCATGTATCAGAAGCGACACAATAGAATTGTTAACTTTATAACAAACAAAATTAAAGGAAGGACCATCAACAATAAAATTGTCCTTATGGATACGCCACTCACGCCGGCAATTTTTCAGTCTAGTGACACATCCTTCAACCACTCACAAAACAGACCGGATATCAGAGTCATAGACCCAGTTAAAAAGGCAGTAAAACTTGTTCAAATATCCATTCCATTCGATGCCTTCATTGACAGGTGCTATCAGACGAAATTTAATAAATACTATCACTTGTGCCTGGAAATTAATTCACTAGGATATCATTGTGAAATAATTCTTTTGATCTTTGGTTCATTAGGTCACGTCCACAAGAGGGTAAAAAGTGGTCTATGTAAACTTGGCCTCAGTAACACCGAAGCGAAATTTATAGCAAATACGGCAGTGTTAGCAGTGGCATAGGCTCTTTTAATGTATGGAAGCTGAGAGCAAGAAAGTACGACAGAGGTAGTCTAGCATAAAGTGAAACAATATTGTATCAACTCGAATATTTTACCAGAGAAGAAGATTTGGAGGGCAAGAATGAAAGGGACCATAGCGTGTATTTCCGCTTCTGTACAATGTGAAATATTGTTTTTCCAACAAGATATTGTACGGGTACATTTGACATGTATTTAATGGAAATAAACAAATTTGATATGTCTAGCATCAGAGTGTAAGCAATAGATTGTGTTTGAGATAGATAGATAGATAGATAGATAGATAGATAGAGAGAGAGAGAGAGAGAGGGGGGGGGTGAGAGAGAGAGAGAGAGAGAGAGAGAGAAAGAGAGAGAAAGAGAGGGGGGTAGTTGTTGCAGACGGAGAGAACACAACTCTCTATGAAGAACCTAGAGCAAATTTTTTGGACTGGGCGCTGTACAAATTTTCATTATTATATTATTATTATTATGCCATATAGTTGACATTATGACCCACATGACCAGATATGGCAAGAATGTGACAAACCAAAAGTTGTCAGACACACAGTCTTTTCTTAGTTGTCATCTATAATAACATGTTACAAAATATACATAAAATTCTGTTCTCTTTATCCAGCACAAGCAGAGTCATGGAATCAGCTTAACCAGACAAATGTAGAGAAAATTCACAAACTACAAGAAAAAGTGGAAGATAAAGAAAAAGCCCTGGAAATGTCCAAAGAAGAAGTGAAGAGATCGAAAGGTGAGTTGGTGTGTTATGTGGGTGTGTGTATGTATGTATGTATGTATGTATGTATGTATGTATGTACGTATGTATGTATGTATGTATGTATGTATGTATGTATGTATGTATGTATGTATGTATGTATGTATGTATGTATGTATGTATGTATGTATGTATGTATGTATGTATGTATGTATGTATGTATGTATGTCTAGCATCAGAGTGTAGAGTTAAATAAATTGCTTGATGGAGATCAGTTGTGTAAGCAATAGATTGGGTTTGAGATAGATAGATAGATAGAGAGGGAGAGAGAGAGAAAGAGAGAGAGAGAGAGAGAGAGAGAGAGAGAGAGAGAGAGAGAGAGAGATAAGGGGGGGGGGGGGGTTGAAGTGGCAGACGGAGAAATCAAGACTTTCTATAAAGCACCTAGAGCAAATTGTTTGGACTCGACGTTATACAAAATGATCTTCATTATTATTATTTATTATTATTATAATGCCATATAGTTGACATTATGACCCACATGACCAGATATGAAAAAAATGGGACCAACCAACAGTTGTCAGACACACGGTCTTTCCTTAGTTGTCATCTATAAGAAAAGAAAAACAGAAGACCTTTAGTGTAACAAAATATACATAAAATTATGTTCTCTCTATCCAGAACAAGCGGAGTCATGGAATCAACTTAACCAGACAAATGTAGAGAAAATTCACAAACTACAAGAAAAAGTGGAAGATAAAGAAAAAGCCCTGGAAATGTCCAAGGAAGACGTGAAGAGATTGAAAGGTGAGTTATGGAAACATTACTGAATGAAATTGTCTTTCAATGACTAGTTAGATGAAATTCAGGTTGTTAAATCAGTGGATGGTGGAAGAAAACCAAGACATGAGTGGATGGTCAGAGGTATTGAGAGTACGTTAACGATAGTTATGTATTGTGCGGGTTTGTTGGTAGACAAATAGCTCTTGACGATGACGGAATGATGGTATACGTGTCCGGAGAGTTGGTGGAGACAGTAAGGTGATGTATTTCAAAATGTGAATGATTAACTCTGTTTGTTACACAATTTTGAAGACATAGATCCTACTCTTATTATTGCGCATTTTGTAACAGCCCATTAAAGAGATGCAACAACATCTAAATAAGAATAACAAAAGCATGGTGAATGAGAAAATGTAAAAGTTCCTAGTAAAGAACGTGCTTGGAATATGAGACAAATTAATGTTTGCGGGTGTGCCTGGGTATCTATATGTGTGTGTTTGTTTGCCGCCGAGTCCAGAGGCCAACCAACTAGCAATAAACACAAGTCATGTTGAAATGGCTTTGGCAATGATTTGACATGGCGGGGTAAGGGTGGGAAGTAAGGACTTGTTTTCTACAGGTGAGTATGTTTGGGGGTGGGGGTTGGTAGAAAAAGGGAGTATCGCACAATTCTCCTTGTGCAATGGTACCATAGATGTGGAAGCATTTGCCCCTCTGTGGGTCTGAATTTATGGCATGATGCAAAACAACAAAACGAAAGTGTAATTTGGTGATGGAAAATATGTTGGCAAAATAGGTGTATTTTGCACGAAATTATTGTATTCTTTTGGAATAACATCTCCGGTTTATATTATAAAATTCCCAGTCCAACCAACTATTTCTTAAGAACGTTAATTTCACATTGACAGTTAGATGGGCCATGCAGTAAAAGTATGAATGTGGATCTGAATGAATATATTTACAATGAACGTGACGAGAAAGAACATGAAACAGGTTCAGTTTGTCCATGCACCAAATATTATGCAAATAACGTGAACATGAGAGAGATAGGATAGTTTGATAGATCACTTGATGTAGATTAATAATGTGTTTGCCACTTAGACCATTATTCATTATTATGTTTGTTGTATTTGAAATTTCGTCATAAAATCTAAAACTAAATTATTTCAAATCATTGACAGTTTTTGACCCTCTTTAAAGCTTGTGAGCCAGGGTAAAGTTTCGATGCACAAAGTAAACGTAGTGACGAGACAATCGTAAAACCAAAAGAATTAAAGTTTACACCCTGACAGTGACACTGGACAACATGTCTCTTCATGTCAGACTTTCAATAATTTCAGCCATGACAATAACGAGAACTATCCAGTCAGTTAAATGATGAAATAGCCGATAATGAGGGGATAATGAGGGTTGATGACATCTTTGACACAAATGCCATCTTTATTATTTCTCTCAGAGCAAAATGAACAACACAAGAAACAATTGGAGGACATGAAAAAGATCCAAGAGGCTTTGGACAAGGCAGAGAAAGACTCAAAGATATTGAAAGGTTAGTGGAAAAGTTAAAATGAGAACTATGAAATAATTAGGAAAGAAATTGATGTGGACGAAATCGATAAATGGTGCTTAGAGCTAGAGGGACAGAAGGAAGGCTTGATGATTAGGTTTGTGTATCTTTTATCTGATGAACATACCAGAATGAATTATGTCAGATCCAGGTAGTGTACATGTACAATTGTTTTACTTGTGTGTTTGATCATCTGCTTCTGGCAATGACTTAGGGCATTTCCATGGTAGTCGGCGAATAGAGTAAAGCCTAGAGGATTAAATATTTATGTGCCCAGCTAAAGTGTAGTTGTGTAACTCTAAATGTTACTCCTTCCAAAATGTGTCGTCCAGAGTAAAGTTTGGGATATAGAAAGTAAGCGTAGGAAGGAAAGATAAAACCTTGAGAGCTGCGGTCTATACCTTGGCAGTGACACCGGATCACAAAAAAATCTCTTAATGTCACATTTCAATAATTTTCGCCATGATAGTAACAAAATTAGTCAGTCAGTAAAATGTCGAAATAGCTAATAATGAAAGGATAAAGAGGGTTAATGAGATCACCCGAAATAAAACTTATCTTTATAATTTCTTTCAGAGGAAACTGAACAACCCAAGAAACAATTGGAGGAGATGAAAAAAATGCGAGAGGCAGAGCAGAGAGAGGCAAAGAAAGAACCAAACAGATTGGAAGGTTGGTAGAAACGTTTGAATGGGAAAATGAATAGTAAATAAGAAGGGAAGAAATCAATGGTTTGGACGTAATCAGTGGAGAATACTTGAAGGGATAGTGCAACTTTTGAAGGCCAACTCTTCCCCCCCCCCCTCCCTTCCGCCTGGTATGCACTTTGACGTAGAGCGAGCTCGTCTCGTCTTGTCTACACATCCCTTGCCCCCCTCACCTCCCCACCCCCCCCCCCCCCCAGCACTCGGCGCGCCTTCTTCACCCTCTTCAGTTGGTATTTTTTTCCCTTTGACATCTAGCTGTGTATCGACCTGTTTCTGAGCCTTTTCAATTTGATATGGGGTCATCTGATGACATGTTGTTACGAGACTGGGTATTTTGTGGGTACACCGAATGTACTAGATCCATCTCGGGCGAACTCGGGGGATGGGGGTGGGGGTGTTAAACCGGGTCGAGAGTTTTCTGTGAGAATGTATAATGTGAGAGCCATCCATGTGAGTGAAGGCAGTGAGTGTTCA